>JAQQAC010016209.1:36633696-36658974 GCA_029783875.1 Phataginus tricuspis
ATCAGGTAGGATACATGCAAGAGAGTGGTCTTGTGATAAAACAGTGGCAGGAATGGGATCTCGTCCTGGTCTAGTATACCAGACTTTCACCCCCCTCCCTGTGGGAGTTACAGATAGGTCAATATATAGGGCTATGGGAGGTACATACGCTGGTCATAAAGTTAAAACAAAACTTCCCCACATGATGCTCTTACCTCCTGGACATTTTGGGTACATTACCCTGACCTTTGGGGGCCATTCAGCTGTTACTCCAGGAATAAACAAGAGGCCAGCTTCCAGGCCTTTCGCCCAAGGTGCCAGAAGGGCCAGCCATCACTGGTCCATGTGTTAAAATATCCAGGGCCGGGTCCATTCAACAGTATCTCCAGGGCTTAATGCAGTAGGGGCTGGCAGCAGGATGTTGATCTGCTGGCCATATCCTGGCTTCAGTAACTCTTCTTTGGTTTGTATGTACAATTGTACAGGAGAGGCAGCAAGGTGTGTGAGCATATCCACAGGACTCAAAGCTCCTTTACGTGGCTTCTCATTCAAATGTCGCAGCACTGTCCATAGGCGAACTGACCAACTCTGTAGACTATTGGTGTTCAACTTCGACCAGATTTCAACAAACTGTTGTACGTCTCTATCATGCCTGCCTTGGTAGGATTATATGGTACATGAAAATCTACTTTATCCCTAAATGCTGCACCCACTGTTGTAACGCATGTCCAGTAAACTGGGTGACTTGATTGCTTTCAATAACCTGTGTCTGGCCATAGACTGCAAAGAGACGCTCCAGGCCCCTCTTGGTGGTTTGCTGATCTGCACTACGTTCAGGGAAAGCAATTAATAGTCCAGTAGCCATGTCCACACATGTCATGGCATACTGATATCCTTCTGATATGGGCAGAGGTCCAATATAGTGTATTTGCCACCTGAAAAGGGGTATTGGCCTCCTTACTATTGTCCCATGTTGCTGTGGAACTCAGTGTAAGTCTCTCTTAGAGCACACAAGGCACTCCTTCTGGCTCTGCTGACTTCTTCAAAGGTCAGTGTCAAGACCCACCGAAGGGCTGTAGCCCACATTGTCTTTTGCCCCGGGTGCAATAAACGCTGGTGTAGCCATTGGGCCACATCAGAGGCAGGCTTTCTTTCTAGTCTGTGCACCTGGGCAAATGTGTCTGCTTCATCATTCCCTGGGGATGCCAAAGGCAAATGGCCAGTCACATGATATACAGTAACAGTCTTAGTCTGACCAGAGGCCCATAGGTCTTTCCACAACTTTTGCCCCCAAAAGGGCTGGTGACCAACCATCCAGTTGGCATGATACCGTGTCGGTAGCCACAGGGTCAAGCCCCGATAGACAGCCCAGCTTTCAGTGCAGACCACTATGAGAGAAGGCTCCTGGGTGATCAAGAGCCATACTACCTGCAACTCAGCCCATTGACTGCTCTTCCCCTCTCCATCCTCCATCCATATTGTCTCAGTCTTTGGATTGAAAGCCACAGCCCTCCACTTTGGGGGCTGCCCACAACTGGAGCCGTCTGTGTACCAAGCATCTTCAGGTATAGGGACTTTTCCCTCCTGATAAGGAGTCTCAGTTACCAAGGGCTGAAAAGCAAGTTCTTCCTACTTTCCACTGGTATAGGTCACTGGCCCCAATAAGCGTTGGAGTTCTCCACTTAAGGGGCTAGTTGAGTGGGCACTGCACTGCTGTAAATATGTGCCCCATTTGGCCAGTGTAGGTGTCTGTGCCATGCCACTCCGTGGCCTCTGGGTCCAGTCTCCCACCCACCCTGCGATGGGAGAGGTGGTTATTACCTTGGTTGGAGCTGTTCCAGCAATGGTCTCCATAGCCAGCAAGGCGTGGTACCCGGCAGCCAGTTGCTTCTCTGTCAAGCTGTACCGGACCTCTGCTCCCTTCCATAGTTGTGACCAAAATCCAATAGGTTGGTGTGTCTGTTCAAGCTGCTGCCAAAGACCCCATCAATAATCATCTTTGGTTACACGAACATGTAGTTCACAGGGCCTTGATGAGTCCATTACATTCAAGGCCTGTACAGCAATAGTAAAAGCAGCTGCACATGTCTCATCTCAGTCCCACCTGATGCCCTTTTGCACCAACAGGTATAAGGGCTTCAGAATTTGTGCCAAGTGTGGGATAAACACTTTCCAGTAGCCCAAAAGACCCCAAAACTCTTGTAATACTGCCACAGTGGTAGGGGTGGGGAAAGCCTGGACCTCATCTGTAACTGCTTAAGGAACAACTTTAGTTTTGCCCAACCAGACAACCCCCAATTTCACAGACAAACCAGGTCCCTGAACCTTGTTTTTCCTGTAGATGTTGCGACAGTCTAGGAACTGCCCCTTTTAAATCTGAAAGAGAATCAGATGTGAGCATAATGGCATCAATGTAGTGATACAACTGCAGTGTTTGAGGTTTCCTCTATGTGGCCAAGTCCCAGGCTTCAAGTCCATGACAGATGGTGGGCTTTTGGAGATATCCCTTTGGGAGGACAGTGAATGTCCACTGCCGGCCTTCCCACGTAAAGGCAAAAACTGTTCCTGGCTTTCCTGTGCTATGTCAATAGAGAAGAAAGCATTAGCAAGGTCTACTACATAATGATACGTTCCCAGTTCATGGCTGAGCGTGTTTGGAATGTCTGTTATAGAGGGGACAACAGCATTCAAAGGGGGTGTGACTTTATTCAATTCCCTGTAGTCTACAGTCATACGCCAGTAGCCTTCTGGCTTTCTCACTGGCCACACTGGAGAATTAAAAGGACTGTGAGTGGGCTTTATGATGCCCACCGTCTCCAACTCCTGTAGAGTTTCTCCAATTTCCTTGTGCCCCCCCAGGCAATTTATACTGCTTAGTATTTGTCACCCGCCGAGGTACAGGAGAGCTACAGGTGGGTGCTTAGCATGTCCTATCAGAACTGCCCTTACCACATGTACCCTCATTCTGAACTCACCTGCAGTGGTCTGTAACCACAGGCCCTGCAGGGTATCTACCCCCAAAATATATTCAGGGGTGGGAGAAATGTACACGATACATTCCTTTGTGGGTAAACGCCCTATCCCTAATGAGATTTGGGCTTTCATGTTGCCATGAAACAAAGAACATTCAGCTCCTGTGTCCACCAATGCCAGAATATGTTGTAAATTCACAGGGGACCAATGAATTGTTAATTCTACATGTGGCCTCTGTTTCCCACCATGTTCCCCAAGGTGGGGACTTTGACCCCCCCCCCCCCCCCCCGCCCCCCGAGTAGAACCGTGATGCCCAATCATTCTCCTGTCCTGGACCTCAGTGGCTGGAACTGCTGCTCTGGCTTTAATTGGTGTCACAGTTCTAACAAGATTCTGTTGGGCTGCCCATCGAGTTTTTCTTTCACTACCCCTGCCTTTATCCAATCAACCCACATCTGGGTCCTCGAGACCTTTATGGGGCCTTTTGCACTTCTCCTTTCAGTCATGGCCCGTACTTCCCTCTGTGCCCTTATTGTTTCAACCTCCCCCAGATCTGCTAAAGTATGAGTAGCCTTCCTTATGGGTTACCCTAGGTGGGGGGCAAGAGTATTCACTAGGGACCCAAAGAGAGATGTGGGGCTGTATGCAGCACCAGGTTTCTCATTCCTGTAGTGAACACCTCCTCATCAGGGCCCTGCTGGTCCATATTATGTATAATGTTTTTCATATCCAGTTCCCACAGTACCTGTTGGAGCTGTGCATACGTTTTCCAACTACTGGGAAAATATGGTAAATCGCCCTGATTAGGCCAAACTATCCTGATGGCAGCTGTCAGCCATTCCAGAAGTGTCTGATTCCCTGGGCATTTTGCAACCACTGCCAGAGGGAAGGGTGAGTCCTCAGGGAAGCCATTCCAGTCATCTCAGTACTCGACACCACAATGTTTTCCACCCCCATATCCCAGAGATGCAAAAGCCACATAGGAAGAGATTCCGATGGCCTCTGCCTATACCAGATGCTCGTGTCCACCAGCATAGGGATGGAGCATGGAGTGCTTCACAACCTAGGGAGGGGGCTGCTCCTCCCCCTGAGGAGCCTATGGTTGTTTTGTTTTTATTTTCTTAGTTACAGCTGGTTGAGCCTTTAAAACAGGAGAAGATGGTACCTCTCCGGTGGTGGCCTGAATAGCAGATCTGCCAGTGGCCCCGCCTCCTCTTCTCCTTAGGGCTTTTCCACCAATGGCTCCTTCTCCACCGTTTCTGGGGCTGAAGGCACTACTCTTTCCTCCCCCTCCCCCACATCCTCCTGCAACTTTTCCTATTGCCTCTGCCCTTGTCGCTAAGGAGTCTTCTAGGAGCTGACCTGTCTTTTCAGTAACTCTTTTCTTTAACACCAGTTTTTTAGTGTAGCCATCCTAGTGGATGTGAAGTAGCATTATACTATGGTTTTTATTTGCATTTTCCTAATGACTGACAGTGTTTAGCATCTTTTTATGAACACATTAGCTATTTGTATATATTCTTTGGTGAATGCTATGCAAACTCTTTGTCCATTAAAATTTTATTTTTAAAAATTAGTGTGTTGTAAGAGTTCTTTATATATTCTGGATGCAATCCCTAATTGGATACATAACTTGCAAATATTTTCTCAATTTCTCTAACATGTATTTTCACTTTTTTGATAGTATATTTTGAAATGCAAAAGTGTTAATTTTGATGACTTCCAATTTTTCAAGTTCTTTTATTGCTTGTGCTTTTGGTGTTGTACCTAAGAAATCTTTGTCTGACCCAAGGTCATGGGCATTTATTTCATAGTTCATTCAACCAGTTCTTTAGTGTTTGCTTTTACTGATAGTACTATAGTAAATAAATAGTAAAAGTGTCTTTTCATATTTTTGTTAGTGATTCTTTGGTATAGATTACTTTTTAAGTGGGATTGTTGGGTTGAAAGGTAAGTGTTAAATGACACTCCCTTGGGAGTGTTTGTTTCCTCTTGGTTTTAACCAAGAAAGTTATGTCAGCAGGCTTTTTGCCAATGTGATAGGTGAGAAATGGTGTCTAATTATTTTAACTTCATTTTCTTAATTGTTAGTGAGATTGAGTTTTTTAAAATGAAAGTTTAAAGACTATTTGTTTTTCTTTGAAATATTCATATCCCTTGCCCATCTTTTGGGCAATGTTTTCTTATTCTATTTTATATAGCCATATTTTATGTATAATGTGTATTTATTTTTTACCTGTGGTATAGGTCACAGTTTGCCATTTGTTTTACTTCTCTTTTATACATTTATGTTTGCCCATGCAGAAGTTTATTTCTATGTAGTGAAATTTATCAGTCTTTTCCTATGTTGCATTTGCATTTTGAATCATAGGACAGTCCCGTCTCCCCACCCCCCACCCCACCCCCACCCCGCCACTTCCAGGTGTTAGGGAAATTCACCCGCATTTTCTTTTAGTACTTGAATGATTTTATTTCTTTATTTAAATCTGTGATCCATTTTCGATTTATCCTTGATTTATAGTGTGAGGAACATCCTAAGTTTATCTTTTTCCTTACGGCTAATTATCCCAACAAAGTATGTTGTTGAAAAATCCATCTTTTTCTGCACTTATTTTAGATGTTGCCTCACTTGTTTGCTAAATTTTCGTGTAATTTTGTCTATGGATTTTTTGGTCTATTTCATTAGTCTGTTGATGAACTAATACCATACTATTTTATTTACAGTGGTCTTAGAATATGTTTTAGCACATAGCAGTTCTAGGCCATTGTTATTGTTTTTAGGGTTTTCCTGGCTTTTATTGCTTGTTTTTTCAAGTAAACTATCTAATTAACTTGTTTAGCCCACAAAAATATCTGATGCTTTTTTTCTCCAGCTTTTTTGAGGTATAATTTACATTATTTTAAGCATACAAATTTGCTGTTTTAACCATTATCACAATTAAGATTTTTATAGAATGTTTTCATCACTCAGAGTGTTCCTTTGTGCCACCTTTCCAGTTCATTCCCATTCTTGATCCCTGGTCCCAGGTAACCAATTAGTTACCTGCTTTCTATCTCTCTAATTTTGCCTTTTCTAGAATGCCACACAACTGGGTTCAAACAGCATATATTCTGCTTTTGATGTCTTTCACTGGCCATGTTATTTTTGAGACTCATCCATGTTGTTGTGTATATCAGTATTTTGTGTTCCTTTTTATTGCTCAGTACTTTATAGAATGATCATGCTGTAATTTTTCCATATATCAGTTGGTAGGCATTTGGGTTGTGTCCAGCTTTTGTTAAAAAAGAATGAAGTATTGTGAACATTATTTGTCTTTGTGCGGACATATATTTTCTCTTGGTATATATACACCTAGGATTTGGAAATGCTGGGTCGCATTGTGGCTGTAGGTTTAACTGACAAGCTGTTTTCCCCAGTGGCTGTACCGTTTCACATTCCAACTAGCAGTGTTTGATTTCTTTGATTTCCCCACTTGTTCTACATCTTGGCTAGCATTCGGTATTGTCAACCTGTTTAACTATAGCCATTCTAGTAGGTAACTAGTAGTTTTTCATTTTGGTTTTATCTGCATTTACCTCATGATAGTGATGTTGAGTATCTTGTATTGCCATTGGCCTTTCTTATGCATTCTTTTGTTAATTACCTATTCACATTTTTGTTCATTTAAAAATTTTTTTGGCTTCTTAATTAAGTTGTATGGGCTCTACATATTCTGGATGAAAAGCCCTTTGTTAGATACATGTTTTGGAAATATTTTCTCACAGTCTGTGGTTTGCCTTTTCATTTTCTTAATTGTGCCCTTTGAAGAGCACATGTTTATAATTTTGATTAAGTCTAATCAAATTTTTTTATAGTTTATGATTTTTGTTTAGAAATCTTTGCCTATCCTGAGATAATAAAGATTTCCGTAGCTTTTTACCCTAGAAGTTCTGTAAGAATATAGTCTTTTATTCTCCATTTACCCCATGGCCCCAAGCACATGGGCCCGGTGAAAATCATGTCTGGACTTGCCTCACCTTATTTCTAAACATTTCGCCCCACCCCTTAAGATCCAATCAGCAACGTCCCCATAGTAGAACACACCCTACTCCTTAAAAATGCGCTTCCTCACCCACAAGCTGCTGCTCTCTTCTTTTCGAGGCATTTTATCTTGCAGGCAATAAACTCACGTTGACGGAGTTCTCGTGTCTTTCCTTGCGAGCGAGCCGAGTAGCTAAAGAACCCTTTCAAGTTCTGTAGTCACATTTCTTCTGTTTTGGATTAGGATGTATTTCAAGTTGTTCATGATGTGAAATGAGCATCAACGCATCAATGTGCATAAAATCCCCCACCCTGGTTATTTCAGCATCAGTTTTGGAAAGTCTCTCCTTCAAAATTGAATTATCCTTTCCTCTTTGACAAAAGTCAGTTGGCCACTTTATTTTGTTATCTATTTCTAGATTCTCTGTTGTATTCCAGTGATTTGTATGTCTATTTTTAAGTCAACATTGCACTGTTTTGTTACTGTAGTCTTGAAATCAGCATTGTAAGTGCTCTGTGTTCTTTTTCAAAGTTTTTTTTTTTCTAGGTCCTTTGCCTTTCCTTACAATGTTTAGAAGCAGTTTGTCAGTTTCTCCTAGGAAATTGATTTTGATTGGGACTGCATTGTATGCATGTACCCAATTTGGTGAGAATTTTTGTCTTCCATAATAATGCATTACTTATCTAATGAACACGGTATATCTCACTATTTTTTAGGACTTTAATTTCCCTCAGCAAAGTTTTCATTGCACATTATGGTTAAATTTCTATTTTAATTTTTTGATGCTGTTGTGTTTGGAGTCATTATAAAATTTTATTTCCAATTGTTTGTTGCTATGATACAGGAGTACAGTAGATTACTGTACACTTACCTAGAGCATCCTGCTATTTTGATAAATTATTCTAGTAGCTTTGCTAAAGGTTTCTTAGGATTTTCTGTATACTTTGTCATGCTTTTGGCAGATAAAGACAATTTGCTTGTTCTTATCCGTGGATATTCTTTAATCTTTTTCTTGTCTTGTTGAATTGGCAAGGACCTCCAGAACAGTGTTAGTTACAAGGAAACATCCTTGTGGTGTTCCTGATCTTTGGGGGAAAATACTCAGTTTTCACCATTGAATATGATGTTAGCTGTAGAGTTTTCATAGATTTAGATTGAAGAAGTTCTCTTCTGTTACTAGTTTTGCTTCAAGTTTTTTTTTCTTCCAGTTATAATGAATAGGTATGGAACTTGTAATGTGTATATGGTTAATTACATTGCATGATTTTCCAGATATTCCTGGGATAAACCTGTTGGTCAGATATATTATCCTTTTTACATGTTGTCTTCAGTGTTGTTAAGGATGTTTGCATCTTTGTTTAGCAGTGATGTTACTCTGTAACATTCTTAAGACTTTGTCCGATTTTTGCATCAGGATAATGGACTCATAAGATGAGTTGAGAACTGTTCCCACCTCTTTCCATTTAATGAATGTGTGTCTAGGGTTGGTATTTATTCCTTAAAATGTTGAATAGAATTTACCAATAAAGTAATCTGAGCTTAGAGTTTTTTCTGGAGTGCCTTTTAACTACAAACTCAATTCCATTAATATACACAGGACTATTCAGGCTTTCTGTTATTTTTTTGGATCAATTTTATTTTGTCTTTAAGGAATTTGTCTTTTATATAATTGTCAGATTTAGTATTTTTTTTCTATTATAACCCTATTTTGCTTTTAATAACTGTAATAGCTGTGGTGAAGTGTACCCTTTTTCATTCCTGATACTGGTAATTTGGTCTTTTTTCTTACCAGCCTGGCTAAGAAGTTTATCAGCTTTATTGATCTTTGTACAGAATCAGAATTTCTTCCATAGGTTTGTTTTTCTGTTTTCATTGATTCCCAATTGTATTTATTATTTGTTTATGCTTAACTTTGGCTTAATCTTATTTCTTAAAGCAGAACTTAGATTATTGCTTTTCTATCTTTTCCCCCTAATGTATTAAAAAATTATTTCTTTCAGTATTGATTTAGCTGTATCCCACACATTTTTTATATTTTGTGTTTTTATTATTTATTTGAAAATGTTTTCTGCTTTCCTTGTGCTTTCTTCTGACCCATGGGCTATTGAGGAATATATTTTATAATTTAAAAATATTTGTGTTATTTTAGGTATCTCATAGTTAATGATTTTTAATTCTATTTATACAACATACTCTATGATTTTATTCTTTTGAAATATATTGAGGTGGCTTTATTGGTTCAACACTTGAAAATAAGTGCATAATTTGCATTTTTTGTATTTGTATTGTGCTATAAATAACAGGTAGAGATAGTGTTTTTCAAATATTCTCTATCTTTGATGATTTCTTCTTTGTCATTTGCTTAGAGTTATCTCTTCCTATGATTGTGGAATTGTCTTTTAGTTTTGCATTTTTTTCTTTCACATATTTTGAAGCTTTTACTAGGTACATACACATTTGTGATTATTATTTTTACCTGATGAATTGACCCTTTTATCATTATGAAATACTATTTTTTACCTCTGGTAATTCCTTTTGTCTTGACATGTGCTTTATGTAATGTTAATATAGCCATTCTGTCCTTAAGCTTGTTATTTATGAGATAACATCCTTTGAACCTGTTAGTATCTTTATATTTAGAATTCTTCTTTTGTGGATAGCTTATAAACAGGTCCTTTTTTTTTTGAAATCCAGTGTGAAAATCTCTGCTTTACTTGTACTATTTAGCCATTGACAGGTAACGTAATCAGCAATATGATTGGGTTTGCATCTTTCATTTGACTTTTCCTTTTATGTTTGTCCCCTCAGTTTCTTGGTCTTCTGTTCCTCCTCACCTGCTTCCTCCCTGCCCCTTTTGGTATTTGAATCTATTTTACAATTTCACTTTACTTGTCCTGTTGGCCTTTTTAGCTATTCTTCTTTTCATTATTTGTTCAGATGTGGTTCTAAGGATTATAGTACACCTTAATTTTTAACAGTCAAGTCTCAGTTAATGTACCAAATCACATAAAATGTAAGATTTGTACTTATGTAAGTCTGTATCTTACCAACCTCTGTCCTTCAGGTGATCATTGTTATATGTAAATCTGTTATTAACTCCACAACATGATGTTAATTTTGTTTTGAATAGGCCCATATATTTCAGTGTACTGGTAATTGTATTTATCCATGTAGTTACCATATCTGATGTTCTTCATTACTTTCTGTGAATCATTTCCATATATTGTCATTTTCTTTTAGGTCAAAGAACTTTGTTTAGCATTTCTTGTAGTAAAGGTCTGGTAAAGATGAATTTCATTTATCTGAAAGTATTTTTTTAATTTCATTTATAAAGGGCATATTATGTTGGGTAGAGAATTATGGATTGTCTTACTTTTTTTTTAAGTGAAATTGTACTTTCTTTTTGCCTATATATTTGCTGATGAGGAATCAGCTCTTAGTTGAACCACTGTTTTCTGTATACAATTTACTGTTTGCTCCTATCAAGATTTGCTTTTTCTCTTTGGTTTTCTACAGTTTAATCATATACCTCTGCATGGTCGTCTTCATATTTGTCCCTTTTAAGCATCTTGAATCTGCATTAAATTTGGGAAATTTTTGTCATTTCTTCAGGTAATTTTTCGTTGATTCTCTTTCCTTCTGGGGATCCAATTCCATGTAGGTTAGATAATTTGTTTTTACATAAATGCCCCAGAGGGGCTTCATTTTTTTCTTTTTTCTCTGTTGTCTTCACATTGGATAATCTGTTTTTCTGTATTGAAGTTCATTTTCTCTTTCCTTAGTCATTTTCATTTAGCTATTTTAAATAAAATCTATCGAATTTTATTTCAGATACTATATTTTCAGTTTTAGATTTTCCATTGGGTTCTTTATTATTTCTCTCTCTATTGAGACCTGTCTTTTCATTATTCATAAGCATATTTTGTTTTACTTTGTTGATAATTAAAATAGCCACTGTAAAATCCTAATCTGCCATTTCTAGCATCTTTATCATTTTGGGTTTGATCTCACTTGATTTTCTTTCTTGAGGATGTGTTCTATTTTCCTGTTTTTTTGTATGTTGTATCATTTTGTGTTGGGTATTGGATATTTGAAAATTATACTAATGATTCTGTTATTATAGGGAGGGGTTTTTCTCTCTCTTTTATCAGTTATTCTTATTGGACTTAAACTGCAAACTTCTTCTTTTTTTTTTTTTTTTGTGGTGGGAGGGTGGCAACTTAAGTATCAATTTAGAACTTTAGTCTTTAACTTAGTCTGTAACTTGGATACAAGAGTCACCCAGACGTGTGGATAGATAGGGTTCCCTTCTCTGGCTGTTTCCCTTCTGGGATTTCCTTTGATTCAGTGGGTTGTGATTTCTTCTAGTTTCAGTCTTCTGGTTTTCTGTATCAGAAAGACTATGCTTTTTCTATCAGTGACCCACTACCATGTATCCTATGCCTAGCACCAAATTAGTGGTCATGAAAATGGGAACTCAGTCCATACAACTTCCCTCCTCTGAGCATGGCCTTCTATATTATTAGTTTCCTCTGTTTGCTTTAACAAATTACTACAAGTTTAGTGGCTAAAACAACACAAATTTAATTATCTTACAGTTTTGGAAGTCAAAGTCCAAAATGAGTTTTATGGGGTTAAAAATCAAGTTGTGAGTAGGGCTGGTTCTTTCTGGAGGCTTTATTGGAGAATCTGTTTCCTTGCCTTCTCCAGCTTCTGAAGGCTGTCTATGTGCCTTTGGCTCATGGCCCTTTGTTGTATCTGCTTTTGTCCTCACACTGCCTTCTGTGGCCTTTTGACTTTCTTACCTCCCTTTTATTAAGGAACTTCTTGATGACATTGGGTTTATCTGGATAATCAAGGTCAAAATATCCCATCTCTCCCCCCCTCCCATTCCTCAATTTAATCACCACTGGAAAGTATCTTTGGCTTGTAAGGTAGATACTCTCAATTCTGGGGATTAGGATATAGACATTGTCCTGGCCATTGTTCAGACTCCCTTACCTTCCCACCAGAATCTGTTTCTGTTTACTTTTTAGTATCTTTAGCTAGCTACTTTATATATTATAAGTCAAAGTTTATAGTTCTTATAAAACTATATAGGTATTTTATAGTTATTGTCTGCAGATATATCTTCTTTAGTATTATCTTACTTAGACTTCTTTGGAAGCAGTTAGTGTGATAACATTGTTACCACTTTGCCTTCTTTTGAACTTTATAAAAATGTAATCATGTGGCATACTTTTTAAAGTCTGTCTTCTTTTACTCAGTATTGTATATGTTAGGTTCATCCCTGTAGTTGTAGTATTTTGTTTTTCACTGTTGTATAATATTTCATATTGTGACCATGCCACAATTTATCCATTTTATTGTTGAAGGACATTTAGTTTTTAATGAATTTTGGTTATTACCAATCTTAACTTTGCAAATGCTTAATGCCCTGGTAGTTATCTGATGCCTGAAAACAAATTTGAAAGAATATTTTGTCCAGCCTTTTCTAGTTAAAATTACTTAGAAGAAGGAATTGGGATTTAAGTCTGAAATAAATTAGTCTACCATTGCCAGAAATGGAACTCCCCTCTAATCTTACATATAATAAGGAAAACTTACTATAAGATTTAATATTAAAAAGACTTTAGACATTTCTAACAATAATGGAACATAAGTTCACTATGCAGTGCCCAATATAAGGGCACTGTATTAATTTATCATTAATAATATAGTTTATATGTAGTTTCTTACTGTACAGAGTTCTTAACAATTTGAGATCCTCCCAGGTGTCAAAAGATGACTCCCTAAAATATGAAGAGTACAAACCTGATTTTATTTTTTACCATGGTAAAATAGAGCACCACCTCTGCCAAGCTTTGTCTGTATCTCAGGGGTGAAGATAAGGTCATAACTGATTGCAAATTGAAACTTTGTTTCAAGGCAGGTCTTTCATTTTGGGAGCTTGCCTGGGTAAGCATCTCCATGTAACAGTCCAGAAATGGTGGCTATAGCAAGACAAGGAATTTGAGGTAATGAATTCAAAGAATCTTGGGCCACAAACTGTTGTTGATGCTTTTCATTGAAGATTTCATTGTTCCTCTAATAACAGACAAAACATGTGCCTGGGAAGGAGACATGGAACAGTAAAGTAATGCTAATGAAAACAGAGGACTAGCAAAGTCATGTTTAGGTAGGTAGGTAGGTATGGTTTAGGTTCTCAGGTCCAGGCTGAGTGTACCAGTAGATGTTTTTAGTTCTTTCAGGGTTCAAGAACTTGTATCATATGCTATCACTTAAAGACATTAGTGCTACCTAAGTGAAATTTAAGTTATCTTTTCCTAGCATTAATACATAAAATAATAGTACTATTTGTGATCCAACAAGTATTTATCCAGTTAACATGCTTAGTGGCTGGTGATCAGAGTTCACATTCATGACTCAATGATTTTTAGGTTTAACTTTTAAATTTTATAGTTCTGTCCAGTTTTGGATGATTTATACCCACAGTGTATCAAAAATTGAACAATGTAAGTATAGAGTTGATTTTTTAAAAAAAATACTACTGAGATAATCTCCTGAGGTTTAGTTATACTTACCTCTTCAAACCTATTCTCTACAATTAGATCTTAAAAAATAAAATGATTACCTATATTACAGGTCCTCAGTTGTTCATCTGAAATTCAAACATCTGGAATTGTGTAGAGTTGAGAGGATTTTTTTATTTCAGAAAGATTTGCTCCATTACATTTATTGTAATACATATTGCATTTACTATATTACATAATACTCCCTGTGGCATCTGGGGTATATTCCTGAAAGCAACATATTTTATCTCTGCAGTGATAGTATGAATAGTTATATTAAGTGGGTAAGTATAGATAAAGACTTCTGACAGTTCAAGTCAGGGTTCTCCTACCCATTGAGTTTTGGTGGCTCATTTATGATAAACTTTAGTTTTTGTTAGAGCTTTTTTGGAATTTAGAACCAGCAGGGATCGTGGATCTGTATCTATAATTAAATTGCAATCTTTAACTTTTCAAAACTAGATAATGTTTATTATGTAATTAAAAATTTTATTTATTGAGAGATTGTACTTTTTCATACCTAGTTCAGTACAAATGACAGTCATTTTTGAAATGGTGGGCATAATGCCAATCCTCTCATGACTATTATATGCCATTATATCTCTCCACTGTTAATGATTGTAGTAAATACCTTCCTAATACTAGTTAATAATAAAACTTATTTAATAATTCCACATACCATATAGAAATGGCAAAATAATTAAAAACAGTATAGGCGAGGAAATATTTTCCTCTGACCTCTTAGGTTCATGGCTAGGGCCTGTGAATTACAACAGACAGATTAACACAGGGTGAGGGGAGGGTGTTGTGGGAAGAGGAGTGTTGCTGAAAGAAAGTTTGTTTACACTGCAATGCATATACATACAGGAGAACTCAGAGTAACTCAAAGGGGTGCTTAGAATTGGTTTTTATACCATCTTAGGTGATGGGGAGGAGAAAGGGCACTAGGGGAAAAAAATGACTTTGGGAAGATAAGTGGGCCCTTAGGGGAATAGATGGGAAATAAGATAGTCTTGTGACAGAGTCTGTTAGAGGTGCTTCCTGGAGGAGATTGATGACAACTGAGTTCTTTTGGGAGGCTTTCCTTTTAGTATATAAGGGATTTCATGAACTCAACACCCTTCAGATCAAAATAATTCTTACGCCAAAGTGGCATATTTTGGGGTATCATGTCGTCATCTTCAATGACAACAACAAACCTAAAACTAAACTTACTCATGAGTCTGGAAGGTTTAGAAATTGCTGTTACAGTTTATGGTGTAAAGTAGAAAGGAAGGAATAAAAAATTCTATGTTATGAACAGTTAATGCTGTTAGATGTTTCAGTATACAAGTAGAAGACTAGGATATATGTTAAAATGCAAAGCTGTGCTGGTATTTCCTGATGACTTATTATGTGTATTTCATTAAATATTTGTGATATACTTCTGTTTATAATTGTGAACTTTTTCAATAAACAAATCTCTTTCCTTTTCTCTCCACTGAATTGAAGAAAAGGAAGAAAAGGTTTTGATTCATGGTACTGTGCTTGTCTAAAACAACCATTGATTGAATGAGGAAACAAGGAAACTAGTGGAATCTGTGCCCATCTTCTGATTTTCCAGTGACTCTTTCTATTAAACTATTTATGTCAGTCACCAACAGGCTTTTACATTCATACACAAAGGCTTTGTTGGCAATACAGGGTTAAGTAAGATAGCTCCTGCTCTCAAGTTGCCCACGTTCTTATGAGGGAGACACAAACATATATTTTTGGCAAGTGATATATTGGAGATGTTGAGTGCTGTGAGGGAGACAGAAGTTGCATGTCTTTGTGTAAGGGGTATGGGAAAGTCTGAGTGGGGATTTGAGAGATTCCACAGAGAAGTTGAAACTTGAGGGAAGGATTCATGGAAGTTTTCCAGATAGGAGATGTGTAAAGACTTTTCAAGAAGAGTCAGCACATGAAAGTACAATAGATGTTTAGGGATTCTTCCTTGGTCTAGAGCAGAGGTCCAAAACCTTTTTCTTTCTCTCCCTTCCCCTTCCACTTCCCCTTCTTCCCCTTCCCCTTCCCCTTCCCTTCCCTCTTTCCTTCCTTCCTTCCTCTTTCTTTCTTTCTCTCTCTCTCTCTTTCTCTTTCTTCTCTCTTCTCTCTTTCTTCTCTCTCTCTCCACTCTTTCTTCTCCCCTCTTTCTTCTCTCTCTCCTCTCTCTCCCCTCTCTCTCCCCACCCCTTTCTCTCTCTAGCTCTTTCTCCCCTCCCCCTCTCTCCTTTCTTCTTTCTTTCTTTCTTTTCTCCTTCCTTCCTTCCTTCTTTCCTTTCTTTCCTTTCCTACCTTCCTTTCCTTTCTTTCTGCTCCCTCCCTCCCTTTCCCCTTTCCTTCATTTTGCTATTATTAATATACAATTACATGACCAACATTATGGTTACTAGACTCCCCCATTATCAAGTCCCCACCACATACCCCATTGCAGTCACTGTCCATCAGTGTAGTAGGATGTTATACAATCACTACTTGTCTTCTTGGTGTTATACTACCTTCCCCGTATACCCCCACCCCACCCCCACCCCCGCTACATTACATGTGCTAATTGTAATAGACCTTTTTCCCTCTTATCCCTCCCTTCCCATCCATCCTCCCCAGTCCCTATCCCTTTGGTAACTGTTAGTCCATTCTTGGGTTCTGTGAGTCTGCTGCTGTTTTGTTCCTTCAGTTTTTGCTTTGTTCTTATACTCCACAGATGAGTGAAATCATTTGATACTTGTCTTTCTCTGCCTGGCTTATTTCACTGAGCATAATACCCTCTAGCTCCATCCATGTTGTTGCAAATGGAACAATTTGTTTTCTTCTTATGGCTGAGTAATATTCCATTGTGTATATATACCACATCTTCTTTATTGATTCATCTACTGATGGACATTTAGGTTGTTTCCATTTCTTGGCTACCCTAAATAGTGCTGCAATAAACATAGAGGTGCATATGTCTTTTTCAAACTGGGCTGCTGCATTTTTAGGGTAAATTCCTAGGAGTGGAATTCCTGGGTCAAATGGTATTTCTATTTTGAGTTTTTTGAGGAACCTCCATACTGCTTTCCACAATGGTTGTACTAATTGACATTCCCACCAGCAGTGTAGGAGGGTTCCCCTTTCTCCACATCCTCACCAATATTTGTTGTTGTTTGTGTTTTGGATGGTGGCCATCCTTACTGGTGTGAGGTGATATCTCATTGTGGTTTTAATTTGCATTTCTCTGATGACTAGTGATGTGGAGCATCTTTTCATGTGCCTATTGGCCATCTGAATTTCTTCTTTGGAGAAGTGTCTGTTCAGCTCCTCTGCCCATTTTTTAATTGGCTTATTTGCTTTTTGTTTGTTAAGGTGCGTGGGCTCTTTATATAATTTGGATGTCAACCCCTTATTGGATATGTCATTTATGAATATTTTCTCCAATACTGTAGGATGTCTTTTTGTTCTGCTGATGGTATCCTTTGCTGTATAGAAGCTTTTTAGTTTGATATAGTCCCACTTGTTCATTTTTGCTTTTGTTTCCCTTGCCTGGAGAGATATGTTCATGAAGAAGTTGCCTATGTTTATGTCCAAGAGATTTTTGCCTATATTTTTTTCTAAGAGTTATATGGTTTCATGACTTACATTCAGGTCTTTGATCCATTTTGAGTTTACTTTTATGTATGGGGTTAGACAGTAATCCAGTTTCATTCTCTTACTTGTAACTGTCCAGTTTTGCCAACATCAGCTGTTGAAGAGGCAGTCATTTCTCCATTGTATATCCATGGCTCTTTTATCTTATATTAATTGACCTTGTATGTTTGGGTTAATATCTGGACTCTCTATTCTGTTCCACTGGTCTGTGGGTCTATTCTTGTGCCAGTACCAAATGTCTTGATTACTGTGGCTTTGTAGTAGAGCTTGAAGTTGGGAAGCAAGATCCCCCCTAATTTATTCTTCCTTCTCAGGATTGCTTTGGCTATTCGGGGTCTTTTGTAGTTCCATATGAATTTTAGAATTATTTGTTCGAGTTCATTGAAGAATGCTGTTGGTATTTTGATAGAGATTGCATTGAATCTGTAGATTGCTTTAGGTAAGATAGCCATTTTGACAATATTTATTCTTCCTAGCCAAGAGCATGGGATGAATTTCCATTTGTTAGTGTCCTCTTTAATTTCTCTTAGCAGTGTCTTGTAGTTTTCAGGATATAGGTCTTTCACTTTGGTTAGGTTTATTCCTAGGTATTTTATTCTTTTTGATACAATTGTGAATGGAATTGTTTTCCTGATTTCTCTTTCTGTTATCTCATCCTTAGTGTATAGGAATGCAACAGATTTCTGTGTATTAATTTTGTATCCTGCAATTTTGCTGAATTCAGATATTAGTTGTAGTAGTTTTGGAGTGTAGTCTTTAGGGTTTTTTATGTACAATATCATGTCATCTGCAAATAGTGACAGTTTGACTTCTTGCTTACCAATCTGGATACCTTGTATGTCTTTGTTTTGTATGAATGCCGTGGCTCAGACCTCCAGAACTATGTTGAATAAAAGTGGACAGAGTGGGCATCCTTGTCTTGTTTACCGATCTTAGATGGAAAGCTTTCAGCTTCTCGCTGTTAAGTATAATATTGGCTGTGGGTTTGTCATATGTGGCCTTTATTATGTTGAGGTACTTGCCCTCTATACCCATTTTGTTGAGAGTTTTTATCATGAATGCATATTGAATTTTGTCCAATGCTTTTTCAGCATTTATGGAGATGATCATGTGGTTTTTGTCCTTCTTTTTGTTGATGTAGTGCACGATGTTGATGGATTTTCGAATGTTGTACCATCCTTGCATCCCTGGGATGAATCCCACTTGATCATGGTGTATGATCCTCTTGATGTATTTTTGAATTTGGTTAGCTAATATTTTGTTGAGTATTTTTGCATCTATGTTCATCAGGGATATTGGCCTGTAATTTTCTTTTTTTGTGGTGTCTCTTCTGGTTTTGGTATTAGGGTGATGTTGGCCTCGTAGAATGAGTTTGGGAGTATTCCTTCCTCTTCTACTTTTTGGAAAACTTTAATGAGGATGGGTATTAGGTCTTCACTAAATGATAAAATTCAGCAGTGAAACCATCCGTACAGGAGTTTTGTTCTTAGGTAGTTTTTTCATTACCAATTCAATGTTTTTGCTGGTAATTGATCTATTCTAATTTTCTGTTTCTTCCTTCGTCAGCCTTGGAAGGTTGTATTTTTGTAGAAAGGTGTCCATTTCTTCTAGGTTATCCAGTTTGTTAGCATATAATTTTTCATAGTATTCTCTCATAATTCTTTGTATTTCTGTGGTGTCCGTCTTGATTTTTCCCTTCTCATTTCTGATTCTGTTTATGTATGTAGACTCTCTTTTTTTCTTGATAAGTCCGGCTAGGGGTTTATCTATTTTGTTTATTTTCTCATAGAACCAGCTCCTGCTTTCATTGATTCTTTCTATTGTTTTCTTCTTCTCAATTTTATTTATTTCTGCTTTAATCTTTATTATGTCCCTCCTTCTACTGACTTTGGGCCTCTTTTGTTCTTCCTCTTCTAGTTTCATTAATTTTGAGTTTAGACTGTTCACTTGGGATTGTTCTTCTTTCCGGAGGTAGGCCTGTATTGCAATATATTTCCTTCTTAGCATGGCCTTCGCTGCATCCCACAGATTTTGTGGTGTTGAATTATTGTTTTCATTTTTCTCCATATATTGCTTGATCTTTGTTTTTATTCGGTCATTGATTCATTGATTATTTAGGAGCATGTTATTAAGCCTCCATGTGTTTGTGGGCTTTTTCATTTTCTTTGTGTAATTTGTTTCTAGTTTCATACCTTTGTGATCTGAGAAGCTGGTTGGTACAATTTCCATCTTTTTGAGTTTGCTGAGGTTCTTTTTGTGGCCTAGTATATGATCTATTCTTGAAAATGTTCCATGTGTACTTGAGAAGAATGTGTATCCTGTTGTTTTTGAATGGAGTGTCCTGTAGATGTCCTTTAGGTGCGTTTATTCTAATATGTTGTTCAGTGCCTCTGTCTCTTTACTCATTTTCTGTCTGGTTGATCTGTCCTTTGGAGTGAGTGGTGTGTTGAAGTCTCCTAAAATGAATGCATTGCGTTCTATTTCCCTCTTTAATTCTGTTAGTATTTGTTTCACATATGTTGGTGATCCTGTGTTGGGTTCATAGATATTTATAATAGTTATATCCTCTTGTTGGACTGACCCTTTTATCATTATGTAATGTCCTTCTTTGTCTCATGTGACTTTCTTTGTTTTGAAGTCTATTTTGTGTGATACAAGTACTGCAACTCCTGCTTTTTTCTCACTATTAGTTGTATGAAGTATCTTTTTCCATCCCTTTACTTTAAGTCTGTGTATGTCTTTGGGTTTGAAGTGAGTCTCTTGTAGGCAGCATATAGATGGGTGTTGTCTTTTTATCCATTCAGTAACTCTATGTCTTTTGATTGGTGTATTCAGACCATTTAAATTTAGGTTGATTATCAATAGGTATGTACTTATTGCCATTGCAGGCTTTAGATTTGTGGTTACCAAAGGTTCAAGGGCAATTCCCTTACTATCTAACAGTCTAATTTAACTCACTTTGTATGCTATTACAAACACAACCTAAAGGTTCTTTTTTTTTTCCCCTCCTTTTCTTCCTCCTCCATTCTTTGTATGTTGTGAATCATATTCTGTACTCTTTGTCTTCCCTTGGGTGACATCTTTTTAGCCTTAGGAATACATCTATAGGAGTCCCTACAAAATGCCCTGTAGAGGTGGTTTGTGGGAGGTAAATTCTCTCAGCTTTTACTTATCTGTAAATTGTTTAATCCCACCTTCTAATTTAAATGATAAAATTGCCAAGTAAATTATTCTTGGTTCGAGGCCCTTCTTCTTCATTGCATTAAATATATCATGCCACTCCTGTCTGGCCTGTAACGTTTCTGTTGAGAAGTCTGATGATAGCCTGATGGGTTTTCCTTTGTATGTGATGTTTTTTCTCTCTCTAGCAGCTTTCAAAAGTCTGTCTTTATCCTTGATCTTTGCCATTTTAATTATTATATGTCTTGATGTTGTCTTCCTTGGGTCCTTTGTTTTGGGAGATCTGTGCCACCTCCATGGCCTGGGAGACTATCTCCTTCCCCAGATTCGGGAAGTTTTCAGCAATTATCTCCTCAATGACACTTTCTATCCCTTTTTCTCTCTCTTCTTCTTTTGGTACCCCTATAACGTGAATATTGTTGTGTTTGGATTGGTCACACAGATCTCTAAATATTCTCTCATTCTTAGAGATCCTTTTTTCTTTCTGTGCCTCAGCTTGTTTGTATTCCTCTTCTCTAATTTCTATTCCATTTACTGTCTCTTCTACTACATCTATTCTGCTTTTATATCCCTCCATTGTATGTTGCATTTCAGATATGGAATTTCTTAATGATTGAATCTCCATCTTAAATTCATTCCTGAGGTCTTGAATATTTTTCTGTACCTCCATAAACATGTTTATAATTTTTATTTTGAACTCTCTTTCTGGAAGATTTGTGAGTTGGGTTTCATTTGGCCCTCTTTCTGGGGTTTGTGAGATATTGGTCTGAACCATGTTCTTTTGTTGTTTCATATTTCTGTGTGGTGCCCACTTGTGTGCAGAAACTCCCGTCTCTGGAGCTGCTCAGCCCCTAGAGTGCGGTTTGGGGTCGTAGGGGAGCGGAGCTGGTGCCTGAGGGGAAGAAAGATCTGTTTCCTGATTCCCGTCTGTGGTGCCTGTCTTCAGTGTCAGAGCCAATGGGCCAAGCACACACGTCTCTAGCTGTTGTAGGTGGGGCCTCACTCTGGCTGGCCTGACGCTTGTGCAGTGACTGCAGGTTTGCGAGCAGGTGCCTGCAGGCCAGTAGGTAGGCTTGGCAGGCTGTGTGTCACAGTGGGGGGTCTCGGAGCTGAGTCGGCAGCCAGGGTCATGGAGCACCTGAAGGTCCCAAAAGTTTCCAACCAGCTGGGCAGAGTGCACCCAGACAACCTTGTCCAGCTGTCCCTTCTCTTGTGCAGCAAGCTCCGTGCAAACCCCATCCCTTCAGCAGCCCTCTCACTGCTAGGAATCCTCTCAGACTGCCTGCCTTTCCTCTGACACAGAGCGTCCGGGTGTGGATCCCCTCCTCCACAAATGGCCGGAATGTCAATTTCTCAAGCACTCTGCCTGTCCGAGCTCCCCAACGTCTAGAGCACCTCACACTATAGGATTCTGCTCGCAAAGCAGATCTCCAGGGCTAGGTTTTCAGCAGTCCCTGTCTTCCACCCCCTCCCCCTCTCCGTTTCCCTTCCCCCTGCTGGTGAGCTGGGGTGGGGGAAGGGCTTGGTTCCTGCCAGATTAAGGCTTTCCTACGTTACCCTGTTTCGTGAGGTCTGCTCTGCTGTGAGATCTGTTTGCAGTCTAGTTCAGCATTCTTTCTTGTTGCTGTTTTCAGGTTAGTTGTATTAATTAACTATATTTTTGTACAGTTTGTGGTTTTGGGAGGAGCTCTCCATCTCACCTCTCCCGCCGCCATCTTGCAAGTCCCCAAAAACTTTCTTTAAGGACAAAATAGTAAATGTTTTAGGTTCTGTGGGTTAAGAGGCACACTCAGCTATTATGTAGATTCTTAGCTAATCATTTCCTATGTAATCATCATAAAAAATAAAAATAATTTTTAGCTCCTAGACTTAAAATATTTGGCAATTGTTTCTGGACCACAGTTTTTTAGGGTCTTGGGTAATTGTTGGGAGTATAGGCCTCAGAGTGGGGAAAAAGAAGGTAAGGACCAGGTAAATGGATTTGCTGTAGCACGGATCTGGAGTCTCAGATTTATTTCAGTGTTTGTTCAATATCTAGTCAAATTCTGTTGTGCTGGGAATCAGCAGCATGAAGTAAAATGAAACACAGTAAGTTATAGGGATTGATTGGAATTACAAACTCATAAAGACACCATTGTCTTTCTCAGTAAAGATTTACTGTTTTCGATGAAGTTCTTGTGCATATTGTAAAATAATGTATTTTATATCTTGTAATTTTATTGTTATGTCATTTTAGTTTTTATCTCTTTGCTAATACATAGGACTACAGTTGGCTTTTATGTTAAATTTATCAAGCAACTTCACTTATACTAATTTGGTGATGTTACTTTGGATTTTCTATGTAGACTATCTTACCTTTGTAATCAATGATAATTTTGTTTCTTCATTTCCAATTTTTGTGATCTTTTCCCCTGCTATTGGGGTAACTAGATGCCAGCACAGTATTGATTGAAAGAGGTAATATAGTAGATCTGTTTTGTTTCCCTTCATAAAGGGAACATTTTAAATGTTTTACCATTAAGTGTGATTAATTTTGGGGGGTAAATAGCAAACTAAGAATAGAAAGGAACTTGTTTGATAAAAGCCAGCTTTTAAAAATTTCAATTTAAAAGTCAACATTTTTCTTTTGTATGCAAATGTTTTTCTGCATCCACTGAGATAATTTTATATTTTTCTCCTTAAATCAATCTTGTATTTCTGAGGTGAGTTCAAATTGGTTAATAAATTTTAATCATTGTTAGGTAATCCTGAATTAGAGTTGCTACTGTGTAGTAGCTTTGCATCTTTGTTCATAATTGAAATCGGTCTATATTTTTCCTGTCTTGACTTGTCTTTATTTGATGCCTTGCATCTGGTTCTATATTGCAAGGATCAGAGGAAGAGAGAGCAGAGGGCAACAATACTTTGCTTTAAGGGAATCATGAGATCATATACATCTCACTGGCAAAATCTATAGTAACACAAGTACTCCGAGCTGTGAGGGAGGCAGAGAAATGTCTTTATTTTGTCTAATCATGATATAGTTAGGATAGAAAACTGTAAGAGAAGATATCCATGTTGTTGAAAAATAGACTGTACTAGTAATACAAATTAATTTACGTTATTGGTAAATAAGGGAGTTATGTCTGTATGACACAAAAGTCTTATTGTTTCACTTAAACGTTTTTCTAAATTATGGAAGTATAATTACAAACTTCATGTAGGAAAGGGAAAAGCTCTACACGTGGTTGTGGCACGAGCAGCAGGAGGCCTCTATGTCTATTATTTTAAGAAATTTAAACATGAGTACCTGCATCTAGGGCTTCTTCTTAGAAAGGCACATACCCAGTCTTAAACAGCTCTCTGCTGTTTTCATTGTCTTAGCACCTGGGTTGGGATGGAATTCCAACCCAAGTCAGATGGCCTGTACAGCCTGATTTAATGATTGCTACACAATAGTACACATAGGTTTTAGAAGCAGAGCTTATGGTCTAAATGCTATAACTTTGGGCCTTTAGCAGTCTCTTTCAGCACATTATTATAACTAAGAAAACCCTTTTAAGCGTTCAAAATATCGTTCAGGCTCTATTAAGGAAATGATTCAGTGTAAATTGAATCAGCAAAGTATTAAATTCTTTGATGAAAAATGTGTAGCAGGTTATTTAAGGCTGTATGAGATTGATGTATTCTGCAGCAAACCTTTCCTAAGTAACTTATATATGCCAGATACTTTGCTACAGGGATCAAAAGACGACTTGGGTTCTTTTTCTACCATTTACTGACTCATATTCTAGTGGAGGAGATAAAAGGCATATCTGTAATAGACACGGACATTCATTTGGAAACATGCAACAGAAAACCTCTCTCTTTGGGCTTGGGATTATGTCAGATAATACTTCTGGAAGAAAGAGGTGAATGATGTGTTAAAGGATGGCTAGAAATTCGCCATACTGAGAAGTGAATTGAAGGAAAGAAGGTATTCATTTTTTCAGTAGAGGAAGCAAACATATTTAAAAAATCACAGAAATGTGTAAGAGCATATTTTATTCATAGATGTGCTTGTTATTTGTCCTGACTAAAGTGCTGGCTATGAGATTGGGAAAACTGAGCTTAAGAGTCATAAAATGAAGAACCTTTTAACTCAGGCTAGGTTGTAGAGGTTCTTCAGAGGAGTTTAAAATAGAAAGTGTCATGTTTGAGTCTTTGAAAGCTCACTGGCTATGGAAGGTACATTGATAGGGGGGAAATGGAAGGGGACGTTAGAATTTGGAAGTGAAGTTAGGAAGCTATTGAAACAGGCAGGCCAGGTAGGCAGAATGAGGCCCTAAATTACCTAGAGAAAGGCAGTAGGAATGGAGTGGGGATAGATTCAAAGGCTTTTTAAAAAAAAAATTATTTTGGTATCATTGATCTACAATTACATGTGCAATATTAAGTTTATTAAACTACCCACTACATCAGGTCCCCCCCCACCAACCCCATTACAGTCACTGTCCATAAGCGTAGTGAGATGCTATAGAATCACTACTTGTCTTCTCTGAGTTGTACAGCCTTCCCAGTCCCTTTCCCTTTGGTAACTATTAGTCCATTCTTGGGCTCTGTGAGTCTGCTACTGTTTTTTTTTTTTCTTTCAGTTTTTTTCTTTGCTCTTATACTCCTCATATGAGTGAAATCATTTGATACTTGTCTTTTTCCGCTTGGCTTATTTCACTGAGCATAATACCTTCTAGCTCCATCCATGTTGTTGCAAATGGTAGGATTTGTTTTCTTCTTATGGCTGAATAATATTCCATTGTGTATATGTACCACATCTTCTTTATCCATTCATCTACTGATGGACACTTAGGTTGCTTCCATTTTGTGGCTATTGTAAATAGTGCTGCAATAACCTTAGGGGTGCATATGTCTTTTTCAAACTGGGCTGCTGCATT
>JAQQAC010016209.1:36658984-36721484 GCA_029783875.1 Phataginus tricuspis
ATAACCTTAGGGGTGCATATGTCTTTTTCAAACTGGGCTGCTGCATTCTTAGGGTAAATTCCTAGGAGTGGGATTCCTGGGTCAAATGGTATTTCTATTTTGAGTTTTTTGAGGAACCTCCATACTGCTTTCCACAATGGTTGAACTAATTTGCATTCCCACCAGCAGTGTAGGAGGGTTCCCTTTCTCTACATCCTCGCCAACATTTGTTATTGTTTGTGTTTTGGATGTTGGCCATCCTCACTGGTGTGAGGTGATATCTCATAGTGGTTTTAATTTGCATTTCTCTGGTGATTAGCAATATGGAGCATCTTTTCATGTGCCTGTTGGCCACCTGAATTTCTTCTTTGGAGAAGTGTCTACTCATGTCCTCTGCCCATTTCTTAATTGGATTATTTGCTTTTTGTTTGTTGAGGTAACGTGAGTTCTTTAGATGTCAACCCCTTATCGGATACGTCATTTATGAATATCTTCTCCCATACTGTAGGATGTCTTTTTTATTCTACTGATGGTGTCCTTTGCTTTACAGAAGCTTTTCAGCTTGATATAGCCCCACTTGTTCATTTTTGCTTTTGTTTCCCTTGCTCGGGGAGATATATTCATGAAGAAGTTTTATGTTTATGAGAAGCTCATGTTCATGTCCAAGAGATTTTTGCGTATGTTTTTTTCTAAGAGTTTTATGGTTTCATGACTTACATTCAGGTCTTTGATCCATTCTGAGTTTACTTTTGTGTATGGGGTTAGACAGTAGTCCAGTTTCATTCTCTTACATGTAGCTGTCCAGTTTTGCCAACACCAGCTGCTGAAGAGGCTGTCATCTCCCCGTTGCATATCTAAGGCTCCTTTATCATATAGTAATTGACTGTATATGTTTGGGTTAATGTTTGGATTTTCTATTCTGTTCCACTGGTCTGTGGGTCTGTTTTTGTGCCAGTACCAAATTGTCTTGATTACTGTGGCTTTGTAGTAGAGCTTGAAGTCAGGGAGAGTAATTCCCCCTGTTTGATTCCTCCTTCTCAGGATTGCTTTGGCTATTCGGGGTCTTTTCTGGTTCCATATGAATTTTAGAATTATTTGTTCCAGTTCATTGAAGAAAGCTGTTGGTAGTTTGATAGGGATTGCGTTGAATCTGTAGATTGCTTTAGGTAGTATAGCCATTATTTATTCTTCCTAGCCAAGAGCATGGGATGCATTTCCATTTGTTAGTGTCTTCCTTAATTTCTCCTAGGAGTGTCTTGTAGTTTTCAGAGTACAGGTCTTTCACTTCCTTCGTTAGGTTTATTCCTAGGTATTTTATTCTTTTAGGTGCAATTGTGAATGGAATTGTTTTTCTGATTTCTCTTTCTGTTAGTTCATCATTAGTGTATAGGAAAGCAACAGATTTCTGTGTGTTAATTTTATATCCTGCAACTTTGCTGAATTCAGATATTAGTTCTAGTAGTTTTGGAGTGGAGTCTTTAGGGTTTTTTATATACAGTATCATATCATCTGCAAATAGTGACAATTTGACTTCTTCTTTACCAATCTGGATGCCTTGTATGTCTTTGTTTTGTCTGATTGCCGTGGCTAGAACCTCCAGTACTATGCTGAATAACAGTGGAGAGAGTGGGCATCCCTGTGTTGTTCCCAATCTTAGATGAAGAGCTTTCAGCTTCTCGCTGTTAAGTATGATGTTAGCTGTAGGTTTGTCATATATGGCCTTTATTATGTTGAGATACTTGCCCTCTATACCCATTTTCTTGAGAGTTTTAATCATGAATGGACGCTGAATTTTGTCAAATGCTTTTTCAGCATCTATGGAGATGATCATGTGGTTTTTGTTCTTCTTTTTGTTGATGTTGATGGATTTTCAAATGTTGTACCATACTTGCATCCCTGGGATGAATCCTACTTGATCATGGTGTATGATCCTCTTGATGTATTTTTGAATTCGGTTTGCTAATATTTTGTTGAGTATTTTTGCATCTACGTTCATCAGGCATATTGGTCTGTAATTTTCTTTTTTGGTGAGGTCTTTGCCCAGTTTTGGTATTAGAGTGATGCTGGCTTCATAGAATGAATTTAGAAGTATTCCCTCCTCTTCTATTTTTTGGAAAACGTTAAAGAGAATGGGTGTTATTTCTTTTCTATATGTCTGGTAAAATTCAGGGGTGAATCCAACTGGCCCGGGGGTTTTGTTCTTGGGTAGTTTTTTGATTACCGATTCAATTTTGTTGCTGGTAATTGGTCTGTTTAGTTTTTCTGTTTAGGGTCGGGGGATTTATAGGGCTTTTTGGGTAGGAGTCAGCATAAGGCATAATGTATACAGGTGATTCAATAATTCCTTTGAAATTCTATCTTAATTTTACCCTGCCTTTGATAAACAGCTGCCTTCTTCCTGTTGCTGTTCACTGTTGGCATGCTTGTAGGATACTAGGTCTAAACTTCCCTCCAGAAACCCAAACCTTGGTAAATAGAAAATAACTGTGGCCTCGGAGTTGGGGGGATAGGGAGCAATGGTGGCAGCAATGGCAGTATTCTGATATTAAGCTTACTGACATTCTGCTGCAGTCTTTAAAGCATGCTCTCCTTTAGAATTGTATGTCTGTGACTGCCCCTTCAGTCCTGCACATTCTGACTTTTACATAAGGTTGCCACTTGGAAAATACTTTTTCCTCTTGCAGCTTGGGTCAAGTGCTTGGGGGCCTGTAAATTAACTGACAAAGTTTGTTTATATAGTGAATTCTAGACTTAGTAATGAATAACTTTCTCAATAGCCAGAGATACAGGTTTACATATAAACCTAACACCCAACTGGGAGGGGGTTTAGGGCCTCATTGGAAAAGTATGGAAGGTTCTATTGGGAGGCAGTGGGGAAGGTTGGGGCTTCATTGGGAATGATCTATTGGACTTTTTTGATGCTGATGGGAAGCTGAAATCAGGCTTCCCGGTGCTGTCTATCAGTATTTTCACAATCGGTAAACTCCTTTGCAGAGGGGTCATTCACAACTGTGTTTTCAGGATGCTCTGCTTAAATTGAGATGTTTATTTCTGTGGCTGCTGATTGTCTAGATGTTTTTAGTTTAAAGCAATTTTCATATCAGTTTGGTGGACTATTAATCCTGTCATCACTCTGGTGACTGTGCGACATACTAATAGAAGGAGAAAAAAGAAGAAAGGAAACATTTTTACGAAGAAAGCAAAAGCTTTCCTAGAAACCCAATGGTAGAAATCTGCTTGTCGCACTAGCTAGAATATGTCACATTGCCAACTTTTTCTCACTGAAAATAGCTAGGGAAAAGGGATTGGTCAGCCAACAGTGCCTTCCATAGGATTTCATAAACAGATATAAGAAAATTTGGAATGTGGAGGGTCCTAATGTTAGGAGTTGAGTTTGTCCTCCTTGGTTCTTGTCCCCGCTGGAACAAAGAATTGAAAGACCAGGGACACAGTAGCAAACTAGAATGAAAAGTTTTATTTGGATACACTCCAAGGGAGGAGTGGGCCAGAGTCAAGGTAGACAAAGGAAGAAAGGGAAGCTCATTGAGCTCCAGCTCGGCATTGGACAAATACCTTGCTAGCTCCTAAAGCAAGGGACACCTGGTGTCTGTGTCCGCTTGACTCTGCACCGTGTGGAACCTGAGTCCCTACCACCCCAGGATTTGGGGGAGCCACAGAGCACTGGATGGAGTGAGATTATGTTCTGAGAACTTACCAAAGGCAAAGAAAGGAGATTTTCAGGCAGGCTACTAAAGTTCACCTGAAGGGAACTTGCAAGCCCAAATCAGAGCTCTCAGCAGACCCTCCCTACGTATCTGAAGTAGGACAGAGACAGAGTGAAAGACTTGTGCTTAAGTCTGGAGAATAGAATGAAATAATAAAGTAACAAAGACACTTGCCACTGGAAGAGTGCAGAGACAAAACGTAGTAAGTTGAGCAGTGAGAAGTTTTTATTTAAGGCAAAAAGGTGCACACTTGAAGGAAGGCAGTGTGGGCAACCTCAGAGAAGAGGTGCCCCTAACGGTTTAGGGTCGGGGGATTTATAGGGCTTTTTGGGTAGGAGTCAGCATAAGGCATAATGTATACAGGTGATTCAATAATTCCTTTGAAATTCTATCTTAAGAATAGGGTTAATTAGGTGACTGTGTTTGTCTGGATCCTGGTATTCTTTATCCACATAGGTTTATTTACACTTTGGAGGTCTATCTCCTGCCCTGGTTATAAAGTTACTTGATTTAAAGGGCTAGAAGAAAAGGAAGAACGGCATATAGGTTAAATTAAAGAGTGAGCTGGGCCTTTTTTTGCAGGCTAAGTAGATTTTACAATGGCATGATCTAATTGCTACAGTGAAGGCATGGGCTGCGCTCATATATTTTTCTTTATCTGGGGAATATCCAGACATTGCAAGTTGCTCCTGGCCTTTGGAACTTCAACTAATTAACTCATTAACTCTGTGAGTCCTTTCTGGCTCTCTGGTTTTACCTGGTTAACTCTTTGAGTCCCTTTTAGTGGACTTCACTGGTCTTATTCTCCCTCCACCCGCTCATATCTTGTCTTTCTGCCTGACATTAATATGAGGTTGCCAACTTTTTATTTCTTTTGTGTTCTAAGGCTCACAGCTTTTGTATAATGTAGTTTATCACTTTTTGTTTTCCAAACCACTTTTACCTAGTTATGTTAATGAAAATGGAAGCGGAACCCTCAGTGCCCTTTCCTTCAATTTGGAAGTAGTCTAGGGAAACTGAAAGGAGCTGAGGGAACAGATGGAAAGAACAAAGCTCATAGTGTCTTAACTCCAGAGTACTGTTGGGTGCTCCGCTCTCACGTCTGGGCTTGTTTAGCTTGGAACTCTGATTATGGAACGTAGGGCATTTCAGGAGTTTCTCTAGGGGCTGTGTTGGGAATCAATGAGAACACCACTATGGACTCTGGTAACTTAACAAACCACATCCTTGACAATAACTTTACTGTAGACGCAGTATAAGAGCCTTCAGTGTAAATTGATAGTAATCTCATTAAGTTACAATTTCTTAATTTGGGGTTGTAATGGGTACGGTAATACAGTCTGGGTCAGAGGTTGGTAAACTTCTTTAGTAAAAGACCAGATAGTAAATATTTTAGCTTTGTAAGCCAAATGGTGTCTCTGTTGAAACCACTTAACTCTGCTGTTGGAGCCGGAAGCAGCCATAGACAATAAGTAAATGAGTGGGTATAGCTGTGGTCCAATAAAGCTTTATTTACAAAACCATGTTGACTGGCTAGATTTGGCCCATGTACTGTAATTCGTTGACTCCTGGTATAGCTACTCTAAACTGTAAGGATTTGGACTGAAGCAGGAGTATATTTTATAAATTGTACATTTCCCAGAAAGTTACTCCCCTAACTCCTCACAGTAGGTTGAAGCTACTTCACATTTAAACTCATTTCCATCATGACCCTTTGCTTGGGTCATCCTTTTGCATAGACCCATGTTTCTCAGTGGGGCTGCTATTGGCAGTTTTGCTGAGGTTGTACATTGGAAGGGAAACATTTGTTTCAGAGCTTACAGCCATTCACACCCCCAGATCACTATTTCCAAAGATGTACAGTTTAGAACCCCTGGCTGAGATGGCTTGTTTCTGTCTCCTTTCCCAGCCATCCTTGAGACAGAATACCTAAATACTACCTCTTTTCCTAGTCCTTATTATACTTTATTAACTCTCAAAAGGTTAAAACCCAGAATATATTATTATGCACTTAATTTCATAATCTTTTGTCATTAGTTGTAAATTAATTAAGGATAGGAAATTTTTCTGTTTTGCACATTACTGTCTTTCTAGTGCCACTATTTGTTGAGCATAATAGGTGCTCAACAAATACTTGAATTATATTGTTCACTTTTATAGAAAAATGGAAAACTGAGACTTAACTCCTTGTCAAAATTTATAAGCTTCTGGTTAATAGGAACCATAACGTCATTCTAATTCTGTGTTGTCTAGGGAACTGAGTTTAATACTGATCTTACAAACTGAGCTTAAAATATAAGGTGATTCAATTTACTAAACTTATGGGCACCTGCTGTGTAGAACACAATGTGCTAGGTGATAACAGGATATACAGATGATTATCACTCTTGCTTTTGTGGCATTTTTGTCTGATGGGATGGAGTTTAGTCAATACACCAGTAAAGAAAGTGTGTATTTAAGACAGTGAGCTTCAGAGGCAGACCAGGATTCATTCCAATGTATGCTACTTAGTGCCTGTCTCTTTGAGCAAGTTGCTGATCCTTTCTTCATTATGTAAATGAAGCCCTCTACCACCTCATAGGGTGTTTAGAACCTTTTAAAAGAAATGATGTTACCATTTTGCATAAAATTAAGTTCTTGCTGTTAAATAATAATGCCATATGATATGACATTGTTGTGCTAAGGCCAAATTTATAGTTAGAAAGAAAGATTTACTCTGGTTTGACGGGGAAGAAGCAGCAGAGCTTCATGGGAAAGATGCCATTTAAAATGCATCTTGAATCATGAGTAGAATTTATACGGTGGCAGGGATAGGAGTAAGATTTCCTAGAGGGGGAAGAATGAACTATGAAGAAAATGAAGAAGTTGGGAGAATGCAGGGTGTGTTCTGAAAGTGGAAATGCCCCTCAGTAAACTCCGTATTTCCACTACACCCCACACCACCTTCTCTGGGCAATTACCTAAGTTGGTGAAAGATATTATCTGGTGTTAATTCAGCCATGCTCCCCTCCATCTTTCCCATCTAAGAACACATTTAGAGACCTTCTTAGTGACTGAATTAATTACTCCTGCATTCTGAATATCCCTGCTGTTCTTCATGTCGTGCCCCCCCCCACGTTCCCCCGCCCAACACTAGGTTGGATGCATATTTCTTGAGAGCAAGGGAGTATGTTTTAATCAGTTTAGTTTGTTAAACTCAGCTTGAGTATTGTCCTTGCACCTAGTAAATGCTGAACTTATTTCAGGAAATGGATGGTGGGGGGTAAATGAATAAAATAAGTTCCAACTAAATTAAAACATGTTTTAAAATATGAACTTTTGAAAGAGATTTTTGAGACCTTTGTGAATCCCCACATTTGTAAATACCCCTGTAGCATGTAATTTTCTCATTTGGAAAATTAGGGGTAATGAATATTTAATAAAATAAAATTTTTAATTCCATTTTAAGATGTACTTAAGAAACATTTTTCAATGTTTCAAGAAATGTACTTAGAATTCAAAGGAAATGCACAATGTAGTCGTAGAACAAATTTTCGTAGTAAAAAGAAATAGCTACATGCCAAAAAGTCACCCAGCTGTCTTCACATTGGGCTTTAAACATCACTGATTCTTTTTTTCCAGCTAGTAACTGACAGCAGATACGGGATAAGTATTCTAGTTCCTTCACACTTAGAGCAAGATGGCTTTGAGGAATGTTCCACACTGTCTACTAGAGATCCCCAGCAGTATTGAATCCTAGTTGCGTACAGCTGCATAACCAGCCAAACAACACCCTTCATTGGCTTCTTTCCATTCCCTGCCTCACTTCTCTGCCCCTAATTGAAGTTTCCTAAGGTAACTTCCCAAATGAACTACTTGTACTAAAACTTTTGTCTCACGGTGTGCTTCTGGGGAAATGCAATCCAAGACAGTAAGGCAAGAAGTATTTCAATAAGAGTTCAACATTTTTAAAGTTTAGAATATAGGTTTGGAGAAATTTATTCACAAGGATCAGTGTGAAAACTACTTTTTTTAATAGGGAAGATTTACTAAAACTGATTTACTTGTTTATAATAAAATACATAGTAGGTACTCAAAACATTTGCCCTTTTTGAAAAAAAAAGGAGTAGCTAGCTAGTTCCTATTTGGAGGCCAGAGGTCAAAATGAATCTTGATAAGCGTATCTCTGTTTTGTACTGCAAAAGGAATCACTGATGTTTAAAGCCCAAATGTAAACGACTAGGTGCTGTTTTAGGATGTGATTTTTTTTTATACTAAAATTCGTTCTAGGTTCATACTACACATTTTCTTTGAATTCTAACGTTAGAATTCTGGGCAACACTGAACATAAAAATAAATCTAGTTCCAGAAACAGAAAGAAACAGAGAGAATACAGACACAAGCAAGAGAGTCTAGGATAACAGTCCGGCATTTTTGTATTCCTGAGTAATAGGTTTTTATTTTAGATTTGCCCACTGAATTTTGCTGACAGATTTTCTTTATTTTAGGGCACGTTTGGTTAAAAAGAAACCAGAGAGTGAGAATCTCTCCAGGTTGATTGGATTCTGTGCCATCTGCTGACTAATTACTATTATTTTGGTGTTTAAAAATATACTGTAAATGTACTGTAATTCAGGATAGAATTTTAATAACTGAAAACATCTTGGATACCATTTTATATCAATAATGTCATATGCATTAAGCATAAATGCTTTTCCTAAAAGATTCTTTTTCCTTTTCTTTACAGAATGCTGCCTTTTTATATGGTCTTGGTTTGGTCTACTTCCATTACAATGCATTTCAGTGGTAAGCTGACATAAAACCAATAACTCCAATTGTTTCTGTTTTGTTTTTGTGTGTGTGGTGTGTGTATGTGTGTAATGAATATAAAATACTTTAATGCCACTAACCCTACATTTTTCAATAATTTCTTTAAATGATTAGATTGTTCCTTCACAGATAGTGACCCATTTTTAGTTTATTAGATTTATATACATTCCTAAAAGAATCTGGTTTTAGACTATGATTAAAGAAGACAGATTAGAAAGCTTTTGGAATTTCTTAGTCACTCATTATGGACCAGTGGTCTTAAGGTTATAGTATTCAAACTGGGGAATGACTGTGCTCTCAGATCTCAAGGTCCATGATAACCAGTACTTTTACTGTTTCAGAGTTCTAGACAAGATTGACCGCTCCCTCCCCTACTGCCATCCCAACACACACACACACACACACACACACACACACACCATACCTACACATAGGCTAGTACTTTTCAATTTCCAGTACCAGATTATAAATTGGCAATTCTCTTACAAAATATGAATAATGGTATTATCTTCAGAGTCAGAGACTAAATATGATAGTAACACATAAGATTTTGTAAACTGTAAAGTGTTAGGACCCTGCTTTTATGGCCTTTGCCCCATTGTTTTTCTGTTTACCAGACAAGGCAATAACATTTTCCAGTGGAAAGAACATAGACTTTGAGTTGGAAGATTGATATTCTGTTTTCAGCATTGCCACTTAGTTTGATCTTGAGTTAAATAAGGTCTGTTTCCTCATTTGTGTGTGTGTGTGACTTTAAGTACGTTGTCATCACTTACCTTTTCTACTTTACAGAGTTTTGGTGATCAAATGAAATAATGTACATTTGATAAACTGTAAACATTATGTAGACATTTTTTATTTGAAGTATGTCTGATTTTGTAGACTCCCTTCTCCATAATTTTAAGCTGAATGAGTGCTATGAGAGTCCAAAGGAAGGTTTTGGCCTAAGGTTAAAACTCTGTCATCTACCTGTTGGCACCCTGAATATTTATTACAGAGCTTTTAGAAATGCATTGGCAGTGATTTGATATGATTTCCCTAAAGATGAAACTTCAGACATAGATGAGTTTTCCTATATGCTTTATCTTCCCTCTTTGCTCTTGGTTCTATTGGTTTTTGATCATCTATGGAAGCATTGTTAGAGAACACTGTGTGTTTATATAAAGTATTATAAGCATTCACATTACTCATTTTGTTTGTAAGTTTTATAATAAATTCTAATGGATCTTTATAAAGAAGCTTTGTAGTTTAATTTTTTCTCTTAAATTATCGATTACTGTAGAGCAGTCCTAAACTTAAGCCTCCTAACTTCATGTCCAATATATCATGTTTAAAATCAAGGATAAAGTAGGACTATCTTAAAATCTCTTTATAGAATTCACAATTCTAAACTTTTAGAACCAGAAGTGGTCCTGGAGATAACTTTGTTTTTTCCCTTAATTTTGTAGATGCAGAAAGCTGTGTGTGTGTGTGTGTGTGTGTGTGTGTGTGTAAGAGTCAGTATTACATAACTGTTTAATTAGCGGCAGAGGCAAGCTTATGCTGATTCCCCAATCTAATATTTTTTCTGTTATACTCTGTCCCCAGTTTTGAAGATTGACAGGTGGTAATTTTTAAATCAGTATTTGTGGTTGTTCTCCTGGGCATGTTGGTACATTCCTTATGACCAAATTAGGTGAAACTCAAGGCAAGGAACTCTACAGTGTAGGAATGGATGTGTATACATAACACCAGCCACTTTTCCAACTACTGTGATAACTTGTGACCTCCCTGTAGATTGAATAGGAACATAAAATCAGAGGGGAAAATATCATCGTTTAAAATTGGATTGCTTTAATAAGTATGTGACCATGTCAATTTAAGGGGCTTATAGCTGTGGGAAATTTTATCATTTGATTTCTTATCTACATATGATTTCCATGTCCTTCAGGTGACCTAAGAAATGAAATTGAATCAAAGAAGAACAATGCAGTGTCTGAATAAGTGCCCTCTGGTCTGTTAATCCTGTACTGGTCACCGCCATATTCTCCTATCTTGAGTTTCAACTCTAGCTGCTTCCCAGAATGATAGATCTCACACCCTCTCTGAAACCATCCTGGCTATGTGTTTTCTCTCTTGATGGTTAAATGTTTTTTCACAGTTCTATACCCCAACTTTTGCTTTAACTTTTGCTATTTCTTGAATAGCCACAAAATTAAGAAGCTTGTATAGGTGCTTGGTGAGAGCTAAGTACAGCTTTAAATGGTAGGAATTTCTTAGGTTAAAACTGTATATGTGTTTTATTTGTTGTATTTATAGGTATCTATTAATTGCTGGGATCAGGCAATTTCCTTCTTTTAATTTCACACCTAATTCTTTGGGATTTGTTAAAAAAAATTTCTTGAGTGTTGTGTGCCTTTTTTTGTACTGTCAGCGCTTTAAGAATCTGATGTCTCAATGTTGTATATCTCTGGCACGTTTTTAATTTAAATAAAATTTGATAATTTGGTAGTTGTGTCCATTGGTTTTTGATTAGATTATTTGATAATTAATGTGTGTGACCAACGTTTGTTGGGGTTGGCAACAGTGACTTAATATATTAAGAGTGGTTTAATCAAGTGTAGTTTTATCTGTTTACCTATTTGTCATTTTTCTTGCCATATTATACTGCCAATTTTTTGTCTTGGAGTTGATTTTATTGGTTAGCTTCTAGATCAGTTCAGTTACTTGGTCAGATTTTCCAGGTTTCAGTTGCTGCATCTTCTTAGAGGTATAGAAAGTAGTAGAGCAACTGTTAATGTTTTCATTGGGCTTAGCATGATTGTTCAAATTTAATATCCTAGTTAGTAATCTGGGACCAACCTTAAAAAAAAATGTCCAGAAGGAGAAAGGAGAACGTAGAAGCACAAAGTAAAATACATGCATCAGGGAGCTAGAAATAATCTCTGTAAAGCCATTCTTTACACATGCATGAATGTACACTCATATACCTTCTCTTGGTTTTCACAAAGGTAGCAAATTGCTAGGGGTACCTTCAGCTGAGCTTCCCCTTACCCTTACAGTAAGAAATCTGTATCATTGGGTGAGAGGAATTGAAATGCATACAGTAATAAATTATTACAACTATTTCTAAATGCATCTCCCAGAAAGACCTTGTCAGTTCTCTCTCTAGCCTGCAACCTTTTTATGCCCATTGATCAATATCAGAATGATCTTACGGTGACAGATCTAAGAGATACATAATTCTGTACGGGAGTCATAGGATCTTGGAAATTAAGCTCCCAAATCTAATTGATAGGCCTGATAAGGAAATTTAGTGATTATTGTTATGTTGATATCAAAAAGGATTAGGGCAATGAGGTGGAGGTGAGTTCAAAAAGACAGAAATATTAACACAAATGATGAGTAAAAATACTAACACAAATCTTTAGGATTCATTTCTCTAGCATTGTACCAGTTACAAGTGTTCTTAGGGTGTAGGAATCTCTGTTCTGTGTGGTTACTGCTTTGGGTACAGACATAAGCCTAATGTAGTTGTGATACCACCATTAATTCTGAGGTTTGTCTACTATGGAGTCTGGCAAAAACTTAATATATATTTTTGAGCTATCATAATACAGATTAATGCTCTTAGACCAAATGTTTTAGTTCCATTAAAAAACAATGTTAACGAGTTTGTTATGTACATTTCCATTTTGAAAAAAGTAGCAGATAACTAAGGCAGTTCTGGTAAAGTTACCTTTACCAGTGGCACATACATTGCCAGAGAGAATTTGGAACTACTTAGACTAATTAAGCTTCAGGGAAGTTATGCATAAAAAAAATGAATCTTGCAGTAGGGAAGGGGAAAAAGTATCCCACTGTCTGGAGTGATGAAGTAAAAACTATCTAGAGAGCAAAAGAACCTGAAGGTAATATATTAGGGAATGTCAGTGGGAGTAACTTAGTATATTATATTTCTAACTTAGCCTCACATTTAATGTCCTCTATGATTTTAAACCTTAAATGATCTTTCTTGCCTTATTGCTCCCTTAAAATACATTCTTTTGTCAGGCACATTGTGTTAACATTTCCCTGAAATCATATTAAGCATTTTTTTAACCCATGTACCTTCGTGCCATTTACTCTGTTTGGTCTGCCTTCTTCCATCTCCACATTTAGAAAACCTTAACCATACCTGTCTCTTTAATGTCTTCATCAAATCTATCTGTTTCATTTAAAAGGAACTCTAAATTTTCTAATAAGTGTGGAAGTATATATCTGTTGTGTATGCATATATTATTACTGATTTAGAGCTAGAATAATTCTCCATTTTATTAATATGAAATTTTGTGGAATTAGTTTACTTATCCCTTCAGATATCCCTGAGGGAAATCTTCGACTTAGCTTTATTAGCCTCTGAAAACTTTAAGTTTTATTATGTCTCTTTCCAAATGTACTGAAACTGTGCTAGAGATGTTTAGTTAACGTCATCATTTTTACTATAGTTTGGTAAAGTTATAAAGGAAGAAATGACTTTTTAGAAATCTTATTAAAACTAACCATTGTTTTAAACTATATTCATCATGTGTGTGCTTTTCATAGGTCATACTATTGAGGTTTTAGCTTTCTATCATTTCCTTTTTAAAATTGTTAACAATGACAAATATTAAATGCAAAAAAATTTTTAACTGAAAATATACAGAAATAATTTTTGTGACATAAAAACTACATTTTTTAGATTTTAAGAAAAATGCCAATGATACTTTTACACACAGCAATATGCACTTTTTTAATTTCAGTCAAGATTGTGCTTTGGTATAATAAACAATATAAATATATAACTATATATATATACAATAATATATATATTATACATACAAATTATATATATAAATAACATATACACAGTATAATATAAAATATAAAATATTTATAATAATACAAATAATATAACAGTAAACCTTTTCAGGCATTGTACCATTAAAGTATTTTACCGCTTTGGGTAGCCATTTCTCATGTTGTAAAATTCTTTGTCAATCAGAATACTCAGGTCAGCAGAATTTGTATGTGTTGGTGTTTTTAGTCTAGCTCAGTTTGAAGAGAAGAATATGGTGAATAATGACCAAATACGCACACATTCTTCCCTCTCCCTCCCTCTCTCCATCTCTCTCTGCCTCCCTCCCTCACTCTCTCTCTCTTTGTCTCTGTCTCTCTTTCTCTCTCTTTCTCTTCCTTTCTCTTTTCCCCCCAATGGGAAGCACTAAAGAAGCACACAGGAGAGAAAGATGGGTAAATATTTGGAAAATTAAATGAAAATGAACCTAGATATATTGTGTTAGATGAGGGGAACTGATCGATAGACTGGAATACTGTCAATCCAAGAAGTCCAATCCGCAAACTATAAAAGTGATGGCATCAGTAAACATCTATTAAACTTAACCATTTTACTGTATTATTTAGAAAGTTAAAAATCAAAAGAGGATTGTAGACCTCAAGGAATAGACTGCTTGGAATATGTGGAGACAGCACACCAATAGGTAGAGAAGAAAATGATTTGATTATAGGGTGAACCTAACTGCTGGTTCACACTAAGCAAAAAATAGTTGGTGTTGAATTTAGGTGGTGAATCTTTTAGGTAATAGTTTAGAGTGAAGCAGAAGAAGGAAAATGTTACAGGTTTGGAGACTGTCCTGAGGAGAAGCAGAGAAGTCAAGAGGGCCAGTATTTGCATAAATTTTTGAGATAAGCCAGCTCACAGATGAAGAGGAGCATTGTTAGGACTTAACAGGGAATGGAGCTGAATAGGTACTGCTCACCAACCTTAAGTGCTACTCGGCGATTTGACTTAAGAGTATCATTTTAGTAGGCAATCACCTGTTTGAGGAAATCAGCTGTTTTAGTAGGACCCACCTGTTTGAGGAAACAGGTAAGCCAGAGCAGAGCAAAGGAAATCCGTAAGGAATCTTTTTTCTGTAATTCAGTAATAACGATATTGAAAACTGAATCTACAAGGTATTGAATTTAAGGGAAACTTCGAAACAATGAGGAGAACTTGATGATTAAATATATATTGCTCATACCTCATCACGGTCATTTTGAATAGTCCTTAAAGACATAGTGTAGCCCAGGCTAGTGTGTTGAAATATGTTTTTTGCTTTTAGGTTAATAGTTGTTTATTTTTAAATTTCCAGTGTGTTAACATACACAAGAACTTGTTAAACTTAGGTTGCTTTGCATTTGTGTAACATTGTGAACTAAGTGGATAAGATGTTTGTACTAAAGGCACCTTAATGGAGTAAAACAATCTACAAATAGTAGGTTTAGGGAAAAGGCTGGAAATAGAAACTGAGACTGAGTAGGAAATATTTCTTCTACCAAGGGATTGTTACTGATGCCCTGTGTTCTTTTCCCTCTTTTCCTCGCACTCTCCTCCTCCTCCCGTGCTTCCTTAGACTTTTTCTTTCCTAAGTTCTTTTGTTTTTCTCCTTTATTCATTCCTTCTTTTGTTCACTGTCTTCTATTTCCATTCATTTTCTTTCATGTCTTTGACTCAGGCTGCCTGGGTTTTTTATTGGTACATGTGGACATTACTTAGTTTTGACCTGTATCATAAGGTAAGGTTATTTAGGACTTTGTGAAACATTAACCTCAGTTTTTATTATTACAAAAATATAGCATACTTAAAAATGCATAAGCCTAAGTATATATTTTAACATGTTCTTTAAAATAAACATTCATACCATTATTTAAGTAAAGAAATGAAAAATTGCTGTCACCCTAGAAGCTTCTCAAAGCCCCTGCTTAACTTTTCCCCGTTGAATCATATATTGTAACTGGCATCATCTATTGCTGCAGTTCTCATCTAACCTTTTTATCCTCCCTGCCCCAAACATAGGTGTTCTTTCTCCCACCCCCTAGGTGTTTTCCCCACCCTCCCCTCCCCTCTACAGACACACAATTGTCTGTTCTGTTAGAAGGTGGTAGCACTAGTCATAACCAGAAGAATCGTAGAGCTTGAAGTTGCACCACCTCCTAATAGAAAGGTTTGAGAGAAGTACAAAGAGAACTTCTTACCAGGATGCAGATGAGTATCTTGAAGTCTGATTTAGAGAAATAGGAAGCTGCCTTTCAATGAGAATGGTAATTTTTATTACTTCCTTCCTCTCTGGCTTTTGACTCCCCTCTCCTATCTATATATACACATCAGATAATAAAACACATATACATCCCACCCATTTACAAAGCCATCTACTACACAGATGAGCTCCTCTTCAGGAAGAAAGTATTTTACCAGGCACAAAGGTGTCTGATGCCATACCTTTTGCCCCAACCCTTCACAATAAGCGTTACCTTTTAGAACCCTTAATTTTATAATAAACATGTACATAATTATAGAATCTTGGGGGGGGTAATAGATAATGGATAAATCAAAACACTTTTTATATAAGATTGATTTTTGTTTTGGAATCATCTAAGATTCTAAATAGCGACACCTACCTTTAATATAAGTAGAGGCAGAGAATGGTAGATATAAAGTTTTGCAAAAGAATATGATTAGCTTATACTTGGGATAAACCTTAAGTCATGTAGAGAGACTTAAAATGATTCCTAACATAACTGTTAGATCTGATTCTATAATATGAAAAATTCTAAGATATTCTTTGCCATGATTTTTAATAATCCATCTTTGAGTAGGTAAGAATGAGTTTTAATAATTCATTTTTATTCATATCAAATTAAGTGATAATAAAACTGTATTCAGTGAAAAGTATCCCTTTCTTCATTCTCATATTTGTTCTCATATAAACGGTAATCAAGACCTTATAAAAACTAAAATGTGAGTTTGGGGGCAAAGATAGACTGAGAGACCAATGGAAAATTATATATAATAGAGAACCCCAAAACAGACCCACACGAATGTGGACATTTGATTTAGGACAGAGTGACACTGCAGAGCTGTGGTAAGGATGGTCTTTTCTACTAATAAAGGAGGGGTTATTAGGTATCTGAATGAAAAAAAAAAGAAAACTGACCCCTATGTCACACCATATAAAAAATAGGGTATAGATGGATTGCAAACCTAAATATGAAAGATAAAAAGGTTTAAAAAGAAGCCTTATATTTACGGAGTAGACTAGAAACAAGATTAATCTCTCCTTCCTTAAAAACAAAACTATCCTTTCTGTCCCACTTCTCCTCCCCTAGGAAATTCCAGAAACAATGAAATCAGGTATTTATACTGAGACTTATATTAAGACTTCTAATTATTCAAATATAAAATATTATTTGAATAACTGAGGATAAATTCAACTGATCTTCCTTTTCCCCTTTCATATTAAATTATACATTCAGAATTATATGTAAGATCCAGGTGCCCCTTCCCAGTCTTTTTTTTTTAACTATTCATTCACATCATTTTTATAAAACTAGCATTTCTGTTAAAACAGTATTGCATATAACAAAAGTTTCACTGTGCTACCAAGTAAAAATCCATGCAAGTGTTATAAAGTTAAGATATCTTATGTCTATATTCTTTCAGGGCAATTAAAGCATTTCAGGAGGTGCTTTATGTTGATCCCAGCTTTTGTCGAGCCAAGGAAATTCATTTACGACTTGGGCTTATGTTCAAAGTGAACACAGACTATGAGTCTAGTTTAAAGGTAGGTTGTGGGTTTTTTCCCCAAGATACAATGTTTTATTTATTTATTTATTTATTTTTTGTTTGTTTTTTATGGGGTGTGATGGTGGGGGGTGTTGCTAAATATTAGAACATTGAGAAATGTTGGAATTTATTGGCATTCCAAAAGAAAACTTGAAAATTAGGTGAAAGAACTGTGTTAGCTATGAACTGGAAAATATACAAGATTGGGTTTCAAGGTACAAAGTATTTAAGATTGTAAGACACAGGTAACTATATCATTTTTTAAACTTTTTTTTTAAATTGAGGTCTGTCATCAGGAAAGGGTGAAGGTTTCAATTTCAATTTGTATATCTAAGTCACTCTGCTATAAGTAATTGACCACCATGGAGATCAGAAGCAGCTGCTTAATGACACTAGCTGTAACCCCATCATTGACTGTTTTTTTTTTGCTTGGGTCTCAATATCAGTAGGGCAAGTTTCGTATCTAAATTATAAAAGAAAATGTTCTCTGCAAGTCAGCTGAACTGCTTGCTGCTTTGTGAGTATAAGCATTGTTAGGAGAAGATAATACATTACTGGTTAAATTTTTTTACCTTTATATGGAAATTTGATATTTCTCAACTTTTTCATTGATTTCAAAGAAGCACATAAGTATTGTCTGCCATCATGTTAGGTCTCACTGGGCTTTTCATGAAAATAGTACTTCTGTGCACAACAAAAGCATTGCCTTTTGAAAGGATTAGAAGTTCTAGGAAAAAGCTTAAGTTTTTGTGAATTTATGACTATAATGCTTGCCACGTTCTAAATACCTCCATTGCAAATTATCTTGATTTTTGAAGGGGTGGTAGGGAGATAAAGGATGATAAAGAAACTTTTACAAAGAGACATTTAGTAATTTGAATTCACTAATAAGGAACTACTAATGGTTTTTTAAAAACTGTGTTAAGGAGTGCCTAATCGTAGGCTAGAGTTTTAAAGTGGACAATTATGCAGATACGGTTTCTGTCTTTCATGAGTTTATAAAGAACAATGCTGATTGCATGAAGCAGAGAGATATACAACTCAAAATACTAAAATAAGTAGACTGTGAAGTATTTAGATCAAGATCACACAGTTGTCAAAGGTAAGTACAGTTTGAGGCATAGGCCCCAGGGTAAAAATAAGTAGTATGGAGAATAAGGGATGCGTGGAAGTTAATCAGTTTTTCTCAAGCTTAGAACAACATTTCGCAAACTATACTGTGATATAAGTGGCTAGAAGGCACCTTGCATATTTTAAACCCCTTTTGGACACAATATATATTAGCTAACAAAGATGCTTATAATACAAAATAGCTTTTTGAGCATTTTACAGTATTGCCACACATGCCTGTTAGGTTTTGCAGAAGTGTTTTTGGTAGCAGTTCGGTAAATCTTGCTCAGGAAATATTTTAATGGAGAGAAGTAATCAGATATGACCCAAATTATGGAATGTGACTATCTGAAAATACCAGTACAGTGGTATCTTAAATAATTCTATGGATGTAAGTTTCTACATGTTTCTATGAAGGTGAAGATACTTAGTCTTCTTGAACAAGGAGAAATAGTGTTGTGTGCTATTCCATGGCTAATTGAAAATGTTACTGCTTACTCATTGTTCAACAGAAACCATCCTGCGTACAAGTTTTATTTGTTTGGGCATAGTTAAAGGCTAGCAAACTTGCAAGTCATAGCAATTTTAGCAAAATTGCCTTAAGTGCAGTCTTCTACTTTTGGACCTTTCTTCCATTTATTTACTTGATATCATTCTGATACTTACTTCATTTGTATGAACATAGGAAAGAATTTTAGGAGTCTTTGATATTTCTCTTTCCCATACTGAGAAGGTTTCATTTGATTTTTATCTCATCTTGATACTGGCTTTTTGAGGTTTCTGTCTCCAGTATTCCTTGTCTATTTTCAGAAGAATTTTAGGCACCATCAGTCAAGGAAGTATTTCAGCATGTTACTATATAAGTGCTTAGCATTTAGTATAAATGAAGGTAGGAATCAGAAGGCATGATATGCTCCCTCTCCTTAGGTGGCCTCCAATTTTTCTAAAGTAGACTGGCTAGTGTTTTAGCTTCATATGGGTAGACGTGTAACCTCTGATGACTGTTCCACTACATGAAGCTATTTCCTAGAAGCACATTGTATTGGTATAGATGCTTTGGACAACAACCTCAGAAACTCAACTCAAGTTGGTTTAAAAAAAACCCCAAAAAACAACAAAAACTGTAGCTCATAAATTTGAAGCCCAGCATTCAGGATTGGTTCAACTGATCCTGGGTTTCATCAAGAATTAATTTTCTTCTTTGTTCTATGTTGACTTATTCTTAAGGCTGGTTGCCACTTGAAGTCAAAATGAATGATTGTTTTTTCATGTCTCATATAGAAAGACCTTGTAGAGTTGTGGCATGCTAAGTATAGTGCTGGCAAAAAGAAGTGCTCAGTTAAATATCTTGATGATTTCATAGAGGAGAAAGATCCTGACTTTCTTTCCATCTCTTAAAGAATACTTCACTTTGCATCTCATTGCCCAGAAATAGGTCACAGGGCCATTTTCAGTTGATCCCTTACCAAAGAGGTGGTTACTCTTAACCCAGTTATGTCCAGTTTTCGAGCTGGGCTCAATTCCCTAAATACACTGTTCTTATCTAATGGAGGAATGAGAGGTGGGTAAAAAGAGTATTTTGGTATGGGGATGGTGTGAACAGTCCATTCTAGATCAGATCTTCTCTGCCTCATTTTCTTTCCCCTCTGCCTGAAGAGGGAAATTGCATATACAGTATGTTTTAGATTGTAAAATATTTAAATAAAATACAGTTTATTCTCATAATAGATTCCTTCTTTTTACCCACACATAAAATGCATTCCATTTTATTTCTATCTCTGGTAGTAACTTTTCTCCTAAAATGTATCTCTGAAACATTCATTCTGTTGTGGTACTGTGGGAACAGCTCTCAAAGCAAGCAAATTTAGTTTTAACACTTGACCCTCCCATATAACTAACTGTGTGACTTTGTGCAAGATGCCTAACTCTTCTGATCATCTGTATCTGTAGAACTGGAATAACTACTCATTCCAGAAGATTGTTGTAAAGATTAAATTATGTATATGAAAGCATCTGACAGATACATTTTTCAGCCTTTCTTTTTTAGTTGTCAGTTCATCTACCATGTCTAAAACTCTATTGGAGCCAGAGTAGATACTATTTGTAAAATCTATTTTCCCATCCTAGAATTCAATTTAACACTTCTTTTGTCACTCAGCTCACCCTTAGGAATGTGAAGTTAGTGCCCAGCCTACTTTTCAATCATGTGCTTTATTTTTCCATTAAATTGGCTAATAGAGATTTCATGTGTTTAGTAAATGGTGGAGGTGCCAATTCTTAATGTGTTAAGTAGTTTAATACTATCTGAACTGGAGTCCATTCCAGGGTGACATTTTTACATGATGTTTTTCTTGGCTGCTTCAGATAATATCCCCCTAGGTTTAGTAGTCTGTTTAATGCCATATAATTAATTCAGAATTTTGCTTCATTACTTTTTAATGATATTAATGATAATTGCTTACATTTATTACATTTGAGGCAGTGTACTATCATTACTTTACTAAAAGTACACTAATTTTGACAAATAGTTTTATATAATGCCTCTTCTTTTCACATCCTGGCAGACTTAAATTATTTCCTTCATGTGAAGCTAATAAATGCAAAATAAGACATAATAACACCCATATTCTTCAGTCAGTTAATGCCAATGCATCTATTTAGTTTAATGAAGATTATGTAGAAATTCTCCCTAATATTTATGTATTTCAGTTTACCCAAGATGTGTCAGTATTAGAACTTTTTCTGATTTTTAAAGGAAAAGAGGATGGATTTTTTATGGGAACCTGTGGATAATTGGCTAGGATACTAATATGAATCCCCTTATAATTTGGTATTTGAAGATAAGTGCTGCTTGAAGGGGTTAATATGAAAGGGTTAGGAAGATGAGAATTACAGAGACAATTCAAAGGAAATGGGTTTAACTCAAATGAGCTGTGTGTTAGCTTGGCATTTTACCAGCTACTTAATGTTTCTTGACTGGATAGATAAATGAAATAGAAGAGGCTATAAGATGATAAAATGCCTCTCCTAGAATGGTCTGGAAACATTGTGGGGAAAAAAAAAGCTGGTTTTACTTATCAACTCTTAGCAGAAGATTTTCTATGCAAACCGACAGTGCAGTTGTTTTCTTCTAATGTCCCCCATTCACCAGTCCATTCAGCTTGTCTGCCCTCTGTGATACTTGGCATGAAACTTGTGAGTAACATAGCATTTCCACTTTCTTTTTTTACCTTACACTTCCCCAGGAACTACTTAGCTTCCAGGTGTCTGATTTGATCTTATACACATTATAGACTCAGAGATTTTATTGTCATATTTTTTCATGCCAAAATATTAAGACAGAAGGAATAAGTAAAGGCAAGATGATACATACTTCCTTTTAGAAACGGCTTTTGGAATCTGTGAGATACCTCTTATCTTAGTATTTATTAATATAGAATATATAACTCATTTGTTTCGTTTAATCAAAATACTGTGAACTCTGTTATAAAAATGCTTCCTGAGAATTTGAATACTAGCTATTCAATTAATTTTAATCATGCTTTAAGTATCTAACATAACTATAATATTTCTTTGTTGATCTAAACAGCATATTTTTATTAGTTCAGTTATCTGAAGATAATGAAAATTGCTGTTATTTCTCTATACCCGCCCCTGCTCTGTTTCCTTCATGATGCTCTATAGCTTAACTCTTCTAGCTGGCATTTTGAAAATTCTAATCTGTTAAAAAATTTTTATTTTTTATTGAAATATAATTGACATACAACATTAAGTTCAAGGTATACAGTATGTTGATTTTATACATTTATATATTGCAATATAATTACCACCTGTAGTATTAGTTAATGATGTCACATAATGATCATTTTTTTGGGCAAGAACAATTAAAATCTAGGTTCTTAGTAATTTTGAGGTTTATAATACAGTATTGTTGATTATAATCTCTGTGCTGTGCATTAGCTCTCCCAGTCTTATTTATTTACTAGTTGACAATTTGTACTTTTAAGCGTATCCCCAGTTGCCACATTGGCAGTAGAACTTGGTTTCACCTGGTGTAACATCACTGTTCTTTTTGACAGAGTATAGTCATTACTGTTTATTTTGTCTTCTGTCCTTTTTTCCTCATTTGTGGGCAGAAATATTTCCCTGCTCTTTTCTATTTCTACTACTAATCAAATTGTATTTTACCTTTTGTTCTTCCTGGATATTATTCTCTGATATGAGGTAATCTCCTGATTGGTTTATCTAGCCACATAATAATACTTTACTTGACTCTACCTGCCCAATTTTGATTTTCCTTCTGATTCTTATTTTGTCCTGAGTCCTGTTACCTTCAAGTGTGAAGTAGTATAAATAGGTGAAGTACTTCAGTTCCTCCAAAATACAAGTCTGAAAAGGATATGACTGCTTTTAGATGTACAGTAATAATCATCTTCTCTGACAACTGAGGAGTTAGGGTGAATCCAGGTTTCCCATGTCAGTTTTCTTTCCTCAAAAAATTTTAACTATCGAAAGTAATTTCTAATCAAAAGCATTGTTTTTGGCATTTATCCATAACTACTTAAATTTGTGGTTGTAAATATTTGATTTTCAAATGCAGAGTTTTATGAAGTATTCATTTTATCTAATATCACATTAAAAATGTGCATCTATTTTGCATCTGGTTTAGATAATAGAAAATGAAACTGTGAGGTCATGTCATCCCCACCTCATTCCCTCATCTCCCTTTAGTTTACTGAAAGGTTCGTCTTTGTTTTCTTTAAATGGGGTGGTGTTTTGTAAGGCTATGCTTAGTTTCTTATACTTAGTAATAGTCTGTAAGTTCTTCCATTCATACATGCATGTTACTGAATATGTACTCTTTTGCCAAGTATTTTTCTACATCATTGGTATATGGAAATGTTTAATATCTCATCATGATGTGGGTTTGAAATGATGCGTCAGTGACTTCATTGCTCCTTTTAAGATTGATTAGTAATTATATAAAATGATCCAGAACTGTTTCTGCTAGGTTTCATTGCAGGACCTTGAATATTGTTAAATGAAATGTAGGCTGGGCAATTTTAATTATGCATCTCTCTGCACATTATGGGATTTCAGTGTAATAGTAAAATGAAAATACTGCCATCTTGAAGGCTGTTTCTTTGCAGGTCAGTTTGCGTCCTTTGGTGGTTTGGTTAGGAAAGGTCTGTTCTCTTATCTAAGTATTTGTACTAGCAGGGTGGATTAGACTTAAAAATGTAGTACAATCTGAATGTGTGGCTGTCTTGCTACTCTTTTTCTCTAGAGGAAAGCAATTGGTTACAAAGCATGGTTTGCTTTCATAGTACTCACTTTTTAAAATACCCTGTTTTCTATGTGCTATGTGCTATGTTTCTATGTGCTATGGTAGCGCACTAAAGGGATGTTTGTGAGGATACAGTCTGCTTAGTAGGGCAAGGGAAAATAAAAAGCAGGTCTTGAAGTATTCAGATAGATGTTGGATTCTTTTTCATTCATTCAACCATGGCAAATAATTTTTACTTTTGTTTCATTGACCATTGTATCCCTATTGTCTGTATTGTCCTGAGGACATTATAGGCTCTTGATATTTGTTCAGTGGATTAAATATTTAATATTTAAAGGTCATAGTCATTTTGTTAGTAGTTTGCCCATTCAGAATATATGACTCTCAAATGTTAAGTGTACTTAAGTGTAGGCTAGCCTGATTATGCATGCACATAACAGACATTCGTGAATGAATATAATAGCTGCTGTGTTTATACCAAATGATGCCTTCTAATCTTTCTTTCATTTTAACACTGGGTAGCTGATATTAGTTTATTTTTGTTAATTGAGGGTTCTAGTTAACCGAGTACAGTTTTATTGATTCTAGGTTGAAATGCAGTACTTGAAAGCTTTCTGATGATTATTTCACTTTTGGTAAAGTTCTTTTGGGGCTTACATCTAGAAATTGTCATTACACATACCAATTTTCAGTTTCTCTGGCAGTTATAAAAAATACAAGTCTTTAGATACTTGGTTTGCGGATAGGAATGAACTTATTGTGGTCAATTTTGTTTGAATGGGTTTGTACTTCGACTGTTGATTACTTTTAATGCTAAAAATCTGTAGAGACTCAAAATTTGAATATACATTTGTGGAAATATTTTTTCAAAGTGTTCAAAGAGATTTACTTGAAGATTTTATACCAACTCTAGCAAGCACTTCTTGGTCTTCTTTTACATAGTTTATATACCAGGTTTATACTGATGAAACTAGATGCCAGATGTCAAATGGCCCCCAGTCTTCTTCATGATTTGCATTCTTAAAAATTAGTGTTATACATGGAATTTAACATGTATTTTTTGGGCAGGCTTATGTGCTATTACCATAAGTGGATGCTGTGAACTGTTAGTGATCTAATATTGCCTACGCATAAAATAGCAATACATTCTAAAGAATAATTACATTTAACAGATGAACACAGACTATTTGTGGCATTCTTTGTAGTATTTCAAATACTATGAAAAGGCACAAAGTACAATTATTGAGTCAGTAAGGGCAGATAGTTTTACCATTTATGACATTCTCATACTAATTTTATTAAGTTATCATTGATAAACACTCTTATGAAGGTTTCACAAGAAAAACAATATGGTCACTACATTCACCCATATTATCGAGTCCCCCCCCATACCCCATTGCAGTCACTGTCCATCAGTGTAGTAAGATGCTACAGAGTCACTAATTGTCTTTTCTGTGCTACACTGTCTTCCCCATGATCCCCCCCACCACACCATGTGTGCCAATCATAATACCCCTCAATCCCCTTTGGTAACCGGTTAGTCCCTTCTTGGAGTCTGTGAGTCTTCTGCTATTTTGTTCCTTCAGTTTGGCCTCCTTGTTATATTCAACAGATGAGGGAAATCATTTGGTATTTGTCTTCTCTGCCTGGCTTATGTCACTGAGCATAATACCCTCTAGCTCCATCCATGTTGTTTCAAATGGTAGGATTTGTTTCCTTCTTATGGCTGAATAATATTCCATTGTGTGTATGTACCACATCTTTATCCATTCATCTACTGATAGACACTTAGGTTGCTTCCATATCTTGGCTATTGTAAATAGTGCTGCAGTAAACATAGGGGTGCACATGTCTTTTTAAATCTGAGAAGTTTGTTTTCTTGTGGTAAATTCCTAGGAGTGGAATTCCTGGGTCAAATGGTATTTCTATTTTTAGTTTTTTGAGGAATTCCATATTGCTTTCCACAATGGTTGAACTAGTTTACATTCCTACCAGCAGTGTAGGAAGGGGGTTCCCCTTTCTCCGCATCCTCTCCAGCATTTGTTGTTCCTAGTCTTTTCGATGTTGGCCATCTTAACTGGTGTGAGGTGATATCTCATTGTGGTTTTAATTTGCATTTCTCTGATGATTAGCGATGTGGAGCATCTTTTCATGTGCCTGTTGGCCATCTTAATTTCCTTTTTAGAGAATTGTCTGTTCATATCCTCTGCCTATTTTTTTTAATCGGGTTATTTGCTTTTTGGGTGTTGAGGCGTGTGAGTTCTCTATATAGTTTGGATGTTAACTCCTTGTCGGATATGTCGTTTACAAATATATTCTCCCATACTGTACAATGCCTTTTTGTTCTGCTGATGGTGTCCTTTGCTGTACAGAAGTGGTTTAGCTTTGTAGTCCCATTTGTTCATTTTTTATTTTGTTGCCCTTGCCTGAGGAAATGCATTCAGGAAAAAGATGCTCATGTTTATATTCAAGAGATTTTTGCCTATGTTTTCTTGTAAGAGTTTTATGGTTTCCTGACTTAGTTCAGGTCTTTGATCCATTTTGAGTTTACTTTTGTGTATGGGGTTAGACAATCCAGTTTCATTCTCTTGCATGTAGCTGTCCAGTTTTGCCAAGACCAGTTGTTGAAGAGGCTGTCATTTCCCCATTGTATATCCATGGCACCTTTATCGTATATTAATTAACCATATATGTTTGGGTTAATATCTGGGCTCTCTAGTCTGTTCCATTGGTCTATGGATGTATCTGTGCCAGTACCAAATTGTCTTGATTACTATGGCTTTGTAGTAGAGCTTGAAGTCGGGGAGTGTATTATTCTTCCTTCTCAGGATTGCTTTGGCTATTCAGGGTCTTTTGGGGTTCCATATGAATTTTAGAACTATTTGTTCTAGTTTGTTGAAGAATGCTGTTGGTATTTTGATAGGGATTACCTTGAATCTGTAGATTGCTTTGGGCAAGATGGCCATTTTGACAATATTCTTATTATCCATGAGCATGGGATGTATTTCCATTTATTGGTATCTTCTTTAATTTCTCTCATGAATGTGTTGTAGTTTTCAGGGTATAGGTCTTTCACTTCCTTGGTTAGGTTTATTCCTAGGTATTTTATTCTTTTTGATGCAATTGTGAATGGAATTGTTTTCCTGTGTTTTCCTGATTTTTCTTTCTGCTAGTTCATCGTTAGTGTATAGGAATGGAACAGATTTCTGTGTATTAATTTTGTATCCCACAACTTTGCTGAATTCAGATATTAGATCTGGTAGTTTTAGAGTGGATTCTTTAGGGTTTTTTATGTACAATATCATGTCATCTGCAATGACAGTATAACTTCTTCCTTACCAATCTGGATGCCTCTTATTTCTTTGTGTTGTCTGATTGCCGTGGCTAGGACCTCCACAACTATGTTGAATAAAAGTGGGGAGAGTGGGCATCCTTGTCTTGTTCCCAACTTTAGAGGAAAAGCTTTCAGCTTCTTGCTGTTAAGTATGATGTTGGCTGTGGGTTTGTCATATATGGCCTTTATTATGTTGAGGTACTTGCCCTCCATATCTGTTTTGTTGAGAGTTTTTATCATAAATGGATGTTGAATTTTGTCAAATGCTTTTTCAGCATCTATGGAGATGATCATGTTGTTTTTGTCCTTCTTTTTGTTGAAGTGGTGGATGATGTTGATGGATTTTCTAATATTGTACCATTCTTGCATCCCTCGAATAAATCCTGCTTGATCATGATGGATGATCTTTTTGATGTATTTTTGAATTCGGTTTGCTAAAACTTTGTTGTGTATTTTTGCATTTTCTTTTTTTTGTTGTGTCTTTGCGTGGTTTTGTTATTAGAGTGATTCCGGCCTCATAGAATGAGTTTGGAAGTATTCCCTCCTCTTCGATTTTTTTGGAAAATTTAAGGAGCATGGGAATTAAGTCTTCACTAAATGTTTGATAAAATTCAGCAGTTAAGCCGTCTGGTCCATGGATTTTGTTCTTTGGTGGTTTTTGGGTTACAAATTCAGTTTCGTTGCTGGTAATTGGTCTGTTCAGATTTTGTGTTTCTTTCTGGGTCAGCCTTGGAAGGTTGTATTTTTCTAGAAAGTTTTCCATTTTTTTCTAGGTTATCCATTTTGTTAGCATATAATTTTTCATAGTATTCTCTCTTAATTCTTTGCATTTCTGTTGAGTCTGTAGCAATTTTTCCTTTCTCATTTCTGATTCTGTTTATGCATGTAGACTTTGTTTTTTTCTTGGTAAGTCTGGCTAGGGTTTTTCTATATTGTTAATTTTCTCGAGGAACTTTTCTCCAGCTCCTACTTTTATTGATTCTATTGTTTTATTCTTCTCAATTTTATTTATTTATGCTCTAATCCTTATTATGTCCCTCCTTCTACTGACTTTGGGCCTCATTTGTTCTTCTTTTTCTAGTTTTGTTAATTGTGAATTTAGACTGTTCATGTGGGATTGTTCTTCTTTCCTGAGTAGGCCGGTATTGCACTCTACTTCCCTCTTAGCATGACGTTCGCTGTGCCTCACAGATTTTGCGGTGTTGAATTATTGTTGTCATTTGTCTCCATATATTGCTTGATCTCTGTTTTTATTTGGTCATTGATCCATTGATTATTTAGGAGCATGTTGTTAAGCCTTCATGTGTTTGTGGGCTTTTTTGTTTTCTTTGCTTAATTTATTTCTAGTTTCATACCTTTGTGGTCTGAGAAGCTGGTTGGTACAATTTCAATCTTTTTGAATTTACTGAGGCTCTTTTTGTGGCCTAGGATATGATCTATTCTGGAAAATGTTCCATGTGGACATGAGAAGAATGTGTATCCTGGTGCATTTGGGTGGAGTGTTCTGTAGATGTCTGTTAGGTCCATCTGTTCCAATGTGTTATTCAGGGCCTCTGTGTCCTTACTTATTTTCTGTTTGGTTGATCTGTCCTTTGGAGTGAGTGGTGTGTTGAAGTCTTCCTAAAATGAATGCGTTGCATTCTTTTTCCCCCTTTAATTCTGTTAGTATTTGTTTCACATGTCGGTACTCCTGTGTTGCGTGCATAGATATTTATAATGGTTATATCCTGTTGTTGGACTGACCCCTTTATCATTATGTAATGTCCTTCTTTGTCTCTTGTTACTTTCTTTGTTTTGAGATCTATTTTGTCTGACACAAGTACTGCAACACCTTCTTTTTTCTCTTTGTTGTTTGCATGAAATATCTTTTTCCATCCCTTCAGTTTTAGTCTGTGTACCTCATTAGGTTTGAAATGAGTCTCTTGTAGGTAGCGTATAGATGGGTCTTATTTTTTTATCCATTCAGTGACCCTTTGTCTTTTGATTGGTGCATTCAGACAATTTATGTTTAGATTTAGGTTGATGATTCAATAGGTATGTACTTATTGTCACTGGAGGCTTTAGATTCATGGTACCAAAAGTTCAAGGGTAACCTCCTTAATATCTAATAGTCTAATTTAACACACTTAGTATGCTATTACAAACACAATCTAAAGGTTCTTTTTTATTTTCCTCCTTTTTCTTCCTCCTCCATTCTTTCTATATTAGGTATCATATTCTGTACTCTTTGTCTATCTCTTGACTGACTTTAGGGCTTGTTGATTTGATTTTGCATGTGCTTAATAATTAATTGTTCTACTTTCTTTACTGTGGTTTTATTTCCTCTGGTGACAGCTATTTAGCCTTAGGACCATTTTCATCTATAGCAGTCCCTCCAGAATACACTGTAGAGACAGTTTGTGTGGGGTAAATTCTCTCAGCTTTTGCTTATCTGGGAATTGTTTAATCCCTCCTTCAAATTTAAATGATAATCTTGCTTGGTAGAGTATTGTTCTTCGAGGCCCTTCTGCTTCATTGTATTAAATGTATCATGTCTCGCCCTTCTGGCCTGTAAGGTTTCTGTTGAGTAGTCTGCTGATAGCCTCATGGGTTTTTCCTTTGTATGTGATCTTTTTTTCTCTCTCCAGCTGCCTTTAATATTCTGTCCTTGTCTTTGATCTTTGCCATTTTAATTATTACATTTCTTGGTGGTGTCCTCCTTGGTTCCCTTGTGTTAGGAGATGTGTGGACTTTCATGGTCTGAGAGACTATTTCCTTCCCCAGATTGGGGAAGTTTTCAGCAGTTACCTCCTCAAAGACACTTTTTATCCCTTTTTCTCTCTCTTCTTCTTCTGGTACCCCTATAATATGAATATTGTTCTGTTTGCATTGGTTGCACAGTTCTCTCATTATTCTTTCATTCCTAGAGATCCTTGTGCCTCAGCTTCATTGTATTCCTCTTTTCCAATTTCTATTCCATTTACCGTCTCCTCCACTATATCTAATCTGCTTTTAAATCCCTCCATTATATGTTTCATTTCTGATACTGTGTTCCGTAATGATCGAATCTCCGTCAGAATTCTTCCCTGAGTGTTTGAATATTTTTCTGTAGCTCCATGAGCATGTTTATGATTTTTATTTTGAAATCTCAGGAAGATTGGTGAGTTCAGTTTCACTTGAGCCTTTTTCTGGTGTTTGTCGGATTTTTGTTTGAACCAGGTTCCTTTGACGTTTAGTATTTGTGTGTGGTGCCCTCTAGTGCCCAGAAGCTCTACTCTCTGCAGCTGCTCAGTTCCTGGATTAATGTCAGGGGTCACACAGGAGCGCCATTGGTGCCTGTTGGGGGAGGCAGGGGGGAAGAGCTGTTTCCTGCTTCCTGGCTGCTGTGCCTGTCTCCACTGCCAAAATCAGCAGACCAAGCACACGGGTATAAGCCTCTATGCTTTGCGTTTGTAGTTGCTGTAGGCGGGTCCTCCCTCTCACTTGCCTGATGCCAAGGCAGGGGATGGTGGTTTGCAAGCTGGTGCCAGCCAGCCAGCCGGGAGGGAGGTGCCGCAGACTGCGTATCATGGAGGAGGGCCTTGGAGCTGCATAGACAGCCAGAGGTATGGTGTGCCTGAAATTTCTGAAAGCTCCCAATCTGCTGGGCAGAGTGTGATCAGACAATTTTGTTCTCCTGTCCTTTCTCCTGAGCAGCAAACTCTGTGCTATCCTTGCCCCTTTAGCAGCCTTCTCACTGTTAGGAAGTCTTTCAGAGTGCCCACCTTTCTTTTGTCTGAGAGCAGCCGAATGTGATTTCTTCTTTTCCACAAGCAGCTGGAATCTCAGTCTCTTCAAGTATTCTGCCTGTCTTAGCTTTCTATCCACATTAATCTCCACAGCACCATGCAATGTAGGTTCGTGCTCCCAGAGCTGATCTCCAGGGCTGGGTGTTCAGTACTCCTAGGCTTCCACCCCCTCCCCGCTCCATTTCTCTTCCTTCCGCTGGTGAGCTGGGGTGGGGGAAAGGCTTGGGTACTGCCCGATCATGGCTTTGGTATGTTACCCTGTTTTTGTGAGGTCTGTTCTTTCCTCCAGGTGTATGCAGTCTAGCTCAGCCTTCTTTCCCGTTGTTCTTTTAGGATTAGTTGTATTAACTATATTTTTGTATTATATGTGGTTTTGGGAGGAGGCCTCTGTCTCACCTCTCACGCCACCATCTTTAATCTCCTCATACTAATTTTTTTGTTTCTAACGTTCACATCTCTTTCAGATAAGCAGTGGTGTTCTGAAATAATACTGTTGAACTTTTACCATCAATTTTTAAAATAATGATGTATTGTATTAAACTGTTCCATATTACTACTTTCTATTTACTTAAAGACTTAGAAATCTGAAGCTTTTTTCTTATAAACAAAAATATACACAGAAATACTAGATAAAGTTAATTTTTCCTCAGATGTTCCATTCTCAACTGTCTCAGCAATAACCCAGCAACCTGTTGTCAGCAGTAAATCTTCAAAATTATTCTAGTTGGTTCACCAGTCCATTTTATTTGCATAGCATAGTTTATTATGTTAGACCTTACATACCTGAAAATTATTTGAAGACACCTTTAAACATCGGGTATAGTGAATTAATTTTCTCACTCTTTTTGCAGCATTTTCAGTTAGCTCTGGTTGACTGCAATCCCTGCACTTTGTCCAATGCTGAAAGTAAGTATTATTAAGTGCCATAGTTCTCTGCATGTATTGATATAACTTCATGGCAAATAATAGTAATAGTAATAATAGTGATAGTAATAAATCCTGTGCATTTTTTTCATCTGTAATTGTTGAATCTAACTGTATTGGTTGTCATGGCTACTTGTACAAATGGACCATGTGAGACAGTTTTTATGAGCAGCCTGTGTCTCAAATAGACATGCCAGTGATCTGGATTGTCAGATGAAAATTATCAGTACTAATGAGTAAGATTGATTATTTGTGTATTGTAGATGATTGGGGAGGGATTAAAAAAAGGGTTTGCCAGCGTTTTTAGAAAAATGAGTATACAAAGATTCAAAGGTGCTCACTGCTGCTTTGTGGAATTAAAATTATTACCATTTATGAAGACATATTTTGACTTTTTATTACAGTTTTACACATCATGTATGAAGTTTAAGGTGACAGTGTTCCTCTGATTCAAAAAGAATGTGTCTGTGAAGCATGTTCTCATGCAGTGGTTTCTTCAGATAATTATTTTCTGCTTCTGTATAGGTTTCTTTCTGAAAGGAGTTTGGGTTGATTTTGAACTGTTTATCAATAATTATGTGTTGGCATATTTGTTTAGTGTACTTTAAAGTAACCAATAAAAAGTTTTAAGAAAATTTGTTGGATTCAAGCTGGATTTCTTTAAAATTTTCTTGAAAAATAAAAAACTTGAGAGTGTATGAAAAATCGAATTGTTCTTAATGAAAATTTCACCTCAAAGGAATTTTAGGTGTTGGAAAGTCAGTTTTTAGCTATTAGTGACTCTTAGTCAACTGTGTAGAAAGGTGTTAAGTGAAAAGTAGACTCTGTTAATAATGCCTAGGACAGTGATCAAAGCAGTGAAAAAGCTATGGAAATTTGAATATAACCTGCATATAATATGAATTATGACATAGCATGAATTAAATCATCATCTAAACCCAGGCCAGTTATGTCATAGTTCTGGTAAAAGCAATCTCTTGAGAAAACATTAAAAATTTCTATTTTCTTTAAATGAAACTCAGGATTTAGTACTGATCAGTGTATTTGCAGAATAAATGGTGGAATCATAACAAATGCAGCAGTGTTTTGGTTTCTAAGATGAGGTTGGATTATAAAAAGAATTAAATGCATTGATATATTAATTTATAAAGTATTATATTTTTTCCTTGATTACATATCTTATATAAACCATGTAGATATATACTCTTAAAATCTTTAAAAAATTAATTTATGAGAATAAGAAAGCTTATTTTCATTTAACTGATTATATCTAATACCTTAAAACTAACATTGATAACCATTTGTCAGTTTGAATAGTAACTTTTGAGAGATGTTTCATAAATGTCAAACTCAATATTTTGGTAAATCCTCATTTTATTCTACTCTGTTGAGGTTAAATCTCAGTTTATAAATCATTGTTGCTCTGGAGAGGGAAACAACACCTCTGCATATAGACTGAGTATCACAGGGCAGAAAACTTTCCTGTCGAATTTGAAGAGGACAGTTTGAACCATCATGAATACATCTTTGAGTTTACTGTGCTTCTTTTTCTGTTAGTTACTGAAAAGGGAAATAAGGAGGGTAACCAACGTTTTGTTTTGCCCAAGACTGAGGAGTTCCCCCAGCAAAGTGCTAAAAGGTTGGTCACTGTAATGGAAGGGCATATGATTTAGTAAGAGACATTAGGCCATTACAGTTCAGTTGATTTTGGTAGTTTAGACAGTCTGCATGATTACTTGATAACCATGATAGTGGCTGCTGTCTCACAGAGCACTAACAAATGTAGACTACTAACTTTGAGCCAGACACTATTACTCTGTAAACACCAGGCTCTTTATTATCTTTGTAAAACCTATTTCTCTTTGAATTTTTTATGTCATCGTCTATTTGTATATGTCACAGTCCTTGACTATTCTTTGAAATATTCCATGTTACTTTGTGATACTACAAAGATCAGAAGATTATAGAAAATAAAGTGAGTTTATTAAATAAACTGTATGAGATATTTATATTTTATGGCACAATTCATTTATGCAATTAAAAAAATTCACTTATTGCTTCTAGAGCTATTTAAGAGAGGTTAATTATACTATGTGTTTTGAAAAGTAGAATCATGGTGATGTGAGGCTTTTCATTATATGATTGCCCCTTCGTATAAAATTGTTTCTTCTAGATATAATTAATTCTGTTAATTCTAAAAATAAGGTGTTAACTTCTGGATAGAGTTTAATTTCAGAACTTTTTATGGCAATATTTGTTAAAAATTTCTCCCTCTAATTGAGACTTGCCAACTAGAGCTTTTTCTCAGTTGTATGAGACTGAGACTCAGGTATTACACGTTGGTGAGGACTTTCAAGAATTTACATATATGGTGGTTTTCACACTACAAAAGATGACACTGGATTTAGGAACTCGTGGGATAGGGAATCCTTTGACGTAGGGGTTAGGACTGAGCCTTGAGAAAGTTTCGGATGAAAGTAGGGTGACAACTAGCTAATGATCATCTTCCTTGTCACTTTCATTAGAGAAGTGAGAAGCTTGGGGGAAATGGGCATAGACTTTTCCATCTCTTGCTCATTCTCTTAACCTGTAACCTAGTCTTCCTCCAGTGATGTACTGTAGTGAGATTTAGACTAGAACTTTCAAGGAGAGCTGTGTTGGAAAAGGGGAGTTGGAAATAAGAAAAGCTCTCAACAGATGTAGGTAAAGGTGATGTTTACATATGTAGAACTTTTCTTATTATTTTCCTGTACTTTTCACAAAAAACTGATTTTTATCTAGTAAAGATGTTTTTATTTTGCTTCATCTGTGATTAGTTTTTGTGAGATATTTAACAGTTGTTTATGGAGAGATGTAGTACTTTACTTTTGATCCAGAAAATGTTTGATTTCAAAGTTCATTATATATTTTGTTCATTTTGCTCTTTATGGTTATTTAGTTCGGCAGTTCCCAGGTGCTGGTCTAGGGAACACATATCAGAATCTCTTGCAGAACTGAATAAAAAGGTAGCTTTCCAAGCCTTGACCCAGGCTCACTGAATCATAATCTCAGGAATCTCTATTTTTAAACAGGCCTCCCAGGTGGTTCTTATAGTTACGGGAATCTGTGAGAGAGTTGGTTCATGGTGCATTCCCCAGTGAGAAACTGATGATAGTTGTGGACCTTATTTTTAAAGATCCACAGAAATAATTTGCAAATAAATTAGAAAGCCTCCCAAGATTCCTTGAAATCCAGTTATGAAATCCAAGTAGATAGAACATTGAAAAGACATTTATCATTGAAGAATGAAAATCGCAGTTTTTAAGTAGCTAGAATACAGCTTTGATTCCTGGTTCATTGTTACTTTTGTTGAATCATTCATAGTCTAGTGATGCAGAATCAGGAAGAGCTGCGAATAAAAGTGGAAATAAATTATTTGATTTTCAAAACATACTTGTTAATCTTGGGACTAAGTATTCTCGCCTTCCAAATGGTTTGACTTTTTGTTTTTAATAATTAAGAGCTGATGGAGAAATCCAACAACTCATTTACCAGTGTCATCCTGGTTTATGACTTCTTTAAAAATCTTGATATGAAATACGGTATACGAAAAAATTAGAGGCTTATTTTTGGTTTTAATGTGTTTTTTATCCAGTACTAACTTTACTAGGTTTTTGACTTGTAACTCTTGTTTTTAAATATGTTTTAAAATGTATAGATGATAAAAGTTTTATTTGCTTAATGTCGTTGTTTTGAACTTTGTAGGAAGTATACTCACTTGCTATAGATTTTAATGTTAGTATCAGTAATTACATTGGCAAAATTTGATAATGACTAAGAGTGAATATATGTGGTTTCAAGTGTTTGTATATTCTATTTCATTGAAAAGTTATATTCTGTTATTACTTAATCTATGTGGTGTGGACCGTGCCTGTTTTACATTTTAAATTGTTAATTTACCCCAAATACAGCTGTAGTTTTACTGATTTTTATTTTCTATCATCTTTGCAGTTCAATTTCACATTGCTCACTTATATGAAACCCAGGTAAGTGTTTTAACTTACCTTACTTGAAGCAAACAAAAATGATCACTTACATAATTTTACATGAAATCACATATACAGATAATTGCATTCTAGGCATTACCTCTTACATACACTTTATACTCATTAAATGTCAAATCTTTGCTTAGTGAAACAGTTTATGGAGTACTTGCTGTGTACAAAGAAATTTAATATGATTTGCTCCTAAACTTGAGCTTATCAGCAGACTTTAAATATAGCTATAGTTAAGATTTCTCTTATTCTTGATGTGAAATGCCTAGTTTTCTTTTCAAAATGTTTGTACATGTTTGTTAGAATTCTCATGCCAATGGGTTTCAGCCCTGGGCAAGTTCACTATGGATTCAATGATACTGAAAAATGACAATGGAACGTTCTTGGGGTGAAAGGGTTTATACCCAACTTTATTCCCACGGTGGCAGGTCAGTCATTAGAATCCTGTCTACTCAGAGCGAGTCTGAATGCAGTAAGCCAGTCTCTTGCCTTTGGGCCTCTCTACTCCTGCAGCTGTCTCAGTCTCTGTCCTCATTCTCAGTATTGCCACCACTCCAGTCTCTGCTCTCCTGCACTCGTGTGCGGCTATGCCACCGTGTTGCCCAGAGTACTGTATATAGACTCAGTAGCAACGTATTGCCTACACGTGTGTAGTGAGCTAGCCGACCAAGGCCAGGTGAGAATCCTGGCCACAGGAACCTTCACTTTATACACAACAATGCATTGTTTTTAGTTTCACTTTTTCTTAAGGTTGAAATACCCCTTCCACGTGTCACCATTATTTGAAAGGCATATTATTAGTCACCTCTTGTTCTCATTACTATCATTTTTAGGGCTGCTATATTTAAAAAACTTCACTTTATGTTTAGAACATTTTGTGCATGGCAGATTTTGCTTAGTTGTGTGATAAAAGGTATGACACAGACATTTACTCTAGGCAGTCGTCTGGAAAATCAGGCATAAGTTGGTATGAGACTGCATAGGTAATCATAATTTGCCCAAAAAATAAATTTTACGGTTTTGTAGTAGCTTTTTTGGGAAAAAAAAAATACTGGTTTTTATAGTTGTAAGGCCTGTTTTGTTTCACAGCTCCCATGGGGTGTCGAAAAATATTAACATCAGATTCCTGGACACCCCACCCCCACCCCAACGCGCGCGCACATTCTCTCTCTCTCTCTCTCTCTCTCTTTTATCCACCTTGAGAAGATGCACGTGAGAATACATGTTTGTTGAGTCTTCACCTGTCAATACTAATCCTAACTTATGCCAACTGTGATTTTTGCCAGATCCAGAAATCAGCTGCTTCTCCAAAGTTTTTCTTTGCTTGGAGTCTTAGCTCCTCCTCTTCTCATTACCTCAGGAGCTCTCTGCTACCTTCAAAAGGATGGGTTCTGATTTTTTGTTAGCTTTTCTAGTTCTTAGTGAGATCACTGGTCTGACAGTAGCTGGAGCAGAAGTCTTCTCACCTTTATTTATTTTATTTTTTTATTTTTCTTTTTTTGGAGAAACCCATTTATTGCTTACTTCTGCTCTCCTGTGTCTCTCGCAACCCTACTGCAGAAAAAGGTGCCCCACCCAACCTCTCAGGTCCAGATATGCCCTTGCTCCCCCTTGTAATTACCTATTGATATGGAGATGGACTACTCCAGACCTCTTGGAAACAACCTATTTATATGGAGATCCACTAAGGCCAGGCCAGAGATTCTGGAAATACTGCAGTTTTACCCACAGAGTGACACTTTTCCTCTTCACATTTTTTTATCTTAAACTGGAAATTCTTTTCCATATTGCTTTTCTCTGAACTCACTACATCTTTTTTCCTTCAAGTTAAACATAATAGCTGATTTAAAGTTCTTATATGCTCCCTTCTGTATATGTATGTATGTATATATTCTTTTTTTTAATTATTTTTTGTTTAGGTATTATTGATATACACTCTTATGAAGGTTTCACATGAAAAAAACAATGTGGTTACTACATTTACCCATATTATCAAGTCCCCACTCATACCCCAATTCAGTCACTGTCCATCAGTATAGTAAGATGACACAGATTCACTGTTTGCCTTCTCTGTGCTACACTGTTTTCCCCGTGATCCCCCACACCATGTGTACTAAACATAATACCCCACAATCCCCTTCTCCCACACTCCCACACCTGTCCCCTTTAGTAACCACTAGTTCCTTCTTGGAGTCTCTGAGTCTGCTACCATTTTGTTCCTTCAGTTTTGCTTCATTGTTATACTCCACAAATGAGGAAAATCATTTGGCACTTGTCTTTCTCCACCTGGCTTATTTCACTGAGCATAATATCCTCCAGCTCCATCCATGTTGTTGCAAATGGCAGGATTTGTTTGCTTCTTATGGCTGAATAGTATTCCATTGTGTATATGTACCACCTCTTCTTTATCCATTTATCTACTGATGGACACTTAGGTTGCTTCCATATCTTGGCTATTGTAAAAAGTGCTGCAATAAACATAGGGGTGCATATGTCTTTTGGATCTGAGAAGTTGTATTCTTTGGGTAAATTCCAAGGAGTGGGATTCCCAGGTCAAATGGTATTTCTGTTTTTAGTTTTTTGAGGAAGCTCCATATTGCTTTCCACAATGGTTGAACTAGCTTACATTCCCTCCAGCAGTGTAGGAGGGTTCCCCTTTCTCTGCATCCTCGCCAGTATTTGTTGTTCTTAGTCTTTTGGATGGTGGCCATCCTTCCTGGTGTGAGGTGATATCTCATTGTGGTTTTAATTTGCATTTCCCTGATGATTAGTGATGTGGATCATCTTTTCATGTGTCTATTGGCCATCTGAATTTCTTCTTTGGAGAATTGTCTCTTCATATCCTCTGCCCATTTTTTTAATCGGGTTATTTGCTTTTTGGGTGTAGAGGCGTGTAACTTCTTTATATATTTTGGATGTTAACCCCTTGTCAGATATGTTGCTTACAAATATATTTTCCCATACTGTAGGATGCCTTTTTGTTCTGTTGATGGTGTCCTTTGCCATACAGAAACTTTTTAGTTTGATGTACTCCCATGAGTTCATTTTTGCTTTTGTTTCCCTTGCTCGAGGAGATGCGTTCAGGAAAAAGTCGCTCATGCTTATATTCAGGAGATTTTTGCCTATGTTGTCTTCTAAGAGTTTTATGGTTTCATGATTTACATTCAGGTCCTTGATCCATTTTGAGTTTACTTTTGTGTATGGGGTTAAACAATAATCCAGTTTCATTCTCTTGCATGTAACTGTCCAGTTTTGCCAACACCAGCTGTGGAAGAGGCTATCATTACCCATTGTATGTCCATTGCTCCTTTATCATGTATTAGTTGACTATATATGGTTGGGTTTGTATCAGGGCTCTCTAGTCTGTTCCATTGGTCTGTGGGTCTGTTCTTGTGGCAGTACCAAATTGTCTTGAGTACTGTGGCTTTGTAGTAAAGCTTGAAGTTGGGGAGCATAATCCCCCCAGCTTTATTCTTCCTTCTTAGGATTGCTTTGGCTATTTGGGGTGTTTTGTGGTTCCATATGAATTTTAGAATGATTTTCTCTAGTTGGTTGAAAAATGCTGTTGGTATTTTGATAGGGATTGCATTGAATCTGTAGATTGCTTTGGGCAGGATGGCCATTCTTATAATATTAATTCTTCCTATCCATGAGCACGGAATCTGTTTCCATTTATTGGTATCTTCTTTAATTTCTCTCATGAGTTTCTTGTAGTTTTCAGAGTATAGGTCTTTCACTTCCTTGGTTAGGTTTATTCCTAGGTATTTTATTCTTTTTAATGCAACTTTGAATGGAGTTGTTTTCCTGATTTCTCTCTCTGCTAGGTCATTGTTAGTGTATAAGAATGCCACAGATTTCTGTGTATTAATTTTGTATCCTGCAACTTTGCTGAATTCAGATATTAGATCTAGTAGTTTTGGAGTGGATTCTTTAGGGTTTTTTATGTACAATATCATGTCATCTGCAAACAGGGACAGTTGAACTTCTTCCCTGCCAATATGGATGCTTATTTCTTTGTGTTGTCTGATTGCCATGTCTAAGACCTCCAGTACTATGCTGAATAAAAGTGGGGAGAGTGGGGATCCTTATCTTGTTCCTGGTCTTTCACCTTTATTTTTGATGAGTGTTTGCTGAAGATGGAATTTGATTTGATGATTTTAATTTAAACACTTCGAAATTTACATTCCATTGTCTTCTGGCTTTCATTATTTCTGATGAGAAGTTGTCTGTTGGTGTTAATTTTTGATCTTGTGAAGGGTGGTAATGTGGGGACAGAGCCCTTCCCCCACTGATTCTTTCATTTGATAAATTATAGTTCCCATTTAAGATGAAGCAAAAAAAAAATCATGGCAATCAGTGTTAAATGACAGGAAGATGGCCCTCTAAGCATATGAAAGGATTGAAAAATCTCTACACCAGTGTTTAAAACAAGGATTTTTATTTTCAGGTGAAAAATTAAAGTAAAATAGGCCTACCTGCCTACCTACCTATAGAAGGTACTTTTTATAGTTTAGGTGATTCATACCTATAGACCTTGTATATGAATATGGAGTTTTAAATTATAAATTTAAGTACTAATGTGGTTACCGGCTACTGCTAGGTAACCGAATAGTTCAAGGGAAGTTTTTTTATACAGGAAGAAGTCTTTCTGCTAGTAAATACAGAAAGAAATTCAGTATCATTTCACAAACCATGAGGGGTCCTGTCCCTGGCCTTTATAAGATTAAACAGTAAGACCATAACTAAAGCTGGAAAGTGATAGAATATTCTTTTAACTAGAATGGTTTAGGAATGCCTTTTTGAGCAGGATCTGTTTGGGCTAAGTCCTACCAGTAATACAATTATGGGGCTGATGTGGGGTGTGGGTGTGGCTGGGTCATTCTAATAAAGAGGTGTTAGCAAGTACAATGGCTTTGTGATATTGAGCTTATAAAAATTTGAAAGACCAAAAGGCCTTTTGTAGGATGGAGGTATAGGACTTTTTGTTATTTCCCCTTAAATTTTTTGCTTAATTTAATCATGAATTTAATTTTGGGTTTTATTTTTCAGCTTTAGTGAGGTATAATTCACAAATAAAATTGTAAGATATTTAAAGTGTACAGTATGATGGTTTGATACATGTATATGTTGTAAAAGGATTTCCCCCATTGACTTAGTTAACACATCCATCATCTTGCATCTCCACCCCCCACCCCCCATTTTGGGTGAGAACATTGAAGTTCTGTTGTTTCAGCAATTTTCAGTTATATAATACAGTGTTATCAAATACAGTTATCATGTTCTATATTAGATCCTCAGACCTTATTCATCTTATAATTGAAAGTTTGTACCCTTTTACCAACCTCACCTTATTTCCCCCAACCACACCCCTTGGCAACCACTTTTCTACTGTTTCTATGAATCCAGCCCCCCCTCCCACCCACCTCCCTTTTTTTTTTTTAAAAAAAAGGTTGCACATATAATTGATACTATACAGTATTTGTCTTTCTCTACCTGGCTTATTTCACTTTGCATAATGCCCTCCAGGTTCATCCATGTTGTCCCAAATGACAGGATTCTCTTCTTTCTAAATGCAAATACTAAATACTAATCCATTGTATTTATATACCACATTTTCTTGATCCATCTCTTGACAGATACTTAGGTTACTTCCATACCTTACAGAACATGAAAGTACATATACCTCTTTGAGATAATGGTTTTGTTTCCTTTGGAAATATATCCAGAAGTGGGATTGCTGGATCATAACAGTTCTGTTCAGGTTGGATAAGTTTATGGGATGTTACCTCCCCCACATCTGTTCTTAGTAGATTTTAAAAATTAAGTTCTCGTAGGTTTCTGTGTGTAGCACCAGTTGTAGATGGAGATAATTTTTGTCTCTCTGTATAATATCTCTACATAAATGTATTGTGAATTATTCTTGGACATTGATATCAGTTATTTAATTTACCTTTCCATTTTATTAGCTGAGATGTCTAGAACCATTTTTTCTAATAGTAATAATAGTATTAACTGGCCTTCTTTTCTTCTCCTTGATTTTAATGAAATAACCACTTAACCATCTAACTTCTTATTAGCCTTTTAAAGATACAGGATTTCTCCCTTTTAATTTTGTTATTTATTTTTGAATTGATAATCCAAAATGAAAGTGCCTGAAAGAATACACAGTGAGGTATCCTTCCTCCTTTTCCTTAACTAACATTCCCCCCTCCCCCTGAAAGCCACCAGTTTTTCATATCCTTCCAGAGATACTCAGTGCATATATAAGTAAATCCATATATATGTTTGCACATATTCTTAATTTATTGAAACAATAGCTGATTATGTATGTTCTCTTTTGACCTTGCTTAAATGGTTTTTTTTCAGTTATTTGTTTTGGAAATCATTCCACATCAATACATGTAGAGCTGTGTAATATCTGCATATATGTACTAGAAATAATTGAACTATTACCCAAGAAAGTATAGTTAACAAATGGTGCTATTATGAATAACACTTTATAAGAATTTGGTTTCATTTTTAACATTTTATAACTATCCAGCATTAGTTTATTCCTGAAACATTGTAGACTCATTTTGTTTATGTATATTATACAAATCTAAAAATTCTAAAGAAAGAAAAATAAATTCTCGCTGACATTCAAAGATGTATTAAGTATGTCATGATTATGTAGAATTTATTCCATGAACTGAAGGATGAATCAATGTAAGGAAAACTAACATTATTGTGAGGAAGGAAGAAATTTTTTTTTTTTTTTAAGAAATGTGAGAATGAGAGAAAAACATAGACCTAATTAATAGGTCTTGGTATTCTGAAATAATTAACAAAATAAATAAATCACTAGCTAACTTGATCAAGGGGATAGAAGAGATAAAGCACAGAGGCACAAAATAAGGTAACCATCGGAAACAGAAGAAATTAGAATTATCATATGAGACTACCTAGCTGATCTCTATGCAAATGAATTTGAAAACTTAAAACACCCTACTTTCCAGGGAAATAGAGAAGAACAAAATTGACCTCATTAAAGTTAAACAAGTTATAAAATGCAATAGAGAAAATTAAGTAATGCCTTATAGAAAGCACAGTGCATAGATGGTTTTACAGGGGGGAATTCTACCAAGCCTTTAAAGACCAGATAATTCTAATACTCTATAGATGGTTCCAGAGCATTGGAAATGAAGAAAAACATCCTCATTTCTGTATTTTAAAGTATGTGTTTGTAGGTGAGGGCTTACAGTAGTTTTCAATCTGACCTTAAGAGATATTTGTGTTGATAATAGTTAAAGTCCTTTCTGCACTTAGTCATTCTATAGCATATTTAAAAAATATAATGGAAACAAAATCTCTGCTTCTAAAAGTTAACTACAGATTATAGTGCTTTGGTGCCCTCTTTTTTTTTTCTTATTGAAAAATATATGTGACATAAATTTTACCATTTTTAAGTGTACAGTTCATTAAATACATTCAGATTTCTGTACAACTATCACCACCATCTATCTCCAGAGCATTTTCGTCATCCTAAACTGAAACTGTATGCCCATTAAACATCCCTCATTCCTCCCTGCACCCAGTCCCTGGCAACCAGCATTCTACTTTCTATCTCTTTGAGTTTGACTATTCTAGGTACCTTATATAAGTGGAATCATACAGTATTTGTTCTTTTGTGTCTGACTTATTTCACTTAGCATGATGTCTTTAAGGTTTATACATGTTGTAGCATGTGTGAGAATTTTTCTCCTTTTTAAGACTGAATAACACTCCATTGTATATATAACACCGCATTTTGTTTATCCATTCATCTGTTGGTGGACACTTGTGCGGCCTTTTGGGTATTGTGACTAATGCTGTTGTGAACATGAGTTGTAGATATCTTTTTGAGTACATGCTTTGAATGTTGAGCCCTGAAATATTTTGTAGAGTCAAAGAGTAAGGAAGTGCTCAAAAAGTGGTGGGGCATGTGGAAAGGATTCAGAAGCCAGCTTGAGGGGATAGGGTTCTGAATCACAAAATCTGGTGCAAGTTTAGAAACAAGTAAGTGTAATGAATATAAGTTACAGAATAAAATCTATTAGTTCATACTAATATAAATGAGTAATAAACAAATGGGGGAATGGGGATACCTCTTTCTTACTGTAGAATTCTAATTTATGTATGAGGAATGATAAATCTCTCTCCACAAGGCATTTACTAATTTCAGAAGGATGCTCTTCAAAATAACTAGTCAGTACTTTTTGTAAGTATCAAGGTAATGAAAGTCAGGCTGAGGATCTGTCCCAAATTGGAGGAATGTTAAGGAGACATGCTACCTAAACACAGGATCCTGGAGCAGAAAAGGATATTAGTAGGACAATTAGTGAAATTTATGTAGATTAATTAGTTCATAGTATTTTATCAGTGTTAGTTCTGTCAGTCTTTATGTATTTTGAAGCTTTGTTACTGTTATGTCATCCTGACATGTTAATCTTTATCATTATGAAATATTCCTCTTTAACTCTGGTAATATTCTTTGCCTGGAAGCCTACTGAATCTGATCTGAATCTAGTCACTTCAGCTTTCTAATGCTTATTGTTTGCATATCTTCTTCCAGCCTTTTATTTTAACCTACATGTGTCTTTATATAAGTAAAGTACATCTCTTAAAAATACTACGTTTTTGGCTCTTTTGTACATCTATTCTGGAAATTCTGTTTTTGTTGTTTGGAATGTCTAGTCCATTTATGTTTAATAACCGATACGGTTGCATAAAGTTGGCTATCATTCTTGTTGTAGCCTTTGTATTTTGATGATTTTCTCTGGCTGCTTTAAAGGGTCATCTTCCCTTTCCATTTGAATTTTAAGAATTTGACTGATGTGCCCAGGGATTGGTTTTAACTCTACATTTACACTGCTGGTGATTTTTTAGTCTTTTGGATATGAGATTTCATGTCTTTCATTGGTTCTGGAAATTTCTCAGACATTATATTGTCAGTGTTTTTTTCTGCCCCATTCTTTCTCCTCCTTAGATTCCAGTTAACACGAATGGTAGACTGTGTGTTATTGTCTCGTACATCTTTGGATGGCTTCCTTTTTTTTTTTTACATTTTGTGTGTTTTTTGCTTCATTTTGGATATTTGCTGCTGACCTATTTTCAAATTCATTCTTTTTTTTTTTTAATCTCAAATCTGTTTAACCTATCCAGTATTTCTCAGTTCTAGGATTTTCCTTTGTTTCTCTTTCAGTTTCTCTTTTTGTGATCTGATTTCCTGCCCATTCATTGTGATTGTTTTCCTTTTTGTCTGTGAACAGTGTTAAAATAGCTCTTTAAAATTGCAAGTTTCAACATTGGGGTCATTACATGGTTGATGTTCATTAATTTCCTTTTCTATTGAACATGGGAAATAGAAATTTTCTATTGAAAATTTTCCCAATTCTTTTTAAGTCTGGTAATTTTATCCTTGGTATCATGAATAGTACATTGTGGAGAGTGAATTTGTTAAATTTTTCTGAAGATTGATGTTTTTGTTTTTTTACTTGAACTCATTCAGTGGTACTCCATTATAGTTTTAGGACACAGTCTAGTCTTTAACATGGTTTAGGAAGGCCTTTGTGCAGTTGTCTTTGCTGGTCTCTGAATTTTCTGCCCTGCCTGCTAGCACTCTAAACTACACATGTTCATTCTTCATCTGGGAAATATCATACTGTTACCATATACAGTACAATATATTTTATTTGTTTTTCTGTCTATATTCTTCCCTATACTGTAGTCTCAGCAATTCCTGGTATCTATTAAGTGTTCACAAATAGTTACCAATTGAAGGAATTGAGTTGAATAAGTTGGTCCTTACTCTTCATTAACTCCCTAACTGACTTGTTCAGACCTGACCAATATTTAGGGGGAACTAATTTGGCTGATGAATAAAAGTTCATGTAGTAATTACTGTTAATCTCAGTGGACAATTTTTTAAATCTTTCTTATGTTGACATACTGTAGTCAGCTCCTTATTTGTTTCCATAGCCCTTTACTTACCTCACTTAATCCTTAGAATAACTCTAGATAGAAAGATTGGGCATTAGCTCTGTTTTATTGATGTTGAATCATAGTTTAAGTGGTTTGGTTGGGGCTCTCAAAGCTAGTTTTGCATTTCTACCTACTTTATTGGAGAAAGGTTTGTTTGCTCAGGCAGCTATGTACTATTGGTGATACTAATAAAAGGCACTTCAATCCATTGTCCTGCCAAGTATATTTTAAAGGTAATGTGAGGTTTTCTTTTGTTGGTTTTTCCTTTTTTTATTTTTATCTTTTTGAGGATTTGTCTTAAGCTTTATGACTGTAGCAATAGTAGGTTTTAGTCATATTAGCACTTTTGAGGAGAGAAATGTGGGTAAGTGGTTTCACTTTCAAATTTGCCTATGGAACCTTTAATATTACAAACATTGTTAGACTATAACTATGGAAATTTAGTGTCTTTAAAATCATATATATTACACATTTTTTCATAGGATATTTTATATACCAGTTACTGTATCCTTTACACTTAGATTTTAACCACTTTGGCCCTTAGATTTCTTAAAGCATTTTTGGCATGTTCATGTAACTTGCAAACTTGTGTTTCTAAGCAGTTAGATTATGCGCTTGGAGATAAACTACTTAAAGGTCAATATTTTAATGATGCTTTTTTATATTAAATATTTTACTGGTCTTAAGTACTCTGAAATGGTGGCCTATTAACCATAACTGTCTAGTGTTAGAGGAACATTCAGTAGCATAATTAGCCCTTTTTTTTCAGTTGGTTTAAAAAATATGCTAAAGTATTAGTATTGTGTAAATCTTAATATATGAGTTAGTTCTTTAAAGATACTAATTTTATTTTTCTTTAAATCTCTTTTTTCTGCTCTTTAGAGGAAGTATCATTCTGCAAAGGAAGCTTATGAACAACTTTTGCAGACAGAAAACCTTTCTGCACAAGTAAAAGCAACTGTCTTACAACAGTTAGGTATGTAATAGTATACATTTAGTGTATCATAAGTACTTTATGTTTTTTACGTGTCAGGGATGGTAAATAGGTGGCTCATGTATTCTATTCCATTTCCTTCCTTTGCCCAGAGTTGATAGAATTAATCTGAACCCAACATATTTCCACTCTCTTCTAAGCATTGTCATTTCACAGTCTTTCTCATTACAGTTCTTTAGTGTAGTTAGTTCTTTTAAATTCTCAAATTACTTTCTAGTACTTAATCCATGGGTGAAGGGGATCGAATACTTTCTTTTTGCCAGATACGCTTAGCACTCAGTGAGGTTAAGTGATTTGCCTGAAGTTACTTAGTGGTTGGTGAGCTTGCTCTCATAGCTTTATTGATAATACTAACTGAAACATTTTATCTGAAAATTGTGGAACGACTTACACTATAGTCTGTACATGTGCCATTCTGTTATAATGTTGAAGATGAAGGAATGTAGTAGCCATTTGGATGTAATGTGTCACTATCAATAAAAAGATAGTGATCAAGTTCTCCAACATTTGATTTTGTTGTTTAGTTATTGGGTAATGTTTCTTGTCTATATTTGGGGTTTTGTTTTTGTTTTTTTTTTCTTCCAGCTTTTGTTTGGTTTTGGTCTGGGCAAATAATTTATTCTTAATTTTTAACCAACATTGTAGTAATGAATGTTTTCATAATGTGACTTTTTAATTAATTTCAAAGTCACTCATGATATTGATACATATTATATGGTTAAGTATACAAAATAAATACATTGCCTTAATATAAAACTTTGCTTTTACTTTTGTTTTTAATTTAATTTAAATTAATGGTTAGGATTTTACTTTAGTTATCCACACTTGTAAAAATTGTAGACATATTTAAATATTTGTTTTTAATGAGTTACACATAATATTTGAATAATGTGAATTTATATATTTAAATTAAAACAAGTTGATTAGTACAGTAAAAAAAAGATTTGTGTTAAGTAAAAAGAAAAAAATGATGCTGTTGGAATACACAGCTTATTCATTCACCTAATATTTGAACACTTTTTTTATCCACACTGTTTAGAATTAAGTTTTTATGCATTTTAGCTGCAGTGAAGAATGTGTCATCAGCAAAAAGACATACATCTTTTAAGAAATGGATTGAAGTAGTTTTGATGTTAGTTATGTCTGAATCTTTGGCATTGGCTTGCCATGTTTCAGAGTGCACGAGTAAACTTTTCATGGTTTTGAAAGGAAAAATACTTTCTCCAATTGAGTCCAATTTATGCTTGCACATCAGTCCTTCCTACTTGCTTGTCACTGCTGCTTAAGAAGCTCCTTTGAGAACCTGTTACTCTAGGCCCTGTTCTTACTAGTAATAGCAGGAAAGATAAGGGAGGAACAGATGAATAAATGAATGATAGACACATAATTCCATAAACATGGTAACTCATTTTCCTGAAAATAACTTTTGGAGCACAGCAACTATAATAGGTGTCAGAAAATAAGGGTTTTTATTTGTTAACGTTTACTGTGGACTACACACAAAGAACAGAGCTGATTTTATGCACTTGAATTGATCCACAGCTGAAACACAATTTCCTGGCAAATTCAACCAAATGATTCCTGTGTGTCTTGAGGGTTTAGAATATGCTATTCTATGATCCAATCTTTTGATTGCTTGTGTAGCCATCTATTTATTTATAATAAAAAATGTATATATTTAAGGTATACAGCATGATGTTTTGATAGACCTATACACAGTGAGATGATTACTGCAGTCGAGCCAGTCAACATACCCATTTCCCCATATAGTTAATATTTGTTTCGTATGTGGTGGGAGCACCTAAGATCTACTCTTTCAGCAAATTTCCAGTATACATTATAGTATTATTAACTGTATAGTCATTCTGCTGTACTTAACTCTCTAGAGTTACTGATTCTACATAAACTACAGCTTTGTAGCCTTGTACCAACCTCTCCCCATTTCTCTCACCTCTTGGCTGCTGGTAACCACTGTTGTTCTCTCTGTTTCTATGTATTTGTTTCAGATTCCACATATAAGTAACATTATGCACTATATAAATGTATTTGTTAAACATTTGTGGTACCCATTTTGTGCCATTCTTATATGTACTATTTAAATATACTGTTCCTGTAGCCTTGGGTTTTTGTTTGTCAAATGCCTTATAGCATTTATTTTACAAAAGTTGTGAATATATGTGACCAGCGCCAATAAGGTAGGGTTGTACATGTGTTTTTTACTCTGAATTGTCATTGATTATATAGCCTTTTATTTATTTATTCCTTGGAAATAAACGGGTAATAGACTATCTTGGAGATTCTTAAAATTCACATAAATTTTCACATGGAACAGTGAATATGATTTAACATCTTTATATTCTTTGTTTCATAACTTGGAATTTTTTCAAATACTAAAATAAAAAGGAAAAGAGGAACTATAGTTTGCAATCTACTAAATGTTAAGTCAGTGCTTAAGATTATTTTAATTTTTCTGGAATAAGAGTTCTTCATAGCTTTGATTGTACTTTACTGTGAGAAACAGATTTTCTGTTGGCCAGAATTGGCAGTTCTAAATTTTGGGGATATGTATGTCAAACTAAGTGAATAAATCTACTGAAAGAGTATTTTTATTTGTTTTCTGTTTGGTGTACTAAAAATACAAGAACAATTAAGTTATTTAGGTAAATATTTTTAATTATTTGTCATAGGTTGGATGCATCACACTGTGGATCTCCTGGGAGATAAAGCCACCAAGGAAAGCTATGCTATTCAATATCTCCAAAAGTCCTTGGAAGCAGATCCTAATTCTGGCCAGTCCTGGTATTTCCTTGGAAGGTGAGACTACTGGACACTTCAGTTTTGCATTTGTTTATTCTAGCTAAGAGACTTGAGTTATGGTCTAAAATGTTAGTTTACATTTATATAACCTGATCAGTATTTTCCTTTTCAAATATGTTACAACAGTGATTGCTGGAAGTTAAAAAATAAAAGAAAGCTTCTGAATGTGGTGGTCTCTCACAGCATAATCTGGTCTCCCAGGACATTCCTTATTTTGCTTATTGGATTTTCATTTAACTTGGATTATTGCTGGTTTTTAAAATGTCTTATCAGATAGTAATTCATTCAGGTATTTAAATGCCTTTCCTTCTGATGTCTAATATTTTCTTTATGTCTATTTAACAAAACAGAGAATTACTTGCTCATTTTGCCTATGACTACCAGTAGCCAATGGAACCTTGACATTTGTAATTTTGACTAATGGTATTAGAATGAATGTATTTGATTAATAGTAGATCTCAAACAGTTCTACTTGAAATGTTACAGTAAGAAAGTAGATGTAATATTATTGGTTTTGTTGGAAAGGAAAAGTGACATGTAGTGAAAATAGTTTTCTGTAAGTCTGAACTTTCCTCTGTACTTTGAATGTCTGAATTGTGCTTACTGATTATCTGAAATATACCTTATGTATATGTATCTGATAGATTATATTTTTGGACCATCACCAGATTGCACTTTGGTTCCAAATTGGTTTTAACTTTTGTGGTATGATGGAAAACTCAATGTACTGGAGCTGAGAGACTTGGATGCAAGTCTTGGCCAAGCTTGGGGAGTCGTGAATGGTACAGTTAAACCTTTTGATGCTTCAGTTTTCTTTTAACCTATTAAACAAGAGGATTGTATTAGGTTAGCGGTTCTCATTGCAGGATTGTTTTGCCCCATGGGGACATTTCATAATGTCTGGAGACATTTTGACTATCACAGCTATGGGGAGGTTCCTCAAAAAACTAAAAATAGAAATACCATTTGACTCAGTAATTCTACTCCTAGGAATTTACCCAAAGAAAATAAAATCCCTGATTTGAAAAGACATATGCACCCCTATGTTTATCTCTTCATTATTTGCAGTAGCCAAGATACGGAAGCAACCTGTGTCCATCAATAGACAAATGGATAAAGAAGAGGTGGTACATACACACAATGGAATATTATTCAGCCATAAAAAGAAAAGAAATCCTCCCATTTGCAATAACATGGATGGATCTAGAGGGGGTATTATGCTCAGTGAAATACACCAGGTGGAGAAAGACAAATAAATGCCTTATGATTTCACTTGCTTATGGAGTAGAAAAACAAAGCAAAACAGAAGGAAAAATTAGCAGTAGACTCATAGACATTGAGAAGGGACTAGTGGTTACCAAGGGGGAGGGGCTGGGTTGGGGGAGAGGGTGAATGGGAAAAAGGGGCACAATAATTAGCATTCACAGTATAAGTTGGTCATGGGGATGGTAGTACAGCATGGAGAATACAATTAATAATTCTGTAACATCTTACTATGTTGATAGATAGTAACCGCACTAGAGGGGTTGAGGATTTAATAATATGGGTAACTGTTGAACTACTGTGTTGTGTATTTAAAACCAACATAGGATTGTATATCAACGATACTTAAAAAAAAAAAAAAAAAAGATTCCCTGGCCCAAAATGTCAGTAGTACTAAGGTTGAGAAGGGCTGGTTAGATTTTATGTTAGCCACCTTCCTTCTCTTAAAGGTTTCAATTTTACGATTCTTTTGAAATTACCCTATTTTAAGTTTTTTTTCTATAGGAATATTTCACTTTGGGTGGGTTAGCCATACAATCACATTAAATTTTAGTATTTTGTGTAGTTTCATTTATCCTTTAAATTTAACAAAGTATGATTTGTATGAGGGGGAATAATATTAAGATGTTTCCTTCTTTAAAAACTATTGACTACTCATTAATGTACAAGAATTGACTGGAAAAGTACCTATTTTTCGCAGGGATTTTCTAATACCTTCCCAGGCTTGTAAAATCATCTAATTTGGGCTGTTCACTAATAAAATTTGAAAGTCCAGACTTTGTCTTTCTCTTTCACTGAAGATGTTTGGGAGCAGAAACTGGATCTCACCATCTTTGTATCTCCTTGTCTAGGAAGTTGGCTATTCAATAAATGGAATAAATTAACTAACTTAACACAATTAGTATTTGGAGGTAGCTCCATCACTATTGCTCATGTTACACAGCCGTGGGAGGCTTCATAGAGTGACTAAAAGGATGTCTAATACTCAGACCTATGGCCTGCCTAATCATTGCCAGTAGTGTAATGTTTACATATGAAAATTTCTTTAATACAGATAAAATGGAGTGTGTACCAGAAAGTATTTTCCTTTTGACCTAAGATAAAGATTAGTAGTTTAATACAATATAATAGTGTGGGTGTCTTTTTCGTATAAAGGTTTTTTTTACTTAATTCCAGGCATATAAAATTAATATATAATGAAACTTAAAGTTACCATTTTAATAGTGCTGTAATTTTCAGCTTAGTGAGCAGTCTTCCACAGGAGTTTTGTTTTTGTTTTTTCCAGTTAACTGGTTTTGCATCTTAAACAATTGAGATGTTTTTATTTGAATCTTTGGATCAAATTTTCCGAATATACAACACTTTACTGACTTCTCAAATTAAGGATATATGTACCACAATTTAACTTGTTATGGGGTTCAAGATTGTCGTGTTAGATGTTCGTTATTTTTTTATTTGCAGTCTAATTTGAGTACTGTTTTAGACTTGTTGGTGTTTACTTTCCATACTCTTTCACTGCCTTCCAATGTGTTTCTTCTAATCTGTTCTGCTGTGAGAAAATTTTTATAAGTAAATTATATTTTTAAAGTTATTAAAGCTCTGAAGACCTCAAGTGTCAGTAATCAACTTTGGGATTTGATGACCCCTAATATTTCTGAGGCTTTTTATAGATAACCTCTACATTCAGGTCTGTGTTGAAGATGGAATTTGTTCATCATTTTGTCATGTGTATATCATAGTGAAAGTGTAACTGGTAATGCTGTTGTACTGGCGCTAATCATTGACTGTGTTATCACAGAACTATAGAATGTTAGAGCTGGGAGGAGGGACCAGAGAGGCCAACCAGTTCACTCTTACCCTGTCAATTTTGCAGATGTAGAGAAGTGAGTTGAATGGAGTTAAAAGGTCATAGTCACACAGGTAACTAACATCAGAGCAGAGAATAGATCCCAGGATCACCCAGTACTTTTTCAGTTACACAAGGCTGTCTCAGGGGATCCTAGTTAAGTTTTATTAGAGGGAAAGAGGTTGATTGTAGGATTGGGACATTGTATTTGGACACATTGGTTTCCTATTTTCACTTTGTAGAAATGGAATGTGAAAACATTGGTTTTGGGAATTACTGCTTTTTCCTCACAGCAGTTAGGCTAATTTGTCTATAAATCTTGAGTTTGGCTTTGATTTTAACAAAACAAACAGCATATTTTCTACTATCTTTTAAGCATTCCCTTTCTTTGTGGTGTCTGTCCCTGTTCAACATTATTAATGACTTCTCCTGAATTCTCTCCTCATAAAACAGTTTGCAGGTGCTCTCTGTCAGGCACTGCCACTTTATATATTGCTCGGTCTACAAGATTGCCTTGGGCTTGTTTTTATGTCTTCCTTGTTAGGTGTCCTATGTTCTTACACCTTCTCTTCCAAATCTAGATTCCTACACTTCAGGGCATCAAATTCCAGGGTCAAATTTTCTGTTCTTTACCTGGCACATTACCCATTTTAATGTCTTTACCTCATGTCGAAATCAGCATACTTCAAACCTCATGCGTCATATACTTCCCCAGACAAGCTGTTTCTCCTTTTATTTTTGCCAGTGATAATCACCATTTTTCCCCCTCTGTTGAGTTGGGTTTAAAAACTAAAGTATATAACTACACCCTCCCCACCCCACCATGAATATCCAGTCAGTGGGTCACTGTGTTTATCAGTGTTTTGGTTTATTACTTCTCCCTTCTTTTTCTTTCTTGCATTACTTTCACCCCAATTTTGGCTTGTTCCAAACCAGTGAATATAGCCACCACCTTTTTGCTGTCCATAATTTATTTTCCTTTCAGTCTATCCCTACACATTGTAAGCAGATTAATGTTCCTATAGAGTGCTTTCATCATGCCATTCCCCTTATTAGAAGAACAAACTGCAGGGTATTCTTGGGCTGGATTGAAAGCTTTCCACTGTGTCTGCACTATCTTGTTTAAATTAGGTTTTGCTCATTGTGTTCAAACATTTTGAATTGCCTTTGGTCATCTTCTCTGCCTGAATCAGTGGTTCTCCCAGACTTTTGGGTTAGATGAATCAGTAAAATTTCAAAGAATAATTATGAGGATCAAAATGCAGTATTGGACAAGTAAAGACATTAAAACTTCTTTTTGCTGTTTACTCAGGCAGTACTATTTCAAAATAAATTGGTTATTATACAAATATTAATAAGTTGAATGGAAAATTTATAGGCATATGTATATGTTGTTTTCCTATTTTGTTTGCTTGTCCAAATTGCAATATATTGGCTGGTAATTGGGAATCACTGATCTGAACAATATGCATCTTCACAAATTCAAATATCTTACTCTTACCCTTTCTCACCCTTCCTAAATCTATAGTGTGTATTCTGGTGCCTTTTACCCCAAATTCTCAGACCACTTACTGTCTGCTAGCTATTTGATGTGGCATTTTGACACTTATAATGGGTCTTCAATCCTTAACTAAATTGTAAGGTCCTTGAAGGTAGGAACTGGGTTTTGTTTTTTATTTTTCCCTTAGTATCAAACACTGAGAAGATAATTTTGTATTTATAATTATAGCTGCTGTTCTGTGTGTCCATCAGGTACATCTGCATTAAGAAAATGGCAGGTCCTTGAAGCTTTAATTATGCATTGCTACCCTTACTAGTCATGCAGTATTATATTTAACCAATTTATACAGTTTTTGGTAGTTAGCTTGATATTAACTATGTCTCATGTTTGTATTTTTCATTAATGAAAATATTGTCCTCATTATTGTTTAGGAAAGGAGAATTGAAATTTGATCCAGCAAGTCTTACCAACATAGAATGTTTTTCTTGGTTTTTAACTCTGTATCTTAACTGTATAGAAAACAAGAAGTCAAGCTATATAAGTAGAGTGGGGTGTGTGTGTGTCCAACTCTTAGTATTATAATATTGAAATGATATGGCCTTTAATTATTTTAATAGTGTTCATAAATGTAGTATGCTTTAGCACCTAGCAGATAGGCCATAATGTAGTTCACTGAAGGAGTAATTACAATGTACGTTATAATTATCATATATATATATATATATATATATTACACACCTTCACATAAACATGTTAGCTTATTTAATTTGCTTTGGTACACAGTCCATCCTTTGAGCAAATTAATCATCAGTATTAATAGGATTTTCTTGATTTTTTTTTTTTATTTCCCTCCTCCCCTCTCAGGTGCTATTCAAGTATTGGGAAAGTTCAGGATGCCTTTATATCTTACAGGCAGTCTATTGATAAATCAGAAGCAAGTGCAGATACATGGTGTTCAATAGGGTAAGACTTTGTATAAAAATAATGGTATTATAATTGATAAATGAAGATGGTTGCGTCACATAATGTGCTTCAAAGTTTATATCACGTTATGAAGCTAAGCAGTTCTTCCTAGATGACTTATTTTTTCTTACTTTCTTCTTGTAGCGTGCTATATCAGCAGCAAAATCAGCCTATGGATGCTTTACAGGCCTATATTTGTGCTGTACAATTGGACCATGGCCATGCTGCAGCCTGGATGGACCTAGGAACACTCTATGAATCCTGCAACCAGCCTCAAGATGCCATTAAATGCTACTTAAATGCAACCAGAAGCAAGAGTTGTAGTAATACATCTGCACTTGCAGCACGAATTAAGTATTTACAGGTAAAATTTTTAAATAGTAGTTTTTAAAAGGCACGTGTTTCCCCATGACAGGCAGAAGGAGGGTGGCTGGAAAGTTTGTCTAGTTGTGTTTTGATGTCTATAATTTGTTTCCATATTTTGTAAACATACCATAGCTTGTAATATTATTTTACTTTTCATTTTAAGTAAGATATGCAGTATTTTAAAAGATGCTCTTTTTGCACATTTACTGTTGATGCATATTAATTTACATAATTTTTTTCTATGTACTGTCTACATTTTTTAGTTGTCATAGCATTTTAGAGAAAAGAACACAAACACTGTCTTTCACTCTAGCTTGGAATTTCATGAGAAGACAGCTATGAGAACTCTGAAAACAGAGCTCAGATTTGTTTTAATTCTCACAAAGGTTTATATTCCGGTTACCCTCTTTATACTTAGTATTTTTCTGAAAGCCCAAATTCAGAATCTAATTTCTTTTAAAAACAATTAGTTATAGCATTTAGGAAGATTTAGTGGACTTGCTCTTACTCAAGTAGGCTTGTGTTAAATTTGCTTTTTACATAATTTTTCCTAGGCTCAGTTGTGTAACCTTCCACAAGGTAGTCTACAGAATAAAACTAAATTACTTCCTAGTATTGAGGAGGCGTGGAGCCTACCAATCCCCGCAGAGCTTACCTCCAGGCAGGGTGCCATGAACACAGCACAGCAGGTGAGAAGTTGGGTTATGTTCTGCAGGTGCCCAGCTTTAAGGGTTCTTTTCAATCTGTAGTGGTCAAGCATATTTTGCTAAGGACAAGAGGCTTTTATTAATGAAAAGCCTTTTGATTTAATTGCAAAGGGAATCTAGATCAAAATAAAACTTCCTCTGATATGGGAAGAAATTTTGGGGTGCCAATTTAGAACCTTTGTGCATTTTCATGATTTTGAAGGTGATTTCTTAAAATAATGCTGCAGTGGTTTAATTTTTAAAGCAAGTTCCTCAAAGGAAGGTACACATTCCTCCATTGATGATTCATTTGATTTTGATTTTTGATAATTGCAATCAGCGATGTCCACATAGCGTTGAAAGTATGCAGCTTGTAAAGTTTTATAGTTTGAAGGAATGAACTAAGAATATATAGAACCCTATTTTTGTCTTCCTTCTGTGATTCTTAGGCATGTAAACCTCATCATCCAAATACTGAACCTGTATTAGGCCTCAGTCAAACACCAATTTCACAGCAATCCTTGCCACTACACATGATTCCTTCTAGCCAAGTAGATGACCTGTCCAGTCCTGCCAAGAGGAAAAGAACATCTAGTCCAACAAAGGTATATATTTTAGAGAAATAGAAAATCCCAGTCAAAAAGAAATTTCCAACTGCCCTGAATTTGTGCAGTTTGAATATCTTCTGTCCTTTATTTTAAATCTGTGGACATCAAAGAGTGAAAGGTTGGAGTTTTTCCATCCCAAATTCTTAGCATCATATTAAATATAGAAAGTAGGGATAAATTTGCATTCATCAAATCATTTTATTCATCTCCCTGCCGTTAAAATCTCAACACACTTTTCATCATCACTTTCTACTGACATTGAGATAAATTCAATATTGGATCCAGTGGATAGTGTGGTATTTAGGTTAGCCATTTGGGCCATAGTCTAGGGGTGGGCCTTTTTGGGTGGCTTATTAAAGAATCAATACTTTTTTAATTCATGGTTTTCCAAATTTATTATGCATATAAAAATTTTTTAAAAGAATTTAATGTCATAACATCTTTTATATTTAAATAATCCAATTCATAGTCATTTGGCTTCCATTAGTCATTATTGTTAACTCTACGGATTTAACCAAATATTCTTTAAATTTTTTTTTAATCAATTTTCCTCAGAATATTTCTGATAATTGGAGTAGTGGCCATGCAGTGTCACATCCTCCAGTACAACAACAAGCTCATTCATGGTGTTTGACACCACAGAAATTACAGGTATGTAAGATATGCTTTTGACATGCTGATTTTCCTGTTTAAAAAGAGTGGAGGTAGTAAGCTTTTTAAGTTGAGTGATTGCTAAAGTTGATTGCTAAAGTTGAGTGGCAGTAAACTCAGTTGGTGTTCACATAAGTAAAGTGAGCCCACATTTATGAGACTGATAGAGATAATTCATTCTTGTTTTTCACTTACTTTTAAATAGGTAGTATATTCACATGGTTACTGCATCAATACGAATGTAGGATGTATAGAGTAAATACTCCTTCCAACTCTTGCCCCTACCCAGTCAGTTCCCCTCCTAACAAACAGCCAATGTTATTTAGTTTATCCATCTATCCAGTGATATGTTGTGCATGTGTAAGCAAACATTCATCCCCCTTACCTCATATTATTATTTTTCTCCTTATTTACACAATGGTAGAGCGCTATATATACTGTTGAACAATGTATTTTACAGACCTCTCCGTATCAATACATTTTATAGACCTCTCCATATCAGTATATAAAGAGCTTCCTTGTTCTTTTATGGTTATAGCATATTTCTTTATATGGATGTCACATCTTTATTTAAGCAGATCATTAGTTTTGGACAAGTTGGGTTGTCTTCATACTTTTTCTGTTCCAGACAATGCTGCTGTGAATGTACTTGTCAAATGTATTTTTAAGCTTGAAGAGCTTTCTGTGCAAATACTGAAAAATTCTGTATTAATGAGTAAAATTTCATGCTCATTTATCTCAGAGATCACATTACAGCAAAACCTTCCTCAGATGAATGTTTCTTACTTTCTCAAACTTTTTGAAGGATTTCATCTTGGGGTTGATTGCTGTTGGTCAGGAATCATTCTTTGACTGGACAGCTGTCCTCAATTGACCTAGTCATTTCAGGGAAAGGTTGCTCAGAATAGTGACCTTGAGCTTGTTTCTTAGATATGTTTTTGACTGTATTCTCCTTTCTTCTTCTAGCACTTGGAACAGCTTCGTGCAAATAGAAATAATTTAAATCCAGCACAGAAACTGATGCTGGAACAGCTGGAAAGTCAGTTTGTCTTAATGCAGCAACACCAAGTGTGTATAGCATTTTTTTCCCCCTAAAATTTGTTAGCATTTTGAATATTTTTATTGACTGGAACATTATTTTAGAGTATGTTCATGCTCACTTTTACTAATTCTACCAGTATTTGGTGGAATTTAGTAATCTGTGCTTCTTAAAATACTAATAATGGACAGTAAATTTTGGGAAGAAACATTTAATTTTGAATACAAGACTTGGAGTTTTATTATTTATTGACAGTTTTTTGCATGTATTCTAAAGGTTTATTTATATTACTTACTTAACAAGCTATCCTAAACTGAGGTGGGGCTCTTTAGGGCTGCTTTACTTTGGAGGACCTGGCATATCATTGTAATAGAATGAAATTTTGAGATCCCTTTTTTTGTGATTGGGGAAAAGACCTATAAACTCGAGTAGTTTTCCATAATTTTCAGCTGCTTTCTTTTGTCATTCTTAAACGTATGTTTCTTAAAAATGAAACAGATTTCTCCTTTTTTGAGGAAGCTAATCTAAATGAACAAATATAATTTATTTTCAAAAGTATGTATTTTTGAATCCAAGGACATTAAATGCTGGAGTAAAAATAAGATTAATTTGTTATACACCTTCATATTCTTATTCTCTCCTTTTCGGGCCACACAAGCAGCATTAATTTTTCCTTTGTTTCTGAACAGATGAGACCAACAGGAGTTGCACAGGTACGATCTACTGGAATTCCTAACGGGCCAACAGCTGACTCATCACTGCCTACAAACTCAGTCTCTGGCCAGCAGCCACAGCTCGCTCTGACCAGAGTGCCTAGCGTCTCTCAGCCTGCAGTCCGCTCTGCCTGCCCTGGGCAGCCTTTGGCCAATGGACCCTTTTCTGCAGGCCATGTTCCCTGTAGCACACCGAGAACGCTGGGAAGTACAGACACTATTTTGATAGGCAATAATCACATAACAGGAAGTGGAAGTAATGGAAACGTGCCTTACCTGCAGCGAAACGCACTCACTCTACCTCATAACCGCACAAACCTGACCAGCAGCGCAGAGGAGCCGTGGAAAAACCAACTATCTAACTCCACTCAGGTAATAGAAGGACTAGCTGCCTTGTTGGCTTCTCACCTTGTCGTCTTCTTTTATTTTTATGCATTTTGAGAGAAGAAGAAATAAAAGTTGGAGGAATGTTTATATAAGCATTTTATAGTACTATAGTGTTGTTACTACATTGCAACTCAGTATATACATACATAAATATATTTTCTTTTCCATTATAAATTTTATACACACACAGAGAGTCTTGGAAATTTGAAAAGGAAAATAGATCATATAGTCTCCCCCAAATTTATTGTTAATTTACAATGGCATCAAAAGCATTTATGCAATATTACTTACAGTACATTTCTACACATACTGCCCACTTAAGATTGAGGTGCTATGCTAGGTTGTAGATATTTGTTCTGATGGGAGAAAAACTCCGATAAAGAAACAGTTACCATAAGTTACTATGAAGTGTGACTTTGGTAGAAGAGTGTTATGATAGTACCTAGGACGGCACATGACCAAGCTGTTATCGTCTCCAGATTAAATTAGAGAATTTGGGAACGGAGAATGCTAGTAAGTGTGCCTAGAGTATAGCTTGTGAAGAGGGGAGGGTGAAATACAGGGCTCAAGGAGGTAGACAAAGTTGCCTAATTTATCTTGAAGGCAAAGTGGAGCCACTAAAATTTCAAAACAGAGTAATGGATTTCAGGAATATTATTTTTATCAAAGGTATGTGACATATTTTACCTGGTAGTTCTTTGTTAGACATTTAATTTCTAAGTTTTTATTTCTGAATATTTATGCACATAGTTTTTTCAATATTTTGGATTGTTTCCATGGAGTGGGTGCTTCAGAGTGGAATTGAAGGTTTCAAAGAGTAAGCATTTAAAAAAATGTTGCCAGTACATACTGCCAGATTGCTTGTATTTTTTTATTAGTCTACTATAAGAAATATTTCACTTAATTGCTGGTTAACCTTATATTATGGGTAAAACATAAGTTTTTCTAACTTTTAAATTCTTAAAGTACTATTTGTGGTGGGACCATCTTTTCTAGAGTGATTAGTAGTTTTATTGATTCTTAACTGTTGAGGTCCTACTATGTTCATGTCCCATTTGAGGTTCTGGGGCTAAATCAGCAAAAAAAAAAACACAAAAATGTCTTAATTCAGATAGGTCAACGGACAATAAGCAAGCATTACACGTAGAATGTTAAGTAGTGATATGATTAGTTCCATGGAAAAATATATTAGCAAAGGAAGCTAGAGAGTACTAGAGATTAGTGGTAGAGCTATTGCATTTATGAATGGGAAGGTCAAGGAAGCTTCACTGGAAGGTGACATTTGAATAAAGACCCCAATTACAGAAGTGAGCCTTGAAGATATTTGTAATAAGAGTGTTCAAGGTCTAGGGAGCAACAAAGAGCAGTAGGCCCTATGGTAGGAGTGTGCTTTGCATATTTGAGGAAAATCAAGGTGGCAAGCAGGGCGAGCAAAGAGTGAGAAGATAGGTAAATGGTGTCCAGCAGGAAACAGTCTAACTAAATCATGTTCCGCCTTGTAGGCCGTTGTAGGGGTACTGAATTTTATTCTGGATTAAATGGGAATCTCTAGGGGGTTTCGAATGGAGGAGTGACATGATCTTAGTTTTTAACTAGATCCTCTGTGGTACTCTGGATAGACTAAAGCAAAAGTAGAAATGATGTGGCCAAATTGGAGATTAGCTACTGTCATCCAGGTTAACAGAATGGTGGTGGCTAGACCCAGAGTGGCAGCAGAAGTGGTCAACTTTGGGGTATATTTGGAAGGTAGTGCCAACAGGATTAGCTGATAGAGTGGGGTGTGACAGAGAGGAGTCTAAGCTAGTCTGACCAAACAGAAGGATGGATGAGACTGGATACAGTCACCAAGGGGTGAGAACATATTGAGAAAACTCAAGATTGAGCCTTGGGGCATTCTAGTGTAATAGGTCTGTAAATTGAAGAACTAGAAAAGACTACTAGAGAAAGAGTGACCTGTCAAGTAGCAGGAGATCCAGGAAAATTTGAGTAATGCCTTGGATGCTAGGTGACGAAAGTCTTTCAAAGAAAGAGAGCGTGATCAAAGTGTAAATCAAAAAATGCTCATAGGTCAAGTAAGGCAAGGACTGGAAAATTACCATCCAAAGTATATGGTGACATTGCTGAGTCAGGAAACTACGAGGTAAAAGCAAATCCAGCCCATGACCGTGATCTGTTTTTCATTTTGTTTTTACAGCCTATGAACTAAGAATGGTTTTTCCATTTTAAAAGGGCTGTAAAAAAAAAAAAAAAAAGAATGTGTGACAGAGACCATATAGTTCACAAAGCCTAAAATACTTGCAATCTGGCCCTTTACAGAAAAGGTGTTGTGACATTTGGATAAGAGCAATTCAGTGGATTCGTGGGGGCAAAAGCCCAATTGTAGTGGGCTTCAACATAATATGGAAGGAGAGAAATTGTAAGCAACAAGTATAGACAATTACAGGACAGATACCTATAGGCATAGGCTACATGCTGCCCAGTGCCAGGGGTGCCACTCCTGTAAACCATGCCTAAGAGAAGGAAAGAAACAGGTAGTAGTTGAAGGGGAAGTGGACTTAAGAGTTGTTCCGATTTTTTAAGTTTAGGATGGGAGAAATAAATTTAAGATGGGTGAAAGCTAATGGGAAAGATTGAATAGACAGGAAGAAATTAACACAGGAATTGTTAAGAGTAGGGGAGAAGATGGAATTTTGGGGGTTCAGTGTCTTTAAACATTAAATGATTGTTAAAAGGACAACTTGAGATTTTTGTTGGAATGCCATAGTGCTAAGGAATAATTGGCAATTGATAAATGAGAACCTTTGTTATGATTATAACTTACTGTTCTCTTATTCTTCATTATGTCTAATTCCCTGGCTTGCTTAGTTGCTGTGGTTTTTCAGTAAATACTCTCTTAACCCTATTTTGGAAGTTTGCTGTCCTTTAAAAGCATAATTCTAGTGAAGGAACTTTCAGTTTGCAGGCCATGGGGGCTTTGTAGATGACTGAATACTAAGTGCCAGAGAGCCCCAGCCTTTGTTTCGCAGGCCCCTTAAGGCCAGTGTCCATAAGAGCTTTATAAAGCAGTTGGGCAAG
>JAQQAC010016209.1:36726484-36740329 GCA_029783875.1 Phataginus tricuspis
CAGTAAATCTAGGCCTCACTTTATTAATGAAGAGACCCAAAAAATGCTCTGTTAAATTGAAGATAAAAATCTAATGAGGCTTAGAGAAAAGTCAAGACGGCAAATGATAGGCTTCGTGTTGTTTGCCGTTTCTGTTCTGTTGATGGTTCCTGTGCTGGGCAGGAGTCCAGAACTTAGAAGGGGAAAGTGACATAGGTGCAAGAGACTTGATGTCTCTGGTTGAGGAGCTTCATAACCAAAGATAAAATGTAGATCGAAGTGCCTACAGAGAACTTTTCATTTCTCTACCACGTGATGTGGGTAAATTTGAAAGTTAAGTTTAAGCCAATATTTTAAATAATTGGGTAACGACCGTTTCTTCTTACTCTACTTTGCTCAGGGAAAGAGTTTTAAAATGGGATGATCTCTAAATCCTTTCCAACACCTGCTTCTTTAGTTCCAATGCCTTTCTCCACATGGGTTACTGTATTAAAGTTTACTTATTTGCCTTGAGGTATTATAAACAATGTGACATGTTCAGAAGATAAAATCTATCCCTGTTATCCACAGCTCTGTCCTTTGCATTAGGATTGATATGTATATTTTCAGTGGAAAAAGCTTATAGTCTCTATGGAGATAACTACTTGCATCATTTTCTTCAGGGAAATTCCTATTTGTTTCAGACTTGACCTCAATAGGGAGTTGTTGTTTGAAATATAATAACAAAGTGCTAGATAAAATTTGATTGCATGGTTTATTCTGACTACCCTCATATTTTCACCTACAGAGTTAGTTTTTAAACTGTTAGTTATTTTTAATCTATTTGGTCATCTTAGTGTTGTAGTGGTCAGTGCTGTACATCAAAAGGTGGTTACAATACCTTTGCCTTTTATGGTTTAAAACTGTACTTGCAACATTTGATGATTGAATCAATATCAGCTTTCTTAGTCGTGCCTCACCTTTTTTTCTATTTTAAAATAAAGGCACCTGTGTTTTTCATTGTTTTAGTTTCCTGTTTGCCATTTTTCGTAATAGTTACAGAACTGTAGAAATGATAGAGGCAGGATTCTGCTAATCTATCAAACCCTGTTTTCTATTCTCATGTTTCAACATCCAGAATGTTGTATGTAGAAGCTTAAATTTTGGTGGCACATTTAATTAGCACGAGATGCTCTTTTATGGTACAGTTTTAAACTTGGTTCATATCTTCCAATTCCTTAACATATTAATCATTTACAATAGAGTATATCCATCTCCTGCCTTGGAAAGTAAATTTTATGTATTTGGAATCCTATTTTGTTTAACTTGCGAAGTTAAAGAGTGACAGACACGTAATAATACAGCATGAAAGCTAATTATGTGGGTATTATAAGTGAATATTTTATCCTGCATTGGTTTAATGATAATATTTAAATTTTTTCCTTACCAGTCTCAGCTAAGTATTTTCTACTTCTATGGAGTTTATAAATTAATACTAATTTTATACCTAAATTAAAAGCTTAAATAAATCATGTTTAGCTTCAAATATACAGGGCACTCATGCTTTGTGGAGGGATGTTGAAAACTGGTATTGAGTAGAATATTCATTTATTTAACCTTTAATCTTAATTGTTAGTTGAACTTAAAATTTCACTTTAATAACAATTCACATTCTTTTTTTAAAAGTCAATTATTTTAAACTTAATTCATTTCTTTGAGACATGCCATGAACTGTTTTGTTTTTACTTGGAATCATAGTTGAGAAAACTAAGAAAATGACACTCAAGATGCTATTTAGTATAACATCTTAAAAGTTTGTGGCAGTGGGACTTTAAGCCTTAGTTTTCATTATTGTCAACTAAAACAGGCTGATTTGTAAGGTTTTTTTAGTTTGGCAGGAACAGTAAAATAAGGAAAATTGATTTTGTTTCAGCCTGTATTATCCTGTAATTTATGGTGAAAAATTGCTAATTCCTTCTTCAGTACTGAGAAAAATTACTGAGTTTTAACTCATCCCACCATAAGTATAATTTTCAAATTCTTACATGAAATTCTGATGTTTAGAGTACTCGATAATTTTAATGCATTGATTATTTTTGAACTTGTGATAATTATGTGAGGTAGGTTAGTTAACCTGGAATGATTTGAAAGCTCAATTATGCTGATTTTTTTAGTTGGATAGAGACTTTAAGAAATCGGAAATATCTTTTTTTTCACACTAGATGAATTAAAATTTGTGAATAATAATTCTGCCATGTTTTAATAATTTATCATTTAACAAACGTGTTACCTTCATTAAAGGAAAAGAAACCTCAAATACTAGTAAGTAATAATTATATAGAATGTCAGAGAATGGTTAGCAACTATACACCTCATTTTAAAAGTTGGTATAACTTGCTGTAAAATTTAATAGATTGGAGTCTTGCTGAATTTTATTAGTCTAGGAGTTACACAGAAAATTCTTCCCAGATTTAAGAAAAGAAAGGAGAAGGTCTTTTCAGATTTGAAAATTATTACGACCATATCTTGGTTATAAATGCTGAGATGAGATATAGGAAGAGAGAGATTATCTGTTTTTATTATCTAGACCTTTTTTGGTCATTATTTAAATTTAGTTTTTTTTTTAATTAAAATACTAGTTTTAACATTTAATGGAAAGACTCTTATGATGGAAGGTGGTGGAGAGAATATTGGAGTTCCTGTTTGTTCTTCAGGTGAAGAAAATAAATTGAGAATTATGAGCAAAACATAGAGTGTAATCAATAATTCATGTGCTGTACTATTTTTTCTGTTATGTTTGTTCAGTGGAAGAAGTAGTAATCAAACTATTTGCCGAAGTTAATAATTGTTCTTAGTTTTTCCCTGAGATATCCAAATCTCATGGATTTGTGCAACTGCCCAAAAACTTAATTAGGACTTAATTGAGGATTTTTTTTTTCTGATTTCTAAATGTACAGCTGATTTATTCTCCCTTCTTTTTTTAAGGAATCTAGGTAAAAATGGCTTATCTAACAGTAGCATTTTATTGGATAAATGTCCGCCTCCAAGACCACCATCTTCACCATACCCTCCCTTGGCAAAGGACAAGTTGAATCCACCTACGCCTAGTATTTATGTGAGTCTGAATTGACTGACTAGAAAATTCATACCAGTTTTTTGCACCTACCTGTCTTTCATATGATCTTGCCTTAAGTCAATGTGGATGCCCTTTAAATTAATGGCAGCAGCTTGAATGTTTTTGGGGAAAAAGACTTTGTAATAGCATTTAAAACATGCCTTCTCAACTATTAACTGTGATTACATTAGAGTAATGAAAAATACTTTCTTACTGCCCCCAATTTTGAGTGGTATTAGGTAAAAACTGCCTAAAATTGTAGCTTAGGCTGGATTTTAAATCTGCATTCTACTAGTTGTATAGACCTTAGTATTCATTGTTTTATACATCTACCAAAAAAAAGATACTATTTACCTTCCAAAAAAACATTTAAGAACAGAAAGTGTCATTAAAAAGCTTAATAGATTACTTAAAACTAGATGTTAGTTTTACTTTCTGGACATTTTACACATCTGATAGAGGAAATTGATAAGGGTTCAATCAAAGCACCTCTTTGTGTTTTCCCAAATAGGTCCTCCTACCCCATTTCCATCCTCCCACTTCTACCCCAGATGAAAAAATTTTAAACTATAAATTTTTTTTTGGAGATGATGCTGTTTTTGCCCTGTAGAGACCATATGTTATATATTCTTCTTCCAACCAATATTTATTGATCCTTTAGGGTGCAAGGGAAGCATTGGGATAAACATTCAATAAAACTTTTAAACTGAGGTCTAAGCTGGAGAAATGCAAAATTAAGATTTATCTTTTATGGGTCATCTTCAGCCTCCTTCCATTTTGGTAATGGTTCTAAAAGCACTTTGATTTCTTTCTTTCTTTTTGTGATAAAAACTCATAACAAAATTTACTATCTTACCATTTTTAAGTGTATAGTTAACTAGTGTTAAGTATAGTCTCACTGTTGTGCAACAGCGCTCCAGAAATTTTTCATCTTGCAAATCTGAAATTATATGCTCACTAAAACACAATTCCCCTTTCCCCTGTCTCCCCAGCACCTGGTATCTCCCACTTTACTTTCTGTTTCTTAATGTATTTGCCTACTTTAGATACCTCATATAAGTGAAATTACACACAACTTTTCGTTTTGTAACTGGCTTATTTTCACTTAACAGTGTCCTTAGGGTTCACCCACATTACTGTGTGACAGGATTTTCTTACTTTTAAGGCTGAATAGTATTTAAAACATTTTGATTTTGAAATTTAAATTGTATTATTTCTCCCACATACTTTGTTCAAGATACACATATGTGGTTACTGTCTAATTACAGTTAGGATCAAAAGATAGTGATAAAATGCCATAAAATATAAGATAGAAGGAACACATATAGGATACATTCTTAATTTAAATTGTGATAGTGAATATTAATTTGTCATAATATTTAAAAGGTCTGTTTTCCAGACATCTAACCATATATGTTTTAATTTTACAGTTGGAAAATAAACGAGATGCTTTCTTTCCTCCATTACATCAATTTTGTACAAATCCAAACAACCCTGTTACAGTAATACGTGGCCTTGCTGGAGCTCTTAAGTTGGGTAAGCTTATTTAAATAAGAAAAAGGAAAAGTCTGTGTATTTCCTTTGCTATTAACTTTTAAAGCACTATCAGAAACTTATTTCTATTTATTTCTTGTTTTTCACATTTTCATTTTAATATTTTCCTGGCTGTCAGTGTGTGTGTAAATGTATGTGGTGGTGGGAGGGGGAAGCATGTGCATGTGTGTGAGAATGAGTGTATCATGTCTTTATTCCATAATGGGATGAAATGCTAATGGCACTCGTTACTGGCGATTTACTGGTGGGTTTTTGATTTAGCTTTTGTTTTGGTCTAATTATATAATTTTAATTATGATTTAGGCTGACTAAAAGAAGAAATTTTTAATATCCAATGTAGGTAAAATTTGATGCTACTAATGAGTAGCATGTATACTATAATCCCCCTCAAGTACCTCCTAGCACCTGTGGAAGTTAAATAAGTAAGTGAAACTTTACTCTTAGGCTCTTTGATTCTCCCTTTGTTCATAGCATGACAGTCCAGGGCGAAAGTTCATAGCACAAAAGTCAGGGTGTTCAGAGGTCCTCGGTTTTTTAGGAGAACTGGATAGAGTACCACAAAATGTTTTCCTTTTTTTTTCTTGAAAAAAGCACTTCAAAAATATTATTTCAAATATAATTTTTATTTATTAATGACATTTATTTATTTGTGAAGACCTGGGACTTTTCTCCACCAAAACTTTGGTGGAAGCTAACAATGAACATATGGTGGAAGTGAGGACACAGTTATTGCAACCAGCAGATGAAAACTGGGATCCTACTGGAACAAAGAAAAGCTGGCATTGTGAAAGTAATCGATCTCATACTACCATTGCTAAATATGCACAGTACCAGGCTTCCTCCTTCCAGGAATCATTGAGAGTAAGTATTTACTTCCTGAAGATTATTCTGTTTTGGAGATAATTTATTATTTTATCTTGAAAGGGCACATTCCTTTTGTAAGCATCTCATTATTTTACAGTTATATAAAATATTTTGTATTTTGTAAGTGCTATCCAGTTTGCTCTTTAGTAAAGTCTAAGTAAATGTGTGGACTGATAAAATAAATACTGTTTAGCGAGATGTCTCCCTCACATGTCTGAGATCCTTCCATTTAGAACAGGGATTTTAACCTTGGCATTACTGCCATTTTGGGTTAGAGAACTTCCTGTTATGGTAGGCTATCTTACATGTTGGAGGGTGTTGAGTAGCATTCCTGCCCTCCACAAAACAACCATGGCACACCCTTTACCCCCTACCCCAGTTGTGATAATCAAGAATGTCTCCAGACATGCCAAATGTCCCCTGGTGGGCAAAATTGCCCCTGATTGGGAACCATTGATAGTAGAGGATAAACTAAGTCTAAGGTTTGCTTTATGCCTGCAGAATCCCTAGTCTTGTGCCTCCCCATTTTTTTCCCCCTCTACCAGGTTAATATTATCTGATAGATAACTCCTCCAGGAAGCATTGGTGTTATTTTTACCAATCTCAGTCTGAAAGAGAAAACTGAGAAAGGGCCATAAATTATTAAAAATACATGGAAAATTTAAAAAACAACTGAAAAGTAATCAGAGGATTATTATTAAAAGACTCACAGGCCTTTCAGCAGTGGAGCATTGCTAAAATCCATTCTTTCTATAATGAGAACTTTGTGAATTCTCCCACAGAGTGGACATAAAACAAAAATGAGTTTATTAAATGTGTTACTCAAATACTTGGCTGTACTAAGTTCTCTGTACATGTACTACAGCTAAAACTTAATATGTGCCTGGAAGCCTATAATTTGTAATTCATTAAACTTGTCTCTCTGTTTAAAATTCTGCCCTAAGTTGACATTTTCAATCTAGACAACTGTACCTGAGATTCGTATATTTGTATTCTTTTCTCACTACTATTCCCTATATCCTACAGAGAAACTATACCCATCCTACAGAGAAATTTGTGTAATAAAACCTGTCCTACAATTTTTATGAATTGCAATGAATTCATTGTTCATATAAATCTCTGTAGATTCAAGATACTTCAGTTGTATGGTAGTATTATGGTCAGAATAGAATAGATAATAAGTAGGATTCAGAAATCATCAAAAGAAGATTTGGAGGACTAGTTGGAAAGCAAAGAATACTAAGAGGCAGAGTATTTAAAATGGGAAGGGATCCATAACCAAAGAAGGATGGCTTGTTGTGTGCTTTGGAGGCATATGTGAAGAAGTTGACAGATGTTTAGAATTACACATTTGAAGGGAGGGAGGCCAAAATGTCACTTGGTATTGCTAACTCAGAAATCATAGGACAGTGTTAAGAGATACCATGTTTGTGATACAAAAAATTGTAAATAATAGTAATATTTGCATTGAAAATCACCTGTACATTTAGCCCTTAATTTTCTTACTAATGTTGTAAATGTTTTATCATTAATCTGTAATTAATTGTGGAGAAAAAGATTTAACTGAGGAAGAACTTCCATTTGTCCATAATCAAGAATAGAAAACATCTGACCCTCCACCCTTATACATACCTAGCTACATACACATACACATACACGTGCACATGACCTTGGCTAGTTTTAGAAAATTTATAATCAAGGTTGGTATCTTAGGCTTCTCAATTTTCCTTAAATTTTCTCTCCTCTTGAAAATGAGGCAAGAATGAGAATCTGTAGTTTTTTCTTTATACAAGAATGTCAATAAGGAAGAACTCTTAAGGTAACTTTGTGGCTGATGGAAGAGGTTGGATGCCATGCCAGTCAGTAAGCATTGACTTCTTTTGGGTTTTTATTTAATGTGGTCTTTGAAGAAAGTTTCATGTAAAAGAGACCTATAGAAACCTAGCTTCAAAATACAGATAATACTATTAATCTGTGAGCTTTTCAGTTGTATGATGGAAAGGATAGGTGGTTGTAGAATACTAAGCTGGAATGATTTGTTTCATTGATAGGAGGAAAATGAGAAAAGAAGTCACCATAAAGACCACTCAGATAGTGAATCAACATCTTCAGATAAGTAAGTAATTTTTAGTATCTACTTAGTTTTTCTGTTTAAAAGGCATGTTTCTAATACTGTCTTTCTCTTTTTAAGTTCTGGGAGGAAGAGGAAAGGACCCTTTAAAACCATAAAGTTTGGGACCAACATTGACCTGTCTGATGACAAAAAGTAAGTAGTAGTAGTTCTGTGAGCTGATATACAGAGGTATTCTTTGCAAGATTGAGAATATCTACAATTTCCCTCCTCTATTTCATTAGTTATCAATTTTCTAAGTTGATATACAAGTTTTAGTTAAATTATTTTTGCTAGGTTTTGCTATTATTTTCTTTGACTTAAAGCTTGTATAAATTTTCATCAAGACCCTGATTGTATGGTAATTTACACAGTCATAAAATTATATTGTATGTTAATAGTACATAATAATTCTATAAAATAAAATTATACAACAGTTATAAGAAGTCAGTTTTTTTCTTTAATTTACTTGGTCAATAATTTTTATGCTTTTCTTCAGGAAGTTTTCTTTGGAAAGATTTAAACATTTAAGCATTCTGGTGTTTCCAAATATTTATAGATATAATTTTCTTTCTAAATGGAACTCAAAGGTTTTTGAACAAAATGGTTATCTGCCACAAATATTTGTAACAGGGTTTCATTCTTGATCTGTTATTTTATTGCAGGTGGAAATTGCAGCTACATGAGCTGACTAAACTTCCTGCTTTTGTGCGTGTTATATCAGCAGGAAATCTTCTAAGCCACGTTGGTCATACCATACTAGGCATGAACACAGTTCAACTATACATGAAAGTTCCAGGAAGCAGAACACCAGGTAATTTAATGAACTAACATATCTCTTGCAGTTGAAAAACAGAATTAATCAAAATGTGAAATGTGCAGAAGAGAACCAGATTCTTCCCATTTATAGTGAATGAAACTGAAAGGAGTATTCGTGTTATAAGGTTTGAGTTTTTAATGGGCTCAGATTATTAAGATTTTCCCCTGTGCAGTATCATTATCTTCTTTTAATATAATAGCCCTGAAACAATAACAGTTTAATCTAGAAAGGGGTCATTGGAGCACTCGTAGATAAAGAAGTCCCTGTGGTTTAAAGACTGTTTTGTTGTTGATCCCATTTGCTGCAGAGTGATGGGATAGTTTTTTTTGAAACTTTTTACCACAGTAAAATATATTTTATATTATCAACTGGTACACATGTATGCATAAAACGGTGTCATAGCACAATCATTTTCTGATCTATTCAGTTTTGTTTGATTTACAAAGGAACTATGTAGGTTGGAATCCTCTCACTGGGTTGCAATGCACAGTTTACAAAGCACTCGATGATGTGGAGACATTACTGAACTCATCTTGAAGTACATGGATTTTAAAAAGTGAATTACATTGATTTTAGATTTAAAATTCTGTCCAAACAGTAATGTACCATCTTCTTTGTGCTCCCTTGGATTGTCATGTATGAACAGTGCATTTTCTGATCAGGGTGATGTTCAAAATATTTAACAATTAGGACAGGTAATGATGATGAGTTTAGCTGTACCAATGCCTGCAGGCTGCATATCACCCTCAGGTGTTTCTGTTTGCTACCTGAAGCAGCCATGGTTTGAAAACCAGATCGTTTTCTCCTTTGCCACCTGCTGATTGAATTGAAGCTAAATAATTTATTTCAAAATAGGCCTATACTTGTTTCTGGGTAACAGAGGTCAGTGGTTCCCAGTCATGGCTAGTCATTAGAATCTCCTGGTAAACTTTTAAAAAAGTAGAGTTGATTATTCTCTGGAGGTTGAGATACGAGCATCAGTATTAAAAATAAAACACATGTTTCCCAGGATTATAACCATTAGGTTGTGGTAGGTTTTATCCTCAGGCCGTTGGAAGCCCAGTTCTGTGATATTTTCTCTTTAGTTGGATAAAGTGGCAATAGTTCTGGAGTAAATGACAAAAGACCTGTCTGTTCCCCATTCTGTCATTTAGACACTGATGTAAATACTGGTCAATGTAGAATTCATTTTTCTTGTGTATGTAATGTTGGATTGGTTCTGTTATTCATTTCAATTAAAAATTTGTCTCATCTAATTTGAATTATTTTATGCAAATCATATAACCCTGAAATCATAAAGAATGCAATGTTTCATTACAAATAAAAGGGAGAAACAGACTTCTAGATCACTTCTTTGTCACTCGTGTCCATAGACTGGGGTTTTATAAGGCATTAATTTTTCAGAAGTACAATGTGGAGCTTTCAGGAATTTTCTAAAGAGCTCTCTCAGGGTAGTACTGTCCAATAGAAATAACATGAATGTCATATATATGATTTAAAATTTTATGGTAGTCACTAATGTAAAACAAATAGGTGAATTTCGTTTTAACCCAGCATACCAAGTATTACTATTTCAACATGTAATCAAATTACTGGGATTTTTCATATGAAGTCTGAAATCCAGTGTGAACTTTACAGTTCGTCCACATCTTAATTCATAGTAACCACTTCTCAAGTGTTTACTGTATTTATTATTTTGAATACTTTTATATTGGGCACTTTGTTCCTGGTGTTATATAGGTGTTACCTGCTTTAATGAACTTTATGATCAGTTATATATGTTTTTAAACTAGAGATGCTCTCAGTCTATACCCTAAAAGATTTTTAGCTGAATGGTGGGGTCCCAGGATCTCTAATTTTAATTAGAGCTGAATTTTATTTTGAATCCATGCCATGAACAATTCCAACCATCCTTGACCCATGGTAAGAAACAGTTGTATTTAAGAGTACCATCTGCACTTTATACTGTAATATGTAAAGAAGACAAAGGGTGTGGTGAGAACAACTACAGTTTTCTTTTTTAAGGTAAAATTCACATAACAAAATCAGCCTTTCAAATAAAGTATGCAGTTCAGTTGCATTTAGTATATTAAATTGTGCTGTGTAGCCATCACCTCTGTATAGTTATAAGACATTTTCATCAACTCAGAAGGAAACCCTATACCTGTTAATGAGTTCCCTCAGCCCCTGGCAACCACTAGTCTGCTTTCCAGCTCTTTGGATTTACCTGTTCTGGATGATTTATAAAAATGGAATCATATAATATGTGCTTTTTGTGTCTGGCTTCTTTCATTTTGCATGTTTTTGAGGTTCATCTGTATTGTATCAGTGGTTCATTTCTTTTTTTGGCTGAATAATATTCCATTGTGTGGATATAGACCATTTTGTTTATCCATTAATCAGTTGATGGGCATTTGGGTTGCTTCCACTTTTTAGCTCTTGTGAATAATGTTTCTATGAACATTCACAAATATTTGTTTGAATACCTGTTTCCAGTTCTTTTGATTACATACCTAGGATTAGAGTTTCTGGATCATATGACAATTCTATTTACCTTTTTGAGGAACAACCAAATTGCTTTTCACAGAAGCTATACCATTTTACATTACCCCAACAGTGTAAAGAGATTCCAAGTTTTCCACATCCTTACCAACACTTGATTATTTTCTGGGTGTTTTTTTTTTTTCTTACTATGGCTGACCCAGTGGATATGAAGTGGCTTTTCATTGTAGTTTTGATTTCCCTGTGCTTGTTGGCCATTTACATATATACTTGGCAAAAATGTCTATTCAAGTCCTTTGCTCATTTTTGAATGGTTTGTTCTTTTGTTGTTGAGCAGTAGGAGTTCTTTAGATATTCTGGATATTAATCTCTTATTAGATAATATGATTTTAAAGTATTTGCTCCCATTCTGTAGGTTATTGTTTCACCCTCTTGATAGTGTACTTGGATGCACAAAAGTTTTTAATTTTGATGAAGTTTAATTTATCCATTTTTCCTTTTGTTCATTGTGTTTTGGTGTCATACGTAAGAAATCATTGCCAAATCCAAGGTGGTAAAGATTTACCCCTATGTTTTCTTCTTAGATTTTTATAGTTCTAGCTCTTACATACTTAGATCCTTGATCCATTTGAATTTTTGTGTATAGTGAGAGCTAAGGGTTCAACTTCATTCTTTTACATATGGCTATCCAATTGACCCGGTACCATTTGTTGGAAAAACTGTTCTTTCTCTATTGAATAGTCTGGCAGCCTTGTTGAAATGAATTGACTGTAGGTGCATGGGTTTATTTCTGGAATCTTGGTGCTATTGATGCCGGAGTTCTTGTTCACCAAGCTGAAGAATGAGCTTCATAAACACCCAAGGTAGGAGAGCAAGGTACAGGCTTTTATTTAGGAATAAAGTGAAAGAACAGAGCTCCCAGCTCATGCCAGGAGGGGACAAGAGAGTCCGGTGTGGTGCGTTGTCTAGGGGCTTTATAGGCAGATGAGGATTTTTCCAGAACATGAAAAAAAGGTTTAGGGGTGTAGACCTGCTACGTGGTGTCTGAACACCCCGAATTAACTTAACACAAGGAATTCCTCACCCCATCTCTCTCCGGAACACCTGCATCCTGGTCTAGGAGCATATCAAAAGGCAGCCTGCCCAGCCCCCAAGGTGGGCTGAGGTATTGTCTGTTTGCTAAAGAGTAAGTTAAGAATCCTGCTTCCCAAACTTCTTGGGTGTTAAAATGCAATCTTATCTTTAAGGTGAATCTTCCCTGCCTTTTACTATGTTGTTTACAGCTGAGTCTGCATGCTAAATTAGTTGCCCAGTTTGCAAAACCACCCCATCAGATCTGAAAGAGGAAAGACAGCACATAGGCCTGGACCTTTTAGTATGCTAAAGTGAATCTTACACATGATTAGCATAACAACAACATGGGGTACTCTTCTTTATCTGGGGAACACCAACTGATCTTACTGAAGAATGACCCTAGAGCTTTAATGTTTAACACAGAGTTTTGGTTAGGGGGTTTCCCTGCATGTAGTTATATTGCTCCGACTGCAAATATCCTGCCTTGCTTTTTTCGGAGGCCCTCCAACTACTCTGACTACACCCACGGTCCCTGTCTCACTATTCCATTAACTTACAGCTCTCTTTGTGCCAATACCACACTGGTTTGATTACTATAGCTTTGAGGTAAGTGTCAAAATTGGAAAAGGACGAGTCTTCCAACGTATGTAGTTAACTTTACTGCAGTTCTTTATTTGTTCATGATGCTTCCAGTTATTACCTAGTGTTTTCTCATTTCAGTCTGAAAAATTTCCTCTAGCATTTCTTACAGGGGAGATTGACTAGTGACAAACAACTTCTGCTTTCATTTGTCTGGGAATTTCTTAGTTTCTCCTTTATTTTTGAAGAACAATTTTGCCAGATACAGAATTATTGGTTAATGGTTTTTTATCTTTAAGAAATTTAAATGTTATCCTATTGCCTTCTGGCCTCTGTGGTTTCTGATAGGGAGTCAGCTGTTAGTTTTACTGACAATCCTTTGTATGTGACAAATTGCTCCTCTTTTCCTTCTTTCAAGATCCTTCTAGTTTTATTAAAATGTGTCTTTGGTGTGGGTCTCTGAGTTTATCCTACTTGGAATTCTCTGAGCTTTTTGGATGTGTAGATTTTTGTCTTTTGTCAAATTTGGGAAGTTTTTGACTCTTATTTCTTCAAATCTCTTAATACCCTTTTCTCCTCTTCCGCTGGGATCCCCACAATGAATATATTAATATATTTGATGATGTCTTGCAAGTCTCTTAGGTTCTGTTAATTTTTCTCTTCATTCTGTTTTCTTGTCCTCAGAATGCATAATTTCATTTGACCTGTTCACAGGTTTGCTGATTCTTTAGCCTGCCAAGTCTGCTGTTGAAACCCACAGTGAATGTTTTATTTCAGTTATTACACTTTTTAGATCCAAAATTTTATATCCTTCCTTATAATAATTTGTCTCTTTATTGATAATCTCTGTGGAGACATTGTTCTCCTTGTTTCTTGTCCAAGGTTTTCTTTAGCTCTTTAAGCATATTTAAGATAGCTAATTTAAAGTGTTTATCTAGTAAGTGCAATCTCTGCTTTTTTCAGGAATAGTTTTTGTTCATTTCTTTTCTTTCCATGATTGGGCCACACTTTGCTGTTGCTTTACATGCCTCAAAAGTTTTTGTTGAAAACTAACTTTTTCTGAGTATTTTTTTAAAAAATTGATGCCGGGTTCTTGTTCATGAAGCCCAAGAATGAGCTTAGCGAACAGGCAAGGTAGGAGAGCAAGGTACAGGCTTTTATTTAGAAATAAAGTGATAGGACAGAGCTCCAGGGTCATGCCAGGAGGGGACAAGAGAGTCCAGTGTGCTTCATTGTCTAGGGGTTTTATAGGCAGATTAGGATTTTTTG
>JAQQAC010016209.1:36740339-36765262 GCA_029783875.1 Phataginus tricuspis
TGCCCAGTTTGTCCTGGGCCTTTTAGCATGCTAAAGTGAATCTTACACGTGATTAGCATAATAACAACATGGGGTACTCTTCTTTATCTGGGGAATACCAACTGATCTTACTGAAGAATGACTCTAGAACTTAATGTTTAACACAGAGTTTTGGTAGGGGGTTTCCTTGCATGTAGTTATTTTGCTCTGACTGCAAATATCCTGCCTTGCTTTTTCCGGAGGCCCTCCCCCTACTCTGACTACACCCACAGTCCCTGTCTCAAAATGATAGCATTCTCTGTCAGTTGTGGTTTGTTGTTGCTTACTGTGGGCTATAGTGACTATTTATTTAGTGACTTTACCACACTGTTTTCACAAAGACTATTCCTTGTCATGTGTGGGGACTGAAGTCGCCTTTCCATTATATCAGCAATTAGCCAATGACCTGACAGAGATCTTTAAATGCCTGGTGCCCCCCCCAAAAAAAAGTAGAGAAAAGAAAACATAATTCTCAAGTCTTTGCAGATTGCCCTGTTTTGAGTCACTCCTTCTGCACTTAGCCATGCCACTGAAACTCTTCTTTAGTCTTTACCTTCTTGCTAGCTCTGAGCCTAAATGTCAGCAAGAGGCTGAAGTTTATGCTTACTTTAGGTTTTCTCTGTGCATGCATCCTGCCCTGGGTAGTATGTGCATTGTTTTCTAAGTTCTCCAGTATTCACAGTAACTTTTTTATTCCTCCAAAATTTCACTCCTCAACTTTTCCTCCCAGGCCTTTGGCATGTCTGTTGTTTTGCCCCAACTGGGTTTTGTTTCAGTTTGGTTCAATTTGCGTTTTTTTTGTCCCGTATAGTGTCAGCTTGTTCATTTGTCTTTCAGCATTTCTGGAGAACCTCCTCCACTGAAGCACTTGCTCTGATATGGTGGTTCTAGGGTAGGTGTAACAAAGAGAAGCCCCTTCTGTCAGTCTTGGAGAAACTCCAGTCAGGTTAAAACAGAAAAACAATTCTTTGGGAACAGTATACACTCTGCCCCCTCTAGAGCCAGGGACACTCACACTAGAAACACAGACAACTATTTTTACTGCCACACCAATGATGGGGATGGGGATAAGGAAGTTACAGTGGCATAAAAATCTCCTACCATGTTTTTAAGTTGCCTTTCTCCTGGTCAAACATTTACTTGGTTTCTGTGAACCTTTGACTATTGCCCAGAGGTCTGAGTTCTGGTAAGGTTGCTTCTGACAGATTTTTCTAGATTGTGTGTGTATGTGTTTTCTGGAGAATTACCTGCTTGGCCATTTTTGTTTATACCACTCTTACAGCTACATTTTGTAAACTAGACTTTTTGCCTCTTTACTGATGCCCTAATATTACTTTGGAGAAATAACGATTAGTTCACAAGGAAGAAGTGGTAATGATATCAATGATAGCTAATATTTATTACTATGTATTAGGCACTATTTGAAGCAGTCATTATTTCACTGATTCTCAAAACAACTCAATTATTTATTGGAATTGTTATTATCTGATCTTATATATAAGGAAACTAGAAAGGTTTATTACCTTGCCCCAGGTTTACATAATAACTAAGCCAAGGAGCCTGGTTCTAGAGTCTATTCTTTTAACCATGACTTAAGGGTGCTTTCCACAGACGCTCTTACTGAATAAGTTAGGAGTTGACCAAACTCAACTCCAAAACTAGGCTTGACACAAAAGTACTATAATGATAAACAACTGAATACCACTAGAATATTCTCTGTTGAACATTTCTAAGGTTTAATTTCTAAAGACACATTTGTCTATAGAATTTATAGAATGCAATTATATATTTTTCTTTTCACATTTCAGGTCATCAAGAAAATAACAACTTCTGTTCAGTTAACATAAATATTGGTCCAGGTGACTGTGAATGGTTTGTTGTTCCTGAAGGTTACTGGGGTGTTCTGAATGACTTCTGTGAAAAGTACGTTTCTAAACTAAATTACCTATAAACATAATTATTCAAAAACAGTATAAAGGACAACTTACTAAGGCAAATATCCCAATGCATGCAACCAGTTTTCACTTGACATTAATCAGAAAATTCATTTAAAATAATTTCATTCGAACCTGTTATTTTGTGTTACTGGGAGTATTTGAACAAAGGTGCCTTGAAACCACTCCATGCAATAGTAATAGTCTTGAATTTACAGGTTATTTATTAGATTAATTAAATAATTGATGCATAAATACTTGTTCATGTGAAAGATCTATATTCCAAGAAAAATCATAAATGGTTTTAGAAGTGGAAGGAATTTTATAATTGAGCACCCTTATAGGCTGTTAATAATTCAAGCTTGAACATACTACTCTGCCATATCATCATGATATAAATTCTTTTTAAAATTACACTGGCAACTTTTCCTGTAAAGGAATTTTATAAAATTTAATCAACTGCTTCAGATTCTGTTTCCTATAACTGAAAGAACTCACATAGTGGAAGTATTCCTTTCCTTAAGATCCTAGAAATAGCCTTTACTTCTTTCTCTCGTGTTAGAGTACCTTGGAATTGTCCTTTGTTTAAATTTTATTATTTGTCTAAATGGAAACTTAAAATTCTTTTTTAGAAAAGTACTCCATTATGTAAGTACCTAATATTTTCAGTTAGTAATGACATTGGACAGTTACTATGGTTAAAAACATAAATTACACATATATTTGGTATTATCCCCCTATCGCAATAAGATAAAGGGGAAAAAAAATCACCAAAAACATTTACATATGAGACTTTGAAAACTTATACACATAATCTACATACTAATGTAATTTTTAAATTTTGAGTTAGATCTTTGAATATCTTGATGTAGTAAGTAGTATAAATATAGTTGTGAAAAAAGCCACATTAATCCCAAATTTCCTTTTATACAGGCAGAAGGTAATCACCTTTTATTGTCTTTGCTATTTAACATGACAGGTTTCCTTCAGTGTAAGAAAGCCGGAGATGTAGACTTGAAGTTTCAAATGCTTTAGTGAAATAACCTGATCTACTTTAATCTTTACTTAGTTTTATGGATCAACAGTCTGGAAATAATAGAGAAAGGAACAGTCTCATGTAGGAAATCTTCATTGTGCTACAGAAAGATTTTTATTTCTTAAACTTTGAGATAGTGTTGTATTGTTGCACCTCAGTACAGTGATCCTTGTTCATTATTTATGAGTAGGATTGGCTCTTCTTAGGATTTAATTTTCTTTCCTATCTAAATAGAGAGGTAACTTGAGAGCAAAGATAATTAGAATAGGCAGATGATGTCTAAAAAGCTTGAACTTGGGGAGAATAAAAATACCAAGTTAGTATAAAGGGTTAGGTAAATTTGAGGCGTAGAAATGGCACTTTCAGTGTGATTTTGTTTCACATAAGATTGTTGCTTTTGATACTGACTTACACTGAGCAAGTGTATAGTTCGTTATGACTTTAAATAATATGTGTCATGACATAACCATTCATTTGAATTTATGAAAAAAAAGGATACTTGTGTTTTGTAAGTTTTTTTTTTTAATTTAGTTGATTATATGGTGGGCTTGCTCACTTGCTTTTGGATAGAAAGTTTTCTTCAATTTTATGATGGCAACGCATGGGGGAAGTAAGGCTAGGATTTGTGTTTATAACCATATTTTGCTTATAGGCAAGTTTTTCTGTACTGTGTCTACTTAGCCTTATCACTAACAGTAAGCCAATCCTTATTTCCTTGCATTTAGGCTCCTATTGGCAGTCTTTTCTAGGCTTTAAAGAACAGCATTTTTTAAGGAAATAAACAAGAATAAGATTCCATCTAGGTCAGAGGTTGGCAAACATTTTCCATAAAAGACCAGATAATTAATATTTTAGGTTTTACAGGTCATATGGTCTCTGTCATGATTGTGTCATTGCATCACATAAGCAGTCATATATAATACAGAAATGAATGGACCTGGCTATGTTCTAATAAAAATTTTACTTACAAGTATGGGCAGTGGGCTGGATTTGGCCCATGGGTCATAGTTTACCAGCCCTTAATCTAGAAAAAAAATTAAATTTAAACCAGTGAAAATAATTTCAGGTACACTAGATCATAGCCTTTAGCACAAGACACAAAAGTAGAGTAATTTCTCAGATCTGAAGGAACATTTCCATTCTGCACGTTCTTCCTTCCCCAGAATGTGAAATCTCAAGTAGTTAAGTGAATTTTATAAAATTCTTTTATAGCAAAAGTCGTTATGTGGTTTAAAAAACACCTCATATCATATCATGATAAAGTAGAATAAGAAGAAGCCAGATTTTATTTTATTTTATTTTTCTGTATAAATGTTGGCTGTTTGTTGCTTATGCAGCTCTTCCATTTGGAAGAATATTTATTATTTTTTATCTTTTCTCTAGATCTAATAGGAAATGATTTAGTTCTAGTTGGAGAAGCTTAGTTTACACCAGATAATGTATGATAACTTCTTAACCCAATTATAGTCTTCCAAGTTTAATGAACGTAGTTACTTTTTCTTATATTACTTTACATACTGAATATCTTAATCATTGGGAATCTTCTGTTTAATATGGTGCCTTGATTTCTAATTATTGTATGTTTTTTTTCCTTCCCATCCTTCCTTCCTTCCTCTTTTTTATTAAAGTATCATTGATATACAATCTTATGATCATTTCACATACACAAAACAGTTGTACAGCATTCACCCATATTACCAAGAAATTACCCCCTCCATTGCAGTCACTGTCTATCAACATAGTAAGATGTTACAGAGTCATTAATTGTATACTCCATGCTGTACTACTGTCCCAGTGACCTACCTGTGTTGTGATTGCGAATTAATCCCCTTAATCCCCTTCTCTCTCCCCATCCACCCTCTCCAGCCCTTCCCCTTTGGTAACCACTAGTCGCTTCTTGGATTCTGAGTCTCTTGCTATTTTTGTTCCTTCTGTTTTGCTTTGTTTTTGTACTCCACAAATGAGTGAAATCATTTGGTATTTGTCTTTCTCCACCTGACTTATTTCGCTGAGCATAATACCTTCTAGATCCATCCATGTTGTGGCAAATGGCAGGATTTCTTTTCTTTTTATGGCTAAATAGTAGGCCATTGTGTATATGTACCACATCTTCATTATCCATTCAGCTATTGATGGACATTTAGGTTGCTTCCATAGCTTGGCTATTGTAAATAGTGCAGCAATAACCAGAGGGGTGGAAGTCAGATTTTAAAGTAAAAGCTTAGTAATATGATCTGTAGAATGTTTCCAAAGTATTTTGGTGGTGGTGGCAGTGATGATGACTATTTGTAGTATGATTATTTATTTTTGGTAAAGTTTATTTCAGCTGCATAGTTTTAGTCAACCAGTCATCAAAACTGTAAAGACTGACATCCTGTCCCCTTCCTGTTTAGGAGTCAAAAAAGCAGTAGATAATGATTTCTGTTTACTTTTCCCTCAGAAATTGAAATTCCTCATACTTACATCTGCCATTGTGTTCCTGTTTATGAATTGAAATGACTTGATGTCAACTGTACCTTCTGATTACATTTTAGAGATTTCTAGACACTCCATGGAGAAGGGTTCAGTCAAAATACCCTTGTAATGTAAATGTTACTTAAAAGTAGCTTTGGATTCATTTGTATCTGTGAAAAATCAACTTAAGGCAGTAATATTGATCTTTGGATATGTTATTAACTATAGTTAATTAAGTATAATTAACTTACTTTACATACAGCAGTTCTTACATCACAAGCAATTATCAACGCAATGAGTGAGCGTATTTTAAAAACTTTTGACGTTGCTTTCTAGTCTTAAAAGTAGCTTACTAAAGTATTTGATCCATTTGCATAATTTTTTCTTATTTCAGAAATAATTTGAATTTCCTAATGGGTTCTTGGTGGCCCAACCTTGAAGATCTTTATGAAGCAAATGTTCCAGTGTATAGGTTTATTCAGCGACCTGGAGATTTGGTCTGGATAAATTCAGGAACTGTTCACTGGGTTCAGGCTATTGGCTGGTGCAACAACATTGCTTGGAATGTTGGTCCACTTACAGGTATTTTAAAGAATATGCTTTAAAAAAAAGTTTATAGAGAATTGTATCCGATAGGTCTGTTCTTTTTTTTTTCTTGGACTATAACTCACTTAAAACTAGAAGAGAGTGTCTCCTAGAATAAAATTTTAATTTGAAGTGTAAGAAATTAAATTCAAGTAAACAAATAGAAATCTAACACCATAGATATCAACAAACCACGAATTTACATCTTCTCAAGGAAAATATATAATAATTTTTAGAGTGAGAGTGCTTGGTTTTCTTTTATAAAGGAAACTTTTTATGTGGGAAGGCAAAGTAGAATGGTTATTTATTCAAATTTTTCTTTTATCTAGTGTATCATATGAATAAGCATTATTTCAAAATCTGTTTGAATTATGCCTGCCTTCAGGCAGTAGATACTTAAGTTTAAGAATATGACCTTTGGAGCCAGAAAGACCTGGATTAAGACCAGGACCTGGATCTTGCAACTTTGGGCAAGTTATATAACCTCTCTGGGCCTCAATTTCTTCATCTGTATAACAGGGATAATATATTTAATAGGGTGACAGTAAAGTTTAAATGAGATAATATGTAAAAATAGCTCAGCATAATGTGTGGCACATAGTCAAAGTCAGCACTCTTTATGTGATTGCTACTATTATTAGTACGATAATTATTTTAAAAATTTCATAATGTTTTGAGGTTTTCAGATTGGTGTTGATGATATCACAAGGTGATAATGGTTATCTTCATATCGTTTGGGACTTTGGGTTGCTTTATAACTTTTTTTTTTTTCCTAGCCTGCCAGTATAAATTGGCAGTGGAACGGTACGAATGGAACAAATTGCAAAGTGTGAAGTCAATAGTACCCATGGTTCATCTTTCCTGGAATATGGCACGAAATATCAAGGTCTCAGATCCAAAGCTTTTTGAAATGATTAAGTAAGTGCTTTCTAAAACTGCTGTAGTTCCCTCTCTTTTTGGGGAGTGCTAACTGTTCAATACTTTTTCCCCCATAGAATTATGTTAACATCAAAACAAAATGGTCCAGAAATCTAGCAAAATGTAGTACAAGAATCCATATGCTAAAAGTATTTTTCCCTTCCAAAGAGTTAGTGTATATTGGTACAAAGAGTAACAAAGGCAGAAATGATTCTAAACCATTGTTTCCCCACTACCCTCTGAACTACCTGGTTCGTAGGAGAACTTCAGGTTTTTGAAAGACTACCCTTAGTATCGGGAGGAGAGAATGGCATCAGAAAAAAATTGCTGGTACAGAGAAATTAGCATTCAGTATAGGGATTTGACTAAAACACTAATTTTGGATTATTTTAATTAAATCATCTGTATTATAACTGTCCCTTTTCTTAGCTCCTTTAAACACCCAATAGAAGTTAGTTGAATACATATATCCTATAAGCTTCTCATTTAATGGCAGTTTGTATCCTAGCTAGTTTGTAAATCTATTTAGAAGAAATATTTTCAAACAGTGCCATATAGCAGTGTTTCTCTATCTGTGTTTTCTACCACTACCACTCCTACCCCCAAAAGGTGGGGAATACTGGACAAAGAAGGGAAATGATGGATTAGATAAAATTCAACAAGTCCTTTCTTTCTTAATTTCTTTCCTTCTTTGTTAAATGTTTTAGAGATTCAAAGTGTTGGCATGTTTTGTGAATGGGGGAGGAGGAGGATTATAATGTACTGTATTTCCCTGGCTTATTTGTCCATATCTTTTAAAGAATTGGTCTCCTTAAAAACTCATTTTGGAATACACTGCTTTATACTCACTGATGAAATAAGTTTATCTTTGTCAAAATAATACTTCATTAAACATTTTTCTTGAAGCTATATTAATTTGGTGAGAACATGTTGTTTTCAAAATACTGTCTTTTGAAAGTAATCGTGGCTTATTGACATAATTTTAGACCTAAGTTCAGAATTTTTTTCAAACAAAAATTGTGTGGCCAAGGAAACATGCCTATGGATTATCTTATGATATCATCCTTTATCAGTTGCACCATTTTATCTAGTCCTGGGTAGAAGTGGTAGGGGGAAATAAGATGTAAACAGAAATCAAATCATAACAAATAATGTGCAAATCCTTTAAAAAGTTTGATCTTAGATACCTTACTCTGTAAATGTAATTTGGTACTGGCATGTGAGGGGTTATTTATCCATTTATCCTGTTATATCTGAGAATGATGCTTTGCTCTGAATAGCAAGTTCAGGTTACTTTTGGGGGAAAAATTTTAATCTAAAGTCACTGTGAAGGAGTTAAATTGGATATAGACCTAAACTAGAGACTAATTCAGATCACCTGAAGGTAAAGGGATGGTGCAATATAGAAACCATTTATCTAACAGCTGTGTAGACTGAAAGTGACCCATTACATTTTGGATAGAATAGAATATTTGGGATTTACATTGAATAAAGCCCACTCAGCAAGTGTTTGAGAACCAACTCTGTACTGAACTGTTCTGGGCATCAGTGATAGACATAGCAAACTGTAATTTAAAATCCCTACCCTCAGAGGACTTAAATTCTATTGGAGCAAGACAGAGACACCTCCATACAGATGAATAAATTACTGGTAAATAATCTGAATAAGACAAAATAGATAATATTTGGGATGGGTGGAGGTTAGCTGTGCTGCATTTATAAAGTGGTCAGGGAAGGGATCTGAGAAGTTGACTTTTGTGCTTAGACCTGAATGAGATGGAGCTAACCATGCAAAGATCTAGGGGAAGAACATTTCAGGCCCAGGGACAAGTGAAGACTGAACTGGGAACAACTTTGTCATGTGTATAGGACAAAAAGGCCAGTGTGACTACAGCAGAATGACAGAGAGAGAGGTAGCAACAAGCTCAGTGAAGTGAGCAGGAACCAGATCGGGCATGGACTTTTAGGACATGGTAAGAAATTTATATAAAGAATTAATTCTGAGTGTTAGAGATTACCATTAGAAGGTTTTAAGCAGGAAAGGGATAGGTTCTGATTGCTTTGTAAAGGATGAATTGCAAGGTGCAAGGTTAGAAGTAGAGGGGCATTTAGGAGGCAGTTGCAACAGGAGAGACCAACCTGGACATTTACCTGTAGGGGTAGAGAAAGGGATCAAATTAGTGACTGTGCTGGAGCTAAAGCTCAGATTAGGTGGTAGGGCACGAGGGAGAAAGGAATCAAGGAGAGATGTCATATTCTAGTTTTCTTCCTACCTGGTCTTCATTAATTTAGACATTTCTTCTGTCTTCTCTTCCACCTCACCCCACTCCCTACCCCCCATCATCCTTGTAATCTTCTAGACTCCTTCCAGTTTATCATTATCCCTCTTAATATTTAAAATGTTAAGCACTGACACTTGCATTATCTTTAGTATAAAGATATCTTGTGTTGAGAGTAGATACACACAATTTGGGTATTTTTCACTTAATATTACTGGTGATGCTATTATTCCTCATACCTTTCTTACATTTTTTTTAAACTTAAATGCACCTAAATCCACCATTTTTACTCTGCATTACAAAATGTCCAGTCATTTGAATCTTGATTGTGTTTCTCATTATATTAAGAATTCTGCTCCTAACTTGAGTTGTCATGAGATGTAATTAGCAAGCTTTTTGTCATCATGCTGATTGAAAATGTTTACCATAAATCCAAACTGCTAGGCCTTGCTTTATAAACTTCCTTTTTAAAATTGTCATTCAGCCATTGCTAAAAGTGTGCTTTTCACCAGCCAACATTGCTCTCTTTTTCATTTGTACTTTCTTTCATTTAATGAATATTAGCTGACTGTATATAAAGCTCTTAGCTAGGGACTGAGAGGGTGTGTGTGGATGTGTGTGTCTATCTGCTATAGGTACTGTCTTAAAGTAAAAGTGTATATAATAAGTACATTGGGAGAAATACAATGACAGATCTACTGGATTCTTTCCAGCCTCACATAGAAAAGTGTATTCTGGGAGGCAGATACTTTGCTTGAGTGGTGCAGGTGTGGAAGCAGGACGAGAAGAGAATAGCACCTAAAGCCAGCTTAAGACCATGCTCTTTTTTTTTATTATTAAGGTGTCATCGATACACAACCATATGAAGGTTTCACATGAGCAACATTGTGGTCACTACATTCATGCATATTATCAAGTCCCCCCCAACACCCCATTGCGGCCACTGTCCATCAGCCATAGTAAGAATCTATGGAGTCACTACTTGTCTTCTCTGTGCTATACTGCCTTTCCTATAACCCACCTACATTATGGGTGCTAATCATAATGCCCCCTAATCCCCTTCTCCCTCCCTCCCCATCCTCTTCTCTTTAATAAACACTAGTCCCTTCTTGGAGTCTGTGAGTCTGCTGCTGTCTTAGTTCCTTCAGTTTTGCTTTGTTGTTATACTCCACAAATGAGTGAAATCAGTTGTTACTGGTCTTTCTCTGCCTGACTTACTTCACTGAGCATAATATCCTCTAGCTCCATCCATGTTGTTGCAAATGGTAGAATTTGTTTCTTATGGCTGAATAGTATTCCATTGTGTATATGTGCCACATCTTCTTTATCCATTCATCTACTGATGGACACTTAGGTTGCTTCTGATGCCAAAGTTCTTGTTCACAAAGCCGAAGAATGAGCTTCATAAACACCCAAGGTAAGAGAGCAAGGTACAGGCTTTTATTTAGAAATAAAGTGAAAGGACAGAGCTCCTGGCTCATGCCAGGAGGGGACAAGAGAGTCCGATGTGGTGCGTTGTCTAGGGGGTTTTATAGGCAAAATGAGGATTTTTCGAGAACATGAAAGGAAGTTCAGGGGTGCAGACCTGCTACGTGGTGTCTGAACACCCCAAATTAACACAAGGAATTTCTTGCCCCGATCTCTCTCTCCAGGATACTGGCATCCTGGTCTAGGAGCATTAACAAAAGGCAGCCTGCCCAGCCCCGAAGGTGGGCTGAGGTATTGTCTGTTTGCTAAAGAGTAAGTTAAGAATCCTGCTTCCCAAACTTCCTGGGTGTTAAAATGCAATCTTATCTTTAAGGTGGAATCTTTCCTGCCTTTTAATATGTTGTTTACGACTGGGTCTGCATGCTAAATTAGTTGCCCAGGTTGCAAAAACACCCCATCAGACCTGAAAGAGGAAAGACAGCACATAGGCCTGGGCCTTTTAGCATGCTAAAGTGAATCTTACAAATGATTAGCATAATAACAACATGGGGTACTCTTCTTTATCTGGGGAACACCAACTGATCTTACTGAAGAATGACCCTAGAGCTTAATGTTTAACACAGAGTTTTGGTAGGGGGTTTCCTTGCATGTAGTTACACTGCTCTGACTGCAAATATTCTGTCTTGCTTTTTCTTGAGGCCCTCCGCCTACTCTGACTACACCCACAGTCCCTGTCTCACTTCCATTTCTTGGCTATTGTAAATAGTGTTGCAATAAACATAGGGGTGCATATGTTAAGACCATGTTCTTGCACCATCAGAAAGATACCTCAATTCATCCACAAAATAATAGCGTAGGTACATCCAGTGTCTTCTTCAGTCCAACACACTCATGTTTTCCTTCACTGAGGGAATAAGTTCCTTTTCTTCAGGTGAACACCAGGCAAAATAGTTGGCTTCTGTGGAAGGGCCCTGTTATACCACTAAAATCACACTCAGCAAGGTAAGCTGCTTAACTGTGAGAAGCTCAGAGGAACTCCAACTGCCTAGAGGACCAGCAAATGTATACTTACTCCAGGTCATCTTCTCTTCCTCCTGCTCTCATTCTTTGTCCAACACCTTCCACCTTTGCCCTCCGTCCTGACTTCCTCCCCTACTGTGTATTTTCATGAGCTTCAGTGTATATATGAAACAACTCTGCTATATGCATGCTGGTAACAGTTGGTAGTACATTCCTGCTTAAGCACAATGTGTGTGATGAGTAGTAGAATGGCATATTGTTGTAAAGTTCTTGGTGGCAGATAGTGCATTGTGTGCCAAATATAAGTCTGTTTTGTTGGAGAGCTTTTGGTGGGTTTTTAACTAATAATGATCTATTTTGGGTTTCATACAGATCTTTCCAACAGTTAAATAACTGCTTTTATTTAGAAATAAAGTGCAAGGACAGAGCTCCCGGCTCACGCCAGGAGGGAACAAGAGAGTCCAGTGTGGTGCGTTGTCTAGGGGCTTTATAGGCAGATGAGGATTTTTCCAGAACATGAAAAAAAGGTTTAGGGGTGTAGACCTGCTACGTGGTGTCTGAACACCCCGAATTAACACAAGGAATTCCCCACCTCAATCTCTCTCCGGAACACCTGCATCCTGGTCTAGGAGCATATCAAAAGGCAGCCTGCCCAGCCCCCAAGGTGGGCTGAGGTATTGTCTGTTTGCTAAAGAGTAAGTTAAGAATCCTGCTTCCCAAACTTCCTGGGTGTTAAAATGCAATCTTATCTTTAAGGTAGACTCTTTCTTGCCTTTTAATATGTTGTTTACAGCTGAGTCTGCATGCTAAATTAGTTGCCCAGTTTGTAAAATCACTCCATCAGACCTGAAAGAGGAAAGACAGCACATAGGCCTGGGTCTTTTAGCATGTTAAAGTGAATCTTACACATGATTACAAATGATTAGCATAATAAAAACACGGGGTACTCTTCTTTATCTGGGGAACACCAACTGATCTTACTGAAGAATGACCCTAGAGCTTAATGTTTAACACAGAGTTTTGGTAGGGGGTTTCCTTACATGTAGTTCATTGCTCTGACTGCAAATATTCTGCCTTGCTTTTTCCGGAGGCCCTCCCCCCCTACTCTGACTACACCCACAGTCCCTGTCTCAATAGTATGTTTCATATATATTGGAAACTCTTGGTTTCTTCACAAACTACTTTTGTAGGACCATGATAGTAAGTAGTTCAGTACATTTTTAAATACCAGAACAGAATGCCAAAGAACCCATTTTCCTCTGTAAAGTCCGACATTAGGAAGTCTTAGATTTATCCTATCAGATATGCTGAGGAATTGAAAGTCAGTTTTCAGAATATACATTTTCTTGTCTACATCCCCATAATGTGCCAAATAATTATACATTCTAGAAGTACTAGTAATATATAAGCCAGTAGTTGAAAATGTTTTCTAAAGTTTCAGCAGTACCAAGTCCATTGAAAACTACTTACCACTAACTGAATTTCTTGTCATAATGATTTTATCATTCTTTTGACCATCTTAAAAAACAACTTTTTATATTTCAGTTTTTAAATGTGCCATCTTAGATGCACAATATTAATGCTTTCTGTGCTTTCTCTGTGTACATGGGATTATTATGTGTGTGTTATTTTCCTTTCCTTTTTAATTTTCCTGAGTCTTAGAGTCTGTGCTATTTAATAACCCAGTGAAATATTACAGGCAGGCAGCACTGTTTAAGAGTCCAATCTGCCTTCCAATCTCAGCTTCTCCATCTATTTAGTGGTGGGGGTACCATGGGCAAATTCCTAAACTTGCTAGTCTTTGTGTCTGTTTCTAAAAAATAGAGATAATATTGTATCTTTCTAATACAATTTTTATGAGTATTATGTGGGCCTTAACATAGAGTAAGCACTCAGTAAATAGGGATTATTATTAACATTAATTACAGAAATCTCAATCACCTTTTTTATAGATAAGGTAATATTCATGGGCCTAGTACAGTGGTTCTCAAGTGTGGGTAGTTTTGCCCCCCGACTCCCATATTTCCCAGGGAACATATGGTAGTGTCATGACTTGAGTAGGAGGGATGTTACTGATACTTTGTGGGTAGAAGCTAGGAATACTGCTGAACATCCTAGCAACGCACAGGACAACCCCCTACAACAAAGAATTATCCAGCCCAAATTAACAGTACGGCTGCGGTGGAGAGATCCTGGCCTCAGAATCTACACCAAACACCTTTTAAATAATCTGTTTTATGTTATTTTTGGTATAACTGCTGCATTTTGCATTGGCACTCTTTGCACAATTTTTTCAAATTAAAAAATTGCATAAATAATTTTAACACAACTTAAGAATTTGACACATCAAGTTCTTAAAGTGTTGGTCACTAACTGCCAGGGACTGATCTAATAAGCATTTTATATAACACATGTAATCCTCCTAATAGCACTATAAGTTAGGTATCCCCTTTTTACAGTTGAGGAAACTGAGGAACAGAGAACAAGATATGTGGAGCTGGGATTTGAACACAGGCAGTCTAGCTCTAGAATCTGCTCTTAACCTACCCTGTAGCTTTCTCTTTGTGGTCTCCTGAGGCTTTTACCATAAAAATGTGATTTGTGAAGTTGGTATCATACTAGTGTCTATTGAAAAATATTGGTACAAATTTTAAACATTGTTTCCTATTTCATCACTTATGAAGTAATGAAGATTTGCACTGGTTCTTACATGCCTAATCATAAGAATCACCTGAGAATAATTCAGAGCTCTAGAGGAAGAACCCTGGGAATCTCACAGTGGCCTCGATGAACCTATGATCAGGCAAGCTAGGCCCTGAACTAGATTAGACCTCTTTTAGAACAAACAATATTTTTGTTTTCCTTTTTCTTTCACACATACTGTGGATTATTACCCTATCTACATAACACACTTGATCACAAGAACAGTGGTTTTGAATGTGCATCAAAGCAAACTATTAGGTATTATATTTAAATGGATAAATGAGATGTTCTACAACTCTTTGGTCATAGCCAGTTGGCCTAGTAATTGAGTGAGAGGGACTAGCTATGAGGACCAGACCATAGTTAGCAAAGATCCTAGTGTTGTCCTAGGGGAGTGCTTTCTTACACACCGTATGATTAAAAATACAATGCAAACAAAACCTAAAAATTCTAAATTAAAACTCTGCATTCTTGTGATTAACATGTATTTGCTGAATGCTTGTTTTTTCCATCTAATAGTTTAAAATTCTTAAGATACTCATTTTATCATTAACTGAGACCTTGATTTTCAGCCATGTGGTTGGTTTAAATGAAACTGTTAGATGTCTTACTGACATTCAGTCGCTCACTATTATCCTAGGGGACTGCAACCCTAGGTGGCAAGAGTATTTGTTTCAATGAGGGTTCATGTGTTGGCTCACTTTTCCTGCATGGCTTTTTCGGTGTGAAAGGTTGGGCAAGGCAAGACATCTCTTGGTGTACTTTATACACCATCTACTTTTTACTGGCTATGGTTGTTACCATAAAGACTTTTAAAGTGGCATATGAAGTTAACCCATGATTCATCTGTCTCCACACTAATTCAGGAACTTACTTTGTAAACTTAGTCAAGTTGCCCCCAGAATGTTAGAGTAATCCACAGTGTTGTCTTAACTTCGAAATAATATAATATCCCTATGGCTTCACTCTTTCATTCTGGCCCAGAAACCTCATTCCAAGATTGAAATAACTCTTAAGAACAGTTATTTGTTTCCTAAATAATCTCCACACTACCTTTGCTCATTGCATTCCTTCTGCCTAGCAGGTGCCTTCATCCTAACTCTCCCTCCTGCTCACATCTATATTGACAACTTTATGAGAATTTCTGTGATGACCTCTCCCTTCTTTTAGCACCATAGCATACTGTGTTTATATTTTGCCTAATGTATTGGTTTTTTAATATATTTTACATAATTTGTCCTCCCATTTATTGTCTTCAGTTTTCTTATACTAATATTTCGAATATATTTTCATTTCTGTCCCCTGTGTGAAGTCATTCGCTGAAGTTCCATCCCTCTTTGGATTTTGCTTTTGCCAGATGGGTTTTTGGGTGGACTAGATTCTGTGTATCCTCACATACAGCAAGCCCTCAGTCAGCCACGTCCTCATGTTCTGACTGTTCTGTTCTGTTCCTCATGGTTCTCTTCCAAGTCAGAGCTGTCCTTGATAATATCCCGTGCCTTTTTGTGTAGTCATTTGTCCAAACAGCTACACAAAGGTTTGGGTCCTAAAACCAGACTGGTTCTTAAAACTGAAAGAATTCCCTACTTCTCTAGCTCCTGAAATCATTTCTGGCACTGTTGCTAAAATGCATTCGTTAAAAACACAACCTTCTATTTTCTACATTTTTATACCTTTTGCTATTACTTTGTTTTTAGCCAATTGTAATTGCTGTAAGGTAAATTTATTAAAATTCAGCAAAACTGAAATGAAGAGTAAATGACAGCTCTGATTTTGTTTGACTTTTATATTTTAGCTTTTCAGTACATTGTCTTCATATAAAATCAAAGTCTGGGATTAATCAAACCAGACCAGATTACTGTTAACTCAAGTCTTCAATATTAAATCTGTATCTTCCCTAGAATATTTTCTCTAAATTTCTTTTGTTTTCTGTTTTCTCTCAGTATTTAGTTGAATCCCATCCTTTCTTTAGAATCTGCTTACTGCTGTGGACTGCAGAAAAGCCTCTGTCTTTCTCAATTTGCCTTCTATTCCAGCTGCTATCTTTTGAAAATAAGGAACAAAAATTTTTAATGTTAAGGAAAAAACTTTAGGGCAAGGGGGAAACCACAAATTTTGGTTATTCGTTGTTCTATCAGATTAATAGAGCTGTTGTTTTTCAAGATTCAAGTACCTCACAAAAATAATAATTCTGGAGCTATGATTCCAGAAGCAAATATACTCATGACTTAGTATTTACTCTCAGCAACCTTAGCTCTAATCCTCTATTGTTTGCAGGAAAGAAAAATATACTAATGGCCTTTTTCTAGATGAAACTACCAAACTAACCATAAATTACAAACTACAACCTGTCAAAGGAGTCAGTAGCATTGGAGGTGAAAGTTCATTTGCTCAGTAAAGAGTGGAATAATACTCCACAGAACCAAGGCTCTGTATTTGACCCAAAAAAACCTGTTCTGACTGACCTCAAAGAATCTCATCTTCAAAAAGAGAAGAGAGGAGTGGTAAGAAGACGTGAAAAGAGCCCAGAAAGAAGAGGGTACAGTGAGGTAGTGAAGTAAGCTTGAGATTTTACAAACCCGTAGCTCAGTCACTTAATAGCTTTATGATATCAGACAAATTCAGCTTCTCTGAGCCCTAGTTTCCTCATTTGTAAGATGGAGAAAATAGTGCCTCCTGTCTGGTTCTTATTTTTTATTAATTATTCTTATTGTATAGTTTATTTTTGTTTGTTTTCCCACATGGGAGCACAGTGGAGTGTACAAATCTTCCAGAGATATCTGCAGAGTGTTAGGCTTTATTTTTCCTGTGAAAGAGATCTTGTTTGGAAGCCCTGCTTGGAAAATTTGTTCAGTCATATCAGTATTTTCAATGCACTGCATGGGAAGTGAGGAGGGAAAAAAGGAGGAGCAGGTATTGTTCAGGAGCTAGCGACATAGTCTGAATTATATTCTCTCTTTTTTATCTAAATTTGTACTTGCCTCCTTTCCTGACAAACACACCACACCGATATAGTTGCGCTACCTTTGACTTACAAGCCATAGTCCTAAAGCATTAGTTTGTTTTCTGAGTAAGTTAAACATGCAAAAAATTGCTGAGACCAAACTCAGAAATTCCTTGAATGTGACACTTAAAGGATTGGCCTTACAATTGTAAAGTTGCTGTTGATTTATGTTTATTCAAGAGATTAAGTATAACATATTCCCAGTCATTTGTTTACTCTTGCCTTAATTGCATGGGTTCTGATAAGTAATAATACTTTAACCTAATAACTTAGAAAATAGCAGCAAAATATCAGTTAAGAGAATTAAATATGCTATTACTTACCATACTCTAAATTTTTATTGTTCAGTAATGAAATACTTATTAAACACCTACTATATGCCAGTCACACCCTTGGCAGTGAATAGCATGACTAAAACAGACAAGACCTTTGCTTTTAAACAACACTGAGTTGCTAAATCCATTTCCTTTTCTTTAGGGTATTTTCATTGTCTATGAATTTTAGAGTTGAAAAGTGCCTTAGAGGTCATCTAGTCCAGCCTCTCTGTTCAAATGGAGAACTGGAGCTACTGAATTACAGGACACTAAGAGTAATTAGTGGACCATTCAAGTAATGACAGCAAACTATAGGAAAATCAGCACAAATTGTGAGAATTTACTATGTTGTTAGCATCATAAGTTTAGTAAAGGTGTAAAGTGTAAGAAAAGTTCAGTTGTAATGTAAATGAAAGATTCCACTATTTTAAGTTAAAATTGAGAACTTAAAATACCTTTTTTTCTTTTTAGAACTGTAGTGAAACCAATTTTGTATCGTTGAGTGACTAAATCCAAAAATAGTTATCTGCTTATAGACTTGAGTGTCTTTCAAAAGCAACTATACAGACGATGCTGTTTATGAGTGTCTAGGAAGTGTAAATAGAAATAATGTGCCTTCCTGCCTTCCTAGAATCATAACAGTTCAGATTTGGAATTCAGGCCCCTTATATCAAGGATAAGGACATTGGCTTCCAAAGAGGTTAATTGACTTGCCCAAATAAGAGCCAAAATTAGCAACTTATATTTAAGCAGAGTCAAGTTTTGTATATTAAGATCATTGTACTTTGACATTCAGATATCAGTTATTCTCCACTCTAAATGATCTAAGTTGTCCTTGTTAGACTTGCTGAGCATTGGCCTTATTTTTTAAATATGAGAATACCTGAGAAATTGATGAAAGAAATGATGAAGTCAGAGATATTAGTACTGAGTCTCTTGGCATTATTTCTGATGGTATATCTTTTATGCTAAAAATTGCCAATATTCAGTTGCTGGTCACAAATAATTTTTCCCCCACAATAGGTATTGTCTTCTGAGAACTCTGAAGCAATGTAAGACATTGAGAGAAGCTCTCATTGCTGCAGGAAAAGAGATTATATGGCATGGAAGAACAAAAGAAGAACCAGCACATTACTGTAGCATTTGTGAGGTAACCATTCTTATCCACAGTTGGTTTATAAAGTCTCTTACCTCTCCGTTTTTGGTTTCTCTTTACTTATTTTTAAAAATGTATTTATTCTTTTTTGTAATGCAGTTTCCTGAAATTGACAGTGTGTTCAGTTTTGATGTTTTCTTGTTACTCAGCTATTATATTAAAATTTAATCTGAGGCATACTGTTTCACTAATTGTGAATTCACTCTAAGTACTAGAGTCATTTTTCTGGCAGATATATAACATGATAATCATCAAGAAGTTTAGTCTTTATTTTAAATTGAGAACAATTCAGATGAAGACAGATGCCAATAAACTAATAAGAGTTCAGTACAGCCCCAGGCAGATTAGTGTTCTCTTCTCTGGTGCAGTTCAAGTAAATTGGTCAGTGTTCTCCTATGGCTAAGGCCTGCAAGAGATGTAGTAACAAGGCGTTAGTACCTGTTGTGAAGGAGCTTACATCCTACTTGTAGGACACAAGTTATAAATAATGAGTTGTAATGTACATAAGACTGTGGTGAATGTGAAGTTGGTCTTACTGCTACGATAATAACACTGAGGGGGACGAGTGACCTAATTTTCCCCTCAGGTATTGGCAAAAGAGTTTACAAAAGTATTAATATTTGAGTCCATCCTTGAAGGATGAGTATGACCTAAATGGGCTAAAAAATAATGAGAGTTGTTATCTTAAGCCTAGACTAGAACACGGCAGTGGGAATATTAAGGAAGAAGAGAAATACAAAAATATTTGGAAGGTAAAACCTACAAGACCACTCATTATGGCAGAAGTGAGGGACAGGTTGAAGAATGCTCACAAATTTTCTAGCTCAGATCATATGGTTCATGTTGGTTGTCCATGGATATTAATAATGAAAGCATGGTGAACTCTGGGAATTTAACTATTCAAAGAAGATTTGAGGTCATGAGAGTTTTCTGTCATTAGATAAATTTAAGGATATGCTAAAGCCAGGGATAGTAATGATGCATTCCAAACCTTGAAACTCTGTAATTCTGACATTGACTTTCATTTGAAATGATTGAATCCATTGGTTTATGTTAATGTTATGTAACCTGCCCAAAGTAAGTCATTGGGAAGTCAGATAGAGTCTAGTTAGGTAGATTGTACCTCAGAAAAACATATGTATAAGCTTTCCAGTATTTGATAATGACTCTTATCCTGCAGTGTTACTTCTTATCCTGCCTGAACCTTAGCAACTCTTTTTTCTTTCTGTAACTCTTACCTTTCTGTGCAAGATAGAGGTATTATTTCTCAAATCATGCCATAACTATGAATACACTTTTGTTTATACTCCTTAACATGAGGCTTATAGCGGAACACTCATTCACTGTCATCCATCACTTTCCTCATCTGTAAAATAATCAGATTGTATTCATTTAACAAGTGTGTTTTGAGGTTGCACTAAGCATTATGATATGCTGTAGAGATGCAGTGATGAGTAAAACATAGTCTTCATATTTGAGGAGTTCAGTCTGGGTGGGAGAAGAAAATATCCACACACAGTGCCCTCTGGTGAGTATTATCATAGAGAAGTCAAAGGAAAATACTGATCACACATCTGATTGCATGCTGTCTCAAATAAAACAAAAACAGGCTGACCTTTTTCAGACTTTTGAATTAGGCTTGGCCAGTAGTTGTAATGAGTATGTCATTCCCCTAGGTCACTCCCCTACATATGCATTATACCCATGTCTTTGGGTTTGGTGCAAAATAAATCTGGTCTCTTGAAGATTCTGAAACACAGTCATGTTTGTTGTAGTACCTACTTTTAACGAGAGATCACAGTCTCTCTTGAATGCTTTTTCTCTTGTAAAATAGGTGGAAGTTTTTGATCTGCTTTTTGTCACTAACGAGAGCAATTCTCGAAAGACCTACATAGTGCATTGCCAAGATTGTGCACGAAAAACAAGCGAAAACCTGGAAAATTTTGTGGTGCTAGAACAATACAAAATGGAGGACCTGATGCAAGTCTATGACCAGTTTACATTAGTAAGTGAAATCAACATGTGAGTACATAGTAGGATAGGGAAATAGCAGTGTTTGTTTTACTACCTGATAAGTAGGTAATTAAATGTTTATATTTTCCTTTGGCTCATTAGATAATACATGAGGAAGTATTTATGTTATTTCCTCCTCTTCCACTTCCAAGTATTTATTCCTATGAAGTTAGCATATTTCATTTTCACTTTTCTTCCTGGGTGAGACTGGCCTTAAGTAATGTCACAAGAACTACAGTTTATAATCTTTAGTGTACTTTTAAAACACGACCATATTATTGATGCCATTTGATCTCAGTTGATAAAATTTTTATATACATAGGTTGTCCACAAAATGAATCAGTTTAAGTGTGCTTTTAAATATACTTCTACTTTTAGAGCTAATTGTATTTATTGAAAATTTTGTTCTTGCCAGAAGTGTTAACCTCATTGGGAATATATGGTGGAGCGTAACTTCCTAGTATATAACTTTATGAAGTTCAAGGATATACAGTTTTAAATTTTAAACAGCAGATGTCTCGGGGGAAACATTTTACTCTATAGCACATCAGTAGTTTTTGAATAGAAACACAGACATAGTTTATGAATTGTTGATTTCCTCCAATACTTTTAACATACGTGATCAGAAATGGAATTTTTGAAATTTAGCTGTTATTTTCACGTTGGTGGTCTTCAGGATTGCTTGAAGAAGAAGAAAATTATCTGGGATATGTTAAAATATATTATGTAGTTTAGATAGGTTCTAAAGCTAGTCACTAATGAAATTTTAATAAATTTGTGAAATTATTTTCCACAAGCCTTTAAAAAAAATGTAAACCTCCTAACAGCCTTAAGAGTTTTTGACTAATTGGTGAAGAAGTACAGAAAAATGTGGTTGAACTGAATAGGAAAATGATCTGAGACTCTTAGGAAAATTGTCTAGGTGAGAGATAGCAAGGGAATTTGTACTTTGACATCGTGTAGCAGGCTGTTGAACTCTTCTTGAGAATTGTTATTTTTCTACCTTCATAAGCGGGCTATAGCCTTCAGTTAGGGAACACTGATAACAATTTGTATACCAAGGTAACATATCTTTTATTTTCAGGCTCCTCCATTACCATCCTCATCTTGATATTGTTCTGTGGACATTCATTGAGACCTTTTCTGCTATTCAGGAAGTAATTCAGTTCTGCACCACTGGTTTTTGTAGCTATCTCGTAAGGCTGCTGGCTGAAAGCTGTGTCTATGCAACCTTCCAAGTGCGGAGTGTCAACCAACTGGACAGGGGAGAGCAGTGCTCCTACTCCAGGACTCAGAAAACTGATGAGCTGTTCTTCAGAAAAAAAAAATAATAATTTCCATGTTTTGTATATATCTGACAAAACTGGCAACATCATAAAGACTACTGACTTGAAGAAAACCTCTTTTATATTTCTCTATTTCTGGGCTGATGAATTGGTTTTCATCTATCTTTTCCCCTTTAGAATTTTCCTTGGAAAAAATGCTAGCCTAGCTGGTCATTAATTTGTAAAGTAGTTAGCAATTTTAAGTCTTTCTTTTGTCAACTTTTTTTTAATGTGAAAAGTTAGGTAAGGAACTTTTTTACTGGTTTTATGTTTTTCTGTCTTGTTTTGAAACCATGACGGTTATTACACTTTTGGTTCCTAAATAAAATGTTTAAAAAATTTAACAGCCAAGTCACAAAGATAATGGATTGCACATAGACTAAGGAATAAACTTCAGATTTGTGATTTTTGTTTCTAATCTTGATGTAAATTTACCCTATTTATAAATACATATTTATTGCTTGAAAATATTTGTGAATGGAATGCTGTTATTTTTTCCAGATTTACCTGCCATTGAAATTTTAAGGAGTTCTGTAATTTCAAACACTACTCCTATTACATTTTCTATGTGTAAATAAAACTGCTTAGCATTGTACAGAAACTTTTATTAAAATTGTTTAATGTTTGAAGAGTTTTCTATTGTTTGAGTTTTAAAAAAGACTTTATGTACAGTGCCCAGTTTTTGTTCATTTTTCAAATCTGATTATATATATTTTATATATACTTATGTATGTATATATAATATATATAGGAATCTGGATATATATGTATAAAGATTTAGAACTTAAATTTTTCTCATTTTAAGTTTCACATCTATGGTAGATTTTTGAGGTGTCTACTGTAAAGTATTGCTTACAAAGTATGATTATTTTTAAAGAAATATATATGGTATGTATCTTCAAGACCTAAAATGTCAGACTGGTTTATTGTTAAGTTGCAATTACTGCAATGACAGACCAATAAACAATTGCTGCCAAAAAGTAGTATAATAATAGAAAACAAACAGTGATTGATCTTAAGGTATTATAGGGAATGTTATATAGGCTTAACAAATCCTGTATATCACTTAATAGCATTTTATATGGAAAAAAACATTGAGAATGAAGGGCTCTATTTTAGAATGCAAATAAATTAAGAGATGTATTTTTTTATGTTAGGCAATTTTGAAATTTCATGCTTCCTGCTTGCATGACATGATTGGGGTTGGGGGTTGCTGCAAATTCTGTATCACTAGTAAAATGCAGTGAGCTAGTGAGCATTAACAAGTCACTTCTAATTAACAGAAGTATTTCATTTTGTATTAATGGTATCTTGCATTTAGCACGTGTTCTCATTTTATCACCTTATCTCGCTTTCTAGGGTTTTTCCAGAAGCTTTAGTGAAGCAGCATATAGAGTATGCTATATATGACTAAAAAGAATTTATAATCCAATCTGGCAAAATGCCACACTGATGGAATTATTCAGGTATTCATTTCCAGATAGTTTTGGAGTATGTTATCCTTCATAGAAATAGTTTGAAGGCTTGAAAGCATGGAGCTACTTTATTCAAGAAGTTAATAATTTGGTAAATAGTGAATATCTACTAGCAGCAATCATCTCTTATTTATAATTTCAGAAGGAAATAATTACAAATCTGTTTTGGCTAAGGAGCAAATGTGCTTGTCTAAGTGCCGCTTAGGATGTTTAACCACTAATATTTTTAGGAGAACTCAAATATTTTTACAAAAAAAACTGCAGACCAACTATCCAGAAACAAAGATAATAAGAATGCTAAGCTGTGCCTAAATGTTTCTTAACCAGTTCTAGTTCATCTTACTGACACAGTATCTTATTTCCTGTGGTCTTACTAAGATAGTTTATTGCCAAGATTAATATTAGTGGTCTGATGTTTAAGAGTAATTTTGTGGTGTTTCACCAATACATAATTGGAAGTTAAATTTCAAGACACTCAGCTTAGTCTTTGAATGCGAGATAGATATCAGACACATCAACATTACACTGAAGTATAACTAGATAAAGTCTCATATAGACTGCTTTTCATCAATTAAGCATCCTTTATAAGATTTACATTTTTTAGGTTTCAGAAGAAATAGAATAATTCTTTTCCTTTTACTGCTTGTATAAATAAATCTCATTAAGCACACTCTATCCAGGTGCCTTAATAATGAAACAAGAATGCATCATAATAAACACATACTGTTTAGAGAAAGAAGATAATTACACAATGTATGTAAAAGCAGATGTTGGTCCAGAAAGTGGAAACTAAATAATTCTTTTCTCATTGTCACCAGTTAAGTAGAAAATCTTATATAAATACTTAAAGAAGTTCAACTTGCTTAACCTATTTAAGTTAAATCAGTAAAAAAAAGTTTTGGCTTCTACATTTTGAAATAAAATGTAAGTAACTTTTCCAAAGTAGTAAATTGACAGGACCTTCAAAGTAGTAGTAATTGGTCAACCGAAATTTAAGATCACATAATATAAATTCAAGTGAAATGTCTGCTTCTCAGAACCTGGTTATTAAATGTTGAAATTATCATTGTGTATTTTTATTTAGTCAATATATTTATTCAGCATCTTCTAAAAAACAAATCTGAATAAGATGTGATTCTTGCCCTGTGTCATCTATACACACATCTAGTATGGGAGATTCATGTAATATCAGGCAAAATGTAGAAGAGGTAACAAGAAGCGTGAGTAGTATTGTGGCCTGCATTTCAGCAGGGTTTACACC
>JAQQAC010016209.1:36765762-36802473 GCA_029783875.1 Phataginus tricuspis
GCTTCCCAAACTTCCTGGGTGTTAAAATGCAATCTTATCTTTAAGGTAGACTCTTTCTTGCCTTTTAATATGTTGTTTACAGCTGAGTCTGCATGCTAAATTAGTTGCCCAGTTTGTAAAATCACTCCATCAGACCTGAAAGAGGAAAGACAGCACATAGGCCTGGGTCTTTTAGCATGTTAAAGTGAATCTTACACATGATTACAAATGATTAGCATAATAAAAACACGGGGTACTCTTCTTTATCTGGGGAACACCAACTGATCTTACTGAAGAATGACCCTAGAGCTTAATGTTTAACACAGAGTTTTGGTAGGGGGTTTCCTTACATGTAGTTCATTGCTCTGACTGCAAATATTCTGCCTTGCTTTTTCCGGAGGCCCTCCCCCCCCTACTCTGACTACACCCACAGTCCCTGTCTCAATAGTATGTTTCATATATATTGGAAACTCTTGGTTTCTTCACAAACTACTTTTGTAGGACCATGATAGTAAGTAGTTCAGTACATTTTTAAATACCAGAACAGAATGCCAAAGAACCCATTTTCCTCTGTAAAGTCCGACATTAGGAAGTCTTAGATTTATCCTATCAGATATGCTGAGGAATTGAAAGTCAGTTTTCAGAATATACATTTTCTTGTCTACATCCCCATAATGTGCCAAATAATTATACATTCTAGAAGTACTAGTAATATATAAGCCAGTAGTTGAAAATGTTTTCTAAAGTTTCAGCAGTACCAAGTCCATTGAAAACTACTTACCACTAACTGAATTTCTTGTCATAATGATTTTATCATTCTTTTGACCATCTTAAAAAACAACTTTTTATATTTCAGTTTTTAAATGTGCCATCTTAGATGCACAATATTAATGCTTTCTGTGCTTTCTCTGTGTACATGGGATTATTATGTGTGTGTTATTTTCCTTTCCTTTTTAATTTTCCTGAGTCTTAGAGTCTGTGCTATTTAATAACCCAGTGAAATATTACAGGCAGGGCAGCACTGTTTAAGAGTCCAATCTGCCTTCCAATCTCAGCTTCTCCATCTATTTAGTGGTGGGGGTACCATGGGCAAATTCCTAAACTTGCTAGTCTTTGTGTCTGTTTCTGAAAAATAGAGATAATATTGTATCTTTCTAATACAATTTTTATGAGTATTATGTGGGCCTTAACATAGAGTAAGCACTCAGTAAATAGGGATTATTATTAACATTAATTACAGAAATCTCAATCACCTTTTTTATAGATAAGGTAATATTCATGGGCCTAGTACAGTGGTTCTCAAGTGTGGGTAGTTTTGCCCCCCGACTCCCATATTTCCCAGGGAACATATGGTAGTGTCATGACTTGAGTAGGAGGGATGTTACTGATACTTTGTGGGTAGAAGCTAGGAATACTGCTGAACATCCTAGCAACGCACAGGACAACCCCCTACAACAAAGAATTATCCAGCCCAAATTAACAGTACGGCTGCGGTGGAGAGATCCTGGCCTCAGAATCTACACCAAACACCTTTTAAATAATCTGTTTTATGTTATTTTTGGTATAACTGCTGCATTTTGCATTGGCACTCTTTGCACAATTTTTTCAAATTAAAAAATTGCATAAATAATTTTAACACAACTTAAGAATTTGACACATCAAGTTCTTAAAGTGTTGGTCACTAACTGCCAGGGACTGATCTAATAAGCATTTTATATAACACATGTAATCCTCCTAATAGCACTATAAGTTAGGTATCCCCTTTTTACAGTTGAGGAAACTGAGGAACAGAGAACAAGATATGTGGAGCTGGGATTTGAACACAGGCAGTCTAGCTCTAGAATCTGCTCTTAACCTACCCTGTAGCTTTCTCTTTGTGGTCTCCTGAGGCTTTTACCATAAAAATGTGATTTGTGAAGTTGGTATCATACTAGTGTCTATTGAAAAATATTGGTACAAATTTTAAACATTGTTTCCTATTTCATCACTTATGAAGTAATGAAGATTTGCACTGGTTCTTACATGCCTAATCATAAGAATCACCTGAGAATAATTCAGAGCTCTAGAGGAAGAACCCTGGGAATCTCACAGTGGCCTCGATGAACCTATGATCAGGCAAGCTAGGCCCTGAACTAGATTAGACCTCTTTTAGAACAAACAATATTTTTGTTTTCCTTTTTCTTTCACACATACTGTGGATTATTACCCTATCTACATAACACACTTGATCACAAGAACAGTGGTTTTGAATGTGCATCAAAGCAAACTATTAGGTATTATATTTAAATGGATAAATGAGATGTTCTACAACTCTTTGGTCATAGCCAGTTGGCCTAGTAATTGAGTGAGAGGGACTAGCTATGAGGACCAGACCATAGTTAGCAAAGATCCTAGTGTTGTCCTAGGGGAGTGCTTTCTTACACACCGTATGATTAAAAATACAATGCAAACAAAACCTAAAAATTCTAAATTAAAACTCTGCATTCTTGTGATTAACATGTATTTGCTGAATGCTTGTTTTTTCCATCTAATAGTTTAAAATTCTTAAGATACTCATTTTATCATTAACTGAGACCTTGATTTTCAGCCATGTGGTTGGTTTAAATGAAACTGTTAGATGTCTTACTGACATTCAGTCGCTCACTATTATCCTAGGGGACTGCAACCCTAGGTGGCAAGAGTATTTGTTTCAATGAGGGTTCATGTGTTGGCTCACTTTTCCTGCATGGCTTTTTCGGTGTGAAAGGTTGGGCAAGGCAAGACATCTCTTGGTGTACTTTATACACCATCTACTTTTTACTGGCTATGGTTGTTACCATAAAGACTTTTAAAGTGGCATATGAAGTTAACCCATGATTCATCTGTCTCCACACTAATTCAGGAACTTACTTTGTAAACTTAGTCAAGTTGCCCCCAGAATGTTAGAGTAATCCACAGTGTTGTCTTAACTTCGAAATAATATAATATCCCTATGGCTTCACTCTTTCATTCTGGCCCAGAAACCTCATTCCAAGATTGAAATAACTCTTAAGAACAGTTATTTGTTTCCTAAATAATCTCCACACTACCTTTGCTCATTGCATTCCTTCTGCCTAGCAGGTGCCTTCATCCTAACTCTCCCTCCTGCTCACATCTATATTGACAACTTTATGAGAATTTCTGTGATGACCTCTCCCTTCTTTTAGCACCATAGCATACTGTGTTTATATTTTGCCTAATGTATTGGTTTTTTAATATATTTTACATAATTTGTCCTCCCATTTATTGTCTTCAGTTTTCTTATACTAATATTTCGAATATATTTTCATTTCTGTCCCCTGTGTGAAGTCATTCGCTGAAGTTCCATCCCTCTTTGGATTTTGCTTTTGCCAGATGGGTTTTTGGGTGGACTAGATTCTGTGTATCCTCACATACAGCAAGCCCTCAGTCAGCCACGTCCTCATGTTCTGACTGTTCTGTTCTGTTCCTCATGGTTCTCTTCCAAGTCAGAGCTGTCCTTGATAATATCCCGTGCCTTTTTGTGTAGTCATTTGTCCAAACAGCTACACAAAGGTTTGGGTCCTAAAACCAGACTGGTTCTTAAAACTGAAAGAATTCCCTACTTCTCTAGCTCCTGAAATCATTTCTGGCACTGTTGCTAAAATGCATTCGTTAAAAACACAACCTTCTATTTTCTACATTTTTATACCTTTTGCTATTACTTTGTTTTTAGCCAATTGTAATTGCTGTAAGGTAAATTTATTAAAATTCAGCAAAACTGAAATGAAGAGTAAATGACAGCTCTGATTTTGTTTGACTTTTATATTTTAGCTTTTCAGTACATTGTCTTCATATAAAATCAAAGTCTGGGATTAATCAAACCAGACCAGATTACTGTTAACTCAAGTCTTCAATATTAAATCTGTATCTTCCCTAGAATATTTTCTCTAAATTTCTTTTGTTTTCTGTTTTCTCTCATTATTTAGTTGAATCCCATCCTTTCTTTAGAATCTGCTTACTGCTGTGGACTGCAGAAAAGCCTCTGTCTTTCTCAATTTGCCTTCTATTCCAGCTGCTATCTTTTGAAAATAAGGAACAAAAATTTTTAATGTTAAGGAAAAAACTTTAGGGCAAGGGGGAAACCACAAATTTTGGTTATTCGTTGTTCTATCAGATTAATAGAGCTGTTGTTTTTCAAGATTCAAGTACCTCACAAAAATAATAATTCTGGAGCTATGATTCCAGAAGCAAATATACTCATGACTTAGTATTTACTCTCAGCAACCTTAGCTCTAATCCTCTATTGTTTGCAGGAAAGAAAAATATACTAATGGCCTTTTTCTAGATGAAACTACCAAACTAACCATAAATTACAAACTACAACCTGTCAAAGGAGTCAGTAGCATTGGAGGTGAAAGTTCATTTGCTCAGTAAAGAGTGGAATAATACTCCACAGAACCAAGGCTCTGTATTTGACCCAAAAAAACCTGTTCTGACTGACCTCAAAGAATCTCATCTTCAAAAAGAGAAGAGAGGAGTGGTAAGAAGACGTGAAAAGAGCCCAGAAAGAAGAGGGTACAGTGAGGTAGTGAAGTAAGCTTGAGATTTTACAAACCCGTAGCTCAGTCACTTAATAGCTTTATGATATCAGACAAATTCAGCTTCTCTGAGCCCTAGTTTCCTCATTTGTAAGATGGAGAAAATAGTGCCTCCTGTCTGGTTCTTATTTTTTATTAATTATTCTTATTGTATAGTTTATTTTTGTTTGTTTTCCCACATGGGAGCACAGTGGAGTGTACAAATCTTCCAGAGATATCTGCAGAGTGTTAGGCTTTATTTTTCCTGTGAAAGAGATCTTGTTTGGAAGCCCTGCTTGGAAAATTTGTTCAGTCATATCAGTATTTTCAATGCACTGCATGGGAAGTGAGGAGGGAAAAAAGGAGGAGCAGGTATTGTTCAGGAGCTAGCGACATAGTCTGAATTATATTCTCTCTTTTTTATCTAAATTTGTACTTGCCTCCTTTCCTGACAAACACACCACACCGATATAGTTGCGCTACCTTTGACTTACAAGCCATAGTCCTAAAGCATTAGTTTGTTTTCTAAGTAAGTTAAACATGCAAAAAATTGCTGAGACCAAACTCAGAAATTCCTTGAATGTGACACTTAAAGGATTGGCCTTACAATTGTAAAGTTGCTGTTGATTTATGTTTATTCAAGAGATTAAGTATAACATATTCCCAGTCATTTGTTTACTCTTGCCTTAATTGCATGGGTTCTGATAAGTAATAATACTTTAACCTAATAACTTAGAAAATAGCAGCAAAATATCAGTTAAGAGAATTAAATATGCTATTACTTACCATACTCTAAATTTTTATTGTTCAGTAATGAAATACTTATTAAACACCTACTATATGCCAGTCACACCCTTGGCAGTGAATAGCATGACTAAAACAGACAAGACCTTTGCTTTTAAACAACACTGAGTTGCTAAATCCATTTCCTTTTCTTTAGGGTATTTTCATTGTCTATGAATTTTAGAGTTGAAAAGTGCCTTAGAGGTCATCTAGTCCAGCCTCTCTGTTCAAATGGAGAACTGGAGCTACTGAATTACAGGACACTAAGAGTAATTAGTGGACCATTCAAGTAATGACAGCAAACTATAGGAAAATCAGCACAAATTGTGAGAATTTACTATGTTGTTAGCATCATAAGTTTAGTAAAGGTGTAAAGTGTAAGAAAAGTTCAGTTGTAATGTAAATGAAAGATTCCACTATTTTAAGTTAAAATTGAGAACTTAAAATACCTTTTTTTCTTTTTAGAACTGTAGTGAAACCAATTTTGTATCGTTGAGTGACTAAATCCAAAAATAGTTATCTGCTTATAGACTTGAGTGTCTTTCAAAAGCAACTATACAGACGATGCTGTTTATGAGTGTCTAGGAAGTGTAAATAGAAATAATGTGCCTTCCTGCCTTCCTAGAATCATAACAGTTCAGATTTGGAATTCAGGCCCCTTATATCAAGGATAAGGACATTGGCTTCCAAAGAGGTTAATTGACTTGCCCAAATAAGAGCCAAAATTAGCAACTTATATTTAAGCAGAGTCAAGTTTTGTATATTAAGATCATTGTACTTTGACATTCAGATATCAGTTATTCTCCACTCTAAATGATCTAAGTTGTCCTTGTTAGACTTGCTGAGCATTGGCCTTATTTTTTAAATATGAGAATACCTGAGAAATTGATGAAAGAAATGATGAAGTCAGAGATATTAGTACTGAGTCTCTTGGCATTATTTCTGATGGTATATCTTTTATGCTAAAAATTGCCAATATTCAGTTGCTGGTCACAAATAATTTTTCCCCCACAATAGGTATTGTCTTCTGAGAACTCTGAAGCAATGTAAGACATTGAGAGAAGCTCTCATTGCTGCAGGAAAAGAGATTATATGGCATGGAAGAACAAAAGAAGAACCAGCACATTACTGTAGCATTTGTGAGGTAACCATTCTTATCCACAGTTGGTTTATAAAGTCTCTTACCTCTCCGTTTTTGGTTTCTCTTTACTTATTTTTAAAAATGTATTTATTCTTTTTTGTAATGCAGTTTACTGAAATTGACAGTGTGTTCAGTTTTGATGTTTTCTTGTTACTCAGCTATTATATTAAAATTTAATCTGAGGCATACTGTTTCACTAATTGTGAATTCACTCTAAGTACTAGAGTCATTTTTCTGGCAGATATATAACATGATAATCATCAAGAAGTTTAGTCTTTATTTTAAATTGAGAACAATTCAGATGAAGACAGATGCCAATAAACTAATAAGAGTTCAGTACAGCCCCAGGCAGATTAGTGTTCTCTTCTCTGGTGCAGTTCAAGTAAATTGGTCAGTGTTCTCCTATGGCTAAGGCCTGCAAGAGATGTAGTAACAAGGCGTTAGTACCTGTTGTGAAGGAGCTTACATCCTACTTGTAGGACACAAGTTATAAATAATGAGTTGTAATGTACATAAGACTGTGGTGAATGTGAAGTTGGTCTTACTGCTACGATAATAACACTGAGGGGGACGAGTGACCTAATTTTCCCCTCAGGTATTGGCAAAAGAGTTTACAAAAGTATTAATATTTGAGTCCATCCTTGAAGGATGAGTATGACCTAAATGGGCTAAAAAATAATGAGAGTTGTTATCTTAAGCCTAGACTAGAACACGGCAGTGGGAATATTAAGGAAGAAGAGAAATACAAAAATATTTGGAAGGTAAAACCTACAAGACCACTCATTATGGCAGAAGTGAGGGACAGGTTGAAGAATGCTCACAAATTTTCTAGCTCAGATCATATGGTTCATGTTGGTTGTCCATGGATATTAATAATGAAAGCATGGTGAACTCTGGGAATTTAACTATTCAAAGAAGATTTGAGGTCATGAGAGTTTTCTGTCATTAGATAAATTTAAGGATATGCTAAAGCCAGGGATAGTAATGATGCATTCCAAACCTTGAAACTCTGTAATTCTGACATTGACTTTCATTTGAAATGATTGAATCCATTGGTTTATGTTAATGTTATGTAACCTGCCCAAAGTAAGTCATTGGGAAGTCAGATAGAGTCTAGTTAGGTAGATTGTACCTCAGAAAAACATATGTATAAGCTTTCCAATATTTGATAATGACTCTTATCCTGCAGTGTTACTTCTTATCCTGCCTGAACCTTAGCAACTCTTTTTTCTTTCTGTAACTCTTACCTTTCTGTGCAAGATAGAGGTATTATTTCTCAAATCATGCCATAACTATGAATACACTTTTGTTTATACTCCTTAACATGAGGCTTATAGCGGAACACTCATTCACTGTCATCCATCACTTTCCTCATCTGTAAAATAATCAGATTGTATTCATTTAACAAGTGTGTTTTGAGGTTGCACTAAGCATTATGATATGCTGTAGAGATGCAGTGATGAGTAAAACATAGTCTTCATATTTGAGGAGTTCAGTCTGGGTGGGAGAAGAAAATATCCACACACAGTGCCCTCTGGTGAGTATTATCATAGAGAAGTCAAAGGAAAATACTGATCACACATCTGATTGCATGCTGTCTCAAATAAAACAAAAACAGGCTGACCTTTTTCAGACTTTTGAATTAGGCTTGGCCAGTAGTTGTAATGAGTATGTCATTCCCCTAGGTCACTCCCCTACATATGCATTATACCCATGTCTTTGGGTTTGGTGCAAAATAAATCTGGTCTCTTGAAGATTCTGAAACACAGTCATGTTTGTTGTAGTACCTACTTTTAACGAGAGATCACAGTCTCTCTTGAATGCTTTTTCTCTTGTAAAATAGGTGGAAGTTTTTGATCTGCTTTTTGTCACTAACGAGAGCAATTCTCGAAAGACCTACATAGTGCATTGCCAAGATTGTGCACGAAAAACAAGCGAAAACCTGGAAAATTTTGTGGTGCTAGAACAATACAAAATGGAGGACCTGATGCAAGTCTATGACCAGTTTACATTAGTAAGTGAAATCAACATGTGAGTACATAGTAGGATAGGGAAATAGCAGTGTTTGTTTTACTACCTGATAAGTAGGTAATTAAATGTTTATATTTTCCTTTGGCTCATTAGATAATACATGAGGAAGTATTTATGTTATTTCCTCCTCTTCCACTTCCAAGTATTTATTCCTATGAAGTTAGCATATTTCATTTTCACTTTTCTTCCTGGGTGAGACTGGCCTTAAGTAATGTCACAAGAACTACAGTTTATAATCTTTAGTGTACTTTTAAAACACGACCATATTATTGATGCCATTTGATCTCAGTTGATAAAATTTTTATATACATAGGTTGTCCACAAAATGAATCAGTTTAAGTGTGCTTTTAAATATACTTCTACTTTTAGAGCTAATTGTATTTATTGAAAATTTTGTTCTTGCCAGAAGTGTTAACCTCATTGGGAATATATGGTGGAGCGTAACTTCCTAGTATATAACTTTATGAAGTTCAAGGATATACAGTTTTAAATTTTAAACAGCAGATGTCTCGGGGGAAACATTTTACTCTATAGCACATCAGTAGTTTTTGAATAGAAACACAGACATAGTTTATGAATTGTTGATTTCCTCCAATACTTTTAACATACGTGATCAGAAATGGAATTTTTGAAATTTAGCTGTTATTTTCATGTTGGTGGTCTTCAGGATTGCTTGAAGAAGAAGAAAATTATCTGGGATATGTTAAAATATATTATGTAGTTTAGATAGGTTCTAAAGCTAGTCACTAATGAAATTTTAATAAATTTGTGAAATTATTTTCCACAAGCCTTTAAAAAAAATGTAAACCTCCTAACAGCCTTAAGAGTTTTTGACTAATTGGTGAAGAAGTACAGAAAAATGTGGTTGAACTGAATAGGAAAATGATCTGAGACTCTTAGGAAAATTGTCTAGGTGAGAGATAGCAAGGGAATTTGTACTTTGACATCGTGTAGCAGGCTGTTGAACTCTTCTTGAGAATTGTTATTTTTCTACCTTCATAAGCGGGCTATAGCCTTCAGTTAGGGAACACTGATAACAATTTGTATACCAAGGTAACATATCTTTTATTTTCAGGCTCCTCCATTACCATCCTCATCTTGATATTGTTCTGTGGACATTCATTGAGACCTTTTCTGCTATTCAGGAAGTAATTCAGTTCTGCACCACTGGTTTTTGTAGCTATCTCGTAAGGCTGCTGGCTGAAAGCTGTGTCTATGCAACCTTCCAAGTGCGGAGTGTCAACCAACTGGACAGGGGAGAGCAGTGCTCCTACTCCAGGACTCAGAAAACTGATGAGCTGTTCTTCAGAAAAAAAAAATAATAATTTCCATGTTTTGTATATATCTGACAAAACTGGCAACATCATAAAGACTACTGACTTGAAGAAAACCTCTTTTATATTTCTCTATTTCTGGGCTGATGAATTGGTTTTCATCTATCTTTTCCCCTTTAGAATTTTCCTTGGAAAAAATGCTAGCCTAGCTGGTCATTAATTTGTAAAGTAGTTAGCAATTTTAAGTCTTTCTTTTGTCAACTTTTTTTTAATGTGAAAAGTTAGGTAAGGAACTTTTTTACTGGTTTTATGTTTTTCTGTCTTGTTTTGAAACCATGACGGTTATTACACTTTTGGTTCCTAAATAAAATGTTTAAAAAATTTAACAGCCAAGTCACAAAGATAATGGATTGCACATAGACTAAGGAATAAACTTCAGATTTGTGATTTTTGTTTCTAATCTTGATGTAAATTTACCCTATTTATAAATACATATTTATTGCTTGAAAATATTTGTGAATGGAATGCTGTTATTTTTTCCAGATTTACCTGCCATTGAAATTTTAAGGAGTTCTGTAATTTCAAACACTACTCCTATTACATTTTCTATGTGTAAATAAAACTGCTTAGCATTGTACAGAAACTTTTATTAAAATTGTTTAATGTTTGAAGAGTTTTCTATTGTTTGAGTTTTAAAAAAGACTTTATGTACAGTGCCCAGTTTTTGTTCATTTTTCAAATCTGATTATATATATTTTATATATACTTATGTATGTATATATAATATATATAGGAATCTGGATATATATGTATAAAGATTTAGAACTTAAATTTTTCTCATTTTAAGTTTCACATCTATGGTAGATTTTTGAGGTGTCTACTGTAAAGTATTGCTTACAAAGTATGATTATTTTTAAAGAAATATATATGGTATGTATCTTCAAGACCTAAAATGTCAGACTGGTTTATTGTTAAGTTGCAATTACTGCAATGACAGACCAATAAACAATTGCTGCCAAAAAGTAGTATAATAATAGAAAACAAACAGTGATTGATCTTAAGGTATTATAGGGAATGTTATATAGGCTTAACAAATCCTGTATATCACTTAATAGCATTTTATATGGAAAAAAACATTGAGAATGAAGGGCTCTATTTTAGAATGCAAATAAATTAAGAGATGTATTTTTTTATGTTAGGCAATTTTGAAATTTCATGCTTCCTGCTTGCATGACATGATTGGGGTTGGGGGTTGCTGCAAATTCTGTATCACTAGTAAAATGCAGTGAGCTAGTGAGCATTAACAAGTCACTTCTAATTAACAGAAGTATTTCATTTTGTATTAATGGTATCTTGCATTTAGCACGTGTTCTCATTTTATCACCTTATCTCGCTTTCTAGGGTTTTTCCAGAAGCTTTAGTGAAGCAGCATATAGAGTATGCTATATATGACTAAAAAGAATTTATAATCCAATCTGGCAAAATGCCACACTGATGGAATTATTCAGGTATTCATTTCCAGATAGTTTTGGAGTATGTTATCCTTCATAGAAATAGTTTGAAGGCTTGAAAGCATGGAGCTACTTTATTCAAGAAGTTAATAATTTGGTAAATAGTGAATATCTACTAGCAGCAATCATCTCTTATTTATAATTTCAGAAGGAAATAATTACAAATCTGTTTTGGCTAAGGAGCAAATGTGCTTGTCTAAGTGCCGCTTAGGATGTTTAACCACTAATATTTTTAGGAGAACTCAAATATTTTTACAAAAAAAACTGCAGACCAACTATCCAGAAACAAAGATAATAAGAATGCTAAGCTGTGCCTAAATGTTTCTTAACCAGTTCTAGTTCATCTTACTGACACAGTATCTTATTTCCTGTGGTCTTACTAAGATAGTTTATTGCCAAGATTAATATTAGTGGTCTGATGTTTAAGAGTAATTTTGTGGTGTTTCACCAATACATAATTGGAAGTTAAATTTCAAGACACTCAGCTTAGTCTTTGAATGCGAGATAGATATCAGACACATCAACATTACACTGAAGTATAACTAGATAAAGTCTCATATAGACTGCTTTTCATCAATTAAGCATCCTTTATAAGATTTACATTTTTTAGGTTTCAGAAGAAATAGAATAATTCTTTTCCTTTTACTGCTTGTATAAATAAATCTCATTAAGCACACTCTATCCAGGTGCCTTAATAATGAAACAAGAATGCATCATAATAAACACATACTGTTTAGAGAAAGAAGATAATTACACAATGTATGTAAAAGCAGATGTTGGTCCAGAAAGTGGAAACTAAATAATTCTTTTCTCATTGTCACCAGTTAAGTAGAAAATCTTATATAAATACTTAAAGAAGTTCAACTTGCTTAACCTATTTAAGTTAAATCAGTAAAAAAAAGTTTTGGCTTCTACATTTTGAAATAAAATGTAAGTAACTTTTCCAAAGTAGTAAATTGACAGGACCTTCAAAGTAGTAGTAATTGGTCAACCGAAATTTAAGATCACATAATATAAATTCAAGTGAAATGTCTGCTTCTCAGAACCTGGTTATTAAATGTTGAAATTATCATTGTGTATTTTTATTTAGTCAATATATTTATTCAGCATCTTCTAAAAAACAAATCTGAATAAGATGTGATTCTTGCCCTGTGTCATCTATACACACATCTAGTATGGGAGATTCATGTAATATCAGGCAAAATGTAGAAGAGGTAACAAGAAGCGTGAGTAGTATTGTGGCCTGCATTTCAGCAGGGTTTACACCATCATACGTTCCAGAACAAGAGGATTTGGTAATCTCAAGGATTCGGGAACTTGAAGGGGTTGGAGGAGTGCTAAAAGACAACTGGAGAGGTAGGAAAGCTACAATGTTGGAAAGCTGCCTTTGCCACAAGAGATGTGCACTCTGTAGTTAATAGGGAACCATCTATGGGATTCGAGCAAAACAGCACTGAATTTGCCCTAGTCTTCCTCCCTGCTTTAACCCACTCTTATTTTATACACTGCTGCCAGAGGAGTATTTCTAAGTTCAGAAATTAAAGGAAGAGATGGTTTGGGCTTGAACTTAGGGTGTCATTGGGATAGAAGTAAGAGCACAGATTCAGAAGACAAGTCTTTAGGACTTCTTAATCTTGTCTTCAGTTTGGTGGGGGTCCTTCTAACCAGAATAGAAATACAGAAGGGTAGTTCTGGAGGCAGAAGATAATGAACTGTTTGTAGGGCATCTTAGTTGGAATTAGGAAAGGCCTGGACTGGAACCATGTGTCTTTCCTCCCACTGAGGTGGTTCTCAGAGCCAGGGGAGGTGATAGATCATACAGAAACTGGTGTGATGTAGAGCAAATACCCACTAAGGACTGTCAGCATATAGAAGAAAGGAGATTGCCAAGGAGAAGAAGAAAAACCAGCCAGGGATGATGTTAGGTAAGCTAGGGCTTTTGGGAAATAACCACACCATGCTGCAAAAGAGGATTAAAGCAATCCCTTTGGGCTGGCACAAGATGGTTACTGACACGTGCCAGAGCACTTTCAGTGGAGTAGCATCCGGATTGCTGTGAATGAGAAAAGGTATTGAATTCGGGCGGGGTGGAGGGGAGGTCAGTTTGGTCTTCACAAACCCAGATATGAAACTACGTTGGTCTTTGGTGAATATCAGCCAGGTCACCAATTTTAAATGTTTCATAGCGTTCTCCTGGACTGCTTTACACAGCAATAGTTGTATTTTTATACTGTGAAGCATCCAATGTAGTGTTTTGTTTTTGACAATAAGACATACTTTTTAGTTGAGCGGGAAAATGAGGATAGTATTTTTTAGTGTGGCCTAAAGATACCTATCTATCACTTATTGATTACTTGGTGCAAAGCACAGTGCTCAGTACTTCATATACATTCTTTTTAGTCAATGAACCTGAGTTAGGTACTGTTTTATCTCCATCTTACAGATAAGTAAATTGAGACAAAGAGAATTCATGTAACTTGCTAAGGTTTGTGGTTATTAAGTGTTGAAACCAAGATTCCAACTGGTGAGCAACATCAGAGCAAGTGCTATTCTACCTCCCACTGCAAGAGAAAGGAATTGCGGAGTGCTTACTCTAGTCACATTTGAAAGAAACTCCATTTTGCATATACCTTTAACAAGAGAAAGCTGTCTTTAAATTTGATAATCTGTAAATAAGCCAACCACATCTTTTAATAGTCCAAACCAGGATATTTTTGAGATCTAAGGGAGCACTATTAGTAATTGGACATAGTGTTTAAGTTGGTCTTCAGAAGAAGCATTTTTGAGAGTATTACTTCTAACATTGTACTCCTAGATTTTTGCACTCAGAATGGAAAGGAAGCATAGATTTAGGTTGCATTAGGGCCCACAATTGTGGTTGAAAAAGACAGTGGATTGTCAGGCTGAAGACGGAAGCAGTGGATTAGAAAATGGACGTGATAGAGGAAAAGGAAATTCCTGCTAAGTCCCAGAAATGATGTCTACTGAGCTGGTCCCTTCCTAAAATCAAATAATGACAACTTCAAGAAACCATGACAAAAAAATAAGTAAATAGAATATTCTCAGTATAAGGATTAATATTTTTCTAAACTACTGGTCTACCATTTACCGATCTAAAGTGGGAATCTGATTTAACATATTCAAATACGATTTTTAAGTCCAACCTGAGAAAGTAGTCACAGTTTTCTTAGGCTTTTAAAACCATTCAGTGCCATGTAGTCACTTCCAAGTGATTAAACATGTCTTAATATGAACAACAAAGATTCCTGATGAATGTAAGTACTGTCCTAAGGTATTTAAATTGTAACTGTGTGTGTATGTATATGATGACTTCAAATATATTAAAGGATAGATAAAAGGTACGATTAACACAAAGCAGTACTCTGAACCATACCTACTTACAAAAATACCCAGATACAATATTGATTATAGAGTATGGGGAGAGAAAACAAATACACTGATTTTGTAGGCTGATAAGAGTTACTTGTTGCTAAGCATTAACTTTAACTCTTTTGTGGTAGAATAATACATTTGGCATAGTGAAACTAGATGAGAATGTTATCTTTAGAAATTACGTGATTTAAGTGTCATCCTTCATTAAATATACTTGGATACAAATTTTGAGATGTCTGCACATGGAGAGGATTCTGTCTAATGGAATCAGTGCTCAAATCTATGATCAAGATTTTCTGGGTTAAGGTACTGAAAATGTAGGGGAGGGGAACAAGCTCAAAATTACATAAGAAACTGGTATAAAAAAGTTCAGTTAAAAGTAGAAAAAAGTAAGTTTAAAAATGCTGGGAAGTACCAAAGATTTGAAAATGCAACTGCTATATGCAAAACCTGGGCAGCTTTAAAATACCAACGAACAAATTATCCTGTTATATATCATTCTAAATCAGAAAGGGTTTCTAGTCCATGAATTAGAATTCCTCTCTTAGGCTATCTTCATCTGCTCCTCCAAATAAGTCAATCTGCTCAAAAATTTCACGAATAAGAGCCCATTTGTAGAGCTGTGTGAACAGTAGGAATCTGTTAACACTGAAGGCCATGCGATGCTTGTATTCTGGAACTTGGATTTTAGGCTTGCTTCAGTCTCATCTAGTACCATCCCTCCCTTTCTTTTGACTTAACTTTATTTTCAAGATATGTAACATTTACATGGTTTATTGTGCAAAACTATATTAAAATGTTACTTCAGAGAAGTCTTGCCTCCCACCCCTTTCACCTTTAATCTCCACCTACCACCTGTAGGTAACCATTTTCAATTCATTAGCTCATGTTTCCTGTTTCTTTTTTCCCCAAGAGGTAAATAAATATGTATACTCTTATTTCCTTTCTTTTTTACACAAGATGTAGTATGCTTTATACGTGTTTTGGCACCTTGATTTTTTTCCACTTGAATACATTCTAAAAATCATCATCTATTCATGGTGCTCTGTTGGCATGTACCATCTCCAGTGATGGACATTTCCGGGGGTGTTCCCAATCTTGCTATTTCAAATAACATCTCAATGACTCATGCATATGTTAATTTGTATTTGTGGAGGTGTATGTTCAGGGTAGAGCCCTAGAAGTTTGATTGCTGGGCCAAAAGGTAAGCACATAGTTTTGCTCCGTATTGCCCTTCATAGCTATACTTTGTTGCACTCACCCCAACAATGTAGGAACATGACTATTTTTCCTACATCCCTGCCAATAGACTGTATTGTGGAGCATTCAGAGTTTTCCAAGTATGATAGGAGAAAGGGAATCTTAGGATAGTTGTAATTTGAATTTCAACTACGGTTGAGCAATTTTTGATACACTTAAAGATCATTTGCCTGTTTTTTAAACTTGATCTTTTTTTTTTTGAGATATGGTTATATACAGTAAGCTGAGGTCTTAAGCACACAGTCTGATGAATTTTGACCAATGTGTACATTCCCCAATCACAAATAATGCATTGTTCTTGTCCTAGAAAGTTCTTTTGTGTCCTTTTCCATCCTATCCCTTTCCTCCTTTGCTGCCCATGCCCTCAGCATCCACTTTTCTAATTTCTATCACTAGAGATTAATTTTGCTATTCCTAAACTTCATAAAAATGGAAGTGTGCAAAATGTACTTCTTTTGTGTCCAACTTCTTACTCAGCAAAATTTTTGAAATTCTTCTACGTATCAGTAGTCCTCTTTTTTATTGCTGAGTAGTATAAATATAACCTAATGTTTATCCATTCTGCTAATTGACATTTAGGCTGTTTCCAGTTTTTGCTAAGAGTAAACATGTTTGGATCATAAGGTAGGTATATATTTAACTTTACGATAAATTTTTTGACATTTTCTCAGGGGTTGTATCAGTTTATATTTCCACCTGCAATATGAGAGCTTTATTTGTTCTGCATCCTCACAGACATTTAGTGTTGTTTTCAAAAGTTTAGCCATTCTGGTTGGTGTGTAGCATCTGATTGTGGTTATGATGCCGGGGTTCTTGTTCACGAAGCCGAAGAATGAGGTTAGCAAACAGCCAAGGTAGGAGAGCAAGGTACAGGCTTTTTTTTTACAGTTTATTTTATTTTAGTATCATTAACCTACAATTACATGAGCAATATTGTGATGATTAAACTACCCCCTTCATCAGGTCCCCCCCACCAACCCTATTACAGTCACTGTCCATCAGCATAGTGAGATGAGAATCACTGTTTGTCTTCTCTGAGCTGTACAGTCCCCCCCGTGCCCCCCCACCCTATGCCTGCCAATCGTAATGCCCCTTTTACCCTCTTATCCCTCCCTTCCCACCCATCTCCCCAGTCCCTTTCCCTTTGGTAACTGTTAGTCCATTCTTGGGTTCTGTGAGTCTGCTGCTGTTTTGTTCCTTCATCATTTTTTTTTTTTCTTTGTTGTTATACTCCACATATGAGTGAGATCATTTGGTACTTGTCTTTTTCGGCCTGGCTTATTTCACTGAGCATAATACCCTCCAGCTCCATCCATGTTGTTGCAAATGGTAGGATTTGTTTTTTTCTTATGGCTGCGTAATATTCCATTGTGTATATGTACCACTTCTTCTTAATCCATTCATCTACTGATAGGCACTTAGGTTGCTTCCATTTCTTGGCTATTGTAAATAGTGCTGCAATAAACATAGGGGTGCATCTGTCTTTCTCAAACTGGGCTGCTGCATTCTTGGGGTAAATTCCTAGGAGTGGGATTCCTGGGTCATACGGTATTTCTATTTTGAGTTTTTTGAGGAACCTCCATACTGCTTTCCACAATGGTTGAACTAATTTGCATTCCCACCAGCAATGTAGGAGGGTTCCCCTCTCTCCACATCCTCTCCAACATTTGTTGTTGTTTGTGTTTTGGATGTTGGCCATCCTCACTGGTGTGAGGTGATATCTCATTGTGGTTTTAATCTGCATTTCTCTGATGATTAGCGATGTGGAGCATTTTTTCATGTGCCTGTTGGCCATCTGAATTTCTTCTTTAGAGAAGTGTCTATTCATGTCCTGTGCCCATTTCTTAATTGGGTTATTTGCTTTTTGTTTGTTAAGGTGCGTGAGTTCTTTGTATATTTTGGATGTCAACCCCTTATCAGATACATCATTTATGAATATATTTTCCCATATTGTAGGATGTCTTTTTGTTCTACTAATGGTGTCCTTTGCTGTACAGAAGCTTTTCAACTTGATATAGTCCCATTTGTTCATTTTTGCTTTTGTTTCCCTTGCCCGGGGGGATATGTTCATGAAGAAGTCACTCATGTTTATGTCCAAGAGATTTTTGCCTATGTTTTTTTCTAAGAGTTTTATGGTTTCATGATTTACATTCAGGTCTTTGATCCACCTTGAGTTTACCTTTGTGTATGGGGTTAGACAGTAGTCCAGTTTCATTCTCTTACATGTAGCTGTCCAGTTTTTCCAACACCAGCTGCTGAAGAGGCTGTCATCTCCAAGGTACAGGCTTTTATTTAGGAATAAAGTGAAAGGACAGACAAGAGAGTCCGGTGTGGTGCATTGTCTAGGGGTTTTACAGGCAGATGAGGATTTTTCGAGAACATGAAAAAAAGATTTAGGGGTGTAGACCTGCTACGTGGTGTCTGAACACCCCGAATTAACACAAGGAATTCCCTGCCCCGATCTCTCTCTGGAACACCTGTGTCCTGGTCTAGGAGCATATCAAAAGGCAGCCTGCCCAGCCCCCAAGGTGGGCTGAGGTATTGTCTGTTTGCTAAAGAGTAAGTTAAGAATCCTGCTTCCCAAACTTCCTGGGTGTTAAAATGCAATCTTATCTTTAAGGTGAATCTTCCCTGCCTTATAATATGTTGTTTACAGCTGAATCTGCCTGCTAAATTAGTTGCCCAGTTTGCAAAAACACCCCATCAGATCTGAAAGAGGAAAAACAGCACATAGGCCTGGGTCTTTTAGCATGCTAAAGTGAATCTTACAAATGATTAGCATAATAACAACATGGGGTACTCTTCTTTATCTGGGGAACATCAACTGATCTTACTGAAGAATGACCCTAGAGCTTAATGTTTAACACAGAGTTTTGGTAGGGGGTTTCCTTGCATGTAGTTACACTGCTCTGACTGCAAATATTCTGCCTTGGATTTTCTAGAGGCCCTCCCCCTACTCTGACTACACCCACAGTCCCTGTCTCAGTTATAATTTGCATTTCTGTGATGACTAATGTTGGATATCTTTGCATGTGTATACTGACCATTTGTATATCTTATGAATTGTGCAAATCTTTTGTCTATTTTAAATTATTTTTTTGTTACTGATTTGTAGAGGATTCCTTATATAACCTGTATATAAGCCATTTGTCAGATATTTGTATTACAAATATTTTCCCCAGTCTGTGATTTGCCTTTTCATTTTCTTAATGATGTCTTGCCGAGCATAAGTTCTTAATTTTGACACGAAGTCTAGCATACAAATTTTTGTTCTGTTTTGTGTTTTACTGTGTTCTGTCTAGGAAATCTTTGCCTACCCCGAAAGACATTCTCCTATGTCTTTACTAGAGGCCTTATAATGTGAGTTTTTACCTTTAAGTCTGTAAGTCATCTCAATTTAGTTTTTGTGTTCATACTATGAAGTCTTTCAATCAGGCAGTGTAAAATTTTCAACTTTGTTATGCTTTTTCAAAGTTGTTTTGACTATTCTATGTCTTTTGCATTTCTAGATGAACTTTAGAATCAGTTTGCTAATTTTTACAGAAAAAAAACCTGTTGGAATTTTGGCTGAGATTACACTGGATCTATAGATCAATTTGTGGAGAATTGGCATCTTAACAGTACTGAGTTTTCTGACCCATGAAGAAGGCTTATTTCTCCATTGACTTATATCTTATGTAATTTCTCTCAGCAATGTTTTATAGTTTTGGGTAAACAGGTCTTCATATCCCTAAGTGATATTTTTGATGCTGTTTTGAATTGTATGTTTTTTACATTTTAACTTCCAATTGTTTGTTTCTAGTTTATAGAACTACAATTGATTATTGCAAATTGACCTTATGTCGTGAAACCTTGCCAAGCTCATTTATTAGTTCTAGTAGCTTTTCTGTAGATTCCTTAGGATTTTCTACATAAATAATTTTGCTGTGAATAAAGACAGTTTTACTGCTCCCTTTCCAATCTTTTCTTTTTCTCCCCTTTTTGCACTGACTTGAACCTCCAGTTCAATGTTGAATTGAAGTGGTCAGAGCAGACATACTTGTCTATTTCCAGTATTAGGGGAAAGTAAGGGTGATGTTAACTGAAAGAGTTTTCATAGATGCCCTCTATCAGGTTGAATATGTCCCCTTCTATTGTTAGTTTGCTAACATTTTTTATCAAGAATATATGTTGAATTTTATAAAATTATTTTTCTACATTGATTGAGATGATTATATGGTTTTTATATTTTAGTCTGAAAATATGGCAAATGACATTGATTTTTAACTGTTAGACTAATCTTATACTACTGGGATAAAGGCCACCTGCTCATGCTGTTTTATTTTTTATATTTTGGATTATAGTTGCCAAAATTTTGTTGAGAAATTTTGCATTTGTGTTCATGAGGAATATTGGTTGATAATTTTATTTTCTGTTAATGCTTTGTCTGGTTTTAATAACAGAGTAATACTGGCCTTAGAATATGAGTTGGAAAGTATTCTCTCCAGTTTTCTTGAAGAGTTTATGTAGAAATGGTGTTATTTCTTCAAATGTTTGATAGAATTCATTGGTAAAGCCATTTGGGTCTGGAGCTTTCTTTGTGTAAAAGTTTTTAAGTAAAAAAATCAATTTCTTTAATATATATAGGATGCTCAGGTTATCTGTTTCTTCTGGAGGGAGTTTTGGCAGTTTGTCTTGCAAGTAATTTATCTTTTTAATATTTGTGGAATCTATAGTTCTGTGTCATTACTGATATTATTAGTGACCTGTGCTCCCCCAAACTCCCCATTGGTCTGGCTAGAGGTTTACAAATTTTCTTGATCTTCTCAAAGATTTTCCTTCTGTTTACTTTGGGTCTCTTTAGCTGCTCTTAGTTTCTTTAGGTGGAAGCTTACGTCATTGGTTTGAGACATTTTCTAGTATAGTCATTCAGTCCAATAAATTGTCATCTAATTAATGCTTTAGCTGTGTGTCAGGTGTCCCCCAAGACTATGCACAAGCTTGCTGGTTTGCTAGAAGGAATCATAAAACTCAGAAGCTGTTTATGCGTGGTTATAGCTTATTACAGTAAAAGATACAGCTTAAAATCAGCAAAGTGAAAAGGCACATGGGGAGAAATATGGGGGAAACCAGGCTCAAGCTTCCAGGTGTTCCCTCCCAGTGGAGTTGCCTAGGATGTGCTTAATTCCTCTACCAACTGTGTGTGACAACATGTGTGAAGTGTTGCCAACTGGAGCAGCTCCAGGATTTTTACTGGAGGTCAACACCTGTGTGACTGACCTCAGCTACTCTGACTCCAGATCCCCAGAGCAAATGCAGGTGTTCGCTATAAATCACATTAACAACATAAATTATATGGTCAAACAGGTACAGCATTGCGCAAGATCTCAGACAAACAATAACACCCTTAACAGAGCATTCTAAGAACTCAATGTTCAGTTCCCAGGAGTTGGCCAAGAATTTTTCTTGAAAATGTGCAGGATTTGAGCAACCCAGGACTACTCAGTTTATCTTTTTCTATACAAGCTGCATTCTACAAACTTGGATATAAGTATTTTCATCTTCATTCATTTCGAAATACTTTCTGATTTTCCCTTTGACTTTTTCTTTCACACAGGGATTATTTAAAATTTTTTGCTGTTTGGGGCTTTTCAAGGTATTTTTCTTTTTGGTTTCTAATTTAATCCCATTGTGGTCAGAGAATATATTTTGTATGTCTTGAAGCCTGTTAAGTGTCTTGAGACTGTATTATGGTCTAGAATATGGCCCTTGGTAAATATGCCATGTGTACTTGAAAAGGATACGTATTCTTCCATTGGATGGAATTTTCTGTGATAGGATAAGTTGGTTGATAGCATTATTCACATTTATTTCTATACTGGTTTTCTGTCTATTTGTTCTATCAATTATTGAGAGAATGGTGCTGATACCTACTACCAAAATTGTGACTCTGTCTAATTTTTCCATGCATTTCTCTCACTTTTTACTTCATGCATTTTCAGACTTGGTTATTAGGTGCAAAAACATTTAGGATTGTTACATTTTCTTGATGAATTGACCCCTTTATCATTAGGAGATGACCTTCTTTATTCCTGGTAATATTCTTTGCTCAAAAATCTATTTTGATATTAATATAGCCACTCCAGCTTTTTTTTATTAGTGTCAGCAAGCTGTATAATTTTTTATACTTTAACTTTTAACCTTTAAATAAACTTTAAGTAACCTTATTAAAATAAACTTTAAAGTCTTTAAATAAAAAAGGTTTTTAAATGTAACACAGTTTAATCTTGCCTTTTTATCGAATTTGATCATCTCCATCCTTTTTTATGGAAGTATAATATACAATATTATTGGTTTCAGGTGTACAATATACATTTTGAAACACTCACCGTGATAAGTATCGTTATCATCTGTCACCAAAGATATTACAATATTATTGACTATATTCCCCATGCTATACTTTTCATCCCTGAGACTTATTTTATAACTGGAAATTTGTAGCTCTTTATTCCCTTCACCTATTTTTCGCATCATCCTACCCCCCTCCCCTGTAGCAACCGCCAGTTTGTTCTCTGTATTTATGAGTCTACTTCTGTTCATTTGTTTTATTTTTTTAGATTCCACTTATAAGTGAAATCATATAGTACCTGTCTTTCTCTGTCTGACTTAATTTCACTTAGCATAATACCTCTGATAATCTCTGTCCTTTAATTGAAGTGTGTATTACTTTTCTATTGCTGCTGTTACAAAGTACCACAAACTTATATGTTAAAGCAACACATATTTATTATCTTAAAGTACTGGAGGTCAGGAGTCTGGTATGGGTCTCACCACATTAAATCAGGGTGTCAGCCGACTACATTCCTTTCTGGAGGCTCTTGGGGAAAATCCCTTTCCTGATCATTCATGTCATTGGCAAAATTCAGTTCCTTGTGGTTAGGACAAAGTTCCCCTCTTCTTCCTGGCTGTAAACTGAAAGCTGTTTCATCTTCTACAGGCCTCTGCAATCCTTGCCCTTCCCTCCATCTTCAAAGTTAGCAGTGGCAGACCAAATCCTTCTTATGTCACATTTCTCTTCCTCCTTCTTCTGTCTTATCTCTCTATCCAACCAGGAAACATTATCTGCTTTTAAGGGCTGGCTCCCTTATTGGGCCTGCCTGGATATTCCAGGATAATCTCCAGTCTCAAGTCCATGCCTTTAATCACATCTGCACGGTCATTTTTGCCATGTAAGATAATACGTTCCAAGGGTCTAGAGTGTGGATACCTTGGTGTTGGGGAACAGGGGTATTCCCTTTCCTACCACAGGTTGTCTAGACCATTTTTATTTAGTATGCTTATTGATATGGTTTGGTTTAAACCTACCACCTTTCTCATTGCTTTTCATTTATAGTATCTGAATTTTGTTTATTTTTACTCTTTTTCTGTCTTTTTTTTATGATTCTATTCTATTTCCTTTGTTGGCTTATTATGTATAGTTCTTTGTTGTATTATTTTAGTAGTTGTTTTAGAGTTTATATTATATATCTTTAACTTATCCCAGCCTACCTTCACATGATATTTTACCACTTCATATATAGTTTAATAACCTTACAACAGTATACTTTTATTTTTGTCATGTAGTTCATATCTACATATATTGTAAATTCCATATACATTGTTTTTATAATTTTTCTCTGGCTGCTTTTAAGATTTTATCTTTTTCCCTGGTTTAAAGCAATTTGATTATGAGTGCCTTGGTGTAAATTTCTTCATGTATCTTTGATTTGATGTTCTCTGAGTTCCCTAGATCTGTGGAATTATAGTTTTCATCAAATTTGGGGAAATTTGCCAATTATTCCTTCAAATATTGTTTTTTCAGTCATCCTTCGAGGACTCTAATTATGAATATGTTAGGCTGTTTGAAATTGTCCCATGGCTCACTGATCATTTGTTTTTATTTCTGAGTTTCATATTGGATTATTTCTATTGCCCTGTTTTCAATTTCACTAAACTTTTCTTCCATAGTATCTAATTTGTTCTTAATTTCCTCTAGTGTATTTTTCACATCTCAGACATTGCAATATTTATCTCTAGAAGTTTAATTCAGATCTTACTATGAGCCCATGTCTCCTGCTATCCTCACTCTTGTTGAGTATACATATATAGTTTAATAACTCTTTTAATGTCTTTGTCTACTCATTCTATTCTCTGTATCACTTCTAGGTTTATTTGGATTGATTTTTCTTCTAATTATGGGTCATGTTTTCCTGTTTCTTTGCATACCTGATAACTCTTTAATGCCAGACCATGTGAGTTTTATCTTGTTGGGTTCTGAATATTGTTTTATTTCTACAAATATTTTTTAACTTGTTGTGGGATGCAGCTAAGTTAATTGGAGACAGTTTGAACATTTCAGATATTACTTTAAGGCTCTGTTAGGTGAGATCACAGCAGTGTTCAGTCTAGTTCTACTTTTGCCCCAGTACAGAGGCAGAATCATTCAGAGTACTCTACCTGATGCCATGTGATTTATGAGGTTTTTCCAGTCCAGTTGGGAACAGGTACTATTACTGGCTGAGTTAGCCCCAGAGATTCTTCCTATAGTCTTTTTTGGTTAGCTCACCTCTCTTACCCCTCCAGACCTTAAATAGAGGTCACACATGCTGATCGTTTCAACTGAAGACTTGAAAGGAATCCAAAATATTGTTCTTTGCAATTTCTATCTCCTGTGGTACTATGAACTTTTAGCTGTCTTGGTCTTCTTAAATACTCAACTCTGTCACTTCAACTCAAGGAAAGCACTGGGATATGGGTTCCTTCTCTCTGGTCTCTGACCTGGAATCTCTCTCCAAGCAAGAAGCTAAGGCAATTGTAGGGATCACTTCATTCATTTCCCCTTTCTTGATGAGTACTGTCCTGTGATGCCTGATTTCCAATGTCTGAAAGCCATTGCTTCTATAGTTTGTCCAGTTATTTACTTGTTTAAGGCAAAAGGGAGTCCCATCTTTGCTAGAAGCAGAAGTCTCTGCTTTTAAATACAGAACTATTTTCCTTTAAATTTTTTATGACTGTTGAATACTTTTCCTTGTACCATACAGACTTGTTCTTCATTCTGGATATCAGGAATCTCTACTGTTCCCAGATCTCAGGACCCTATCCACACTGTTCTCATCTTCATGAAAACACTTTCCGAGGCTCTCTGTGCTGTGTTAGCATGTGAGAAGACTCTGGAAGGCTGCTTTGGGCATGTCTTACTTAAGTCTCCCATGCCTTCCCCAAGTCCCATATCCCCTCTCTCTCTTTGGAGCTGCCACATGTAGTTAGATATGGGATAGGAAAAGAAATTCATTTTTTATCACTTTATTTTAGTGTTATATAGTAATATTTTGATATTATTTCCAACTTACAGAAAAGTTGCAAAATTAAAAAAAGGTCTTTATTCAGTTTCCCCAGTGTATATTAATGGCCCCTTTATCATATATTAATTGACCATGTATGTATGGTTTTATATCTGGGCAATGTTAAAGGAAAACTTTTCAGCTTTCTGCTATTAAGTGTGATGTTGGCTTTGGGTTTGTCATATATGGCCTTTATTATGTTGAGGTATGTACTCTCTATACCATTTTATTAAGAGTTTTTATCATGAATGGATGTTGAATTTTGTCAAATGCTTGTTCAGCATCTATTGAGATGATCATGTGATATTTGTCCTTTTTGTTGATGTGATGTATGATATTGATTGATTTACAAATGTTGTACCATCCTTGCATCCCTGGAACAAATCCCACTTAATCATGATGGATGATCTTTTTGATGTATTTTTAAATTCAATTTGCTAATATTTTGTTCAGGATTTTTGCTTCTATGTTCATCAGGGATATTGGTCTATAATTTTCTTTTTTTTGGTGTTTTTATCTGGTTTTGTATTAGAGTGATGCTGGCCTCATAGAATGAGTTTGAAAGTATTTACTCCTCTTCTACTTTTTGGAATACTTTAAGAAGGATGGGTATTAGCTCTCTTGAATGTTTGATAAAATTCAGCCATGACACCATTGGGGCAAGATGTTTTGTTTTTACATAGTTTTTTGATTACCAATTTGATTTCATTGCTGGTAATTGGGTCTGCTCAGATTTTCTGTTTCTTTCTGGGTCAGTCTTGGAAGGGTGTATTTTTCTAGGAAGTTGTCCATTTCTTCTAAGTTGTTCAATTTATTGGCATATAATTTTTCATAGTATTCTCTAATAATTCTTTGTATTTCTGTGGTATCCGTTGTGATTATTCCTTTTTCGTTTCTGATTCTTTTTATGTGTGTACACTCTCTTTTTTCTTGGTAAGTCTGGCTAGGGATTTATCGAGTTTGTTTATTTTCTCAAAAGAATCAGCTCCTAGTGTCATTGATTCTTTCTATTGTTTTATTCTTCTCAATTTTATTTATTTATGTATTGTCTCTCCTCACTTCCTCCCTCAGCTCTTGCATATTTCTCTGTAGATCCATCAGTATGGTTATGACTTTTATTCTGAATTCTTTTTCAGGAAGATTGTTTAAATCTGTCCCACCAGGCCCTCTCTCTGGGGTTGTCTCAATGAGTCTGGGCCATATTCCTCTGTCTTTTCATGGTGATAGAAGTGGTCGCTGGCAGATGCCACTTGTGTCAGGTGGGAGAACAAAGTCCCTTCCGGCTTGCTGTTCTCCTTGCCCTTCAGAGCCTGAGCTGGTTACCTGCACACTGGGAGGCAGTCTCTGGGATAATCCCCTGAGCTGCCTGTGTGTGGGGCCACCCTCAGCTTAGCCTACGGCACTGTGGTGGTTGGAGTCACGCTGGTTGCATTCTGCTCCCCTTGGTGCCTTCCAGATCTTGCTTTTGGTTCTGCAGGCCTTCCCTGTTAGCTGCTCACTTGCCAGGAGGAGATTCTGTGTGGTTGCTGTGGGCGGGGCCGCTCTCCCGCTGTTCCGCAGCTGTGGCGGATCCACTGGGCCCTTTGCAGTGCCTGCTGGGGGGTAACGAATGGCAGGCTGCTTATCCCGGTGAGGGGATTTGGGGCTGCTTTACCCGGCAGCCGGATAGGGGGCCCGAAGTTCCTAAAGATTCCCAGCCTGCTGTGTTGAGTGCGCTGGGACAATTTTTTTCCACTGTTGGGCCCTTGTCTCTTTAAGAGTTTTAAAAAAGCACCCGCTTTTCTTTTTGTCCCAGGGGATCCGGCTGAGCGGACCCACTTGCAGTCTCCGTCTCGGATCCTGCCCTTCTGTTTCTCTAAACTCCAATACACCATGTGACGTGTGTCTGTGCTCCCAGTGCAGATCACCAGGGCTGGTTATTTAGCAGTCCTGTGCTTCCACTCCCTCCCCACTCTGATTCTTTTCCTCCTGCTGGTGCACTGGGGTGGGGGAGTGCTCGGGTCCCGCCGGTTCACGGCTTTGTATCTTACCCGCTTCGTGAGGTGCTGAGTTCTCACACATGTAGCTGTAGCCTGGCTGTTATGCTGTATTTTCTGGTCTCTCTTTTAGGAATAGTTGTATTTGTTGTATTTTTACAAATATATATGGTTTTGGGAGGAGATTTCCGCCGCCCTGCTCATGCCACCATCTTCCCAGAAGTCTTCTCCTTTTTTGTATCTATTTGTAGGCTTTAGATTTGTGGTTACCAATGGTTTAAGGAAATCTTCCTTCCTATCTAACAGTCTATCTTAAATTGCTGATACCCTAATTCAAACACAATCTAGAGGTTCTTTCTCCTCCCTTCTTCTTCCTCCTCCACTTTATGTATTAGTTGTCATATTCTGCACTTTTTGCGTATTACTTGACTGATTTTGTGAGTACTGGATTCAATTTTGTACTTGCTTGGTAGTTAATTGGTCTACTACTTTTACTGTCAGTTTATTTTCACTGGTGAAAGCTATTTATCCTTAGGAACATTTTCATTTACAGAAGACCATTTAACATATCTTGTAGGGCTGGCTTGGTGGTGGTGAATTCCTTCTACTTTTGTTTATCTGAAAATTATTTAATCCCTGCTTCAAATTTAAATGATAATCTTGCCAGGTAGAATATTCTTGGTTGAAGGTCCTTCTGTTTCATTACATTAAATATATCACACCACTCCCTTCTGGCCTGTAAAGTTTATACTGAGAACTCTGCTGATACCCTGATGGGGTTTCCTTTATAAGTAATCTTTTTTTTCTCTCTGTATGCTTTCAGTACTCTCTCCTTGTCCTTGATATTTGCCATTTAAATTATTATGTCTTGGTGCTGTCTTTCTGGGTTCCTTTTGTTAGGGGCTCTCTGAGCTCCCATGACCCGAGTGCCTATTTCATTCCCCAGATTGGGGAAGTTTTCAACAATTATTTCCTCAAAGAGACTTCCTATCCCTTTGTCTCCCTCTTCTCCTTCTGGTACCCCTATTATGTGAATATTGTTCCATTTGTATTGGACACACAGGTCTTATTATTATTTCATTCCTAGAGATTCTTTTTTTCTCTCTGTTTTTCGGCTTCATTGTTTTCTTGCTCCTTAATTCCAAATCATTTACAACTTCTTCAACCTGTGAAAGTCTGCTATTAAATCCCTCTATTGTATGTTTCATTTCAGATACTGTATTCTTCAGCTCTTAGTGACTCTTTTGCAGGTTGTCTTTTTGTTGAGGTCCTCCCTGAGATCTTGGGTATTTTTCTTTAGATCTGTGAGAATGTTTGACTTTTACTTTGAACTCTTTACCTAGAAATTGGTGATTTCAGTTTCTTTCAGCCCTCTTTCTGGTGTTTTGTCTTATAGTTTTATTTGGAACAAATTCCTCTGCCTCCTCATTTTTTCAGTGTCCTATGGAGTAGTTGCTTTATGGAGGAGGCACCTTCTAGTGCCCAGAAGCTCAAGACACTTCACTTTCCAGTGCAGGAGCTCCAACTGTTGGCATGCAGTGGGTGAGGTGCCTTTCTGTCTGGCTTGTAGTGATCTGATTTCAGGCAGGCTGCATGGGCCATCAGCTGGTTGTGCACATATGCAGGCAGAAGGCTTGGTGCTGTGCAGCTGTAGTTGCTGTAGGCAGAGTCACCCTCCATCTGGCCTGCAGCAATGGCAGGGGCTGAAGGTGGGCCGGACCAGTGCCTTTCAGAAGGAAGGAGCTCCTGGGGCTGGCTCCCACAGCACTTCCCTGGTTGGGCCAAAACAGGGCTGAGAAAGCTGGGAGAGTCTCCTCTGCCTACCTGGCATCAAAGTCTGACACCACTGTCTAGCCAAGTGGCCCATCCACAGGCTGAGCATGCAGGGAGGAGCCTTGAGACTGAGCTGGTGGAGTTGATGTGGGTGGAGCCACCCTCTACCTGGCCTGCAGCAATGGCAGGTGTCACAGGTGGGCAGAACTGGCACTTGCCAGGAGGAAGGAGCTCCTGGGGCTGGCTCCCACAGTATTTCCCCTGCTGGCCCAAAACAGGATCAAGAGAGCTGGGAAGGTCTCCCTCTGCTTACCCTGCAGCAAAGTCTGACACCACTGCCAGGCAATGTGGGCTGTCCACAGGCCGTGTGCGTCAGGGAGGAGCCTTGGGTCTATGTTGCCAGTGAGGGGGATGGAGCATCTGGGGCTCCAGAGAGTTCCCTACTTGTTGGGCTGAGGGAGGACTGGGGTGACATTGTCCACCTGCCCTTTCTCCTGAGCAAAGAGCTCTGTGTAATCCTTGCCCCTCTGGTGCCCCTTCCACTTCTGGGAAGCCTTTCAAACTGTCTGCTTTGCTTTTCTCTGAGGGGGCCAGTAGAGCATGCCTGTTCTCCACAAGCTGCTGGAATCTCAGCCTCCCCGACTGTTCCACCTTTCTTTGTTGTACAGCCCCACTAATCACCAGAGCACCATGTAATGTGGATTCATGTCTCCACAGCAGATCTTCAGGGCCAGATCTTCTGTGATCCTGGGCTCCTACTCCCTCCCCACTTCATTCCTTTTTCTCCTACCTGTTGGCTTGAGTGGGGGAAGGGCTTGGGTCCCACTGGATCTCAGCTTTGCCACTTTACCCTTTTCTGTGAGGTCTTCTCTTCTTCCCCATATGTAGATAGTCAGTTCTATAGTCTTCAGGTTGTTTTCAGGTTTAGTTGTATTTGCTGTATTTTCATGTTTTATGTGTTTTGGGGAGGAGGTTTCTGCCTTGCCTTCTTACTCCACCATGTTTTTCCCAGCTCCTTTCTTTTTTTTTTTTTTATTCTTTTTGCTCTTTGTTTTTATTAGTTTTACCTACAATTAGTTAAAAGTCAAATGGTGCTTTAAAATGCATATAACAATTAACCACAGCCTTTGATTTTACAATTTATATTCCCCTTTCCCATTCTTCCCCTTCTCTATACATACACACACAAGATGTATTTTCTATTGACTTCTTATTTGTTCAGATTCCCTTTCCCTGCCCCATCCTCCTAATACAAAGACATCTCGATTTTGGTTAAATACATATTCAAATATTTTCATAATTTTGACTGTGGAAAATACTGTTGGTCACTGCAGCTCCTTTCTTTTTATGACATTAAACTTTTGAAGTTACTGAAAAACTCTAAAAAGATAAGAAACTGGCTACAGAGAGAGCCTCCAGGGAAGCGAACTAGGTAGTTTGGGGCCAGTGGTGGGAGTTATTTCTAGGCAAGTTAGTAAGTACAGATCACACTCAAGAATAGGGAATTAAGCTCTACTTCCTGGAGGGGACAGTATCAATGTGTATATTACGTGGAATTCTTCTGTAAGGAACATTTATCCCTTCTCCACCATTTATCACTCAATCATTATATCAGTATTAACTCACGAATATTTATCTTACTTTTGGAGCTCTAATCCAATACTACTGTTTTTTATTTTGTTGCTTAATTTGTTCCAGCTTTGTTTCAAGTTGGCCCCTGTGTACTTTTGACAAGCCCCCTTGAATTTTTTGTTAGCACTTCCAAATTTTCTAGTACCACAAAATACTCTAGGCTTATTTTGTATTTTCTCTGCCTCAGCCCTACACTTAGTCATTTCTCTTAGGAGTCCTAATTCCTTTTATTAAAGAATGGTATTAGAAAACAAGATCTGGGTGATGGGTGTGCTCATCACTCCTGGGATGTCACTACTTCAAGACCCTCTAAAAGGACAGAATGAGGAAATATATGTATGTATACTAACACATATACACACATATATCTATAGTTCTGTTTCTATCTGCATATATATTAAAATAAACATGAATTCACTCACATAAAAAAGGTACAAGGAAATTCATGCAAAAATTAAAACCATGCCTTGCTTTCCCAATCTTTCAGAATTGCTTCATCTATAACAAAAATTAATGTAATAATTACATACATACATAAACATGTGTTTATACTGATTTCTGCAACTTGAATCCAGCACCACAGGGTTTAGTCTAGCCTTCTCCCCTCCTCCTTTATTTATTTGTAACTACTTGATCTGGTACCATGGCTCCTATTATCTACAATTTATTTACTTATTTGTTTGACCCTAGTGTACATGCTGTTCCAGAATTACTGTCCTTGTAGCCCTGTGAGAGAAAACTTTAGAAACTAGAGTACAGTATTTATATATAGTTCTTTTTTGTCTGTAGTCTTTGAATACCTGATTAAAACATCATTTGCCAAAGTTACTTTGGTCAGGTCCTTTATTTTTATTTTTCAGTTTTATTGAGAAATAATTGAAATACATCACTGTATAAGTTTAAGGTATACAGCATGATGGCTTGATTTATACATATTGTAAAATGATTACCATAATAGTTTCAGCTAGCATCATCTTCTCATACAGATACAATAAAAAAGGAAAGAAAAATAAAATAAAATTTTTCTCCTTATGATGAGAATACTTGCTCCTTTTATTCCTGCCCACTTCAATGAGGTTATGTCATACATTTGTAATACAGTTAGATTCACTTGTCACAGTCTGCATTCAATCTGTCCAGGGTTCCCTGACATCTTTGTTGATTTTTAAAAGTTTGTATACAGTAAAGTTCACTGTATGGGTAGAGTCATGTATCCACCATCCCAGGACAGTTCAATCACCCTTCGTGTCCTCCTCCTGCTTTCCGCCACCCTTCCCTCCACCCCCAGAGCCAGGGCCATTTTGAAGTGCTGGTTTCCAAGTCTGAAGAAACCATTAACACTGATCACTGAAACTGCTGAGATCAGAGAGAGCCAGGGTACAACAGAACAGAAGAATGTGATTTCGCCTTTCCGGCTGCTCTCTAGAGGCTGAATGAGAAGCCTTCAACAACTCCCAGAAGGAGCAGAAAAGAAGGTCCATAACTTTCAGTTGCACCTTTATCTTTCTCATATACTATATTTTACATGTTTAAGTAACAAATTGTGTATCTTCCATCTGGAAAACCATAATGAGGAAAAGTCTACTCACAGTCTGGTGGGGAAGATATCTTTTAATATAAAGAACCTAGAGTTGTTACAGCCTTTAGATGACCTAATCTTTAAGCAGCCTTGTGAGAGACCAGAGAGGAGAGTTATGCTTTTGAAACACAGCTTGCAGTTGGCAATGAAGTAGGTATAGCATTTTTCTTATATGCCACTGAATTCAACTGAAAATATTTGGTATTTTTACATCTCTAGTTATTAGTAAGATTGGTTTATAGTTTTCTGTTTTCTTTTGCTATCTTTGGGCAGGTTTTGGTATCAGGATTTTGCTCCTTTTAAAAAACACATTGAAGTAGATTTCTGTAAATATGACAAATTTGATATGGGTAGCAACTCAAATCTGGTCTGCTTCTGGAGCTGATAGTTGGGGTTAAGTGAGACTGAGCTTCATGGGAGTTCTAGCTGGGAGAACTTGGGTAGAGCTTTCTCCTAGGTGGACTGGTCAAGTCTTGGAAACCGAAGTAGGAGAGCCCTAGGGAGGGGATTCAAATCAGGTAGTTATTGGAAAGAGCTCAGGCAACCAAGGCATGGATCTTAAGGTAGGGGAAAGGCGGACTGACATTGGTTCTCCTCAGGTGGATTTGCTTGTTTGGTCTTCCAAGTGACCAAAGGAAGCTAAAGTGGTGAACTGTGTCCTCTCCATCCCTGAGTCTAGGGGAGCCCCTGAGGGGTGAGACCACTTTGTCTTCCACCCTTTTGGGCCTACTGTCTCTGTACTTTAATAACTCTATCTCAGTCCCAAGGAGGACTAATCTAAGGGATCCCAGAAACTAGACAAGATAAATCAGAATAAGGGTAACACATGTTCAAGAAAACTTGTTCAAGATAATCACTTGTGTCAAAGAATGTGAACACAGGGAGAGTAACTTGTACTGCAAAATATTTTCTGAGTCCATGTGACTTCCCAATTGCTTAACTCAGTAGCTAATTAGAAGAAAAGGATGGTCATTATTGGGATACAACTTGGTGTCCTGCAAATTGAACTTCAAATCATAGAACAAAAACACAAAGATGGAAACCATGAAGAACTTGTCATAAATTGGGGTGAATGTGTGCATGAATTTCTTTAGTATACACTCAAGAACTAGTGGGTCATAGGATAGGTGTATCTTCACCTTTATTAGAATATGCTAAGCAATTTTCCAAAGATGTGTCAGTTTGCATATCCCTCATCAATTACAAGTTACCTTTGCTGCACATCCTTCCCCAATGTTTGGTATTACTAATTTTTAAATGCTTGCCAGTATGATATGTGTGTAGTGGTATATCATCATGGTATTCATTTGTATTCCCTCTTTAACAGTGATGTTGAATAGTTTTTCATGTTTGTTGGCTACTCAGATTTCCTCTTTTTTGAAATGGGTATTTCAGTGTCTTGCTTATTTTTATCTTGAGTTGTCTTTCCCCCCTCATTTATATGTAAGCATTCTTTTTATATTCTGAACATGAGTCCTTTATCAACTAATATGTTGCAAATATCTTCTCCCATGTGGCTTGTCTCTTTATGGAATCTTTTGATGAATAAAAGTTATTAATTTTAATATAGTCAAATGTTTCAATATTCTGGTATGTGGTTACTGCCTTTTGTGTTTTGATTAAGAAAACTTTCCTTGGTCTCTTGTCATGAAGATATTCTCCTATATCATATTCTAAAATTTTGTCCACATTTAGTTTAAAATCCACCAGAGTGTTTCTCTAAGATGTGAGGTAGGGATCTAGGTTGTTAGCTTTTTTCAAGCTGCCAGGTCTTCTCCCATGAACAGTAATCTCTTATCTCCTCGTCATTCTAACCAAGGACCTCAGCTGAGCCCTCTATGGCACTTCTCCCACTCCTGCATTCTCATTAAATCAACATAGTTCAGATATTTCTTTTTTCTCACGTGGAATGGAGATTTTTATACCTCAGTCTAATAACTCCTACATAATACCACCACTCACCTCTTCCTAAAATTCAGAATTTATTATGGTACCCCTCTTTCTAATCCCACTTACATTTCCCATGGCTTTAAGGATAGAATTTTAACACACCAGTGTGTCATCAAATCCCTTGGCAGACTGTGTTCCTTCCACATTTCTTTGCCTTATTTTCCCCTCTGTCCCTTCACAAACTTCCTTCTCTCATATTCATCTTTGATTTCTGGTGCCCAGCACTTAGTAGGTATTCAAAAAATGTGTGTTAAAATATAATTAAGTCCAGTGCACACAGAGTACACATTCTATACCAATAATAAATGCTGACTTGTTGAATGAATGAACATCTCTGCACTTATTATCTGTATCATTCATTTTAGTACCTAATGTACCAAAGTAAACTTTACCACAATAAAGTTTCTATGAGATATATATATAGTTATGGGATCTAGTCCTTGGAGAATTGAAACAGCAGGTTAATGACAATTACCTATAACATAGCAAAATGTTTTGTAGAGACAGTGAACAAGATAGTGAACATGGGGCTGATTGTGTAATCTGGATAGTAAAGCTAAGAAGTGCTTAATAGGAGAGAGACTACTGAGGGGCAATCTCAACAGGAAAAGTCTCCAGAGGGAGAGAGGCCTCAGCTGGATTTTTGAAGGATGGTTAGGCCTAGGGAATCCTGACCGGCGGAAAGAGCAAATGCGGGAGTGGGCGTGGGCTTGGAGTCTGGTGGGACATTCGGGTTGGTGGTCATTGCCCCTGCATTCTGACCTTGTGGACTGACACAAAGGTTATGTTTGGTTGGAGCCCGTCCTGAGGGTTGATGGTAGAACGTGAGTGTGAGCAAAGGTCCTGATGTCATCAAAACAGTACAGCATGGTGCTTAAGTGCATGGACTCTTGACTCAGACCTAGGTTCAAATCCCAGGTCCACTGCTTTCCAGAGTGTGTCCATGGACAAGTTACTACTATGCACTGAATTGTGCCCCCCTCACTCCAAAATCATATTTTGAAGTCCTAACCCCCAGTGTGATGGTATTTGACAGTGGGACCTTTGGGATGTAATTAGATTTAGATGAGGTCATGAGGGTGGGGCCGTCATCATGGGACGAGTCCCCTTATAAGAGACCCCTGAGAGCTTGCTCCCTCTCCCTGCCACATGAGGACACAACCACAGCAGACTTATCTCAAAGCCAGGAAAAGTGCTCTCGCAAGAACCTGCCCATGCTGGCAGCCTAATCTCCCACTTCCCAGACTCCAAGACGGTGAGAAATAAATTTCTGTTCTTTAAGTGACCCTGTCTGTGGCATTTTATCCTAGCAGCCTGAGCTGAGATGTCTATCTTCTCTAAGCCATGGTTTCCTAACCCATGAAAAGAATAATAAAATATTTACCTTCTGGGGCTTCTGTGAGAAGTAAATGCAAACAAAAGTCAGAATGGCTCCTGGCACACAGTAAACATACAACAAGTCTGCTGTAGGAGGTGAAGTGGGGTTACCTTTAGAGACTGGAAATGGCATGGCAAACAGACATCATGGGGACTGCAGGGAGCTCCCTTTAGCATCATAGGTCCTGCAAAGGAGAGCAGATCAGTTTCCTTGATCTCCATGGTGTGGGATGTAATCAGTAGTCTTTATTCCAGACCCATCGCTAGAAACCCCTCCTAAGTGTCATAGGACAGCTAAGGGATGAATGGGTAAGACAGGGTCATCTACAAAGAGGTTGTTTCAAACCCCACAAGTGGTGTCCAAGTCATTTACATTAGACTTTTCAGGCCAGAGTCTAAAGAAACTCAGCTGAACACAAAATTTTAATTAAAAATAAAAACTTGAGCCCAGTCATGGCTCCTATTGCTCTTGTGTTTCATTGCCATCAGACACAGCTGCCTCTGGACTGCTAGAAGCATTGGAAAGCCTCCTTGATTGTACAAAATCGGGGCGGCTTCTTTGTGCTCTAAATCCATCTGTGAGCTGGTCACCTGGACATGAGGCCATCCCTCCGATGTCCTGTTCCTTTGGCTGAGGGCTTCTGCCCCAGACTTAACTGCCTTGGTCTTCCTCAGGAGAAATGGATTCTTCAGTAAAACAGGAGTGTACATATGTCACATGAAGACATGTACAAGAATACTCACAGCAAGACTTCCGGGAATATGGCGACATGAACGGACCAGCAGAAAAATTCCTCCCAACATTATATTTATTCACGAAAATACAGCAAATACAACTATAAAGCAGACCATCCAAATACCAACTAAAGGCAAAGAATAAAACACCTAATATATAAAGAAAGAAGGAGGAAGAATAGGAAGGGAGAGATAAAGAAACATCAGACGGCGTTCACAATAACTTAACAAGAAAGTTAAGTTAGATTCTCAGATAGTAAAGAAGCAACCCTTGAACCTTTGGTAACCACGAATCTAAAACCTGCAATGGCAATAAGTACATATCTATCAATAATCACCCTAAATGTAAATGGACTGAATGCACCAATCAAAAGACACAGAGTAACAGAGTGGATAAAAAAG
>JAQQAC010016209.1:36807473-36864224 GCA_029783875.1 Phataginus tricuspis
TTTTGCCTATGTTTTTTTCTAAGAGTTTTATGGTTTCATGACTTACATTCAGGTCTTTGATCCACCTTGAGTTTACCTTTGTGTATGGGGTTAGACAGTAGTCCAGTTGCATTCTCTTACATGTAGCTGTCCAGTTTTTCTAACACCAGCTACAGCAGCTTTATTTATAATAGCTCCAAACTGGCAACAGCCCAGGTGTCCCTCAGCGGATGAATGGATAAATACGTGGTATCTTCACACAATGAAATTCTACTCAGCCATAAAAAGAAGGACACCTGCACACAATATGGATACACCTCAAAAACATGTTGAGCGAAAGAAGCCAGATGCAAATGCATATAATACTGTGCCGTTCCATTTCTGTGAAGTTCAATAATAGGCAAAATGAATCTAGGGTGAGAGAATTCAGAATTATGATGACCTTTGTTACGGATGGGAGAGGACATGGTATTGAATGGGAAGCTGCAAAGGGGATGTTTCTTGTGGAACAGAAACGGTCTGTATCGTGATGGTGCTCACGTGGGGGCATGTGTCTGGAAAACTCATCAAGCTGACCCTGAAAATGTGTGCCTTTTTGGTGTTTAAGTTATACCTCAATTAGAATAAGAAGAAAGAACAGGGGCAGGAAGTGAGAAATGAAGTCATCAATAAACCCAGCAAAGCACAAAGGGAGGCTCGCCAGAAAGGCCATGTGGGCGCGGCGTCTGCAGGAGGAGGCAGGCAGCTGCAGCCCGGCCCTGTGAATCGGGCCAGTGCCCTGGCCGCTGCCTGGGGGCGCCTGCTCTGCAGCTGGCCCAAGAAGGGAGACTCCACTTGATCATGGGGTAGGGATCAGTTCTGCAGGGCCAGGGACTCCTCAGCCTCCAGAAACACAGTCTTTCTGGGAAGACAGATAATTTTGTAAAAATTACATGCTCTTTTGCCAACTCGATTCAGCCTCTTAACCTTTTGGCAGCTGCTCCAGGGACCTCACAGAGCCAGTGGAGACAGTTTTCTAGAGTGTGACAGAGTGGGCATTAATCCCACAGATTTGCTGCCAAACCGAAAGAAAAATGGCAGTTTAAAAAAAAAGGCAAAGAATTGGTAGCTGGGGGCCAGTTAAAACTGCTTTACTGGAGGACCGGAGTGCCTCCCCAGTCAGCAGCTGCATTCTGGACTGGGTGCAGTTGCCTCCTTTCCTCAGAGGGCTACTAGCTCTCCTGACTTTCCAAACTGTAGACAAGGAAGATATGATTGGGAAATCGGGCTTCCAATCGCAGGTCGCCACTCAGTCCCTGGGCTTTCCTTGCTCCCACCAACACGCTTGCCTTACTTGCTTGTTCTGACCACACTGAGCGGCGTTCTCAATGAGCACAGGTCCTTTGTCCCCTTCCACTCAGCCTACAGCTGTCCCTGCTTGCCTTTTTCTCCTCCTGTGGGTCCTAACCATGTGACAGCAAGTTGGATATTTCCCCCCTCCTCTGTCTCCCCTTCTCCTTTCTCATTTTGAGCACTGAACATAGAGTTTTCATGCATCTGTCCAGGAAGAGTTCTGTTATGGACACTTGGGTGGAGAATTACTCTTAATATAATGGCAGCCAAAAATTATGCACACGTGACTGAGCCAAAAATTCTTTGTGTATAAGTGTTCTCCTTTTTTTCTATGGATACATGAAGGTGATAGAAACTGTGATTCCCTGATAACTCAAATGGAAGCTGAGAGAAGGCAGGCTGCAGGTTTAGAATTGAAGCAAATGAAACAAAAGGCAGGATAAATTTGAAAATTACTTTTCCAACTTTCACTGTTAGTCACCCAGTTTCTGAAATCCTCCTGATATTTTGTGTTGGTTTGTTTTTAGTTTCTGGACTTGAAAATAAACATCAAAACTGGTTCAGATTTCTTTTCAGTAGGGTTATCTCAGTTTTTAAAAAAAGTCTTGGTGCCTCAGATGAGGTTGACACTCAAAGTCAAGGCCAGGACTCAGAAGCCTTGGTGAAGTCCCTGTTTGCTGACCAGACTGTCAAGGGAGAAATCATTGCTCTTTAAAAATGTCTTTGTTTTCTCACAATAAAAGCAATACTTCTGGGTGGCCTCTATTTTCTTGTTGGTCCGTGTTAATATTTTCAATTTTTCTATAATGCACACATATTTAATATTATTAAAAGATTTTTTTGAAGTTCCCAAAGAATAGTTGTTAAATACAGAAAAGTAGAAATGACTTGTAAAGAATCCGAAGCCCTATTATGTTAAGTCCAACCACGTTTAATATTTTGGTATCTTTACTTCCAGTCTTACTGCTATGCAAGACTTTTTTTATTAAAGAAAGAAACAAAACCAAAAACAGAAAAAGCGTGACACATACAGAACATTTTGCGACCTGCTAGTTTCACTTAACATTGGGTCATAGGCATCTTCTCAGGGCATCATAACTTCTCTGTAAACAGTATTTTAATTTAGTTGCATATGTAATTGTGTGGCTGCAACCCCAATTACTTAGCTTTTTCTCCACTCTTGGGAACTTTAAATTATATACAACTCTCTGCTATTTAAAATAATGGCATGATTATAATTTCAATGCATACATCTTCTGTTTCTTTTATTTAAAAATTTTTAGTGTTGCTTTTTTGGGGCAAAGTTATATATATATATGTAATAAACTGCAGGGTTTATTACAAAAAACATTCTCCCCCACCTCTTCCCCTGCGTTTGCCTTGCCACATGGCCAATGTCTTTTAGCTAATTCTTTTGCCTACTTACTACCACTTCTCTAAGTAACAGGCTTGAAAATGGAGACTTCTTAAGTTTTCTGTTGGGGGCATTATTTATTGAATCTCCACTGTGGAAGATACAGATTTGTATTGCTTTCTGGCCCCCTCCTCCCATGCTCCCAGTATAGATTACATCAGCATTTAGTATTGTTAAAAGAACAACCTCCCCAGACAATCTACTGATCTCGTAGGTTTTTATTCAGTGATCCATGAAGTAGGCAGCATTCAGTCCAGCAGATGGAAAGGAGCTCTGAAGAGCTGTACAAGGTGAGATTTTTTTATAGACCCAAGTAAGCCAGAGTAAGGAAGTTATACTGGGCGTTTGCTGAGTGGTGATATGGAGCAAAGGGAAGACTCGGAGCAGGTCAGGTAAATCGTGCAGAGTAGGCAAGTGACGATGGGTTGACCCAGGAGTTCCTTCACCGAAGACCAGAGCAGAGAAACTTAGTTAAGAGTTGGTTTGCTGACATGGGGCTTACTTCGCATGAGGGACTCCATCTTGAGCCTAACTTGGTTATTTTAAGAGTATTTAGATTATTATGTCTACATAAATGCCATTCAAAGTTGGGTCATGTAGTATACAATGCCCACTTTTCCTTTCCCGCATAATGTTTTGTTTTCTCAGTTCTTAAGCATGTTGTTAATTCCTTTGCTTGGTTCTCTATGTAGTTATTATTTATTCAAACCCAAATTCTTCACCAGGGGTCTAAGTCTTCTCTCAAAATGTTCAGATGCATCAGGTTTGGACGAGTTGCATCTTCCTGAAGGAACTTGGCTCTTGAGGTCTCTGACCTGCTTTCCTGGGGGCTGGGTGGCCTCATGCCTAGTGCACAGCTGTCTCCTGGGACCACCCTTGCCACCCTCCAGGGACCCCTTTCCCGTTTCTCTCATGCTTTCCTACATCTCAGGTGTCCTTTATCTGGGTCTACTATACCCTTTTGGTACAACTCATCCTCCAACACCTTCCTGAAACTGGTGCTTGAAAGTGAAAACTTTTGAGAACTTGAATGCCTGAAATTCATACTTGAATAGATATAGTTTGGGTAGATAATGAAAGGTGGGGAAATAATTTTCTTTTAGAATCTTGAAGTCATTGTCTTCTGGATCTAGCTTTGTTGCTGTTCTGACTCCTGACCCTTTGTATGTAACATGTGCACCCCCCATCCCCCCACCCCCAGCCTCTGGAAACTTGTGGGGTTTTCCTTTGTCCCTACGGCTCTGAACATTCATCCATTCTAATGGGGGCTCCAAAAATCCTTCCAACGTAAACACAAATGACCTTTCATTCTGGGAAATTTAATGAGTTTGTGAACCCCAGGTCTCTACTGCCTTCCAGTGTGGTAGGGGCAGCACTGGTTCTAGTACAGGCACATTCATTTGGGCAAATTGAATGCAAGAAAAGGACGAAAGAGCAGAGATGATGAAAATGGTGCCATGGTGCTTCTACTCAATGAGTATCACCTGAAAGTAAGCCCCAAATGGCAGGCTTGAATCTTCCTTTTAATCCAACTCAGTTTCTCAGTGTTTCTCGCAGTTGGGACCATCCTGTCATACAGGTAATGCTTTTTTTTTTTTTTAAGATTTATTTTGGTATCATTAACCTACAATTACATGTGCAATATTATGGTGATTAAACTACCCCCTTCATCAGGTCCCCCCACCAACCCCATTACAGTCACTGTCCATCAGCGTAGTGAGATGAGAATCACTGCTTGTCTTCTCTGAGTTGTACAGCCCTCCCCGTGCCCTCCCTACCTTATGTCTGCTAATCGTAATGCCCCTTTTACCCTCTTATCCCTCCCTTCCCACCCATCTTCCCCAGTCCCTTTTCCTTTGGTAACTATTAGTCCGTTCTTGGGTTCTGTGAGTCTGCAGCTGTTTTGTTCTTTTAGTTTTTTTCTTTGCTCTTATGCTCCACAGATGAGTGAAATCATTTGATACTTGTCTTTTTCTGCCTGGCATATTTCACTGAGCATAATACCCTCTAGCTCCATCCATGTTGTTGCAAATGGTAGGATTTGTTTTCTTCTTATGGCTGAATAATATTCCATTGTGTATATGTACCACATCTTCTTAATCCATTCATCTACTGATGGACACTTAGGTTGCTACCATTTCTTGGCTATTGTAAATAGTGCTGCAATAAATATAGGGGTGCATCTGTCTTTTTGAAACTGAGCTGCTGCATTCTTGGGGTAAATTCCTAGGAGTGGGATTCCTGGGTCAAATGGTATTTCTATTTTGAGTTTTCTGAGGAACCTCCATACTGCTTTCCACAATGGTTGAACTAATTTGCATTCCCACCAGCAGTGTAGGAGGGTTCCCTTTTCTCCACATCCTCTCCAACATTTGTTGTTGTTTGTGTTTTGGATGTTGGCCATCCTCACTGGTGTGAGGTGATATCTCATTGTGGCTTTACAGGTAATGCTTTTCTTTGGGGAATATGTCTTGCTTTATACAGCACAATCCCAGCATGCAAGCCAGCTTTTGCACCTGGTGCTGAACCAATTTCTGCTTCATGCACTGAGCTGATTTTTTAACTTTTTATTTTAGAATAATTTTAGGCTCACAAAAAAAGTTCCAAAGTAGTATACAGAGTCCTCCCATCCAACTTCCCCTAATGTTAACATCTTACATGGCCATAGTACAGTGATTGAAACTAAGAGATTAACATTGACAAGAGAGTATACACTAATCTAATAGGTCTTATTGGAATTTCATCAGTTGTCCCACCTGAGAAAGAGAAAAGTGGTCACAGGAGCTGGGGCCTGGCCTGGCAGTGTCCAGCCTTTCCCTTGATGCTGCTCAGAGATGGCTGGCCCTCACAGCTGGGCCTTCATCTTCTTGATCACAAACTCAAACAAGGCCACTCTGTGACCGTGATGAATCAAGGCAAAACAAGTCCAGTGAACACAATCAACAGCATGAACACTGTTTAAACAAAAGTGACCAAACATCCCCCTACCCTGGCTACTATGGGAACTGCTGCTTTACTAGCTACAGCTTTAGCCTGCTTCATTCCTCCTGCCTTACAGATAAGGTTTCTTGCAATGTGCAATCACAGATTTGCCCCCGCTTCCTGAGAGCACCCAGTCCAGAGCAAAGCCCTGCTTCCTTGAACCCTCCCCAAATCACCTAATGAGCCCCAAGCCTTTTAGGAAGCTCTTTCTAACCTTCTTTTCCTAAGACACCTCCTGTTGCTCCATGGGGTGCGTTCTCCCTTGTTGCGATGAGCAATGAACCCAACTTATTCAACTACAGCTGTGTTCCTGGCGAGTTTGGCTGGTGGGTATCAATGCCACTGACGTCCTTTTTCTGGCCTAGCATCCAGGCGAGGACCCCACATTGCATGTTATTCTCATGTCTCCTTAGTCTCCTCCAATCAGTGATAATTCCTTAGCCTTTCTTTGTCTTCTATGGCCTGTTGCAGGATGTCCCCCATTTTGTGTGATTTGACAAACGACCTCGCAATTTGATTGGTGTTTTTTGCATTTTGGACAAGAATGCCATGGAAGTGATGTTGCGCCCTACTCCTTGCATCGTATCAGGGAGCACAGGGTGTTTACGTGACTTACCACTGGTGATGTTGACCTTGATCGCTTGGTTCGGGTCATGCCTGCCAGGTTTCTTTACCATAAAGGTACTGTTTCCCTTTGTAGTTAACGAGTCTGTGGTGGCGAGATAACTTTGAGACTTTGCAAACATCCTGTTTCTCATACTTCTGTCTACCACTTTTAGCCCCCATGAAGATTCTGGCTTGCAACAAGTATTACTGTGGGGTTTGCCAAGTGGTGATTTTCTACTCCCATCATTTATTCTATGTTTATTAATTGGAATTCTACTGTAAGGAAGAGCTCTTGCCTCCCCCATTTATTTACTTATTTGGTTGTTTATTTTGTAACAGTATGGTCTCATAAAGAATTGAGGTTATTCTATGGGTTATGATCCATTACTCTGATTATTTATTTTACAGCTCAAATTGTTCCAGATTTGGCTCTTGGGAGCCCCTTCAAGTTGGAGCCCATGTCCTTTGACATGCCGTCAGTTTTTTGAGCACTTCTTTCCTTTCTGGAAACACAGATTATTCCAGGCTCATCTTGTACTTTCCCTGTCCTAGTCTTGGAATCAGCCCTTTCTCCAAATAGTTCTGCTTTCATTTACTGAAGAAACCAAGATTTGAGCACTCAGCCCTCTCAGAGACAGAGCTAGGAAATGTATTTCTACACATTCACATCTTTTCTATATCTATCCATCTGCACATAAATATCAAAAATTCAAGTTCATAGTGATACCTCCAATTCCAGGCTAACATTACAGTGTTCGAATTTGCCTTCGCTATTTCCTCACTCATAATTCCTTTCTCCAGTGGTGAGAAGCCTGCCTCTCATTATCCACAATATATTTACTTACTTGGTCAATGCATTAAGTAGTTTCAGAATTGCTAACCCATATCCCCACGGGAAAAATATTTACTTACTAGAGCACAATTTTTGTGAATGGTTCTTTTTTTCCTCTCTCTTTTTAAATTGAGGTGAAATTCACATCACATCAAATTAACCATTTTAAAGTGTGTGTACACTTCTTTTTGGCTTTAACCTTATCCGAGGTAGTCAAAACGCCTACTTTCCAAGTTACTTAAGCTAGTTCTGGGTGTAGTTATTTTATTCATTTGTCATATACAGTTATGTGCATTTGCTACTGTTGGTATTTCAGTTCAGCTCACATCCTGGCTGATCGTAATTATTTATTTGTGGGTTATGTTAGACATTCCCATGGTTCCAAGAGTCAGATTTATACAAAACAAGAGTTTTACTCCAGCTGCCATTCAGGGTCAACTCAAAGTCTGGATAGTGGGAACGAAGAAAAATGGCCCCAGTCAGACTGTGTATCAACCTGTGGAATCCTGGTGGTTTCTCCAGGCTGGAGAAGGGCTTAGGGCAGGGATCAGGGTCCCTCCCAAGAGGCTGTAGCCTTCGCCTTGGCTGTGTGAAGAGCCCCTTCTGCTGGGAAATCCTGTTGTGTGCCTGCATTGGCCTTTGCATACAGAGCACCTGTATGTGCCAGGCTCTTGAGAGACACTGTATTCTTTAAATAGGACAATAACCCTGCAAGGGTAAATCTTTTTCTCCCTATTTTACGGGTGAGGAAATTGAGGTTCAGAGAGGTGAAGCAACTTGCCCAAGGTTACACAGTAACCAGCAGAGTCATGACTTAAAACCAGATCTGTCTGATTCCAGGGCTCTAGATCTTTCCAAAAAGGACACAAATCCAACAAAGTATTTATTTAACTCTAGAGGAAATGTTCAGGCTCACAGAATCACTCATAGGCAGGAGTTGGATGCTGCAGGGGGGGACTGTGAAAGTGGGAGACCTAAAAACTGTCATTTTGAGCAAATCACTTGAAGCAGTTTCCTCATGTGAAAACTAGGATTTTCCCACAGGGCTGTGGTTATGCCCACCTCATAGCTGCAGCCAGCGGAGTTTGTTCTCATAGGTCAGTTCCTTTGCCATGGCAGTTCTTAAATACATATCACCTTTGACCCCACACATACCCCTGCTTGTGGAGGTCCAATGAGACCCCAGTCAACCCCAAGAACACTCTACGCCAAGGTTAAGGAGAATTAGTATTCTCAGACATCCAGGGCCGGTGCCATGGGCATGCAACCTGTGCAGTCCTACAGGGCCTGTGCTTAGTTTAATGATGCTCTGCTGTCCCCATCTTGCAAATATTAATAATAGGAGGTCCCACATTTTCATTTTGCACTAGGCCCCACCAATTATGTATCCAGTCTTGCAGACCAAAAATCAGTGGCTGAAAATATTCAGAAAAATACTCTAATGCCTCCAGTAACATTCCGGGGGCCTGAGACTATACCATGATGATGTTGTTCTGGCTGAAGTCTCTGGAGTGTTGACTCACCTGGCTCCTGGCTGTTGTGGGGAAAGACCTGTTCTCAAGGAAGTGGCTCTGTGCTGTTTATGGACAGCATGGTGTCTCAGTCTGTTCGAGCTGCTGTAACAAAATACCATAGACCAGCTGGCTTATAAGCAACAAACATTTATTCCTCACAGTTCTGAAGGCTGGCAAGTCCAAGTTCAAGGTGCTGGAGATTTGGTGTCTGGTGAGAGCCCACCTCCTGGCTCGCAGATGTCCGTCTTCTCACAGTGTCCTCACAAGGAGGAAGGGGCCCGGGAGCTTCCCCGGGTCTCTTGTATAAGGGCACCGATCTCATTCATGAGGGCTCCATCCTCATGACCTCATTGCCTTCCAAAGGCCCCACCTCCTAATGCCATCACATTGGGGGTTAGGTTTTCAACATATGAATTTGGGGGGATACAAACATTCAGTCTGTAGCACATGGTATGTGCAAAACACCAAGCAAAAAGGGCTGAAGAATGCAGTCATTGATCGCAGCAGGAAAATTTTTGAGCATCTGCTATGCATCCAGCCCTGTGCTGGTTGCTATGGGGAGCACAAGGGGCCCCCTGCCACTGCCACCATCAGGGAGCTCCCATCTGGATGGGAAGGTGGGACATAGACCTCTCTGGAATATCCTTGGGCTTAGTTTCAAATGGGGCACAGACATGAGGTTCAAGGGTACACAGATGGGATTCAGAAAGGGCTCGCTGGGAGCTGGGCTGTCAGGAAAAGCTAGGACTCAGAAAAAGGTCTTAAATGATGAATGGGACTTAGCAAGCAGAGGAATGGAACCATCCAAGCCTTAGCTCTGGGGACAGATGTATAACACATCCCCCCATGTTGGGTGGGGCTTTTGAGCCCATCACAACAAACTGGAGCTCCAGACTACTGCTGTTGGGTTTTCTGGAAGCAGACACTAGGATGCAGTTAGAGGTGTTTGCTTGTTTCCTGAGGCTGCTTTAACAAGTCATTGCAAAGTAAGTGGCTTAAAACAGCAGACATTTATCCTCTCACAGTTCTGAAGGCCAGAAGTCTAAGATCATTTCCACTGGGCTGAAAACAAGGCATCGAGAGGGGTGGTCAATCCTCGCCCTCAAGACTAAGCCAGAGGCAAGTGTCTCCAAGACTCTCAGACAGCCCATGCCTACCTTTCCGGAAGCTTGGCCTGTTACCTCACCATCCCGGTTGCCCTGGGGGTAATGCTGGAGCAGCCAAAAGGCAAACCTGAAAGGCATCTTCATGGTCCACAAAGTAGGACTTTTCTTGGCCCATCTTTAAATGTGAGTGAAGGAAAACAGTTTCATTCACAATTGCATCAAAAAGAATAAAATACCTAGGAATAAATCTAACGAAGGAAGTGAAAGACCTATACCCTGAAAACTACAAGACACTCCTAAGAGAAATTAAAGAGGACACTAATAAATGGAAATTCATCCCATGCTCTTGGCTAGGAAGAATAAATATTGTCAAAATGGCTATACTACCTAAAGCAATCTACAGATTCAATGCAATCCCTATGAAAATACCAAAAGCATTCTTCAATGAACTGGAACAAATAGTTCTAAAATTCATATGGAACCACAAAAGACCCCGAATAGCCAAAGCAATGCTGAGAAGGAAGAATAAAGTAGGGGGAATTACGCTCCCTGACTTCAAGCTCTACTACAAAGCCACAGTAATCAAGACAATTTGGTACTGGCACAAGAACGGTCCCATAGACCAATGGAACTGACTAGAGAGCCCAGATATAAACCCAAGCATCTATGGTCACTTAATATATGATAAAGGAGCCATGGATATACAATGGGGAAATGACAGCCTCTTCAACAGCTGGTGTTGGCAAAACTGGGCAGCTACATGTAAGAGAATGAAACTGGATTATTGTCTAACCCCATACACAAAAGTAAACTCGAAATGGATCAAAGACTTGAATGTAAGTCATGAAACCATAAAACTCTTAGAAAAAAACATAGGCAAAAATCTCTTGGACATAAATATGAGCAACTTCTTCATGAACATATCCCCCCGGGCATGGGAAACAAAAGCAAAAATGACCAAGTGGGACTATATCAAGCTGAAAAGCTTCTGTACAGCAAAGGACACCATCAGTAGAACAAAAAGACATCCTACAGTGTGGGAGAATATATTCATAAGTGATATATCTGATAAGGGGTTGACACCCAAAATATATAAAGAACTCATGCACCTCAACAAACTAAAAGCAAATAATCCAATTAAGAAATGGGCAGAGGACATGAATAGACACTTCTCCAAAGAAGAAATTCAGATGGCCAACAGGCACATGAAAAGATGCTCCACATCGCTAATCATCAGAGAAATGCAGATTAAAACCACAATGAGATATCACCTCACACCAGTGAGGATGGCCACCATCCAAAAGACAAACAACAACAAATGTTGGCGAGGATGTGGAGAAAAGGGAACCCTCCTACACTGCTGGTGTAGGGAATGTAAATTGGCTCAACCATTGTGGAAAACAGTATGGAGGTTTCTCAAAAAAGTCAAAATAGAAATACCATTTGACCCATGAATTCCACTCCTCGGAATTTACCCTAAGTGTGCAGGAGCCCAGTTACAAGAAGACATATGCATCCTATGTTTATCGCAGTACTATTTACAATAGCCAAGAAATGGAAGCAACCTAAGTGTCCATCAGTAGATGAATGGCTAAAGAAGAGGTGGTACATATACACAATGGAATATTATTCAGCCATAAGAAGAAAACAGATCCTACCATTTGCAACAACATGGATGGAGCTAGAAGGTATTATGCTCAGTGAAATAAGCCAGGCGGAGAAAGACAAGTATCAAATGATTTCACTCATATGTGGAGTATAAGAACAAAGCAAAAACTGAAGGAACAAAACAGCAGCAGACTCACAGAACCCAAGAATGGACTAACAGTTACTAAAGGGAAAGGGACTGGGGAAGATGGGTGGGAAGGGAGGGACAAGGGGGAAAAAGGGGCATTACGATTAGCAGATGTAATGTTGGGGGGGCACGGGGAGGGCTGTACCACTCAGAGAAGACAAGTAGTGATTCTATAGCATCTCACTACGCTGATGGACAGTGACTGTAATGGGGTTGGTGGGGGGGACCTGATGAAGTGGGGAGTCTAGTAACCATGATGTCGCACATGTAATTGTAGATTAACGATACCAAAAAAAAAAATATGAATGAAGGGACCAGAACTGGGGAGGACAAGGTGAGTCGAGGCTGAAGGGGAAGGTAAGAAGAGCATGGACTGGTAGGAGGAGTTTTGGAACTCTCCCAGCAAGTCCCTCTTGCTCCCCAGCCTCAGTTTCCTGTCTGCAGCATGAAGCCTGTGAAAGCCAGGCAGTCTAACCTGAAGGTGGTGGTTCAGAAGTAGAAAAGGCAGAGGTCCTGGGAGGTAGAGGGCTGGCAGAGAGGCTGGGCAAAGGTCCAAAGAGCCCCCAGTAACGTTTGAGGGGCTAAGGCAAGAATACACATGGAAGCCCACATACCACATGGCTGAATTCCTAAACGGTGTAAAGCAATCTCATAAGTTGTTGAGTGAAATATGTTGCATTGGCTGACCTTGAAAAACTATTTTTATAATGACCCAAAAGGCCAAGTTTGAAAATTCTCAGACTCCTTTAAGCCCTGCCCTGGAGACCGAGGTGTGGAGAGAGCTGGCCCGGGTGCCAACTGTGGCTATGATGAGAATGTTCTACTTATTGACCGCAGGCTCCAGGGAGCAGAACTGGCAAGGGGCCCTGTGCTGTGCTTTGAAATCCATCTTTGTGGTTGGGGTGAGGCCATGCTTCCCATGGGCTGTTCCCTGCCGACAGCTGAGTGCAGCGGGGATATGAGGGAGACTCAGGGCACCTTCACCTCTGGTTCCCCTCAAGGACATCCTGATAGCCAGGCCGAACCTCCCTGATGGCACAGGCGCCAGGCTGGCATGCTCCCACCTGGCCTTCTCTCCCAGACTTGGGCTCAGATCTGCAGTAAGGCCCATTGGCTCTGCCAGCTTTCTCTGGCTCCCTCCTCCTCCCACACGGGTGGGTTCCCTAATACAGTCCTTGCCGGTTTCATCCGGTCCTGACACCTGCTTCTCAGGGACCTGGGCAAACACATCGGTCCCCAGCCCACGCCCTCGTCTTCTTTGCCCTGGCTCCTTCCCACACCTCTGGGTGACTTGCGCATACCTTTGGGGTCCTATTTGGCACCCAAGGGCGGTTCTGTCCACACAGCCTCTCATCACCCTGAGGTGGGGTGGGGAGTGGTACAGGAGGGCATGTGCAGGGGCACAAGGAGCAGGAAGGGGCCCCTCTTGTCCGAGTCTAACATGGCACTGGCAGAGGCCTCAGATTCCCATGCCTTCCCTCCACAGCTCTGTCTCATTCGCCCTGCCTGTGACTGTTTCTGGAACACTCTGTAACTACTGGGCTGGTAGGAGAGAGCATGTGTCCTTGGCCCTTCACCTGTCTGTCTTCTTTCACCAGCTTGAGAGTCTGGTGGAGAACAGAGGAAACTAAAGTCCAAAGAGGTCCAGCAAGCATCCACACCCTGGTGGCCACCTCTGGGCTCTAAAATGTCATCTCAGCCAGAGGACAATCGTGTCCTGTCACCCAGCTCCCCACCGGCCTTCCAAGTGTTCCTCAGTCTCTGGGAAATGAAAGTCCATTTCTCCTAATGCCTAAAACGAGCTGCTTCTTTAAACACTGCAGCAACCCCACCAGGCAACAGAAGGCTCAGGTCATCCTCCCCGGGGGCCAGCAAAGCTCTGGCACCTCAGAACTTATCATTATACTTGCAGTCTGGGTAGCGGTAGGCAAATCTGGGGTCACAGGTCCTCAGGGGCCTCAAGATGTCCTTCAGCCAGCTGGCGGCCCCCAGGACGTCAGCGTCAGGGCGGGCGGCCTCCCCACACAGGGCGAGTGCCGCGTCTATCTCTTGCTGCACTGGAGATGGGAACTTGCCGTGGAGAAGTCGGGGCAGCACCTGCCCACACGCCAGCACCAGGGTCTGCTTCTCAGGGATGCTGTCGCAGGAGGGCAGCTGGGCCTGGCAGCCAGACACCAGGCAACTGAAGATGTCTTTACTGTCTCCTGCCCTGGCGGCTGCCTGGTTGCCTGGAAGAGGAAGGGGAGGCATTAGACACCTTACACCCTGTCCTTCTGCAGGCAGGTGCCACTAGAAGTGCTGGCTGAAGTGGTTTAGTCTCCAGTGTGTCCTGTTGCCAGGAGATTTAGTGCTCAGGGACACAATGGCCCTGCTGAGAAGAACAGGGGAAGAGCTCTCCACTACAGTAGGATGAGGCCTGGGCATGGATAAGCCACTCATCCCTACTGGAAGCTAGGGTGCTAATTGTAGGGCTCATATCCCTATTGTGATTCTTGGGAACTCAGGAAATTACTAGAAGGAATTTCATTTGCCCTTTTGAAGTACAAAGCCAGGAGAAAGAAGAACAAGTAATCCAGAACGTGCACTCAACAGGTTGTAGTGGGCCTGACATTCAGTGGTTTACTTATCATGACTATTCTGGAATCATCTTCATTTCTTCTAATTTGATTCTTGGTGATCATTGTAGGCCTTCTCATAAATACAAAACCAGACATCAGAGAAGAAAATTCTGTACTATTACTGGACTCAGAAAATGTGGTTATTGCTGGAGATTGGGTTGTTCAAAGGGCTCTAGAACCCTGGGTGAGCTTGTGCACACAGAAACACGATTCACTCATATGCTTCATTTGGTGCCAGGCTTTTAATGTGAAAGTTTTATAAGAAGCAAAGGTGCCATATGGATTGCAAAATGTCCCCGTGAAATCAGCCAGATATTTAAATTTGGGATCAGGGCTAAAAGCATCTGATGAGAAAGGCTCTGAGGGCGAGATGCTTCTGGGGCCTGTGTGTGTGTGTGTGTGAGGAGGGACAGGGCAGGTCCCCAGGCCACACAGACCCGACAGGACAACAGTCCCTCAGAGGGCACTGACATCCCCCGAACTGTGGCTGTTCTTACTGTGACACATGGACACTGCGTGTGCCCCATGGTGGGACGCCCCAGCATTCCTCCCTAGCCCCTGTCATCTTGGCTTCCCCTGTGACATCCGCCCAGCTGGGCCCATGCTGGATACCTTCCTGTTTGTCGATGACGCCCAGTGCGCTGGCATCCCGGATGAACAGTTGCCCGTTGTTAAAGATGCCGAACATGCCCGCATCAACGTGGGTGAAGTAGAAGAAGTAGTTCAAATCATTGCTCCTCAGAGACTCCAGGAGACTGAGGAACTGGTAGGCCAGGTCGGCTGCCTGGTCGGGGGGCGCAGCATAGAATTCCTGCAGCGGGCTGGTGCTGGTGCTGACCAGGAATCGGCCACATGAGCCCAGGTACTTGGGCAGCGGCCATCCCTCGGCACCAGGGAAGATCTGCCGAGCCGGGAGGAGGGGGCATCAGAGGATTAGAGACAAGAACCCACGGAGACAGCACTCTCTCTGCTTCTCACCAGAGCACCCCCAAAGCTCAGCCTCACACAGGCACCCTTCGTTTCCCAAAACGTCAGCAAAGCAAACCTTTATTTACCTCTTGGGACATGGCAGTAGCCCTGTCCATCCTCCTTTTTTTTATTCCCTTGTTGATGGAAGGATTCAAAAAAGGAAGCTCTTATTGTCACACAGTGGATTGCATTTCAATGGAGTTTTCCCAAGCAAGGCATGAAAATGCTAACACACTTAGATGGTGTTCAGGATTCTGGGGAATGTATTTATTTTTAAGAGCTGGATATATGAATAAAAATATGACTAGTATTTGAGATTTCATGGATATTGCAGCTTTGGAAGAGGCTTGGGGGAAGAAAGAGGGTCAACTTAAGGCTGATTTAAAGAAAAGTATTTTAAAAAATAGAAGAGACACCGGTTCTGTGATAGAGGAAGAATCATGAAAGTGGTCCTTGGTGACTAGTTTCATGAACCACTGCTCTGGCCCAGCGCGAATCTGCCTGGCCTGGGTGACCACCTCCTCGCAGATGCTCCCTCACGGACCGGAACCTTCCAACCCCTAACACTGTTCTAGGGAAGCCCATAGCCCCGGAAGGTGTCCTCCGTGTCCTAGCAAGAGCGCCGAACTTGTGGATTTGTGAAATGAAAAACAGGAGGGAATCCTGGCTGGTCTTTTCTTGACTGCTTATTAAAGCAGCTACATCTAGAATGGTATTTCTTTAAACTACAGGGAAATGACAGAGACCGTAAATAACTCAGCATCTTCTTTCTTGTTTTTCTTCTTTAAAAAAACAAAGTCATCCCCCTCTCTGATGATTTTCTGTGGCCTTTGACCCATTTTAACCCACCCGCCACATTCTAAAGGATGCCATCTGTTCCCCCCGCTCTCTCCCTCTGCGTGCCATGGAGGGAGGGCTCAGCTGCTTGGCAGCATCTGAACGTGCGGCTACAGAGTTACCCCCTTCCTTGGCAGAGCCCCAGGTGGTGGAGGGTCCCAGCCCAAGGCTCTCAGGAGCCAGGGCTGGGAGCAGCCAGGATCTGCTGCCACCGCCGAGGTCAGGACAATGGGAGAAGACACCCAGCGGCGCAGGGTGACCAGCCTCCTCTTGCCCCTCTAGGGTTCAGAGTGCCAACATTACGAGGCATGTTTTAGGGAAAGAGGGCAGAACCTGAGTTCACACAGTTCTGGGTTTGGATTCCATTGCTGACATTGCCTAAGCGACTGGCACCAAGTCACTTCACATCTCTGGGCCCCACTTACCTTGTCTGGAACAGGGGACAAATAATAATATGCCCATGGGGCTAAGTTGTTGTGAGCGTTAAATGAGATAGTGATGTAAAACGTTCCACATACTGCCTGGCACACAGCAGATGCTCAGTAAGTGAGAGTTGTGATTATCCATTTAGCCATCCTCTCTCTGGCCAATAATGTAATAATAACATGCAGATAACATATAATTATATATAATAGTTATATATAATTATAGTACAACATATATAATTATGTCATTCTATAAGTTATATAACTTTAATCATATTATAAAATAATATGTAATATATAATTATATGACATACATAATTATATTTAATAGCTTCTTCCCTTATTCTTCTTCCTTCTTGTTCTCCCCTCCCTCCTCCTCTCTATACTCCTCTCCCTTTCTCTGCTTTGTGCCCCCACTTCCTAACGGCCTTCATACCCCCTCTGGCAGTCTCCTGACATGGGACTGGGGGGAAATTGGTGTGATTGGGCTCCACGTGCTCTGTGATGCTTGCTGACTTGTTAAGTGTCTATCTTTCACACGGGATTGGAAGCTGCATGAAGACAGGGGTTACCATGTCTGTGTTACTGACCAGTGCGCCCCCGGGTTCCAGTGCACCCGCGTTATGTGACCACTTCCCTAAAGCTGGGTATTCAGGTTACTTCCACTTGTCTTCTCCTCTCCAAGCATCTCCAGGCAGGTCATTCTTTGGCTATTTGCCCACCTCTGAGCTTACTCAAATCTTATTGATCTTCGAGGCGCAGTCAAAGTTGCCTTCTTTCACGAAGCCCCTCAGGGTTGCCTCAGGCAGTGCACGAGGCTATTGTCACCCCTCCCCCCACCAGCCCCCAGCTCCCAGCTCCCACACCTCTTTCCTGTACAGCACCACAGGGCTTTCCCACTGCAGAAGCCAACAGGTATTTACTGAATGCCACAGAGGTACTAACAGGGGCTGGGGCTCCAAGGTGAGCGGTAAAGGCGAAGAGAGCTCAACCCAGGGCTGCCACCTTGGAGCCTGACATGAACCCCCTCCATGTCCTGGGGTGGCTGCTTACCTGTAGCACGATGGGATGCGGATTGACAGCCAGCGTGTAGAGCAGACGCAGCTTGTCACGGTCAGTGAAGTGGTCCATGAAGATGCTGCCAGCGTCGGCCACCTCTGCATAGCGCCGGACCACACGGTCCAGGAGTCGCTGTGATGGGCAGCGCAGGAAGGGGCTGGGCAGGCCCTGCAAGTCAAATGCAAGATCCCCGGAGGAGGAAGTGGTTCTGAGCACTTGTGGGACCATCAGGATAGGACACTGGCAGGGACTGCTGGTGGGGAAGATCCCGGGGTTGGGGTACAAGATGGGCCTTGTTGGGAGGAGACCCCGGTCCCCGAGGGTGAGGCAGGGGGGGCTGTGCACGCTGGAGACACCAGGGTGGTATTGTGGAAGGGGGCTGAGCAGACCACGTGTGGGGCAGGGGACCTGCAGGGAGGGGGGTGCCACAGGGGCTGGGGTGCAGGGGGTAGAGGTCTGGGTAGGGGCTGAGGGGGACAGGGGAGGTCCCAGGAGCTGAGAAGGGTCTGCATGTCCTGGGGGCAGGGTAGGACAGGGTGCACCCCCCCACACACACTTCCACAGAGAGCTGATCTCAGGCTGAGTTAATCAGATTTGCCCTCTGCCATGGCCTTTTCGATTCCTTCCACCATTTTGCTACAAGGCCACTGCAATTACAGTGCTACACGTGGGCATTTTTACACAGACTGCTTTGTTCTTCTTGGGATAAAATTGGGAGACATGCACCTGGCTTATTTTTCATGACCTTCTAAGCCCTCCCCTGCACCTTTCTTTTCACACTGAACAAAGACAATGGACCAAAGCTACTTATAAAAGAAAACACACATAGTTAAAATTAGGGCCCTGGGGCCAAGTTGGCCAGAATTCAAAGTTGGCTTCGCACCTACCAGTAAGCTGTGTGATGCTGGACAAGTTACTTAGTCTCTTGTGTTCCAGTCTAAAGTGGGGATGCCAGTAATAGCACCAGAAGAGGTCATGAGGATCAAATAAATTAATAGACGTAAAATGCTAGAACAGTGGCTGGTCAGCAGAAAACACTTCAGTAAATGCTACTTGCTCTTATTAAATTAAAGTTTAAACTCCCAGAACAGAGAATACTGGGGATAGCCAAGGATAGCTATGATAGCAAGAGTCAGGCTTTGTGAGTGAGAACAGGATTTTCAAGTTCCAGGAGCCTGACTTTTAAGACCACAAACCAAAGCTTGAAGGACCCAGGGCAGAAAGTGTGCCCACAGTGTGTCTGTGGATGGCATTTGCAAGCTGCCTGCCTGCAAAAAAAAATCTGACCAAAGTGAGGTGATAGCACATTGTGGTGGTTTTGATTTGCATCTCCCTGATGATGAGTGATATTGAGCATCTTTTCATGTGCCTGTTGGCCATTGTATGTTTTCTTTGGAAAAATGTCTATTCAAGCCCTCTGCCCATTTTTTAATATGGTTGTTTGTTTTTTTCTGATATTAAGTTCTTTATATATTTTAGATATGAACCCATTATTGGATGTATGATTTGCAAATATCTTCTCTCATTCAGTAGATTGCCTCTCTGTTTTGTTGATGGTTTCCTTTGCTGTGCAGAAGCTTTTTAGTTTAATGAAATTCCAGTTGTTTACTTTAGTTTTTGTTGCCCTTAAGTGAGGAGACTGGCCCAATATTCACAATATTTTTTATATTGCCAAGACTGATGTCAAAGAGCTTCCTGTCTATGCTGTCTTCCAGGTGTTTTATGTTTTCAGGTCTTACATTCGAGTCTTTAATCCATTTTGAATTTATTTTTGTATATGGTGTAATATAATGGTCCTGTTTTACTCTTTTGCATGTAGCTGTCCAGTTTTCCCAACATCATTTATTGAAGAGACTGTTTTTTCTTCCATTCATATTCTTGCCTCCTTTTTTAAAAAAAGTGTGTTACATATATGCATGGGTTTATTTCTGGGCTCTCTATTCTATTCCATTGATGTGTACACTTGTCTTCCTGCCAGTACCATATTGTTTTGATTACTATGGCTTTGTAGTTTGAAATCAGGGAGCATGTTACTTCCAGCTTTGTTCTTTTTTTCTCAATATTTCTTTGGCTATTTGAGGTCCTTTGTGGTTCCATACACATTTTAGGATTCTTTGTTCTAGTTCTGTGAAAAATGCCCTTGGTATTTTGATAGGGATTGCATTAAATCTGTGGATTGTTTTGGGTAGCATGGACATTTTAACAATATTAATTCTTCCAATTTATGGGCAAAATATATCTTTCCATTTATTGTGTCACCTTCAATTTCTTTCATCAATAGCTTTCAGAGTATAAATCATTCACCTCCTTGGTTCAACTGATTAATAAGAATTTTATTCTTTTTAATGCAATTGTAAATGGGATTCTTAATTCTCTTTCTGAAGCTTGTTATTAGTGTATCTAAATGCAACCAATTTCTCTATCTTAATTTTGTATTTTGCTATTTTACTGAATTCATTTATTAGTTCTAATAGATTTTTTGGTGGAGCCTTTAGGGTTTTCTATATATAGTATCATGTCATCTGCAAAAAGTGACAGTTTTACTTCTTCCTTTTCAATTTGGATGTTTTTTATTTCTTTCTTGCCTAATTGTTTTGTTTAAGGCTTCCAATACTATGCTGAATAAAACTGGCAAGAGTGGGCATTGTTTTCTTGTTTCTGATATTTGAGGAAAAGCTTTCAGCTTTTCATTATTGACACTGTTTCCTGTGGGTTTGTCCTATATGGCCAAATTATTATATTGAGGTACTTTTCTTTTATACCCACTTTGTTGAGAGTTTTTAACATAAACGGATGTTGAATTTTGTCAACTGCTTGATGGCGGAATGTGGACACCTGGTGGGGAAGCATTTCCCTGTCACTCCAGACAGCCAACACCTTTTCCCAGAAGATTTTGGTTGATAAAATCTTAGGGAGTTACCCTTTAGAAGGGCCTATGCACACTGTAATCAGGGTGCTCAAAAGCCCATACAACATTCAAAGCCTAACCAAATAAATCTCAGGAGGGAATCAGATACTTGGAGTAGAGATGGTTGCTGACCCATCCAATCCCATCACTGAGCCAGCTCTGCCTTCTCAGAAGGTTTGAACCTTCCTTCAGGAGAGCCAGGAGAGCTTGACCAGGAGACGGAATTGGGAATGTCAAGCTGCAGCTGGAAAGGCATAACTGTCCAAGAGTCATATATTGACTCAGATCGGCCATTAGTCCCATGCTACAACTCAGGGTGACCAGAACAAAAGGAGACCTGGACTCCTAGATGCCTCCATGTTTATATTTCCTGTGTTCAGTCAGGAATGGGTGAAGATACTGGGATTTCCACTTTGCTCATTTTGGTTAGGAAACAGTACCAGGAGTCACACTGCTAAGTAGTCCATTTTCACATGGTAGAAGGACAGGAGAAGTTATTTGAATTCTGCACTATTGTTCTGCTTTCTCTTTGGGAACTGAGCACAGAGCCCATTTACAAGTCACAGGACATGCATGCAAAAGGCTTGGCATGGTGAGAGCATGTTTTGCATTCAGTAAATGGTATGAATCATTGTAGCCATTACTGTTATCAGCATTAACATCATCACTTCCATATTATAGATGTGCTTTCTGACTCACCACAGTACTTTCCCCAAGTCCTATGTCCCCTTCTAGGTGAAGTATCCTCTTACATGGCTTCCTACCTGCTTAGGCAAGGCAGTTATTCTGATTTTATTTTGGGATGTAGATTTGAGATCCATCTGAGAAAGAGAGGATGGGGCAGAGCTATGGAAAGAAGCAGAGATACCATGAGGTATGGTGATTGGGGGCCCATGGTTGCTGGATGCCAGAGCTGCCTCAGCTTCCCAAAGCTTCCAGGGCCAGTTATGGGACAAGGATGGCCTTACCACAAAGTGCAGAGAGTGGCTTCACTGGGTCTTTGCTCTTCACCTCCAGGAGAACCAAGCAACCCAGTAAACCAGAGAAAGATGGCTTCATTGAGGCACGAGGGAAAGCTGTGGGTTTGGATTGGAATCTTGGCCCACTGAGGCTCGGATTCCACCTCTGAGAGGCGGGATGATGGTGCCCTTCTCTTACCTCCTAGGAACAACAGGAGGACTCAGGGGACAATGTGTGTGGATCTCTGTGAAGTATGCAACGTCCCTGGCCCCTCTATTGCCATGTTCTCCTCAAGCTCATTTCCCGTATTAATTGTCCCATTTGGCTCTGGATGGCTTTGGGCTGTTTCCCAAAAGCAAATGTTACTCAAATTACAAAGATTTACCGCCACTGAACATATATGAACGCATACCCAGATGGAAATAATTGTGTAAAAGAAAGAACACTAACTGCTCCTAGAAAGAAAACTGAAGACGGGAAGTGTGACTTTCCCTTCAAGATCGGAAGTCAGTTTGTGGTGATAATGCAGCTGAAGGCACAGTTTGATGAGGACTCTGACCTTTCTTTCCAAGATCATATCCAACTGACCAACGGAGAGCTTCCTGTTGAAATGAGGAATAGTTTTCACTTCTAGATGGAATCTGTTCTTGTGTTCTACAGCTTTGAAGAACATAAAAATAAGGCAAATAAAAATTATTTTATGTTCCCAACCTATGGCACACATGCTGAAGACAGCAGATGTGCTAATTCTAATCACTTTATTCCCCTCCTTACCCTTTCCCAGGGCTGCCACCATCTTCCCCATGAATGGATCAGGCTACAGACAGTGCCCACATTGTCTATAGAATAGTTGTCAATGCACTTTTTTCTGTGCACTGTGAGGAAACAGGTTTTGCAAAGTTGGCCATTCTGTGCATGTGCATTGTGAAACATTCAAACAGTATGGAACTGTACAATGCAAAAGATGAAAAAAAGTTCATGTTGCTGCCCCCAGAGGCTACCACAGTTACATGTGGGGATGTATGAATACATACATGTATCAATACCAGGAAAAATAGATCAGAAGTCAGCTTTTCCAGTAAGAAGATTGCCCTGGCCAGCTTGATTTGGAAGGCTGAGGGAAATCTTGAACAACTGACTTTCACTTTTAGTGACTTTACTGTTCTTAAGCTGTCCTAGCACCCAGCAGGAGGAAGAGAAAGGTCTAGTGCTAATAAACCTGTGAGTTGACTTTCTGGTTATACACCTGAACACCTTTTACATGATTTAGTTGTTAGATATGCTTGTGAAGCAGGGTTTTGCTTAATTATGTATCATAGTTAGTGTGTCATAATTAAAACGATTCAATAACTGTAGCTGTTGTGGATAATTAAGCAAGAAGTTACTGAACATTTCTTCAAGCTCCATTGTATTCAAAACCATGAGAGCTCCTGTTTGGTTTATGTTAGTTATTAAGAGAAAGAGCTCACAGTTCTTTTCCTACTCCACAGATGGATTTTTTCCCGTTTATTAAAGTTCTTTCTGAATGTTTTTCCATCCAAAATCCAGACACAATGGGAAGCTTCTTGGCTTGTTAACTATTCATTCTACAAGTGCAGGCCACTACGGCGATTATTTTGGAGAAACCGTTGGGATGGTTTTTGAAGTTGTGTTCAAATTAATAGAGGCAAATCTCAGTAGAGTCAGGAGGCTAGAAGGGGGAGCCAGTACCACTCAGTGTCAGTTACAGGAAGAACTGTCAATTACAGATTCCCCGCAGAAGTGTCAATTACAGATCCCCAGAGAATTGCCAACAGGAAAGAATCATCAGTGATGGGTCCCAGCAGGAAAAAAGCGGCCATTGCATCTTCTACAGGAAATCGACTACTACCCTGTAACCCAGCCCATGAGAAGCCATTATCATCCTGAGCTTGTTTTTTCCTCACTGGACTTTTGGTCAAAACAACCCCTCCTAACTTCCTCTTCTCCATAAAATAAGGTTCCTCTCCTTTGTTTGACTCACCTATGGTTTTGTCATAATTTGCTTGCCCTGAGTGGTAATTCTCTGCTATTCCCAAGTAAACCCATTTTTGCTGGTAAGATAACTGAGTTTTATTTTTAGGGTTAACATTTTGCAGACATCTAAACTGTCTTCATAACTCTCAGTCATATTACTTTAAAGGCACAAGCATCCTGTCAGCCACTGTTACTAGTACTAGAAGAGGGAGGGATTCATTTCAATTTTGCTTTGAAATCTGTAAGATTTCATAGATTTATGATCGTCCCCTCCCCCATTAGAAAGTTTATGCTTCTGTTAGCCTGGGCTGGTCAATTTAGGTTCCCCACAACTCACTCACTGATGGAAAGTCAGGCTCAAATGGTAGAAGCAGAGACAGGAAATGAACTAGGAGTGGGTCCAGAATTTGAAGTTTGCTTTGGATCATTCACAGTGGATAATATACCCAGGAGGGCTGAATACATGTGAAAACAACATTAAATTAAAAACTAAACAGACTTGGAGGGGGTGGGGCGACCGATATAAAATGTTTCCCTTGCACTGCAGAGCTCTAGCTTCTCCTAGAGCTCTGGTTTCCAGGTAAAACAGGACCTCTAACTCTTGTGAAAATAAGACAAAACCAAGTGAGTTCTGTCTTCTCCAAATCCAGCTATGACAGAGAACAAGATGGATTCTGTCAGGCTAAATGAAGCCCTAAACAAAATGGAGTCAGATGGCCATGAATTAACAGGAGACCACACGTGTATTCTGCGCCCTGAGCCACAAACTGAAGTCTGCTCTTCAAAGCAGAATCAGGTCCTTCGCTGTTCCTGCTGAGGCCGCCAAAGCAGACAACAGCTGGGAAGTTAGCCAGTCAGCTGTGACTTGTATCAACCAATCAGAACTAAACAAGTTTGCATCCCTCATTTGCATACAGAGAACTGAGGGGGGAACTTTAAGAAAACAAAAATAACCCCCTTGCTTTGTTTCCTTGGAACGGACCTTTGGTTTACAGCTGAAGGCTACTCTCCCCTCCCCGTTTGCAAACTGCCCCCCCTTTGTTCTTTTTTCTTTTTGCAACTAAGTTCTCGATTACATTTCCTGTTTTACAGAGAAATTTGTTGACACTCTGGGTGGCACCCTTTCTTTGGGCAGGGTTTCTGTTTGTTTAGGTTCTTGGTACTCTCAAGAGTTTCTGGGTTGAGCCCTGATGGAATGTTTGAGAAATTATGTTTAAATTTATGGGGAGGATTCCCAGGAGAGGACTAATGAAGAGCCCCCCACTTTATTCTTTCTCCCATCTCTACCAGCACCCCTGGTGAGTCTGCTCCACATCTGACCTCTCCAGGCCACTTCCTGCTTCCCTCCATTCTATTTTGGATTCCATCAGCCTGGGGCGGGATCCCTGCCTTTACCTCAAACTGCAAAGGTGAAAAACTGGATTCAACCCCACCTTTGAGAGGCAGGGTGATGAAGCAATAGAGACAAGCTGCTTGGGTTCACATTCCAGCTCTGCCCTTAACAACTGCATGACCTGGGCAAGCTCTTTCATTGACTCGTGCCTCAGTTTCCTCAGGTGCAACTGAAGGATAATAAGTAAGTGAACTTATCTTCTAAGCCTGGGTATTTTTTGAGAGGGGAATGGGTGATATTAACAAATAATACAATAGGCATGCTTTGGGCTTGTCTCAGGGAAACTTGAATGTATGGTTATTCTCATAATTATGGTACCCACCTCATCAGGATTGTTGGGAGGGTCAAATCAATGGGAAAAGTGTCTGGGACACGTCTATTTGTATCTGATCTTATTTGCCTCAAAGGCAGCACTTTTCCCAATTTTCCCATTTCGCTAAGTGACCCCAGCTTTCCTCCAGTCTTCCAGCTTAGAGTTTCTGGAGCTGTTTTTTTGACTTCCTTATCTTGGTGGCTGATCTCTCCTGTTTTTGACTCTGTATATCAATTTGTGCTGCCATCTGTGCAGCTGTAACCCATAACATGCATTCTGTTGTGTCCATTTGTGACCTTAGCCACCTCTCTTCCAGCTTGTGCTCCTCTGGCCTCAGCTGGCCATTTCCTCATCTCTCGCATGGGCATGATGGTAGATGTTCAGCTCACGCCAAGGACATCACCCCATTGCCCAGCTTGAGCTGGGCCTCATAGGCACCTGAAACGGCTTTCCTGAATGCATGATAAATATGCACTGTGCTTTACTGACTGGAGCGCTTTGTAAACACAAGGTACTGCTGTCTGGTCAAGGGGTCAAGAGGTCAATTGGGTTGATGGTAATATGACCCCTCGACAAATTTCACAGTAGATTGGATTTCTGAAGGGGAAATGAGCTTGATTTTGGATGGTCAAACAAATGACCTCCCTACTGTGACTATGATTGACCCGGGAGTGTCTTTAAATATGAGATAAACATTTGGGAAGCTTGGAAACCTTAGTTAGGGAGCTCTGGAAGTAATTTCAGGGACAGTGAGTGTTATCATCTTGTCCTCTATCTGGAGAGGCCAAGTGGACATAAGGGGTTGGTAGGATTGGGCAGAAGTTTGCCTTGGGGTCTGGGGAAGAGGATGCCCCAGGCCAGGGCCCCCAACATTACAGCCCATGGGGCAGGTAGCCAGACCACTGAGGACCACTTGGCCGAGCCCCTCTTGGGTCAGCGCCTACCCACCAGCCTTCTGACCGTGAGTTGCCGCCCACCACGCTCTCTGTCAGGCAGAGGGAGGCGCTTTCCACTCTGGGTGGCGGTAATGCTGTGCTAGCGGCCGTTTCATTTGCTGGCTCTGGGACTAACTTGGCCAGTGTGAGTTGGCTCCTCTGTGGGTGTGCTGGCAAGGCCACCAAATGGGGGCTCCAAAAGGGCAGTTTTGTCTCGTTCACCACTGTGTCCCTAGCACTCTGCAGAAAGCTCACACTCAGTGCATAGCTGTTGAACTAATCAGTGGGGGAATTGTGGAAGGCACAGCTCTGGACTGTGGTGAATTTACAAGAGTAAATGCCAGCCTGTGAGGCCCTTTGGGAGACAGCAGAAAAGGTGGCCTTTCTGGTGACAACCATGCATTGCTGTGCATTATGACCTTGGACAAGGATGACAATAAAAATGAGAGCTACCATTACTGTGTGTTGGCTCTGTGTCAGCCATGGTGCCCTGTGCCTTACATGTGTTGCCTTGGTAAATTCTCACACTTTCGTGGGGGTCGGCGCTCTGACAGCCCACAGTGAGGACTCTGTGTGTCAGGATGTTTAGGAACATACTCAGTTTCCTACTAAAGGGTGGAGCCAGGATTTGAACCAAGGCCTGAGTCCCAGGCCAAGCTATAGTACCTTCCTGCGTGGACCTGCAGCTTCCTTGTTCGGCTTGTCTCCAGTACTGCCAGGTGGTCCCGGCGTCAAGTGCACAGGCCCGTGCATCCTGTGTGTCCTCCTTTCTCCAGGAACGCTGCCCATCGCCTGGCCTACAGCATATGTCACGTCTCCTGGGTGTGCCCCCCCCCCCACTTCTTCACCAGCTGCTCTGTGTGTGTGCGGGCCGTCCTGACCTACTTTTGCCACACAGCCTCCCTGACCCCATTTCCTTGCCCATCCACCCTGCTTACAACTTTTAGGCCCATTTGTGGAAAGATCAATTGTCCCCAGTCACTTTTCATTAGAAATGCAAATTCTCAGCCCCTGCTGCAGAACTGCTGACTCAGAGTCTCTGTTAACAAGCCCTCAAGGGAATTCTGATGCAAGCTCCTGTTCGAGAACCACTGTCCTATACCACCCAGTCCTGTCGCCGCACAGTGTACTGACTGCTGTGGACACTCACTGTAATCACAGATCATGACACTTGCTACTTCCCACAATGCCACCTTATTCTCACTTCTGCTTCTTTGCCTGAATGCTCTTCTTTTGTTCTCTGCAAGATCTCCCATTTTCCTAGCCCCTCCTTCCTCTCCCAGTACAGGTCACAGCTCCTCCAGGCTGCTTTTCTGACCCCACCCAGCCCTCATTATCTTCCTTCTCTTGGAGCCTGTCACCCAGGCTTCACGCTGTGTGTGCCGGATCTCTCCTCAGCTGCTAAGTGCCTTGTGTGCAATAACGTTGAATAATCACACTTCTGTAGCCCCCTCAGCTCCTAGTCAGGGGTAGGTACCCGGGTCCTTAACTAGCAAATACTTGATCACAGACTGATGTGCCATAGCGCACTTCCACGGAGTGTCTGCCCCAGCCCCCAGTCCCTGAGCGGCTGAGTGAGGCGCTCATGGTCAGTCCAAGAATTGTAATGTCATCATGTCGGGGAGGAGCAGGGACCACGACCCACAGAGAGATCCAGGTCGCCAAGAAGCTAAGGCACAAGAGATCGTTTCCTTTTGGAGCCATATGTCTTTGTGGTTACATAGGTGACCATCTTAGTGAAATTCTCCAGTGTCACTTGTGGTATCTATGTAGCAGAAGCTCGGGTCAGAAGTGGGCCCCCTCCCCTTGCCTACCCGTGCTCCTTGCTGCCAAACCTCCGGCAGCCAGCGGCTCCTTGGTGGCAATCATGGCCTCCTCTTCCATGGAGTAGCTGGCGTCTTGGATGACCCTGCTGGTGGAAATGATGACAAGATTGCTCTTCTTATTGTAGTCTCTTTCTTCCTGCCCTATCTTCCATCTTCCTCCATTCAAGGGCCCCTGAAGCTTTGCCACTGAAATATTTTTGAGTCACTCAAATTTTCACTGTGGCAGATGAAATAATCATCGAGGCAGGCAATTCAGCTGATGGTTGGGACAGAATGGGAAGCTGACGCAGAGTAAAACACATTATTTCATGGTCTGTCATTTTGACTCAGGTATGCCAAGGCTGGTCATAATTCTCCACTGGACCATTTCATTTTATGGGTTGTTGGATTTTTTTTCTTTTCTTCTTTTTAAAAATCGGAAGACAGGAAGCCAAGTGCTTCTGGCAACTCATTTGTGCATGCAAGCTTGCAGAAACTACCACAGGAGCTCGGTGGTTGCTGCTGTGCAAAGGTCCTGTGGTCCAAGAAGCTGAGACAGAATTCTGATTGTCAGGAAAACCTTCAAACCAGCCTTGTGCTTGCCTACGGGGAGAAGTTGCTAGGCTTCTTCATAGCCTCTCTGTTGAGGTTGTACCACCTGTATCAGTCAGGGTTCAATTAGAGAAGCAGAATCACTAGGAGACTTTTTTCTTTTTCTTTTTCTTTTTTATAACAGAGACTTGATGTAAATTACCCAAGGAGCAGGCCAAGCAGTTTCTGTAAAGCTGCTGTCCTCCTTTCTGATGTTGGAGCTTGAAGTCCACAGGCCGGCAGTCGGGAAGGGAAGATGTATGCAAAGTGGGGGAAGATCAAGGACAAGATTGAACCCACAAGGACGGACGAATGTGTCAGCTCTTACTGCCCCTAAGCTTAATGGCGTGGTGACCTGCAGAAGTCCCGGCCTTTAGATATGGAGCTAAACGTAGCCCTGGAGTCAGACATGCTGAAGGAGGAGCTAAGGGGAAGGCAGAGCAGCTGTAGGCCTGGCCACTGCCTCATCCCAGCAAGGGGAGCCAGAAGATAGGCAGCACCGTGTGTGAGTCACAAACGGCCACTGTTTCCTGCCCTCCTAATCTCCTAGGAAGATGTCTCTGTGGCCCACTCCAACTGGAGCACAGAGGGAAGGGAATTCTGGGGAATGTAGTTCAACCTGGCCAAGTTGAGACATTGCAAAGCTACCACATCACCTTTGGTTTTCTTTGCTTCTCTTAAGGTGACTTTTCTCTTCATTAATGATATAGGGGATAGTATGTGATACAATCCTAAGTCATAGAAGAATATGCAACATTAAATATATTTAATTTTAAATGTATTTAAAATTATTTTTATTATTTCCAACTTATTCAATTTACAGTTATTCAGCTTATTTTTAATCAAGTTAAATACGACTAGAACAAAGACTAGAAGGAAAAACATCAATGTATTAACAGTTGTTGCTGCTGGGTATGAGTTATAAGTGATTTTTTCCTCCTAGTTCCTTATGGGTTTTAAAATACATGTACTTTAGAAATTTTTATAATGAGTATATGCTACTTTGATGATTAAAAATAAAATTTAAAAACTGAAAGGGAATGGAAAGATACATTTTTTGGGGAGGGTAGCAGGTGGCTCAGTTGAGGATGTTTCTGAGAAAGGAGAGAGGCAAGGAGACAGGTGACGAGGCTTTGTGAAGCAGGCCAGAAGTGGTGCCCCTCTATGTCACAATGTCTCCACCACAAAGTTTGCACCACAGCCAGTGCCATTTTGGAGGCCCAGATGCAGGATTGTCCTTGACCACTGACTTTCCCAGAAGCCTCTTGGTAGGGAGGCAGTGCTTACCCTAAGAGAAATAGTGATGGAAGGGCAGTTGGCCCTTGCCCCTCTCCTTTCCTGTTGGTGTCTCACCTTCCCTTTGAAGCACAGTCTTCAGAAGTGCTTGGGCCAGCTTACCAGGCAACCCCCTGGAAGAACCACCCCTTGTCCTCCTGAGCAAGAGGCTTCTCATCCACTTTTTCCTCCCCCACACTGGGTCAAAATGCCTCAGTTGTCTCTTTTCCAAGATAACTATGAAGAGACCAAGCCCTGGAGAATGTTAATGGATAACTGTCATCATGTCTTCCCATTTGGGTAGACATTTCTGGTATCAAAAGTCATAGGCTAAGAAGTAGGAACCATGGGACTCTCAGGCTTGTTAACAACTGAGTCAGGCCAGTAAAGACGCTCTCTTGGGGAAAAACAGGGCCCTCAGAGACTCTGAAATGCATTGGCCTGTAGAGCTGACCAAGGAGTTAGCACAGGTATGAAGCCATGTATAGTGAGCGGTGAATGATGGCATAGCCATTCATTCCTCTATCAGTCCCTCATTCCCAAACATTTTCTAAGTGTCTACTCCATGTCAGAGATGTTTGTCTGGTTTGAGAGGCAAAAAACAGAAAGAAAGAAAGCCATTGGCACATCCCCGACACACAGTGCTTGTCTGGTCTGCTGTGTGTTCCTAAGGCAGATTGTCCTCTGGCTCCCATGCCAGGCTTGCCTCCTTTCACTCGAGCTGGGCTGTAAGCCACAGGTATTCCTCACCCTCTCTTCAGCCTTGAACAGTATCCCAAAATGCCAAACCCTGTTAGAGTAAAGTGAGATTTTCCAAAGCAAGAAAGATGGCTTTAAGAGCTATATTTAGGATCTGACTATGGATGCAATAGCACCAGTTTTTTTCTCTCCCAGAAAGAAGATCATTCTGAGATTTCTAGTTCTGGCCACGAAAGAATAAGTGGCATCAGACTTACCCTTCTTCTGTAAATAGCCTAAAACCTGGACAAAATATATAGAACAACTGTGGGCTTGGGATCATGACCGACATAGAACAGTGATCCTTGAGAGAAATGATGAGCTGAGCACATGAGCTGAGCCCCATAGTCACACTATATTTTTCCCTGAGAGCGTTTTCCAAGCTTCACTGCAGTGCAGGGTCTTGCTAGATAGAGGACATAGGAATCAAAGTTTGGGGCTGCCAGAGTAGCTGGTATGTGGGGGACAGGTCCTATAAAAGGGAAAGCCACAGAGAAGGAGCCCTCAGAATAAAAGTTGTCCTCACGTCTTTGCTAACTACGAAGCTGCACAGGCGCGGAGGGGCAGTGGGGAGGACTCTTCAAGTCTAGCAGAGAATCACATTAAAGGCTGCATCCCTGAGCAGACATTCCAGAGGCTGCAGAGTGCTGGCGAGATGGAGGCTGGAGGTTGGGCTAGACTTCTTCACCAGCACCTTGGGCTTTCAGCTGGACCTCAGAAAGTCCACATTCCAGAAGCAAGGATAATGTCTCCCCAGCGAGGACCATGCCTTAGGCAAAACTGAAAGAGACTGACACCACAAAGTCCCAAACTCAGCCTCAACAGGATTAAAGCAGTGGTTCCCAGCTGCGGACAGTTTTGCTCCCAGCTGTTACACATCTGGAATAGTTTGGGCTGTCACAGCTAGCCAATGTGGTGCTGCCAGCATCAGGTGGGGAGGGGCCAGAGGTGTTGCTCAACATATCACACTCCACTGGACAGCCTCCCAGCCCATCCCCCAACAAAGAACAATCTGGTCCAAAATTCCAATAGTTCTGACATTGGGAAAACCTGAATTTAGGTGATCTGTTTAACTGGCTGTGAGAACAAAGTGTAACAATCTTTAGAGGAAGGTAACAGAGTTAGAACTTCTACAACATATTATCCTTCAAATCCAACACACAGTAAAAAATTACAAAAAAACTGAAGAAGCCAGAAAAACGAGCTGGTAATCAAGAGAAAGGGAAGCAACCAACAGAAGCAGAAGAAGAACCAGAAATAATCCATATATTAGAATTAGCAAATAGGAAATTCAAAGTAACTATGATTAGGCTTTTAAGAAAATAGAGGAAAAGACAGACAAAATTAATGAAAATGAGACAATTTCAACAGAGAATTGGTATCTATAAAAAAATCAAATAGACATTTAGAAATAAAAAATACAACATCTGAAATTAAGAACTTATTGACTGGATTTAACACTAAATGGGGCACAGTAGAATATAAGATTAGTGAGCCAAATGTGAGAGGTATTACATGAAAGCTTCTAGAAGTAAAGAGGGGAATATTTTTATGACCATGGGATAATCAGGACACTGAAAGCCCCAACCTTAAAATAAAACAATAAGTTGAACTACCTTGAAATTAAGAATTTCAGTTCATCAAAAGATACCAGTAAAAGAGTCAAAAGGCAAGCCATGGACTAAGAGAAGACGTTTGTAATACGCCTAATCCAACAAAGAACTTGTATCTAGAACATAAATATACCTTTTACAAATCAATAAGAAAGACAGATGAGCCAATAACAATGGACAAACCACATAAGCCAGCACTTTAAAAAAAATGAAATCAAAGCAGCCAATGAATATACAAAAAGGGGCTCTATATTATTAGTTATGAGAAAAGTGCAAGTCCAAACCACACAATGAGATATTGCTAGACACCCACCAAGATGACTGAAATGAAAAACTAACACTACCAAGTGTTGATGAAGGTGTGGAAGAATGGTACTCACTCTTCCATTGCTTATAGGAGGGAATCAGTCTAACCACTTTGGAAAACTGCTTGGCAATATCTACTAAATCCATCCCTATGTAACTGCTGTGACCCAGCAGTTTCACTTCTAGATTCTTATGTTTGTCAACTGACGTATGTAAGAATGCTTGTGGCAGCTTGAATTCACAATATCCAAAATTAAATACACTCAAATATTCATCAACAGTAGAATGAATAAATCGTGATGGTATCACCCAGTGGAATATTACACTGCAATGACAAAACGAACACTGATTCATGCAACAATATGGATAAATAGCACAACACCTTGAATATATACTGTGTGATTCTATTTAGATGAAGTTCAAAACCAGGCAAAACTAATTCATAGGGATTTAGGTCAGAATAGTGGTTCATTTGGGAGAGGGTGGTATGATCAATTGTTCCTGTTTGCCTGGGACTGAGGAGTCTCCTGGGATGTGGGTCTTTCATTGTTAAAACCAGGATAGTCTCAAGAAAATCATACAGTTGATCACCCTAGGAGGGGGTCATTTTAGGGATGGAAGATGAAAGAGCCTTCTGAGGGGTGGTGTTTAGTATCTTGAAGTGGATGGTGGTTACATGAGTGAATTCATGTAAAAATTTATCTAGCAGTACATTTAAGATTTTTGCATTTAAATGTGTAATTTATGCTTTGATTTAAAACTTAAAAACTTGAAAAATATCTGTATTTAAAAAAATATAGCGTTAAAAGAAGCTAAAGATCTTTTGGGTAGAGCCAGGGGGAGAATTTTGGTGGATAATAAAACGAAGGCTTAGTTTTCATTCTTAATGTTTGCTTGTCTTCTTTGTCAGGTATTGGGCCTTTGATCTGGGAAGGATGGAGCAAAAAGTCATACACAGGAACGGGAAGCCGGAATGCGTAAAGAAAGCCTTCATTGTTCTGAAGGAGCTTTCCCACTTGGAAGATTCACAGAGACCTTGCAAATGATATTGCTGAATCATGGGCAGTGAATGTAGAGAACAGTAAAGGCATGGAAATCCATTTCTGATATTCAAAGGAGTAAGAGGGTACATTCCCAAATTAGTTATCAGTGGACTGATTTCAGATCATAGGAGATATTCTAAACAGGCATTTAACAGGCTGATTTGTGTGCATCTAGAAGAGGAAGTGATGATCCTAAGGAATTACTGAGGACTCGTTTAATCAAATTATTCTAGACTAACTTAACTTTTTTGGACCTGATGATCTGATTTTTAATCAGACAAACACAATAGACTTAGAATGTATAGACTTTAGGGAGGCATTCAATGGTAATTCTCATGGTAACCTATAATGGAGATGAGGAATAAGGTCTTGGCTGCGTAGAAAATTAAGATGATTGGTTATTTGTTAACTAAATTTCCCTCACAGTTATGGATTAATCCCCATAAAGACAGCCTTGTCTTTGGCCCTGTTGTGTTTAGCATTTTTATTTATGACTGGGACCTAGATAAAAGTTTTGTTCAGCAACACAAGGTGATGATATGTAGTCAGAGTGATTGCGGCTATGATAAGTAACAAGGTAAATTGACAGGCTAGAGTAACGGATTTAATCTAAGAAGATCATATTTAACAGCACAAATGAAAGGTTCTGCTCTTGAAAAGTAAAATCTAGCTGCAGAAGGGGTTTTTGTCAACACAATATTTAATAGGTGTCACTCTGAGGGGACCGACCAAGATGGGAAAGCATGTGGTGGATATTTAGACTGGGACGCCAGGCTCTGAGAGGCAAATGTACGGGAGAGGGAAATGCCATATGTAACTCTGATGAGTGGAAACAATTTAATAATTTAAATGAGTGAAAGTTACAAGAAGACAGATTTGAGATGAACTTTCTCATGATTTGTTCAGTTCAAAGGAGGAATAGGCTGTTTCTGAAGGTAGTGAGTTTCCTGTGACTGTACGTTAAGGCAAAGGATGCAAATGTGTTGAGAATTAAAATTGGAGAGCTTTCAAGTACCTTTCAATTCCAAGAGTCTGTGACATATATAGGGCTCAGTGGGTAGAGATCTATTTTGATTTTTAGCAAATTGATATATTGCTCTGCGGTCTGGTCTCTTACATATAAACCAGGGAGAAACATTTTTTGTGCTTCATCTACCAAAAAGGTTTACAAACCAAGTCTCCATAGGATTCTTGGTAATCCTTAGTGGCTAACAAAACTGGAAAATGTTTTATTGTTGTAAGTGGTCCTGACTTGGAACCAAATTGACATGCAGTTCCCCATTTTTCTATCCAAAATTCCTCCACATGAGCGACCAACCTTGTATTGATGGCTGCCTAACGCAACACTGGACTGATTTCCTGTTTTCCTCTGAGCAGTGATTTGGCAAAAGTTAATTCATAGATTGGGGATATAGAGAGTTTTGTCATTGTTCGTTTCTTGATATGATTACAATTTCAGTTATTTGCTCTGTGGTTCAAAAGATAATGTTTTTAAATTTCAGGTTGGTAGGTTTTTGGTTTTGGTTTTTCTTTTTTCTTCTTGTTAATGGCTGATGTTATTGCTTCTTAATCAGAGAAAATGATCTTTGGTATTTTTACTTTAAAAAATTTTTTTGAGAGGTTTCGTGGCCTAATAAAGAGTTTTTGAAACATAATCAATATGTCGATTAGTTCTAGCATTCGTTTTTTAAGTGAATATCTTTATAGACATATCCTAGATAGTTTGACTGTTGTTTACTTCATATTATGTGGACATAGGTAGAGGCACAGTCAGTCCCCAGGTCTCTGAGCCAAGTCACACTATAGCAAAAGCATTGTTCCTGAGCACATGGAAATAGGGATAGTGACATAGCAAAAGAAAAAATCAAGGCAAGAGCAAAGGATGGCTTGATTTATTTAAGAAGGGCCTTGGTTGGCTAGCATGCAAGTTGAGGGAAAGCTGAGAGCCCTGTGAAGGCAGAGCCTGCATTGCATGATCTGTCCTGATGACTGTCCAGGCTTCAGTTAGACTTTGGCCGGCTTTTTGGCTGCACTTTTTGTTGCCTAGATTTCCTTTTCCATTGATAGTTATTTCATCTTTGATGCCTATATTAGATCAGTAGGAGAATAGTATAGCCACCAGTCAGCTGCTTTTCTTTTTCAGCATCAATCTAGGCATGCTATTTTTTAAATATGAATGCAACTTTTTGGAGAGGTCCTTGACCTGGTAGCTTTGGGAAATTAAAATATTCACAGTTTGAAAACTAGCTGTGACTCCAATGTAAGATTTCCATCTTCATTCAAACACTGTATCATAACCTCTCTTGTATCAGAACTAGTGGAATATGGCCTGTCCTCCTTACTGGGGAGTGCAGGGACCCTGGCTTGACATCCTTATACCCTCCTAGGGCCTAGCAGAAGTCCTGTAAACACCCACTAATTATTTTTGAATTAATTTTAAGTTAAAATAGTTTTGAATTAAATTTAAGCTAACGTGAGTTTTATTTGTGTAGTATTTATCTCCAAACCCATCTTCTGATTAAGTGGTTAACATACATTTTGGTTAATTTGTTTATTTCCCTTGTTTTATCTATTAAAAAAAAAATAATTGAGACCGAGGAAGTGAAATTGCCAGCTGTCGGTGTTTAAACAAAGCTGCCTGAACACTCTATACCACCATCTAGTGGGAGACAAGGCTCTGCGGCCCTCAAGCCCCTTCGCACTTGAGGAAGAAACAGGGTGTCTCTGTTCAGAATCCTGTCAGGAGCAGTGTTTGTTGGGGGGATGGGAGGGGGAAAGAGTGGAGGATATGTGTTTTCCTCTGATTAGCCCCGCTCGGCTGAGGTGGTTGCCTCCTTGTCCTTTGCATAATAGCAGAGGAGGCCGCCTTTGTGTTTTTTGATCAAGCCCATCATGATAAATTGGGTGATGGGGTTCACTGTGGTTCTATTTGTGGGTTAGTAATTTAGGCTGTGGGATAGTCCCATCAGAACAGTGCAGCTTTTGGAGGAGAAAAGTCACGGTTTTATTAGTGTAAGTGCTACACACACACACACACACACTGCATTGTTTCACCGCTTGCTGATTTCTGGTCCTGTCCCGCCTATCTGGCAGCCCCCTGCTGCAGCGCACTGCCAGCGGCTCCAGAGAGAGTCCTTAATACACAGCTGCCCTTGACTCTGTAGGAGGGCAGCCATGGACCCCCCGCTCAGCCTGTGATGGCGACTACTGGGGCTTTTCATCAAATATGACTTTATTTCTTCATAAGCAGGACTGACAGTCAAGGTTCTGAGGCCCCTGCAGCAGTCAGATCCCTCCTGCCTTCAGTTGCCTTTTATTTCTTGAATTGTTTCTTTTCTCTTCTCTCCTGGCCAATTCTCTGAGCACGCCTGCGAGTTCCTTAGGGCTCCTCTTTCTTCCCCAAAACACACACCAGCACACACACGGAGATGCACGCACTTGAGGGCTCTGGCCTAGATCCCTGTTGGAAAGTGGCGCTTGAGGAAATCAGGGAAAATCCATTGAAGTTGTGGCCGGAGAGAATCCCCGGGGCTGCCTGACCGGTAGGCTTGGTTGGCACTGGGCCATTTGGAATGAGCTGAAGGATGAGGCAAGTCTCCCTACCGTCCATCCAACAATATCTCTCCAGTTGGCTTCTGAAACTCCCACATAAATAGAGAAATATTGTAATTCCCAAACCAGAAATTAGAACTCATGTCTGACAGGTTATCAGAAAAATAGGGCAGAGCTGTTCTGGCAAGTGTGGGATGAATGGTCACTCAAAAATAGATAACATCTCATATTCCAGCTGAGATCGTGGCAAAGGCTGCTTACTTGGAACATTACTGAGAAGGATTCTGGGGCCACATCTGGATTTAGTGCCGGGGGGTGGGGGATAATGCTGGGCTGTCTCAGGAAGGTCTGAGCTAGTCACAGGCCGAGCTAGCCAGAGTGTTACAGCACTGGTTTTGCATGCAAATCATTTCTTAGAGGGCTGGTGGTGAATTGCTATTACCTGTTAACATCCTGGTGAGAATTAAATTGTTAGATTAGCTGCCCATTGCGGCTCAGGGCTCTAAGGGAATAGTCACAGGATGGGTGACGTTTCTTTGTGGCTTTTTTTTTTAGGTAAAATTTAGACAACGTAAAATTCACCATTTAAACCATTTGAAGGTGTACAGTTCAGTGGCTTTTAGTATACTCCCAAGGTTGTGAAACATCACCACTCTCTAATTCTAGAATTTTTTCATCATCCCCCAAAGAAACCCTGTACCCATTAAGCAGTCATTCCTGATTCTCCCTTCCCCTCCACCCCTGGGGACCAGTAATTTGATTCTTGTCTCTGTATTTGCCTATTCTGGACATTTCCTTTAAAAGGAATTGTGTGATATTTGTCTTGCATCTGGCTGCTAAGTGTTTCAACGTTCATCTGTGTTCTAGCCTGTCAGTTCCTTTTTCTGATTGACATCACACTGTATAGATCCAACACATTTTGTTCACCATTCATCAGTTGATAGGGCATTTGGGTTGTTTTCACGTTTTGGCCATTGTGAACAATGCTGCTGTGAACATTAACATTCAAGTTTGTGTTTGAACACCTGTTTTCAACCCTCTTGGGTGCACGACTGAGATTCCCCCCAGCCTCTGTGACGATGATGGATCCAACAGATGCTGTCAGATAGGTGAGTTTTGCTAAGCAGGAAAGAGCTGGAGTTTGGGTGCTGCATGGATGAAGCCTATGAGGGCAGGGTGCAGAGCACCTTGGGTGTGCTGTGGAATTCCAAGGGTAAAGAGTCTCTGGAAAGGAGGGCAGGAGAGGGAGGAGACAGCACCAAAATGGGATGGCAGTGACCTTGAGCTTGGTGGGTGGAGGGAGGAGTGGGGTTTGTCCCGAGTTTATAAAATGGCTGCTGATAATTTTCTGTTTTATTATAAGGCAGGGCAGACTCCCTGGTGGGGATGAAAAGATGAGGCGGGTGAGGGCCAGAGAAAAGGGAACGTGGTGATGGTTTTGGCTGTGGACGCATTTTTGGCGGAAAGAAGGAAAGCTTGTTGAGCTGCCTGCTGATGCAAGGTGACAAAACTGGTAGAGCAAGTTTGAGCACAACAAACTGAAGAAAGGGCCCCTCTTGTAGCAGTAATGCTGCCGTGCATTTCTATGCTGAGGGATTTTTTTCTAAAGCACCTTCCTATCTATAAGCTCATTAGGGTGAATGAATCAGGTAGAGCAGGCACTGTGGTTTTCTGCCTTTTGAAAAGCAGGACATGAAGGCATCCAGCACAGTGCCTGGTGATAGTAGGCATTCAACCAGGACTTGTCAAATAAGTGAGGCAGTCATATCATATCAAGTCAAAGAACATCAGAGCTGGGAGGGTCTTGGAGATCATCCAGAAGCATTCCCCCCAACCCAATTTTGGAGGGGGAGGGATGTTGGGGCAAAGTGGGGAAGTTCTGGGCTTCAATGCAAGGTCAGTTGGTCAGTGAGTGAAGTACCCTGGGCCACATGCTCCTGGGCGGCAGGTGGAGCTTCTATCAGATTTATTTGTGTCCCCAGGAAGTAGTATAGTGTACAACTTGTTCAACAGATGAACAGGAACCGGAAGCTCTTTGCTCTCCCTGGGTCTCTGCTCCTTCTCATTCTGCCACAGCTTTTAGTGGCAGAGCCAGGTCTCAGTCACAGTTTCCAGGCCCCAGGGGTCTTTGGACTACACCACAGTGTCTATCCTCATCAAGGTAGGTGACACTAGATGTACTGGGTAGCTTGCTGGGGACTTGCCAGGCTCTCTGGGATGATCCCCACTCTTTTGTTGGGATGGAAGTATCTAGAAGTTGAAGGAAAGGAGTTTTCCATAGTTAAAAGCCTAAGGCAAGTCTAGCCACTTTCCGTGGGATCTCAAGGGAATCTTGTGCACCAGGAGGTTCTGTCCTTTGCTTTGTTGTCTGGGTCCCAAGCAGGGGCAATCTGGAGCCAGTGCCTTGGGGCAACTGTGCCCTTCAGACTGGAACCTGACAGCAATGGGGGCAGGCACCGGTGATGGACTTTCAAGGCTGTCTGAAACATCCTTGTGTATCTTGCTTTGCTCTTCTGGGGACTTCTCATTGTTCCTGAGCACATATTTGAGGCAAGGCAGGGGAGGTCTCAGGTGGGTCCTTCCCATGCCTCCACACTAGGTGTGGCCAGCCTGCGGATGGCAGGAGGTGGGTAGCCGGGTCACTGTGTGGAGGGTCTGTCTGCAGGCACAGAAAGAGGGGAGCAAGGGGATTACACTAGGGTGCGCACCATGGTGTGGGCTTTGGGGTCAGTCTTTGGTCCTTTGCTACCGCCCAGTACTGAGCAGCCCCCATGGGATTCTTCCCACCTGAGCCTCCCCTTCCTTAAGATCCTTATGCTGAATCCTGTTACCACCTCCCAAGCATGGGACCAGCTGGACATCCCTGGCTCATTCTTCCCCCATCCCATGCCGGTGAGAGTCATAGTGTGCGTAATGTAAAGGGACCATATCAGAAGCTCAGTGTCAGATGATGGCCATGTCACCGGCAGCTCGATTCCTTCTGATTTCAAAGCAATTTCCACACAACCTAAGAGCAAAGCCAGGTGGTCTTGTTACATGGGTAAGATATCCAGGGGCCAGGGGGTCTTCTTTGCTTTGTATCCCTCATGACAAAGGGGCTGAGGGAAGGTCTGATGTTCACAAGTCACCTGGGCAGCCTTAGGTGCCCCTGTGAGAGGGCTGGCGGCCCAGGGAGGGTGAGAGGCAGCCTTGGCGTCTGCTGAGGGGCCAGTGCAAGTCCTGCAGCCTCATCAAGGCAGGGAGAATGGGGCGAGCCTTTTTTCCCATCTCTGCTGAAGCTGAGTCACTCCTCGGTCCTCTGAAGTAACATGTTCTGCCCCAAGGGGCGCAGCGGGACGCGAGTGGAGGCATGTGGCTGTGCAGGTTTGGATGCAGGAGGATGACGCTGTTTCGCCGTTCTGAGGGCAGCCTCCTCGTGGGAGGGGCGGGGCTCCAGGTGGGAAGGGGAAGCTATCTTGTCAGTGTGCTTCTGTAACGACCACGGTTTGGTTCTTCGTCACCGTGGGAGGTTGACGAGGCAGCTGATTCTCGAAGTGGCCTCTCTGGATTGTGAAACAGCTCGTATATGGGAGCTTTCAAGGGGGTGCCGCCCGGGCGGGGCCGGCGTATAAAGACGAGTCTAAGTAAGCTCTGTGGTGTGGGGCAGCTAGGGAGACAGTCGCTGAGGGTCACATCAGGGAGAATGGAGGATGACAATGGGAAGGGTCCCTATAACTAAATCTGGCTCGTTCCTGTCTTGTCACAAGCCACTCTGTTTCATGACATTGTTTTGTCCCACTTCTGACAGACCACGAGTCCTTTTCCACAGACAGCAGTGAGATGGGAATGGTTCCCACACCCTCCTGCCCCATGGCCAGCACACTTACCTGCACCAGGTCCGGGGTGAGGCGCTTGGCTTGCAGCCACTTCTGGAACCTCCCTGTTTTCCGCAAGACGCGCTCGATGCTGCAGGTGTTTGGGGCTGCTGCCGAGGCACAGATTCTCCTGTCTGAGATCTCACTCTGCTGTTTGCCGACCAGCGTCGAGAGCTCCACAGGGCGCCAAGTTTTGGAATCATCGGAGTAATTTGCAGGGTAAGAGGGCAAGTAGTCAGGAGGCAGTCCGAGGCGGGAGGCCAGCAGGATGTCAAACCTGGAAGGACAGCCTTTTTAGGATGACTCAGGAGCTGGAGGGATGAGGCCGGGGTCAAGCAGGGACTAGCCAAGCTGTACTACCAGAGCCAGAGCCAGCAGAGCCTGGGGACAGGGAGGCACGGGACAACATCTGATATGATCCATTTCTCCCCCTTAGACTGGGGTGCTTCAAACTCTTTCTGTGAGAGGACTACTTTTGTTTCCTCACACTTAGGGAAGTGCACATGTGATGTCAGAAAGATAAGGGAGGTGCACGCCAGACGCAAACTTTATCCTCTTCATGCAGCTGGCACAGAAGGAGCAGCCATGGCTTTCTGAACTACTCCGTGTGAAGACAGCAGCTTTACAGATGCTGGTACTTTTGATTCTCCTAATACCCTATCCCCATTTCACAGGTGTGGAAACTGAGGCTTAGAGCTTAAGTACCTTGGTCCAGGTCAGACAATACGTTGCCAAGCCACAGTGCAAATCTAGGGTCCTCTGTCAGTAGAGCCCATGATCTTTCCCCTTTCTTACACTGGTTCCAGCAATTGCCCACCCTCTGACCAATGGCTAGGTCTTGGAACCATAGTTCCTGAAGGGACTTCTGGGTCTGTGTTGGGGAGAGCACTGCCTCTCCATATCCAGCCCCACATAACCCCAGTGTTTTTGCTTTCAGCCCAAAGGTTTAAGTATTCAGTACCAACCAGGTCTCCAGGAACAGTGGCCGCTAAATGGTCACCAAGTTCAAAGCTATCTGAAATCCAGGAGGTGTGTAATTCCACATAATGGCCTGGTTGGCCCTTAATCCTCTCCAGGGGATGGGCACTGGCCCCTAGTTCTATCTGCCAGTCTCCTATGACCCACCTTGACCCTTTTCTCCAGTCATTCCACCACCAGTGTGCTGATATTCCCATTAGGTAGCGTTAAATCTTCTGATTTATGTAGGAAAAATTACTAAGGTAATCTTTACCTTCATTATCATTAATAACTGAGGATCATACTGCAAATGAAGATTAGTCTTGTCAGGTATGTTATATATTTAATTTAAATAAGATTCTTTACATTCTTATTATTGGGCATTATTGGGCAACCTCATGATAATGAGTTTTGGAAGAATTAGCATTTTGATTAGCCTTAAATGCTAGATTGTTTGTTTTCTCCCTTATATGACACAGCTTTATTCGCAGAGACTGCAAGCTTTTCAAAGAAGGTGCTCTAGCAGAAACTGTCAGTAAGCACCTTCTGCAATGCAGGAGTACTCAAACTGCAGAAAGAACTCTATTCAAGAACGCTGTTACAAATCTTTTTTTTAAAAAGACAGAATACCGTAAACTTGCAATGACTCAATTTTACTGGAATTTTCAGGAGAACCATGGGAAATGACTGGGAGGGTAAGAGAGGGCCCAGGTCTCTGAGGCAGGGCTGTCTGCCTGTTTCCTGCAGCTCCTCTTGCTCATAGGGGTTCAGCCCCACCCCCAAGGTCTGTGACTAAGGACTTATAACTAGGTGGTTCTGTTACATAATAATAATAGCAACCACATTTATGAAACACTTCAGCATGCCAGTAACCCTGCCAAACACTTTACATGTATTAATTCAGTTACACTTTTCAACAAACCCATGAGGTTTGTGCTGTTATCACTATACAGATGAGGGAACTGAGGCATAGAGAAGTTAAGTAATTTTCCCAAAGTCACACAACAGGGAATTAGAAGAAGTGGCATTCAAGGCTCCTGGACCTACAATCTTAACCACTCTGCTGTTGTTTAGTCTTCCATCATCTATCTCATGAATTAGCTCTTGGGAACAGATTAGTGACATTATTAAGGGTTATAGGTAGCAGGGTCCTTAAAGACTATTTTGTCCCTGTTCCCCTCCCCATCATATTCTGCGGATGAAAAAACTGAAGGTGACTTGTCTGAAGAGTCATAGTTAGTGGCAGGGGGGACAGATCTCAGGGGTGACTGTCTCCCAGTTGGTGGGGGTGATGTGAGAAGTGACTTCCTGTCCAGTGGGACAAGCTCCTTGTCCTTTGATTCTGTCCCCACCTCCTGAGGAGGCTGGGCCGAGGGGGCAGCACTGGCTTGGCAGGTGCCCTGTAACACACGCCTGGGGCGTTCAGCGGTGTCTCCCTATGCCATTAGGGGCAAGTGAGGACAAATACATAGGTTTACAGGCCACACTTCTCCCCATTCAAAATGGTAATACTTTTATGGCATTGTATAGGAAAAAATGCATTTTCTTACAATTTTGATTACCTATTTTATTGGATAGAATAATGTCAGGGAGAAAATGGGCCCTGCTTTTTATCCACTAAGATGTGAATATCCTAGAATTTGGAAAACCACACAACAGAGGCAGCATTCTAATCCTCCTTCTGAACGTACATCATGAGCACATCTGATGGACAGCCAGATCATGGCTTCCCAGAGCCAGAAGGCAGCATAAAGATAGTGTGGGCCAAGCCCCCAAGCCCCTCAGCACGGGGAGCCTGGTGGGGACATGGGGGAGAGCGAGAACACTGGAATGAGAATAAAATGCCCGCTTCTCTTGTACACGTCTCATGCTGGTATCCAGTCAAACACTAAGCCCATAGACATGCCTCCCTAAATATTTCTAGCCTCTCTCTCCTCTTCTCCATCCCTTAGCTCTGCCCAGAACCCTTCAAACATCCGGCGTCTTCCTAAATCTCTCAGGACACAGTTCATACTCCGTAGAGTGTGCTCTAATGCCCCACTGCTCTTTCTAGGCCCATCTCCTGCGGCTCCCCTGACAAGTTGGCTTTGGTCTCACCAAACTGCTCACCAGCCTTGGCTAAGCCACTTCATTTTCATTTTTCAAGGAAGGTGAAGTAAGGCATTTGTCCTGGTGAGAGCTCGGGAATCCCTAGGAGTCATTCTGATCAGAAAAACTGCCACCAAGTACCCCTCCCCACCGTTACCTACCCAAACACAAATACTGATCCATCAGGTCCAGGTAGACCTTGCCAGTTGGAGTGATCACTTAGGATTTCACATACAGGTATAGTTCCAGGAGGAAGAATGTGTCAAGGAGGTTTACTTATTTTTTTTTTACCTCCCCTTAACTTTTTCATTTGGGATTTGTAAGTGAACACAGAATGTGTGGAAAAATTGATACTGAAAACCTTCAAATGTTCAAGGGTCAGTGGTTGAGTATGGGAAGCATCATATTCATCATTAGCATTCTTGCCAAAGGAAAGATGAAGAACAGAAGGAAAGGACATTTGTCTACCAGTCACGTGAATTCAGCCTACCCAGCCCGCCTTAGACGCTCACCCTGTTTGCTGCTGAACAAGCATTGCCCAGTCCTGAGTGAGGTCCAGGCTGGAGTGCTCATGTCTGCCTGGCTACAGCATTTCCGCCAAACGAGGTTGGGATGGGCTTTCTTCTATGTTACCATCATAATCATTTTTAAAGATGGAGAAATGTTCGCATCCGAACAAGAACAAGATGAACACATGCACCATTAGAAAGAGAGGTAAAGGATGTGCACTTGTAGACAGTTTAGCCATAAAGAAATATAAATGGTCAATGTGCCTGAACAAAGGGCTTAACTTGGAAGATACACAAACTAAAAATAACAGTAATATTAAATATTTGTGAGTGTGCAGGAGGTGGGTGCCGCAGGCAGTTGTCTCCATTTGAGGATGTATATTTGTATCTCCTGTGACTTTGCTATATTTTTTGAGCCAGAAATTCCACTTTTAGGAGCTTGTCATAGGACTTTACCACAGATGTGCACAAAAGTTTAACAACAGGGATGTTCAGCAAAGCACTCTTTACAATTCTGAAAAATGAAGGAAAAAAAACCCTAGTTGTCTCATGATAGTGGATTAGTTAAATGAATTATGATTGACTGATGCAGTTGGATACCACAAAGCCATTAAAAATCAAACTGTGGAGAAGGATAGTTAATGTGGAATGGTGTTCCTGACAGATCATGAAACACAAGTTCACAGAAGAGTATACATAGGATGATTACACTTTTGTTGAAGAAAGTTTTCATTCATGCTTAGAGAAAAGGTGGCAAGGATAGACACTGAAATGTTCACTAAGGGGTGGTCTCTTAGTGGAGGAATTATATGTGATTTTTATTTTGGGCTTTCTTTAATCAGTAGCTCCTGAACATTCTAAAATAAAAAGATATTACTTTTAAAATGAGGAAAAAGTTACTTATGATGGGGAGAAAAGGGCAATAAGCAAGCCCACGTCCCCGGACTGTCTCACTGCCTCTGGGCGCCTCTTTGCGCTGAGGAACATGCATTCTCGCCACGAAGCGCTCCCAACCCCAGCCTGCCCCGCTGGGTGTTTTCCTGCTTGTATCTGCACACTTCCCTTTCAGACTCACATGGAGAAGGAATTCTGAGGGAGCTGGAGGCATATCCTGAACCCTAATGGAACACAAACCTATTTGGGGAAATGCCTCCTGAGTTTGGCCGCTACCTGCCTGGTGAGAAAACTTTGTTCATTGCCACTTGGTGAAGAGTCAACTACGACTCACATACTCTTGCTTACTTATCTGGAGCAGGATGTGAACCTGGAGCTGCTTCCCAGTCGAATCCCTTCATTCCCCTCCCTCCTATCTTAAAATATGTCTGTATTCTCACTGCCTCCTTTCTCCAAGGAATCAGCCCCATGTAGCTTGTGTCCTCCGTCCTCTCCATCCCATTTCTGAGGTGGGAAGCTTGAGTTCACTTTCAACATCTCCATCCTGGCTTCCTCTCGCATTGATTTGGTCAACAAAACAACTCTCCCGCTGAACCAGCTTGCATCCTTCCTATTCCCAGTGACCTTTCTCCCAGACTAGGGGAACTGGGCTGGCAGCTCCTGCCAGCATTACCAGTCCATGCTGCACACTGCTTTCCATAGATCTTTCCAAAATGCAGGTCTCATCTTATCCCAACCCCACTTAATCCCCATGCCATTGCCTGCAATGGAACTTCTCCAACTGGGGGGAGGGGGGTGTTTCAACTTTCAACATTTGAAATGTCTTTAAAAAAACCCTAATAGGAAAATTCCATATCAACTCCATACAACATCCACTATCTTGCAAAAGAAGTTTAACATTTTTGATTGGTATTGTTTATTTGTTATTTCTGTTCAGTAACTTAGTTGAATAATCAATTATGTCTTTGGTTAATATGGATTGGAAATAAAATGATTGTAAATTAGTGCCTTTTATTTGATCACCAAATCTTACATGCCTGAGGTATGTCCCTGGGGGAGGGCAGAAGAGAAGAGGTCTATTACAAAGGGTCTTTGGCATTGAAAAGGCTGGGAACCACTGGCCTACAGTTTAAGGTCTCAAATCCTTGGCATGGCATTCAAGGCCCCCTGCCCCATCTTACTCTTCCAACTTCCTCCTTCTGGCCCACTTCCACATATGCCCGAAGTGCTTCTTACTTCTTTGCACATCTCTAGGCCTTTGCTTAAGCTGGTCCTTCTACCTTAAACCCTTCCCCTCCCACTAAGTTTCAGCTCATCCTTTAAGGCCTTGTCCAGAATACCTTCTCCTGGAGAAGCCCTTCCCTGATCCCATTTTGAATTAATATCACCTCCCTGGAGCTCCTGGAGGTCCTTTATGTTTCACTTCCAGCTTGCATCAGACCAGGCCTTATTATTATTATTTTTTAACACAGCTCCCTCCTCCTGAACCCCTAGGGGGCAATGACCAGAGTTATCGCAATGTCACTACAGTCCCTGCTGGGGCTTGGCCGTGGTAAAGGCCCAGTGACTTTGTACTGACCGGCTTGAATCCCACAGTGTGGTACCATTTGTTGGTGAGAGCCATGAGCATCCCAATTTACTAAACCTGGGTTTTCCTGCAGTCAAGGCAACACTAACAGCAGAAAACTAGTTTGGAAACTTTGAAGCAAACTGCCCTGGCTTAAGTCCCAGATCTGCCACTTATTAGATGGTGGCCTTGGGCAAGTCACTTAATCTTGCTATGTCTCAGTTCGCTATCTGAATAATGAGTGCAAACTACTAACATCCAGGATGGTGGTTAGGAGTACATAAAAAATAGCTTTAAAATGCTTGTTTTGGAGTAGACTTTATAAATTTTATTTCCCTCCCCCTATGAGAAATAAACTTGGTAAAAATAGTCCCAGGCCACTCCATTCATAGAAAAGAAAACTTGGGAGTTCCCACTCGGAAAGGAAACTTTGGATTTAGTTTTAGGGCTGGCATCTGGCTTCACGCCTCACCCCCTCCCTACACCAACTTCAACCCATCACCACTATGAGCAAGTGGCTGTGTTTTAGCTCCCACCCAAAAATTACATCCCAGCACATTTTCAACAAACTTTTGGACATCTTCACATGAAGGGACAGAATTTTGCCCCTCAGAGTTATCTGATTGAGATTCTGACCTTATTTCTTCTTTAAAGAACTTCTTGCAAATAGATGTTCCGATGCAGGCATTGCATTTATCAAGACCGAGGAAAGTCCTTCCAGAATTGTAGCTGGTTCTGACTTGGGGCACCAGAGAAGGTGAAAGAGAAGCCAGCGAGGAGACAGAACAGCTCAGTGTTGAGACCCATAGCAGCAGGGCTGGCCTGCCTGGGCGCAGGGCAGCAGCTTTAGGTCCCAGGCCGGGCTCCATCTCAGGCTCTGTACTCCAGCTGCAGCCTTTGGCTGCCCGCTCAGGGCCATATGCAGGTAGGTTTCAGCGAAAGAGAGGGCGCCAGCTTCAGCACACTGAGCTGAGTCCAGCCTCCCAGGCTTCTGCTGCAGGATGCTAAGGAGTGCAGAGCTGCTGGGCATGGGCAGGTGGTGAGGAAGTGCAGGGAGGATGCTGATAACACCGTTTCCAGAGTTTCTCTTCCTCTGCCTGGCGTGGCTGCCGCAGGCCAGGGAGGGGCTCCCTGGCAGAGTTCAGGAAGGACAATGGTCAAGGCTTCCCTGTGCAGTCTTTTCGACAAACACAGGATATCCTGGCTGGGCAGGGACGGTCCATGCAGGATGTGTGTCCGACCTGGGTTCCACCTGGGAGTTTCAGCGTATCCTGAAGGCCTCCACCCTCCACTGTTTTAATTCTGGGTAGATCTGTCCCTGTGGAGTGCGTGCGTGCACACACACACACACACACACACACACACACACACACACACACACACACCTATTTCCCCCCTTCTTCAGTGAATAATTTGGCCTGCTCCTGAACTAGCCATACCTCCCACACTGTGACTGTATATGGCTATGAAAAAACTGGAGGTCAGTTTACTGGCTATTAAGTGGCACACTTAACATTGATTTGAATGACGTGAACTTTCTGTTTAGGGAATAGAAAAACTGAAGTTGGTCCATGCTTCAGCTCCTCTTGCTATTCTGAGAAGAGAGGGCCAAGAACCTGGTGGCCTGTGGCATGATGAAAGGGCAGACCAGAAAGATCCTTCTTCCTGTACCCAACTATGTTTGTTCCTCTCCCCCATGTCTGCAAGTCCCTCTTCTGTTTACTGCCCTGCCTCACTTCGCAGTGGCTGGTCTGATTTGGGGGAACTTAACTGCCCCAGGATGACCTTCCTCCTGACACCAAGATAAGGTCCACAGCATGCAGTGCTAATTTAGGACTAGAGAGAGGCTATGAAGACCAAATCAGGGCAGGCAGGCTTTTGCTGGGAGAGGGGGAAAAGGGAGGACAGGGGTCTGGGGATGGTTCAGGAGAATTGGAGAGTTTTGCTAAAGACTGTTGGGGTGAGCAGGGTAATAACAGTTCACTGATGGTTAACCATGTGCTTATTATTAGCAAACTGTATGTCCTCCTCAGTGAAGTGTCTGGTTGTGTTTGTTTTTGATTATGGAGTTGTGAGAATCTTTATGCATTCTAGAGACTAGTTCTGTGTCAGATACATGGCTTGCAAATATTTTCTCCCAGGTGGTAACTTGTCTTTCATCTTCTTTACAGGGTCTTTTGCAGAGGAAAAGTTTCTAATTTTGATGAAGTTCAACTTGTTCATTCTTCCTGTCATGGATCATGCTTTTAGTATCAAGTATATGAATTCTTCACCCTGCTCCTAGGTCCCAAAGATTTTCTCCTATGGTTTCTTGTAAAAGTTTTATAGTTTTATTTTTTACAATTTAAGTTTATGATCTGTTTTGAATTAATTTTTGTATGAGATGTGGTTAGGTTAATGTTCATCCTTCCTCTACTGATTGCCTTTGCACTTTGTCAAAAATCAGTTGTCTGAGGCTTCCGGGAAGATGGTGGCGTGAGCAGGGCAGCAGAAATCTCCTTCCAAAACGATATATATTTATGAAAATACAACAAATACAACTATTCCTAAAAGAGAGACCAGATGATACAGTACAACAGCCAGGCTACAGCTACATCTGCGAGAACTTAGTGCCTCACGAGGCGGGTAAGATACAAAGCCACAACCTGGCGGACCCGAGCACTCCCCCACTGCAGCTCACAGGCGGGAGGAAAAGAATCAGAGTGATAAATAACCAGCCCTGGTGATCTGCACCCTGAGGGCAGACACACATCACATGGTGTATTGGAGATTAGAGAAACGGAAGGGCAGGATCCAAGACAGAGACTGCGAGCAGGTCCCCACAGCCGGCTCCCCTGGGACAAAGGAAAAGTGGGTGCTTTCTTCAAAGTCTTAAAGAGACAAGGGCCCAACACAGAACAAAATCGTCCCACTGCACTCAACACAGCAGGCTGGGAATCTTGAGGAACTTCAGGCCTCCTAACTGGCTGCTGGGTAAAGCAGCCACAAAGCCCCTCACAGAGATAAGCAGCCTCTCATTTGTTCCCCCTGGCCGGTGCTGTGGCAGATCTGCCATAGCTGTGGAACAGCGGGAGAGTGGCGCCACAGATAACAACTACACAGAATCCCCTCCTGGCGGGTGCGCAGCCAACTGGGAAGGGCCACAGAAGCCAGAGCAAGAGCTGAAAGGCACCAAGGGGTGCAGAATGTACCCAGCATGGGTGCAAAACCCCACAGTGCTCTAGGCTAGCCTGAGGGCAGCCCCGTCCACGGGAGCTCAGGGGATTATCCCAGAGACTGCCTCCCGGTGTGTGGGTAACCAGGAAAGGCTGTGGAAAAGGGCAAGGAGAACAACAAGCAGGAAGGGACTTTGTTCTCCCAGCTGACACACGTGGCACCTGCCTGTGACCACGTCTATCTCCATGAAAAGACAGAAGAATATGGTCCAGTCAAGACCCACCCAGACAACCCCAGAGAGAGGGCCGGGTGGGATAGATTTAAACAATCTTCCTGAAAAAGAATTCAAAATAAAAGTCATAACCATGCTGATGGACCTAAAGAGAAATATGCAAGAGCTAAGGGAGGAAGTGAGGAGAGATATTACAGAAATGAAACAATCAATTGATGGGCTGAAGAGCAGACTGGACCGGGTGCAAGAGACTGTTAATGGAATAGAAATCAGAGAACAGGAATACAGAGAAGCTGAGGCAGAGAGAGATAAAATGATCTCAACGAATGAAAGGCTATTAAAAGAACTGTGTGACCAATCCAAACAGAACAATATGCACATTATAGGAGTACCAGAAGAGGAAGAGAGAGAAAAAGGGATAGAAAGTGTCTTTGAAGACATAATTGAGGAGGACTTCCCCAATCTCGGAAATGAAATAGTTTCTCAGAACACGGAAGCCCACAGAATTCCCAACACAAGGGACCCAAGGAGGACAACAACAAGACACATAATAATAAAAATGGCAAAGATCAAAGACAAGGACAGAGGATTAAAGGCAGCCAGAGAGAGAAAAAAAATCACCTACAAAGGAAAACCCATCAGGCTAATATCAGACTTCTCAAAAGAAACCATACAGGCCAGAAGAGAATGGCATGATATATTTAATGCAATGAAACAGAAGGGCCTTGAACCAAGAATACAGTATCCAGCATGATTATCATTTAAATTTGAGGGAGGGATTAAACAATTCCCAGACAAGCAACAGTTGAGGGAATTTGCCTCCCACAAACCACTTCTACAGGATATCTTAAAGGGAATGCTCTAGATGGAAGCACTCCTAAGGCTGAAAAGATGTCACCAGAGAAAATAAATTCATAGCAAAGAAAGAAGACCATCCAAATACTAACTAAAGGCAAAAAATAAAATCAACTATCCACAAAAACAGTCAAAGGAATGCAAAAGAGTACAGAATAAAACACCTAGTATATAAAGAATGGAGGAGGAAAAAAAAGAAGGGAGAGAAATAAAGAATCATCAGACTGTGTATATAATAGCTTAACAAGAGAGTTAAGTTAGACTGTTACATAGTAAAAAGCTACCCTTGAACCTTTGGTAACCATGAATCTAAAAGCCTGCAATGGCAGTAAGTACATATCTATCCATAATCACCCTAAATGTAAATGGACTGAAAGTACCAGTCAAAAGACACAGAGTAATAGAATGGGTAAAAAAGCAAGACCCATCTATATGCTGCTTACAAGAGACTCACCTCAAACAAAAAGATACACAGAGACTAAAAGTGAAGTGATGGAAAAAGGTATTTCATGCAGACAACAGAGAGAAAAATGCAGGTGTTGCAGTACTTGCATCAGACAAAATAGACTTCAAAACAAAGAAAGTAGCGACAGATAAAGAAGGACATTACATAATGATAAAGGGGTCAGTCCAACAAGAGGATATAACCATTATAAATATCTATGCACCCAACAAGGAGCACCTACATATGTGAAACAAATACTAACAGAATTAAAGGAGGAAATAGAATACGATGCATTCATTTTAGGAGACTTCAACACACCACTTACTCCAAAGGATAGATCACCCAGACAGAAAATAAGTAAAGACACAGAGGCACTGAAGAACACACTAGAACAGATGGACCTAACAGACATCTACAGAACTCTGCACCCAAAAGCAGCAGGATACACATTCTTCTCAAGTGCACATGGAACATTTTCCAGAATAGACCACATACTAGGCCACAAAAAGAACCTCAGTAAATTCAAAAATATTGAAATCCTACCAACCAACTTCTCAGATCACAAAGGTATAAAACTAGAAATTGTACAAAGAAAACAAAAAGGGCTCACAAACACATGGAGGTTTAAGAACATGCTCCTAAATAAGCAATGGATCAATGACCAAATTAAAACAGAGATCGAGCAATACATGGAGACAAATGACAACAACAGCACAAAGCTGCAACTTCTGTGGGACACAGCAAAGGCAATTCTAAGAGGAATGTATATTGCAATCCAGGCCTATTTAAAGAAGGAATAACAATCCCAAATGAATAGTCTAAAGTCACAATTATTGAAATTGGAAAAAGAAGAACAAAAGAGGCCCAAAGTCAGCAGAAGGAGGGACATAGTAAAGATCAGAGAATAAATAAATAAAATTGAGAAGAATAAAACAATAGAAAAAAAAATCAATGAAACCAAGAGCTGGTTCTTTGAAAAAAATAAACAAAATAGATAACCCCCTAGCCAGACTTATTAAGAGAAAAAGAGAATCTACACACAAACAGAAGCAGAAATGAGAAAGGAAAAATCACGATGGACCCCACAGAAATACAAAGAATTATTAGAGAATACTATGAAAATCTATATGCTAACAAGCTGGAAAACCTAGAAGAAATCAACAACTTCTTAGAAAAATACAACCTTCCAAGACTGACCAAGGAAGAAAGAAAAATCTAAACAGACCAATCACCAGCAACGAAATTGAATCGGTAATAAAAAAACAACCGAAGAACAAAACTCCCAGGCCAGATGGATTCACCACTGAAATTTATGAGACATATAGAGAAGACATAGTACCATTCTCCTTAAAGTTTTTCAAAAAATAGAAGAGGACAGAATACTTCCAAACTCATTCTATTAAGCCAGCATCACTCTAATACCAAAACCAGGCAAAGACCCCACCAAAAAAGAAAATTACAGACCGATATCCCTGATGAACATAGATGCAAAAATACTCAGCAAAATATTAGCAAACCAAATTCAAAAATACATCAAGAGGATCGTACACCATGATCAAGTGGGATTCATCTCAGGGATGCAAGGATGGTACAACATTCGAAAATCCATCAACATCATCCACCACATCAACCAAAAGAAGGACAAAAACCACATGATCATCTCCATAGATGCTGAAAAAGCATTTGACAAAATTCAACATCCATTCATGATTAAAACTCTCAACAAAATGGTATAGACGGCAAGTACCTCAACATCATAAAGGCCATATATGACAAACCCACAGCTAACATCATACTTAACAGTGAGAAGCTGAAAGCTTTTCATCTAAGATCGGGAACAAGACAGGGATGCCCACTCTCTCCACTGTTATTCAACATAGTACTGGAGGTCCTAGCCACGGCAATCAGACAAAACAAAGACATACAAGGCATCCAGATTGGTAAAGAAGTCAAATTGTCATTATTTGCAGATGACATGATACTGTACATAAAAAACCCTGAAGACTCCACTCCAAAACTACTAGAACTAATATCTGAATTCAGCAAAGTTGAAGGATACAAAATTAACACACAGAAATCTGTTGCTTTCCTATACACTAATGATGAGCTAACAGAAAGAGAAATCAAGAAAACAATTCCATTCACAATTGCATCAAAAAGAATAAAATACCTAGGAATAAATCTAACGAAGGAAGTGAAAGACCTATACCCTGAAAACTACAAGGCACTCCTAAGAGAAATTAAAGAGGACACTGACAAATGGAAATTCATCCCATGCTTTTGGCTAGGAAGAATAAGTATTATCAAAATGGCTATACTACCTAATGCAAACTACGGATTCAATGCAATCCCTATCAAAATACCAATAGCATTCTTCAATGAACTGGAGCAAATAATTCTAAAATTCATGTGAAACCACAAAAGACCCCAAATAGCCAAAGCAATCCTTAGAAGGAAGAATAAAACAGGGGGAATTACGCTCCCTGACTTCAAGCTCTACTACAAAGCCACAGTAATCAAGACAATTTGTTACTGGTACAAGAACAGACCCACAGACCAGTGGAACAGAATAGAAAACCCAGGCATTAACCCAAACATATATGGTCAATTAATATATGATAAAGGAGCCTTGGATATACAATGGGGAGATGATATCCTCTTCAGCAGCTGGTGTTGGCAAAACTGGGCAGCTACATGTAAGAGAATGAAACTGGACTACTGTCTAACCCCATACACAAAAGTAAATTCAAAATGGATCAAAGACCTGAATGTAAGTCATGAAGCCATAAAACTCTTTGAAGAAAACATAGGCAAAAATCTCTTGGACATGAACATGATCAACTTCTTCATGAACATATCTCCCTGGGCAAGGGAAACAAAAGTATAAATGAACAAGTGGGAATATATCAAACTAAAAAGCTTCTGTACAGCAAAGGATACCATCAGTAGAACAAAAAGACATCCTACAGTATGGGAGAACATATTCATAAATGAGATATTCGATAAGGGGTTCACATCCAAAGTATATAAAGAGCTTACACACCTCAACAAATAAAAAGCAAATAATGCAATTAAAAAATGGGCAGAGGATCTGAACAGACACTTCTGCAAAGAAGAAATTCAGACGGCCAACAAGCACATGAAAAGATGCTCCACATTGCTAGTCATCAGAAAAATGCAAATTAAAACAATGAGATATCACCTCACACCAGTGAGGATGGCCAATATCCAAAAGACAAACACCAACAAATGTTGGCGAGGATGTGGAGAAAGGGGAACCCTCCTACACTGCTGGTGGGAATGCAAATTAGTTCAACCATTGTGGAAAGCAGTATGGAGGTTATTCAAATACTCAAAATAGAAATACCATTTGACCCAGGAATTCCACTCCTAGGAATTTATGTTAAGAGTACAGCAGCCCAGTTTGAAAAAGACATATGCGCCCCTATGTTTATCACAGCACTATTTACAAGAGCCAAGAAATGGAAGCAACCTAAGTGTCCATCAGTAGATGAATGGATTAAGAAGATGTGGTACATATACACAATGGAATATTATTCAGCCATAAGGAGAAAACAAATCCTACCATTTGCAACAATATGAATGGAGCTAGAGGGTATTATGCTCAGTGAAATAAGTCAGGCAGAAAAAGACAAGTATCAAATGATTTCACTTATATGTGGAGTATAAGAGCAAAGAAAAAAACTGAAGGAACAAAACAGCAGCAGACTCACAGAACCCAAGAATGGACTAACAATTACCAAAGGGAAAGGGACTGGGGAGGATGGGTAGGAAGGGAGGGATAAGGGGGGGAAAAAGAGGCAGTAGGATTAGCACACATAATGTAGCAGGTGGGGACACGGGAAAGGCAATATTTATAGAAAAGACAAGTAATGATTCTATAGGTCTTACTACGGTGATGGACAGTGACTGTAATGGGGTATGTGGTTGGGACTAGATAATAGGGGGTCTAGTAACCGTAATGTTCAAGTAATTGTACATTAAGTATACCAAAAAACAAAACAAAACAAAAACAGCTACTTTGAATTCTTTATTGGGTAAATTGCTGATCTCCATGTCTTTGGGAGGAGTTCCTGGAAGATTATTGTGATTCTTTGTTGATATCATGTTTCCTTGATTTTTCATATTCCTTGAAATTTTGCATTGCTGTCTTTGCATTTAAGGTAGCAGTCACAACCTCCCGTCTTTACTAACTGCCTTAGGGAGAGAACCCCTGCTAGGGATTTCAGAAGCTTGTATGGATACACCTTCACCGCACTCCTTGCTCCCTCTTGTAGTAGGATTCTCAAGCTTGTATGCCTTCTCTCCATCTTGCAGGGCTCCAAGATGAGTACTGATGGCCTCGCCTTTTTTTTCCCCAAAGGCAGCACTAAAACTCGTTTGTGGTCTCTTGCTGGCCTGCAGACTTGGGTCAGCTTTCTGTGCTTGCTCACTAACCACCTGCCAAAGCTTGCTCATGCTGCTACTATTGGGAGCATGCACATGCAAGCAGCCACAGGGTGGAGTGTATGTGGGTGAGATGTGAGGTGCTGGCGGTGCCTGTGGACCATATGGGGAGATTTGAGGGTGAGGTGTCCTTGTGGCTCATGGGTGGGCTTCATGATGGAGTCCATGACACAGTTAGTAGGATGTGCATCCTTTAATGCTCTTCAAGAGTCTTATCTGTCACTTTCCCAGCCTCTTCCCATCCCTCAGTCATGCAGCTTATGATTCAGTACTCTGGATGGGGTGAGAGTAAAAAGAACCTCTTTGGCAACATCTTCCATAGCTGAAGAATCTGGATGCTCACTCACATGCTCTTACTTTCCCCAACAGGAGAAGTCATGGGTCAAGATCTTTCTTGGTCCTATGTTGTGCTACCTTGGGAGATGGATAATGAAGGTAAAATCAAACTGTACCTCTTAGTCTCTCCAGTGCATCCAAACTTGTGTTTTTTTTTATTCCAGTGGTGTGTTGGAACTTCTCTGCTGGAAATCTAGACTTCTACAAAGGCTCCGTCATCTGTGGGTGGTTGTCTAAGACAGTGTTTCCTAGGGGCTTCTGGAATATGGCTGAGAGGAGCTAAAGCTGGTGAATAGGCCACTGCAGGGTCCACAGCCAGGACTGAGGTCTCTATTCCTATTGCCCCATACATGAGTGGGTGGGACTCTTCCTGAGTTTGTTGGTGTATGGTGCTGGAATTCGAAGCCCCTACAAAGGCACTTTTGTCTATGAGTGGATGTCAAATTGTTGTTAACATGGGAGACATGAATGAGGGACTTCTTATTCATTCATGATG
>JAQQAC010016209.1:36874224-36891521 GCA_029783875.1 Phataginus tricuspis
ACATCCAAGATAGACGGCATATTTCTGAGTCAGTCATGTGGGATGAGCCTGTACCCTCTCCGCTCCACACAGCAGGACCACTGCGTGAGCTGCTGATGCCTGTGAAGTCCCGTATGTTGTCATGCAGTGTCAGCAACCTGAGCTGTCCAGGACTAACCTTAGGAAACGTTGCCGGTGGCCAGGATTCTTGGTACCTTTTATCTTCCTTCTTATTTCTGTGTTATTTTTCTCTGTTACCATCATGCTTATGATGCTGGTTTTAATTTCTCTGCTTCCTTATTCTGGCTTCCCTTTTGGATTTTTTTTTCCATCCTGCCAAAAAAAACCCTACGTTCTCTCCAGGAAGTTTGCTCATAGAAGGTGTTCCTCAAACCTTGCCACCTCTCCTGAAGCCAGGAGACCAATATTGTATCTACAGCAGGCCCAGTGGTGAGTGGCTCGGGCAGGAAGTTATACCTAGGTACACCCATCAGCCTGTTGGAAGCTTCACATTGCCCACAGACCTTGAGTAGCAAGAGAAATGGTTATCTTCTGTGGTTTCCTTGATAGCTCTGCCCAGAGCGACTTATGAAGCTGACCTTTTGAAATGTAGGTTGCTGCAGAGTCCTGGCCACTTTCTGCTCCTAGGTGTGTCCCTCAATACTGGACATTTTTTCCTCTCCCTGAGAGGGAGGAAAGAAAAGGAACACTTGAAGGAACCCAAGTTATTTTTTCAAATACCTTAAAAAAAGAAACAAGCATAAAATAATGCATCTTCTTAAAATAAAGCTTGGAAGATGTGAAAAAAATTAAAGTACGTGTTGATAGTTCCAAGTATTAACTTTAATATTTTTTCAGTGCATTTATATCATACTTGCTATTTCACTTAATGACACACTGAAATAATTTTCCATGTCATGGAACATTTTTCTTAAAGGAGGATTTTCCGTGGATGTATAGCTTGTGCCGTAAATTATTGTACCAGTCTCTATTATTAAGATGTCTGCTAAAAATTGTGCATTATTTAATTTCTCAAGTGGCAGAGTTCAGAACAAAACATTTTGTTTTGGTTCCTGAAAGCTTTGAGAAGATATATCAGATAGGATATCTTTAACTGCAAGTAATAGAATACTATTCCTACTAAAATAAGCCTACATAATACAAAATCTGTTATCTCATGTAAGAAGTCCAGAGAGTCAGTGGGCTTCAGCTGCTCAAATACGTCATCAAGGAGACAGGTTCTTGCTATCCCTCCACTTGGCATATTAGGTGAGTCAGCTTTTCCTGCAGGCTGGCTCCCTGGCCGTAAGTTGGTGGATGCAATTCTGGGCATCACATTCTGACATGTCAACTTCCAGTGGAAGAATAAGGAACATCTCCTTTTATAGAGTGAGGAAGTATTTCCCAGAATTCTCCCTTTGTATCTCATTGGCTAGAAATGGATCAAATCCTACCCCATCAGTGGGAAGCAGATTGAGGTTCCCGTGGTTGGCTTGGCTCTTGCCCTAGAGTTGGAGATAGGAATACATTTTCTTGCAGGGTGGACAGATAAACCCAAACAAGGTGTGATTAGGGAGGAAGAAAGTGAGGAAATGGATGCTGACTAGTGTCTTAGTTTGGGTTCCCCAGAAACAAAGGATTTGAGTGTAAATAGAATATTTGGGAGGTGCTTCCAGGAAATACTGGTAGGGGAGTGGGGAGACAATATAGGGAAATGAAAGAAGCCAGTAGAGTGCATTATCAAGCCAGTTACCATGACAGACAATAGGGGTTCAATCCTGCTTGGGAATTCTGGGAGACAGTGGAGAGCACACTCTTCAGAGTTATTTCAGCTGAGGGGGTAGGAGCTGGGGTGTTTACACACCAACTCTTGTCAGCCATTGGTTGAGGGCTGCTCTGAGGGATATTAGCTCCGTGGCAGGTCCAGCTTGCCCCTCAGACTGCATGAGGTCAGAGGAAGGCCTCGGCAAAGCATTGCAGTATTTGATGTTGAAGCCATCGGTGAGGTAGCAAGTAGGGGAATGAAGGGTAGGCTGGGCATCCACAGTGTCAGCTAAAGGAAGAAAGCAACAGTGTGGACTATAGTAGGCACCTAGGGGATTGCTGCAGGAAAGGTTTTCATCCTCCAGTGTCAGGCTGAAGGCCAAGACTAGTTAATACAACAGGAGTCACAAAACTGTAGAGCTGGAAGTAATCTTAGCAATTATCTAGATGAATTTAACCTCTTATGCCATTTTAATAGAGGCCTAAAGAGGTGACTTGATGAGCTTGGGGTCAATGACTGCAGATCCTAGGATGGGAATGCTGGCGGAACCGGTAACCTAGAAAAGACTACACATGTGTTTAGAGTGCCTGCAAAGCAGGAGTATCAATTTTTTGGCAAGAACTTGATTTTTCTAATGTTAAAGGTGTCATTGTAGAATCATTCGGAATTCTGTTCAGCCTCCTTATATTTACTTTACAGTTTGAGCTGGGTTTATTTGGAATTATAGCCTATAGGGTGTGGGGCATATGATGTTTTTAGGGCTTTCAGCTTCTTCTGAACTTCCTGATCTACCCTTGAACCCAGCGCTTTCGGCTCACTCTAGTGAGCACTGCCTGACACCAGGCTACTTCTCCGAAGGGAATCACTGTCACTGCTCTGCCCTGAGGATACTGTCAACACCAGGCTCACATGAATGGCCTTGAGGCCACCTTGCTTTTCTGAAAGTATTGTCCTCCAGATAGATTCAGCTTTGAGCATTGCATACTCAGTTGGAAGATACATGTGGATGCAGTTTAGTGTTTCTTGAAGTGTATTTTATGGGAAAAAGAATATGCAAGAAGGCTTGTATATTTTATAAGAATACAGGCTTCTAGGGTTGCATAAGTGTGGTTTGTGTCGTTGTCATGTTTAACTGCAAGGCTTTTTAGAGCTCTTAAAATGTCAAAATATTTTATGAAATTCCGGAGAAGAAAATAGTAAGCAATGTTTCCTACAATTAAAAAATTTTTAATTCAATTTATTTGAACTTAAAAAACCCCAATAGTTCATCTATTTCTCCCACTCTCCACCCATACCTCTTGCAACCACCAATCTCTGTATCTATGAGCTTGTTTTTTTTCCTTTAGATTCCAAATATAAGGAACATCATAGAGTATTTGTCTGCCTTTCACTGCATGACTTCTTTCACTTAGCATAATGCCCTCAAGGTCCAACCAGATTGTTACAAATGGCAAGATTTCATTCTTTTTATGGCTGAATAATATTCCATTGTGTATATATGTATATATAAAACTCCATGCTGTTTTCCATAGTGGTTGCACCACGTTACATTCCCACCAACAGTGCATAAGGGTTCCCTTTTCTCCACATCCTTGCCAACACTTGATATTTCTTATCTTTTTGATACTAGCTATTCTAATAGGTGTGAAGTGATAGCTCATTGTGGTTTTGATTTGCATTTCCTTGATGATGAGTGATGGTGAGCATCTTTTTTGGACCTGTTGGCTATCTGTATATCTTTGGGAAAATGTCTATTCAGATTTCTGCCTATTTTTTAATTGGATTATTTGTGTTTTTGCTATTGAGTTGTATGAGTTCTTTATATATTATGGATATTAGCCCCTTATAAGATATATGATTTGCAATTACTTTCTCCCATTCAGTAGGTTGCTTTTCCATTTTGTTGATTGTTTGCTTTGCTGTGAAGAAGCTTTTCAATTTGCTGTAGCCCCATTTGTTTATTTTTGCTTTTGTTGCTTTTGCTTTTTGTGTCAGATTAAAAAAAAAATCACTAAGACTGATGCCAGAGATCTTACTGCCTGTTTTCATCTAGGAGTTTTATGGTTTCAGCTCTTCAAGTATTTAATCCATTTTGAGTTACTTTTTGTTTGTGGTGTAAGATAGTTGTCCAATCTCATTCTTTTGCATGTGGCTGTCCAGTTTTTCCAACACCACTTATTGAAGAGACTGTCCTTTCCCTGTTGTATATTCTTGGCTCTTTCGTTGTAAGTTAATTGACCATACATGCATGGGTTTATTCCTGGGCTCTCTATTCTGTTCCATGGTTTCCTACAGTTTTTTGAACTTTTTAGCAGAAGCATTCACATGCTAGTGTTCTCAGACCCAGCTTGGGAATGCTAATATGGTCTTGATTTAACCAGTCTTCCTGTGAACATCTTAGATTGTTGATTCATCTTGTAATAGGGAAAGCTCTGGATGGAGAATTGGGGCCTGGGCTATGCACTCAGTGGGACATGGTAATTATTAATGCTGCCATACAGTATGATTTTCCTTAGTTTTACAAGAATGCTTGAAGGTTTGTGTCAATCCAGTTATGGTTGCTTACTCTGCTTGTCTTGTGATTGAAACCAGGCAAAATACGAATTTAGATGAGCCACAGAGGTTATGTTTCAACCAGTGAAACAAACATCTACAGCCCCTCAGAGCCTGGGACCAGGGACAATCCTTCAGCCTTCCTTTTAATTGTTTCCTGTCTTCTCTTGGAAAAGTCTTCTGTGGTCTGCATTAGATCAGTGGGTGTCTTGAATTTCCAAAGCCCTTTGCTCAGCAAAAGGATGAGAGCCAACAAACTCCCTGCAAAGTTGCCAAGGACGGCCGCAATGTGATCTTTAGCAGCAGGTCGTCAGGCTCAGGATGGGCCCTCTGTGCTTTTCTTCAGAAGCCTTCTCATTCCCAAAGCATTTTCAAATTGCAGTTTCCTTCCTTTCTGTGACACAGTCAAAAGAGGCAGCTTTTTGCTGTGGAGGAGCAAAGCTAAGTTTGGTGCCTTGACTCTTTGTTAGAAGAGGAAGAATTAGAGTGAATTGGGCTGCCCCAGCCAACTCTTCATAGGCCTGAACTATCAGATACAAAAACTACATGGGGGTCCCCTGGCTAATGGTTACAAGAACATATTCCCAGTGTTGCTTATTATCACCTGTAGATTTGGCCAACACTATAACTGGAAAGAACTTTGCACCACATGGCACTTCCATTAGTCATGGGCCATGAACTTGACAAAAAGATCCTACAACATGAGAGAAGGGAGATGCGGCATTTCATAAGGCAGCCATTAGTTTTTGATGTAAACCACCAGATCCCATTGGTAACAAGCCCAAGTTCAGGCATCCTTAGCTCATTATATCAGAAGGTAGGGGTTGGTGAAAGAGAACCAAGTGGTTGTTGGAAAAGCACACTGCTTTCAGAGCCAGGAATGAATGGGTTCTGAAAGTATTTCCCAAATCAGCTGCAGTCAAAGGAATATGTATCTTTGGGAAGAAATGACATGCTCTTCACACTTTCCTAAACCTCCGATTGGGATAAAAATGGGTAGGTTTCATCAAGGAGTACAGAGTTTTCAGAGTCACAGTTGTGCAGAGACTCACTGACTTGACCAGCAAGGCCTTGGTTTGGGAGGGTGGAAAGCATTCATGTGGATGGCATCTGTACCTTTAACTCCTCTACCTGCTTTCCAGGTGTTTATGAGGTAGGATGAGGTCTAAGCAACCTCTAGTCATGCTTTGAAAATATGATTTTTTTCTAATAAGCACATTAAATGCAAATGTCCTGTGTTGATGAGATCATAATAAAAAGCAAACCACCTAGAGACAGATATGGGGATGGTAGCAAATGGGAAAAGCAAATGAAAATCCCTCCTGGCTGGTCCCTCTCTAAATCACTAGACTTTTTAATGAAGGTCTTCCAAACTTTGCTGGTGGTTTTAAAAGCTGACTCCTTCTCGAAGAGGGGGGCTTTTCAGAGGCCCCCATGAAGACATTTAACAGTACTTTTTGTAAATGGGTAACACATTTCCCTCAGTCTCTGTGTTCTCCTCAATCCAGTCAACTCAAATTCAGCTGTGGAGGTTTTATTGCAACTCTTGGGGGTCCTCTTGGGCAGAATTTAAATGATTCTAAATCAACTGTCTTTCCAATGCCATCCTCTGTCTCCACAAACTCTGGGAGTGCAGGCTACCCCAACATAGCAAACTCTTCCTTGCTACCAAGTCTCTCCTCTGAGAGGTTGTGGCATGAATTGGATACCAGGCTATTGTTTCTCCCTCAAGTTCTGGGAACACATTTCAAATACACCAAGGGGCTTGTTGAAAAAGAAACACTTTCATAGGAATAGGCACCCAGCTTTGCTTCTGGGGGCGTACTCAAAATATGGTTATCTCTAGAGAAATTCTGTCTAAAATCTCTCTTACTTTAATCACCAACAACCCAACTCTCTCATGCCCTTAATGATGGTGATTCATCCAATTGGTTTTCAGAAACTGTCTTGAAATATCACAACTCACTTAAGCGTTATATCTATATTTATCGCCTTATGGTCTTGGGTGAAATTTCCATTCAACATCTTGCTCTGATAGATTGCTTTGAATGTAGGGAGACGTTTTCTTCTTTAAAACTGTCACAGTATGCCATCCCTGGGAAGCAGAGTTAAGAATGCAGAAGTGCCACTGGTGAGTAGCACATGTGCAAGGAAGAGGAGAAAGCAGGATTGGGCAGGGGGAGCCATCCTACTGTGATTAGACCTCGCCCAGCACCGTGGAGAGCTCCAGGGCAAAGATTGCCCACTCCAGGAGTCCTGCATTGGGTGGAGACGGCTGGGCCCTGTACCACTGCTTTGCCCTGCCATTTGCTGTGGGCTGCCTCCAAAAGAATGTGCCCTCAGCTACCACTACCTTACTCAATAATGACCATCCTGAGAAAAGTATGACCTCAGCTTGAAAGCTGAGGTGAACCCTGATTAAGCTAATATGTGCAAGCTGTAAGTTAACCATGCTTTTCAAAACTGGATAACAAGTTCTTTCTTGAAGTTGGTCTAAGGAGCACATCTCTGTCTGACGCAAAACCCAATCGATATGCTCTGAGAATGCATATGGATCTTCTGAAATCTTTCTTGGTTTTCTGTTTCTCTCTCCCTATGCTGGGATGCTTCCCTGTGACCCCTGCGTGGCCCTGGCTCCCTCTCTCACTTCATTCAGATCTCTCTCAAAGTCACCCCCTCAGAGAGGCTTCCTCTTATCACTATGTCTTAAATATCACTCCTTCTTCATTCTCTATTCCCTTACTTGGGTTTGCTTTTTCTACATTTTTCTTCACTACTTACAATTATATTTATTTCATCATTGTCTTTCTCCTTCACCACAATGTAGGTCATGGACCTTGTCTGTTTGATTCCTTAAATATAGCAGAATTAGTTCACTGTCTTGCACATGATAGGTGTTCAACAAATAGTTTTGAAAGAATGAACAAATGAATGTGGATTACTCAACCCCCCCTTCCTGCCTGGTCTCCTTGCTCTGGCATATAGTTGGGGTTGGGGGAGGCTTGGGTCATGTGGCTGAGTTGTTTACAGAGCAGAGCTGCTCTGGAGCAAGGCTTACCGAGGGCTTCTGCTCATGGCTAGAAGCTCTTCGGAGGTAACTTACCCATGGCTTCTAGCTCTTCTGAAGGAGTTTCTCCCTCCCCCCATTGTGCTGGTCCCTAACAGGTGTTCCTGGACACAGTCCCCTTTGTAATACGCTGCTTTCCCTACATCTTAATGTCAGCAAAGGGGTGAATGTGGGGACAATCAAATTTCCTTTTGTTCTTCTCAACACTACCAAACGATGTTGATCAGACTTTTCTAAAGGTCAAGGGGTAAAGGAAAAATTAAGAACTGGAATATTTCAGATATCTGTCCCTATAGTCCAGAGGAAAATATGTTATGGGCTTAATTGGGTTCCCCAAAATTCATATGTTTAACTCCTAAACCCCAGTACCTCAGTATGTGGCTGTATTTGGAAACAGGACCTTTAAAGAGGCAATTAAATTTAAAGGTCATCAGTATGGGCTTTAATCTAGTATGACTGGTGTCCTTAAAGAAGAGCATATTAGGACCCAGAGAGACATAGAAGGAATGACCGTGTGAACACAGAGGGAGAAAAAGGCCGTCTGCAAGCCAAGAAAGAGGCCTCAGAAGGAACAGCCCTGCTTATATATATATATATGTATAAAATGCCCAGGGTTTACAGTTATACTTAGCAGGAGAATAGGGAAAAGTGTGCCTACTCCATCTTCCTGGAAACGGGAATGCCTCTATGGTTTTAAAGAAATAACAGTCTTCCATTCATATGAAATTTGGTCTTGCGTTAGAGTTAGGCCAACCTGCATTTGAAACCTTGTTTGGCTGGTAACCAGACGAGCAACTTAGTCTGACATCTTAACCTCCCTGTACCTCAATTTCATCAGCTATAAAATGAGAATAACAATATACTTGGTAAGGTTTTTCTGAGGGTAAGTCAGAAATGTACATAAAACACTTTTCATGGTACCTAGCATACTGTAAATATTCAATAAGTGGTAACGAATATGGTTATTATTTCAAAATAACTGGGTAATTTGTCAGATTCTTTAATAGTCAGTCCCTTCCTCTCCAATATGTGATTTTGTCTTCATCGTGGGCCTTATAATAAGAAGTTTCTAGATTAGTCATTTATTTTTGGTGGTAAGTGTGTCTATACTTGCATCAGTATCACACTATTGTAATTATTATTGTAGTTTTATGATATGTTTTAATATCTAAAAGGGGAAATAACCCATAATTACTCTTCTCTATGATTTCTTATTAGTTTAAAATTTTTTTCCCTTATGGTTTCTATAGTTTTTTTCCCCCTGTTTTTATGTTAGATGTTCTTTAAAAATCATTTTTGGAAAAATTCAAAACCAAGCCCCATTAGGACTTTAATTGGAATTTTGTTTGAGCTTTATATTAAGTGGAGAATAATTGACATGTATGCACTATAGAAGTGTTGTCATCTAGGAAAATGGTATGTTTTTCTGGCCAATAAAATATTATCTCAACAATGTTTCAGAATTTTTCATAGAACTTCTTAGATTTATATTATGTTTATTCCTGGTTATTTAAAATTTTAATGCTTATTATGTTGGGATGCTCCAATTCTATTATCAAATTGATAACTGTATATTTTCTTTATAATGGGATACCCTGCACAATTTGTGGTTTAGTTTGGCCACAAACTATTTTTAGTTTTTAAAAATCTTTAAAACTTTCTTAGCATTCCCAGATATATCATTATATAGTGAGAAATTGGTCTCTTCCTTTCCAGTAGTTAATAGCTCTTACTTCTGTTTTACATATTATTGCCTTGGTCAGAGCTCCTAGAGTTATGTTAAAATTAATGTTGGATAGTGAACATCATTAGTTTGCTTCTGCTATTTATAGAAATACTTCCCATTTTTTCACTTGAGTATAAAGTTAATTGGGTTGAGTTAGAAAGTATTTATCCTATAAAGTAATAATTGTAATTTGGGGGGGTCATAGAACCCTTTGAGGATCTGATGACAGTTTTATAAATTTTATTTCTGGAAAATGCTTGCAGATACACAAGTTGCATACAACTTCATGTGATCACAACCCCCCGAACCATGGACCCCATAGAATCCTAAGTTAAGAACTTCTGATACCAGGGAAATACCCTTTGCTTCTTAATTTTAAAGGGTTTTGATATTTAAAATCATGAGCTGGATTTGAGCTTAATTACAATGTTTTTTAAAGCATTCTTAGTAGTGATAAGCTTTCTTATTTAACCAATTGATGGGACATGCTATTTATAGATTTTCTACTATGTAATAAACTCTGATTAGGTATGGATATGATAGGTTTTATTTTAATATTTTGTTGCATTTGATTTTATGTGTGTTAAAAAACAAAATTCAACTGAGTAAATTTGAAGATCTAATTAATTGGCTTTACTAAGCAATTCATGAATTGGGCAGCATCCCATCTAGCAGGCAGGGAGAGGCTCTGGATAGGTGTACAAAATGGAAGGTTTTTATAGGAAGGAGGGTCAGGCAAGGAAATTATTAGCAAAAGAAAAGAAAGGATTGTTTCAGGTCAGGACAGCTTCTTTTTTCCTGGGGACAGAAACAGCAGGGTTTTTATCATGCAGAGTACCTCACTAGCATGATCAGGAAATTTCTGATTGACTTGGAAAGGTTAAAACTGTAATTAAGCCTTGGTTTGCCGTCATGGGGGAGGGGGGACAATATTTTGGGCTTATCTTTTTTTAAACATGTTTATGCATTTAAGATCTTTTCAAAAGTATTAATGGTCTGTGTCTATAGAATTTTAGCTGTACTTATTAGGTTTAGTGTCAGATTAATTTTAGTTACATAAGACAAACTGAGTAGGTTTCTGGTGTTTTTTGTTCCAGGAGAAATTTATGGAGCATTAGAAATTAGGTCACTGAAAGTTTGAAAGGACTCATTGGTAGGACCAGTTGTTCCTCCAGCCTTCCTTTGAAGGTACTTTTTTGCAAACTTTTCTTTCTTTGTTGGTTAGTGGTCTGTTTGGGTTTTCTTCTCTGTATTTTCCAGAAAATTCCCCATGTCATTAGGATTGTCAGAGCCACAGATCTGTGTTCTCTTTTGTCCATTATAATTCTATTTATATTTTCTCTCTTGTAAAGTTGTATTTGGCAAAGTTTGTCTGTTTTTTTAGAATAATTTTGTTTTCATGGTTTTTAATTGATTTATGATTTTCTATTATTTCTATCTTCTTGATTTCCCTAAGATTGTTTTGCTAGCATCTCATAAATTTCTTCAATTGAATATTTAATATTTTAAAATCCATTTTTTACTCACAGAATCTATCAAGGCAATGAATTTACATCTGAGGATAATTTTGACCACATTCTATAAAGTCTGAGATATAGTGTTATCATTTTCATTCTTTTTAAATATCCTCATGTTGTGTTTTTATTTTCTCTTTGACCCACAATAACTACATAAGATTACATGCTAATGGTTGATAAACATTGGATAGAAAATCATATATATTTCTTCCCACTACAGGATTTCTCAGAGACTATAATATGACAATAGGCATTGTGGTTTCTAGGCAGGTAATGAATATGCAGCATTTCCTATATTTATAGCCCATGTAACCCTTTTACTGTGGAACACTTAATAACATTTTGTATGACATTAGCATCAGAGGTAGGGAAGCATTGTTGTAGAACAGCGTTTTTCAAATTGCAGAAAATGACCCATTAATTGTGCACAGTGAAATCAGTTTAGGTTTTGATCAGCTTAAAAGAAAGAGCTGGTGTAGAAAGTCTCAACAGTGCTGTCGATACAGATGTATGCTTGTCCCCTTCTGATCTAGGCTGTCAAGCTTTATCAAACACATTTTCCCCATGTTTGTTTTTTTTCATATTATTTATTGAGGATATTTTGATATGGTATTTAAATTTTGACAAAATCATATGTGATATTAACTTTACATCTTCAGTTTATCATTTGTAGTAACAGTAAGTATTATTTAATGAAATATTTGGTTCATTTACACATATGGGTCATGATGTAAAATATATTTCTTACTCAGAGTCGTGGTTGAAAAACTTGAAAATGACAGCTCTCAGAGACCAGTCCAAGAGCATGGGAGACACTTGGAAAGCTGAAAAGAGGATAATTCAGGCAAGTGCCAAGAGTGCCACATGTTCAGCTGTTAGGACTGGCTGCAGAATTTGTGAGGTCCAGTGCAGAAAGAAAATGTGATGCACCTTGTTTGAAAAGCAGGGAAAAATTGCCATTAAAGGTACCAAAATGTAAAACTTTTCCTTTTCTTCTGTAGTTTCTCTCCACCTTCATGTTATTATTTGCTATTTAAAGTCAGGCCCCCTTGGGCAGGTATCTTGTGGGTTATAGGCAGACCTTCAGAGGCACCCTGGGGCTCTGCCCTGAGACCACAGACTCCTGCGGCCTCCTCCCTTCAGCTGCCGGCTGACAAACAGTGCGGAGGGGCGGGGGCATTCCCCTTCCGAGGCGCCCACTGCTGCACTCCAGCGCAGATCCCCGCAGGACTGCAGCCTCTGTTCCTGGACCTGCCCAGTATCTGTACTGGAGGTGGGTGAGCGGCTTGGCCCTTGCGGGGTCATCACCACTACGTGTGCGGAGTTGCTGCCAGCCCTGGCAAGGACCAGAGCCGTTAGGCCCCACCTTGAGCTGGTGCCTCAGGCCTGGCTGGGAGCCCGTGCAGCCACGATCCTGGGGCTGCGGTAGGGGCGGGAACCTTCGCAGGGAGATGAGAGCCCCAAACCTCTGGAACAGGCTCCTTTGTCCTATCTGATGTCAGTTAGGAAACACAAGTGCAAAGAAAATTATTAAGAATGTGAAGACTGTGATCACAGAGAGCTAATCTCCAAGTGTGGGGCTGGGCCTGGGGTCCCCGAGACCACCCTTAGGTTGTGATTCATTGAGAGGAGTCAAGGACTCAGCACAGTCATACTCACGGCTATGATTTCTTCCAGCAAAAGGATGCACAGCACAGTCAACAAAGGAAAAGGTGCCCGGGGTCAAGTCCAGGCTCAGTTTTCCAAGAGTTCTTTCCCAGTGGAGTCACAATATGTGTGACATGTTCCCAACCATAGAATCTCATTAGAGACTCAGCACCCAGGCTTTTCACTGGGTATCTTTGCCTGGCACGTCCCCAAACTCCAGACTCCCAGATGGTAAGCAGGTGTTCAGTAGAAACCACATTGTTTGTGCACTTGAGGTGCAGTGAGCCACCCTTATCCAGTTCTGGAAATGGTGGGAACCCTCCCCAAATCCAAGTTCCCAGATGCCAGCCAAGGGTCAGCCTTGTAAGCAGGCCATTCCAAGGATCAGCAGTCAGGCCTGCAGTGTTAACTCTTTCCAGCACAGGAGCCAGTCTGAATGTGCGGCCAGGTGCAGCGGCGCAGGTTGTGCACCATGAAGCTGGCCCCAGCTCTCGTCCTTCTGCTGCTGTAACAAAGTGCTTTCCTGGGAAGGGGCCCAGGAGAGCGGGGAGATCGGGCTGCATGCCGCTGCTGGTGGAGACAGAGAGGAGCCTTGGAGTCCTCAGGCCCAGTGGCTGTGAGGGCAGGGAGCTTTGGCTACTTGTCTGCTGCACCTTCCAGTAATGGATAGAAAACAGGCTGAAAGTGCCCATTTCATGTTCTGTCCCTTAACAGAGTCTCTCTTTGACCAAACTTTAGTCAGGCAGCCTCTTTGGAATCCTCTTCCCAACTAGGCCTTGACTTTGGGGCTTCTGTGTTCATCTCTGCATTGTACAATTTTAGCAAGAATCCTGCTAAGGCAGTTTAGCCAGAATTCTCCATTCTCCATACCTAATGGGTCACTCAGCCCCCACCACCCCCCTTGCAAGAGTCTTGTTAGGATTCTTAGTAATTTTCCATCCACTGACCCCACCCCGCCAGACCCTGCTCCTTGGCTGTAAATTCCCACTCTTCCTTGTACTCAGAGTTGAGCCCAATCGCTCTCCCGCTACAAAATCCACTGGATTGTGATGTTCCTGAATCAAGCCTGCCTTACCGTTCTTCCACAAGTGTCATGAATAATGTTTCCTTTAACACGATCACTCACATTAACCTAACCCCTACCAACTCCCAGTGTCATCATGAGAAGAGACAAGAGGAAAATGTGTTTTAAAAATCAAAAGTGATGACAACTACATGTATCATGAGATCAAGCAGGCATTACTATTACTTTATACATAATGTCCTTTGTAACCTCTCTTACTAAGAAATTCATCTTCTAGATTTTAAAGGAAATAAAAACTTGAGAATCTCTGTGTGTTGGTTAACCATTGCTGCATAACAAGTCACTGCAAAACACAGGGGCTTAATACACCAACCATTTACTTAGCTCATGAGTCTGTGGATTGGTAAGTTGGGCTGGGCTTGGTTGGACAGTTCTACCTGTCTCAGTTAGGTTCACTCATGTATCTGCAGTTGGGCCCCTGCTACCTAGTGGCTCTACTTCTAGGGGCTGGATGGCAGTGGCTGTGGCAACAAGGGTGACAGTGTTGTGTCTCTCAGTCCTGAGCTTGTTCCCATTGAGGCAGGGAGGTATTCAAGGTGAGCAGAGAAAGCAAGCTCTAATGCACAAATGCTTTTGAAGTCTCTCCTTGTGTCATATATGCTAATGTCCCATGGCTGAAGCAAGTCACATGGCCAACCCAGATTCAATAGGTGGAAAATTAGACTCCGTCTCTGGATGCAGAGACCTGTCTATGCACCCAGGGGCATGGATGCTGGGGGCAGAAAAATTCATAGCCCTCTTTCCAGTATATACACTATGGTATTGGCTCACTGGAAACCCATCATAAGGAACACAGAAATCAATAGCAACTGGTACAATCATTAAATTGGATTCCAGTGTGTTGCAGGGTTGGGGGCTCATTTAATCTTTTATGAAAATTTAGTCATTTAAGGAAGTCTGAATCAAATACAAGAAGAGCAAAGAGCTCATTTTTAGGTGCCTACATAGATAGTTAGACAACAACAATAACAAAATGCACACACACAACCATCAGTTTACTTTTCATTATAGGATAAAATATAAAGACACAAATTTTGTCTGAAACTTGATAGATGTATCACACTGGAGCTCTTTTAACTCTTTCTGACAAGCCTAATTTGTGGAAACCATTAGCAGGACCTGTTTGTTTCCTGTTCTTTTCTTTTAGTTGGCTATTATCATACATATGGGTGGGTTGTTCCTGATCCTCATTACTCAGACTTGAAAGGTAGAGCAAAAATGTGGCTTCTTCTTTTTTTTTTTTTTTTTTACAGCTTTAACAGAAGAATTAAAGTCATGCAGGATGTGTGCTGTCCCCTGATGAGACAGGGATGGTGGGTGTAGTCAGAGTAGGGTGAGGGCCTCTGGAAAAAACCCATACCAAAACTCCATATTAAGCAATTAAACAAAGACAGAATCACATTAATTCTCTAAAGTAAAATATCAAACTAGGAATATAAGCATTATTTGTTGAAGATTAGTTAAAACTAAAAAGCCAGGAGTAACTTAGCCTAGAATGTTTGAACATCTTCCAGATAAGAAAATACCTCAACATGGCCCATGTCTTCTTTGTGTCAATTAAATGAGGCTATTGTAAAATTTACTTTAGCCTGCTAAAAGGCCCAGTTTATCTTGAACTTTACCCAGATGCTGCTTTTCCTCCTCCAGCCCTAAAGCCCTAATCAAGTCAATAACTCAGCTCCCCTTGAAAGCAAGGCAAACAGCCTTAATTGATATGCCCCCAAACCAAGAAACTACTATTCTAAGAAAAGATCAAAGCAATAAATTTCTTATGTTAACTTATGCAAAATAGTCCGGAAAACTAATAAAAAACTTAGTGTCTCTTTAAAAATAAACATTTAAAAACCATTTGATAGATCTGCATCCCTAACTCTTTGTCTCTCAACTGCCTACAAAACCCCTAGAGAACACACCCTGGACTCTCTCGTCCCCTCCTGGCGTGAGCCAGGAGCTCTGTCCTCTCACTGTATCTCTGAATAAAAGCCTCTCCCTGGCTCTCCTACCTTGCGTGTTTGCTAAGTTCATTCTTTGACTCCGCAAACAAAAACCCCCGACATCACTGAGTATTTAAGATTTTAAGGAAGCAGAACTTCACATCTCTGAATTGCCCTCAGGGATCTTAATTTGGCCTTGAAAACACTCACACAATGAGATTTTGATACTTTTACTGTCAATGAACTTTAAACATATGTCTTCCAATTCCATAAAGGCCTCTGATTGCTTTTCCTTCTTCCTGCATATTATGTGTATTCAATGGCATGTGATCTGGCTCTTGGAAATATTTAGTAGTCGGGCGCAAACCAGGCATTGGCACGGAAGGTCAGCGGGAGTACTCTGAGGAGAGAGGCCCCTTAGCTTCTGCGCCCTCCAAGGCAGAAAGCACCTAGGAGGGATCTCCTGACCCAGGTGCTTGGACAACCAAGCCTGCAGTTCCCGGGGCCAGCAGTTGGCAGTTCTGGGGTCCTTCCCAAAGGTCGGTGGCCAGGTTGAACTGGAGGTCTGAGGGATGGCACCACCACCCAGAGCATACACTGCGGGTGGCCCTTGGTGAGGGCACTCACAGATGCTTTTACTTCGTTTCCTTAAGCACGAGTTCTGTGGAAGATGTTGTTTTAGTCAGCTCAGGGTGTCATACCAGAATGCCATAGACTGGGTGGCTTGAACAACAGATGTTTATTTCCTCACAATCCTGGAGGCTGGGAGTCCGAGATGAGACTGCCCGCAGGGTCAGGTTCTGGTGAGGGCCCTTGTCCTGGCTTGTAGAGGCAGCCTTTTCTTTATGTCTTCACAAGGCCTTTCCCTGGTGCATGTATGTGGCGAGAGAGCATTGTTGTGTCTCCTCCCTTTCTTATAGAGAGTAGTAAATCCATCCTAGGGGCCCCATGCTCATGACCTCACCTAAACCAAATTATGCCCCAAAGGCCCCACTTCCCATTACCATCACATTGGGGTCAAGAATTCAACATAGGAATTTGGGGGACATGATTCAGTCGTATCCAGAGTGTTGATCTGGGGGTGAGGAAGGGAGAGATTAGAGCTCCCGGGGGTGGGACTCCTCACTCCATAGAACACCAATTTGTGACTAGTGCCACCTCTCAGTCATTGTTCACATGCCCAGGAGCAGCCTAAGGGCCCTCACGACTGCAGAACCCTCCTGCTGCCCAGAACCTTTGCTCCTGTGCACATTCCCAGCGCCACAGGCTAGCCACTCAGGTACCTTGGGGAGACTGGAGGCCACCCTGAGCACAGGAAGTTCTCCATATTCCTTCTCATTTCCTCTGGACACACCCTGTTCCTTGTGTGACTGTGGCAGACTGCTTTTTCAAAGATGGCTGAAACAGTATCTTCCATCCTATCGCTCTTCTATACCTGTGCCACTCCCCCATCAAAAGCTGGAGTCTTTGTCTGTTTCCCTTGAACCTGGTTGATGTTTTTTTTTTTTTTTTTTTTTTTTAATAATTTATTTTATTTTAGTATCATTAACCTACAATTACATGGGCAATACCGTGATGATTGAACTCCCCCCATCACAAGGTCCCCCCCACCAACCCCACCACAGTCACTGTCCATCAGCGTAGTGAGATGAGAATCGCTACTTGTCTTCTCTAGGTTGTACAGTACCCCCCGTGCCCCCCCACCCTATGTCTGCCAATCGTAATGCCCCTTTTACCCTCTTATCCCTCCCTTCCCATCCATCTCCCCAGTCCCTTTCCCTTTGGTAACTATTAGTCCATTCGTGGGTTCTGTGAGTCTGCTGCTGTTTTGTTCCTTCATTTTTTTATTTTTTATTTTTATTTTTTCTTTGTTCTTATACTCCACATATGAGTGAGATCATTTGGTACTTGTCTTTTTCGGCCTGGCTTATTTCACTGAGCATAATACCCTCTAGCTCCATCCATGTTGTTGCAAATGGTAGGATTTGTTTCTTTCTTATTGCTGCGTAATATTCCATTGTGTAT
>JAQQAC010016209.1:36892021-36915107 GCA_029783875.1 Phataginus tricuspis
AAAAAAAAAGCCACCGGGCGTGGGTTCTGCGCGAGTGCTGTAGGTGGCGCTGTTGCTCCACTATTCCAGCGCCACTATAGTTCTAGCTGGGTTGGAAACAATGGGAAGCTGTTGATCTCCGTGAGGGTCTCAATGGCGGGCACTCTTTCCCAGTCGCCAGCTACGGGGTCCAAAGCTCCCCAGGACTCCCAGCTTGCTGGGCTCAGTTCGCGGGGCTATCCGGCCCCTCTACTGAGCTCCTGTCTCTTTAAGACCGCTGGGGTAGAGCGCGCGCTTTTCTTCCCCTTTTTCTCCTTTCTTTTTCCTTCCCGGAGCCTGCCGCGGGCAACTTGCACGTTCCCGGCTGGGACCCTGTGCCCTCTGTCCCTCCAATCTCCGCTACACCGCAGATCTCCACCACCGGAGCGCTGGGGGAGAGGGGCGCTCGGTCCGCTCGCGGCTCCGTACCTTACCCGCCTTGCCGGAACTCCCGCCGGAGTGCTGGGGTGGAGGGGCGCTCCGGGCCCAGACTTCCCCTGGCTCCCGGCTCTGAATTCTCTCCTCCCGCCGGAGCGCTGGGGGAGAGGAGCGCTCGGTCTGCTCGCGGCTCCGTACCTTACCCGCCTTGCCGAGACTCCCGCCGGAGTGCTGGGGTGCAGGGGCGCTCTCGTCTCGCTGGATCGTGTTTCCGTCCCGCCTAGCCGGGTGCGGCGTGTCTGGCCGCTGGAGCTCTGGGGGGGGGAGCGCTCGGTCCCACCGGATCGCCGCCCGTCCGCCTCACCGGCTGCCAAGTTCTCACAGGTGTAGCTGTACGCTGAGCACTTTCCTGTGTATTCTGGTCTCTCTTTTAGGGATAGTTGTATTTGCTGTATTTTCGTGAATAAATATAATGTTGGGAGGAATTTTTCTGCTAGTCCGTTCAAGACGCCATATTCCCGGAACTCCTGGTTGATGTTTTTGACTGTATCAACCAATAGAGAGTGGAGAAAGTGATGCTATGTGACTCTCAAGGCACCGTCACAATACAGTTGTACACTTCCCTTTTAGTCTCTCAGCCTGCTCATTCATGGAACTGACTGTCAGACTCTTAGAAAGCTCAAACTAGCCCATACAGAGAGACCACATGGTGAGCCATGGGAAATTCTGGGTGACAACCCAGCTAAGCTTTCAGCTAATAGCCAAGTCGCCCTCAGCCTTTGAGTCTTCCCAGTGTAGGATTCTGAGATGAGTTGTCTGCTGCATTCTGTCCAGATTCCTGACCATAACTCCCTGAGCAGCATAAAATGTTCGTTAGTTTACCTCACACTATGTTTGGGAAGTTTGTTGTACAGGAATAGTGACTGGCAGGGATGGTTTCCTGGGGTCTAGAATCTGAAGAAAAGGAACAATCCTCTTCTAGAGAAACAGCATTACCAGTAAGATGACCAGCCTGGGACTTGGGCCCTTCAGTGATGAATCCCAGAATGTCCTGGGCAAACCAGAAAGAGCTGGTCAACCTAATCGAGGGTTAAGACCCTCCAGGAAGGCATGATCAGTATGGGAGATGGGATTTTCCCGGGGCTGAAGGATTGTTTTTACAGTTTTATTGAGACATAATTAACAGATAACATTGTGTAAGTTTAAGGTGTACAATCTGATGATTTGATAGGGTGTATATTGTGAAATGTTTACCGCAGTAGCATTAGTTACACCTTTCACCTCATGTAATTACTGTTTTGTTGTTAAGGTGAGAACATTTAAGACCTATTCTCATGGAAACTTTCAAGTGTATGATATAGTATTGTTAATTATAATCAACATGCTAGGCATTACATCCTCAGAACTTATTCATCCTACAACTGGAACTTTGTATCCTTTGACGAATGTCTCCTCATCTCCTCATTTCTCCATCCTGGAGGATTTAAAAATGCACAGAAAGTGCATTTGGAGCCTTATTTGGTTAATGGAAAACATTAAAAAAAAAAAACCCAACACAACAACTTCTGATCCCATATGGAGTAAGAATTTGGGCTGGGGATTGGGAAGAGGAGGAATTTAAGGGTGTATTTGTGTGGGGTTGAGGGTCATGTCGTAGGACAGGAGCCCTTGCATGCTGCCTCCTTCTCAGGAAGTCATTTCTCCTCCGAGCAGGGCTGGGACTACCTCAGGTGCAAAATATAAAGGGGTGCCAAAAGACTCAACAATTAAGAGACAATTAAGCACTTCATTGCAATATTAAAAAAAAAATCAAATTGGAAAGCTATACCACACAGGCCAACTACCTATTATTGTAAATAAAGAACTAGGGCTAGGATTAGGATGAGACAGAGTGCAAACCTGTGTTTATGCAAAATATTGCTATTTTTTTCATCATGGATTTTTTTTGTGCTAATTTTAATTTCTAAAAAACTGCATTAAGATAGTACTTATCTTAATTGCTGAGATTTTTGGCACGCCCTTCAATTCTGTGCCTCACTTGACCCCCCCCCCCACCTGTTTTCATGTTGTCTAGCAAGTAACCTGGGTTTATTTGGAAAATCCCTCTTCTTCACTGCAGTGGGTCGCTGTTGGTGGCTCTCCTGAAGTGCTCCTGAAGTTTACTGGTGCCATGTGCCTTTCCCTCACCCTCTGTGGGCTTTGCTGCTAATGGTCCCCGTGCTTCTTCAGAGGCCTCCCCTGGGCTACTGGGGCCTGAAGTGCCTGATGACTTACATCCCTGGGGTGACCCTTAGCCAATGTCCGACACATGCAGAAGTACAAAAGCCCAGCTAGCTGGCTTCCAGACCTACCAAACTCTGAAAAGCAGGTTTTGCCTTGGTACCCCCTGCAGGATCAGCTGAGGCTGGGCATGTCCGCACCTCAGAGTCTCAGTTGGCTCCTTGCCTGCTCCCTCATCAGTTTGTCCCAGGAGCCCCTCCTGCATGAATCACTTCTGCCTGAGTCCTCATCCCAAAGGCTTCTTCTGGAAGAACACTGCCACTTGATAAAACTTAAGATCCCAAACTTAAGAACCCAGTAGAACTCATTTTTTTCAGGTTCTGCTTATAAAATTAGGTTTCCTTAGCGACTGGACTCATCACTATGGCAACGAGGAGTCATGGTTGCCAAGGCAAACTTGACTTTCTGAAAAAAGAGATCAAGACACTTGTGCTATCTTCCCATTTTTTTCCTCCCCTCAAGTCTACTTTTTCTTTCCATGGCAGTTGTGTGTGGGCTGTAGAATTTTTGCTTCTCTTGAAATGGTTCCTTTCAATGAAACTTGCATGAAAGGGATCAGGCATGTGACCTGAAAAGCCTGTGCTTGGCTGCCCCTTGGACTGTTCAGGAAGGAGCTCCATGCGCCCAGCTAGATGCCAAGGGGCAGAGCACCCACAGATGCAGATGGTCTCTGGAGTGAGGCCAAGACATAAAACAGAACCCAGAGCCCCATGGCCAGTCTGCTCTTCCAGCCTTTCACCCAAAGTGCCCAGGAAAGGGGGTGGCTGAGGGTGGGTGCGGTTGTAGGGCCTCAACATATGAAGCTTTATCATAATTTCAAAACAATGCTCCAATGAGGGATGTTGCTTTTTCTCTAAGCCACATATCCAATTTTTTTTTTAAGTCAAAAGGACCTATAAAAAACAGCTTGCTCTTTGCATAAAGCTTTGTTCTCCTTGGTGATAACCATTTTTGTTTTTTCATCAGTATTTCTCCCTCTTCAGGGCTAACATCCTGTGGTCTCTTGCTATAGGCTGCCTTGGCTGGTGGGGAGAGGCCTGGTGGGTGGGCAGATGCCCTCTTGCCATTCTGTTCATTGTCTGCTGGCTTCTGTGGAGAGCAGTGCAGGGGTCAGGGCTGAGAGAATGTGAGAGAATCGAGGCACCTTGCTGGCTTTATTTTTAAAAAGCAACTCACAACACAAAACCCTCTATTATTCTAAAAAGCCTTTCTTTTTTCCTGTTCCCCTCTCTGTTTCCATGGAAATGGACCTAGTCATCAGCCGGTAAGTCAATAGCTGGAATGGTTCTATATTGTTTTTTGTTCTCTTCTCCATAGGAGAAAAACACCTTGATTTCTGTTTGTCCTCTTTGTCAATGGGCAAGTTACTGTCATTGTAAAGTCCCCAATCAGACACCGAATCATGAATGGGGCCAAGTAGAGGGCAATGCACAGGCTTTCAGAAGAAAGGCCCTCTTCTTCCCCATTGCCATGAAGCCTTGGAATAAATGCATCCACGGGAGCAGATAGGCCTGGGGACACAATCGATCCAGTTCCCCTAACCTCCAAGTTCAGCCTGGAGACTCAGTAATGGAGGTGCTCCCTGGGCTGATACTGAGTCTTTGCTCTTCGGCTGGTTGTTCCCTCAGGGAAGACATAACTCAGGAGGGGGGCCCGTAACAAGGCAAAGTACATCTGTGCTGGTGTACTGAACACTTCTGGCACCCTATCCATGCTCCTTCTATTCCTTTTTACCACTGCTGTGTGCCCATATTCCAGCATGGGCAGGCTTTGTTGCCAATGACTGGCACCTATGACCTTCAGAGGATTGTCCCTGGGCACAAGAGTCATTTCATCTGTACAGAGTTGGTAAACATTTAATAACTAGCTCTGTAAAACACACACATAACAAGGACAACAACAGCAACAACAAACATCGATCCCTCTCACCAAAACTAAAGTCTTGGTTTGTATCATCTACCATTTTCCATGGTGTAAATACTTCTGCCATGGCTGATTTAAAGCTCCCAATATGACATTACTGATTTTGGAGTTGGGAACAATCACCTCTTGGAGCCAGTACCAATCGGGTCCAGCACACCACTAGCTGGAAGGGCCTGGGATTTGCATTCCCACCCCTGCCCACTGCCAGGCAGCCAGTGACAGACTGGTATGGGAAAGCAAAAACCCAGTTCCCTTGTCTCTAGGCCAAACAAACTCAAAGGGCAGCTGACACTCCAGAGCTCCTTCTGCAGATCCGGCTGAGTCTGGGGCTTCCCCTGGAAGTATCCCTTTGCTTGGTTTCCTCCCCTTCCTCATCCTGCCTCCTCCACCCCCGTAGTGGCTGCTTCTGGGAGTGCTTCCTTAATGAGTCGTTAGCACACAAACCCGCATCTGAGGCCTGCTTCTAGGAGGAAAACCAATCTAAAATAGCTGATTACAGCCAATTACTTGTGCTGCCTGGGCAGAGAGAGACCCTTCTTTTTAAAAAGGTGGACAGTGACAGTAAGTGACGTGACAGAATATCATGGCTACTTTGGGGGTTTGTATTTATTGAATGTGACCGCTAGGAACTACAGGATATAAAGTAAGAAAGACAATAATTATAATCCTTCCTTGGTAATTCTCTGAGTGAACCGTGCCCTCTTGAGGAGGGCATAGTGGAATTAATCCCAGTTAAAGGACTGACAGCTGGTAGGGAGCTGCATGTGACGAGGAAGGCTGATCTGAGGGAAAGAGAGTTAGTGAAAATGATGTGGCAACAATAACAGTCATTATCATTTACTGAGAGCTCACCATGTACCAAGGGCACGTTTAGTGCTCTACTGACATTACTCAGTAATATGTTTACAGAAGAAGTCTTTATTGAGTGCTTTCAACGTGCCAGGCACTGTTCTAGACACTGGCAATCATAGCAGTGGGCAAAACAAAATCCCTGCCTCCTGGAGCATGCACTTTTCTTTGGGGGAGACAGACAACAAACAAACATGGTTCTAATATGTTAAATGGTAGAAAGAAAAACCAAGTAATTAAGTAAAGGAATGCAGTGACCAGGGTGAGGGTGCGCACTGGCTTCCAAGGGCTGCCATAGTAGATTACCACAAACTGGGTGGCTTACAACAGCAAGAATTTATTCTCTCACAGTTCTGGAGGCTAAAAGTCTGAAATCTAAGTATTGCCAGGGCCATGTTCTCTCTGAAGGCTCTAGAGGAAAATATGTTGCAGGCCTTTCCCTTAGCTTCTGGCATTGCTGGTAATCCTTAGTGTTCTTTGGCTTGTAGACACATCACTCCAGCCACTGCCTGGGTTGTCTCATGGCATTCTCCCTTGTGTGTCTCCATGCCTCTTCTCCTCTTCTCATAAGGACACCAACCATGTGGATTGGGGCCCACACTGATGGGCTATTATCTCATCTTAACTTGACTACATCTGCAAGACCCTATTTCCTAATGAGGTCACACTCATAGGTACTGAGGCTTAGGGCTTCAATAAATTTAAGTCATAGGCTGTTAGCTGGTCACTTTAAACCTACTCTTATTGGAATGCTTATTAATGATATGTGCTAGTACAATTAATTACTTCTTCTAAGCTTAAGCAAATTAGTGTGCCTTATATAACCGTAAGTATATATGTAAAAATGTAAGAGTTTTGTTTGTGTGATAGCTGAGTACCAGCTGTGTGTGCCTGGAGTGGCTGTGATTCAGGGGGTTTGGGGAGCCTGAGAGTCCCTGTGCTATGCTGAGCTGCAAAATCTTAAAAAGTGCTGACTTCTTGTTCCTTTAAAGCTTTCTGGACTGTTGTACATTTGTTGGGTTGAATGGTTATAGGGAGAAAGGTTGTTAGCTACGGTAATGTCAGGAGTCTCATGATTTGACTGGCCATCTGCTTCCTGTCAGGGAAGATCTCCATGAGCCTGGGCAAGGGGATAGGATGGTGGCTCAAAAACATGTTCACATATTTGTTAACCCTGCTCCCATCAACAGGTGGAGTCTAATTGCCCTCCCTTTGAATACAGGCTGGCTTTAAAGACTTGCTTCCAAGAAATAGGATGCAGTGTTACTTTGCAGTCAAAGTCATAAAATCCAATATAGCTTCTGTGTGGTTCTCTCTCTCAGGACACACGCTTATGGATCTCTGAGCCATGATGTAAGAGGCCCTGAAGCTGTCATGCTAGAGAGGCCACATGGATATAGAGGTGTTTGAGGGGCTCCAGCTGGTCCAGGCCCCAGATGTTTGAGTATTTGCAGCCCACATGCAGACCCGTGAGCCAGGAGGCCTTCGAGATGCTCTCATCTCCAGCCATCATCTGGCTGCGATTACATGAGAGACCCTGAGGGAGAAACCACCAAGCTGAACTCGGTCAACCTGCAGACTGGGAGAGATAATGATTGTTGCTGGACCACGCTACTAAGTTGGGGGTAGTTACGCGGCAATAGGTAACTGGAACAAAGGAGGGTATTTAGGTGATGGCTGGGGCAGTGGAAGGGGAAGGCAAATGAATGGGCTCTAGACGTAGTGGGGTGTGGCAGGGTGTGGTGGTGGGAGGCACTGCAGCTGGAGAGCTCTGGTTGGCCAGGGCAATTAGCCATGTTTGTCATTCATTTGTTCATTCATTCATCAATTATGTTTATCGAGGCCCTACTTTGTTAGGCACTGAGGTTACGGAGAGAAACAAGACCCAGGACCTTTCCTTACGAAGCTTACAATCTACTAAGGTAAACACAAGAATCCAAGGTGTACATGATACACAAGTAGTACAGGAAGTGGGACCTACAAATTAAATTGACAGAAGGTTAACTGAAGAAAATGCCGAGTTTATTTGTGTGTGCAACACATGTGCGTGTGTGAGAACCCAGTGATGAGTAATTCAAAGGGGCGGTTAGAATTTGGAGCTGAAATACCATCTTGATACGTGAAGGGGATTGAGGTAAAGGCACTTGTAAAACAAATGATTTTTGGAAAGATAAATGAGTTTTCAGGAGAACAGACAGGAGATAAGAAAGTTGTGGTGACGTCTGTGTGTATAGGTAGGAGTGGTCTCTTTTATGGGCCATAAATTGCCCCTGGAGAAGGAATTCAGGGTAGGTTTTATTGCCACTCTTCCTCCTGGGAGCAGATCCAACCTGAAGAGGAATTTATGGCAGCCTTATTTCCCAGAAGTTCCTGCTTTTAGTCAGATAAGAAAAGCTCTGAGAGGGTTTTTTCTTTTTTCTGTACCTATTGAGTCACAAATGTCATCAGTTCAAATAATCTTTATACCAGCTCCGGGTTTCTGAGTGGGTCTAGTTATAATGCCTTTAGGTGGTTGAAACAATACTTAGGAGTAATGGTTTCAGAGAAATACTCCTGTGGACATGCTTCTGTATTTCATGGAAAAGAGTAGTTTTGTCTGAAAAGTGGCAGTTCTTGGAGTTTTGGTTTTTTGCTTGGTTTTTGGGGGGTAGGGGGAGTCTCCAAAACTCTTTATGTTCTTCAGCCTTATTGAAGACCCTGAAGAGGTTGTTCGTTGTTGCTGTTTTTTCTGGATCATAACTAAGGATATTTACTGTATTAGATATTGAAAGTGAGAAATTGTTAAAATGTGTAAATACTGATCGATTCATTTAAAGACAGCAAAGATGAAAACGTGGCACATCAACAGCATCTTAGTATAGTTACTAAATCAGTTCTGACCTATAGACCCTCTGAGATCTGCCCTCAAGGGAAGTGCCAGTTTATTCCAAGTTTATACAAGCTTAACAAAGAACAAAGCTTGGAAAGTGACTTTTATTTGCCTTAGTTTATAATACCTGAGCCTGAAAAGCTATGATGTGTTAAAATCTGAGCGTTTCCTCAGTTTTGATGGGCTTATTTCTTCGGTTTACTTTGCGCCTTCACCTACAGTGGGAATAGTTACCTTTCCTCTGTACTCTGCCTTGATGACAATTTTCTGTGCTGTATGTTCACTTTATTATGCTTTGGGTCATTTAAGAAAATGAATAAATGAATACAAGTTCCTCACTTATTAAAGAGCTAAAATTCATTATAGTAATGTAAGAAATCTACGTATTTTTAAATGCTGTCTTGTCACTTTAGTTAATAGGTAACTGAGTATCCTGTCTTAAGTGCCTACATCTCCTCTGATAACTTTTTTGATTTTTGGCTTCTCTAAACCAAATCCTAAATACAAAATAAAATAAAATAAAATAAAACAAAACTCTCAGGATATCTTTTTACACCCCAAACTACTTTTCAAATTTCCCCAAAGGCCCCTGGAAATTTAAAAATATTTGTTCTTTCACCTTATAAAAAAGACAGGTTAGAAATAATTAGGCTTATTTGATACATTACTGTTAATGAGTTGGAAGGAAGAGTTGTCAAATCGGAAGAGGTGCTCAGCTTTCTCCAGGTTACATTTGCACAGGTAAAAATTTTAAATAAAAGTATAATTTGGACTGTTTACAAAGTTCCTAGAGATTTGTCAATTCCCTTGCTCTCTAAAATATGATTCTGTTTACTAGAGCCCTGAGGTTACTTTGTGTGATGATATTTGGCAATAAAAGTATAGTGTTATCAGCCATAATTTTGGGTGTTAATTAAAAATGCTTACTTGGCCAAAGTCCTTTTTACATTTGAATCTAGGCCACGGTTTTCGGTTGGGGTTGCCCATCAGACTTACCTATGGAGTTTAATAAACATGGATGTCTAGAACCTGCTCCAGACTGCTGGAATCTGTTTCCCTGATATTCTTGGTATATGCTTGGTATATTCATAATATATTATCATGTCTCATGGGGAAAATAAACATTTAGCAAACACTAAAACAATAGTAATATTCCAAACAAAACTGCCATCATCCCTCAGTACAGTAAAGCCCTTTTTCTTTCTTCTTAAGATATCTGATACATGTCTCATGATTATTGCATATGACATTATATTGACATTGTATTATATATTATGCCTCAAATATTTTTTCAATAAAAATATGCTTACCCAACTTAATAAATCATATGCAATGTTCATTGTCTTCCTTGAAAATAGTCTTAATCATAATGTTTGTTGATATTTAATCTAAAACTTTTGGATTGGCTTTATTAGTCAGTTTTTCATTTTGTAGAAATAAATGCATTTCCTTGTCAGTTGCATTGTTCTTGTTATGAACTCCTGTCAGATCTGCTACTTTAGAAAATTATTAGTAGAAAATTAAATGCAGCTATTTTTGAGTCTGTGTCATCTACAGATTTTTTTTTTGTGAGGAGAGGTTGTTGTTTTATTTTGATGCTTCTGTGAAGGCTCTGTAATCAGTGCAGGACAAAGGTCTTGTCTTCATCAAAGGATTGTCACAGAGCTCTGTGGAAAAGGACTGTACCAGGTATGTCAAAGAAAAGACTCTTGGGTACAGGCTTCCTATGGCATCACTTATAAAACTTTGAGATCATACCAGTGAATTGAGTTATTCACGAGGTAGACTAACTCAAGATCCAGAGGAACAAGAATTAATCACACATGACTGAATGCACTGAAGGATGATGGCAGTTTTGTTTGGTATATTACTATTGTTTTAGTGTTTGCTGAATGTTTGTTTTCCCCCAAAATTCATGTGTTAAAACTTAACCCCCAGTATGATGGCATTAAGAAATAGGGAGCTTTCTTTTGGGAGCTGATTAGGTCATGAAGGCTCCAGGTCATGAATGCATGGGATCAGTGCCCTTATAAAAGAGACCCCTGGGAGCTCGCTTGCCCCTTCTGCAAGTGAAGGCACAGTGAGAAGATGGCTATTTGTGAGCAACTGGGCCTGCCCCAGACTCTAGATCTGTTGGCACCCTCTTTTTAGACTTTCCAGCCTCCAGGACTGTGAGAAATAAATTTCTGTTTTTTATAAGCTACCCCGCCTATGGTATTTTGTTATAATAGCCTGAATGGATTAAGACAATGTTTTTTTTTTCTATTTATAAGGAAGCCCTTCTTCTTTCTTCTTAAGATCTCTGTAAAATTTGAAAAACAAGACAACAGGCCCCAAATGGAGTCACTTACGCTAAACCCCATGCCACCAAATCAAGACTTAATACTTAATTACAGTTTTGGCTCTCCCAGAAGTGGAATCTTAAACTAGTCATTCAGGAACTACTTGCTTAGCACTAGTGAAGCCATCTGCCTGACAGATCCCTGCCTTCCCTTACAGGAAAGTGACCTTGCCACAACCAATCTACTTTTTGCCAGTAACTTCCTTGTACCTGCCCCCTTCTGCCTATAAAAGTCTCATTTTGTGCAGCTCCTCGGTTCTATCTGCTAGACTGCATGCTGCCTGATTCATGAACTGTTGAATAAAAACCAATAAGATCTTAAAAATTTACTCTGTTGAATTTTGTTCTTTTTTAACAAACTCATAATGATTTGGCACATTCTGCTTTTGTCAGCGGAAATGAAACATTTGTCAAAGATATTTTATCTTCTCTGACTCCCTTCGGAATTCAGAAACTCTTCAGTCTTCTTACTTTTCATGGTAATTTCATTATTTGCATAGGTACAATAAGAAACTGTCCTCTCTTTTTTTTTTTAGCCAGGATATAATTGGAAAAAAATATGGTTATACAACCAAGGCCTCCCTTGAAGGGTTGTAGTTGAGAATGATACTCATTTAATCAGGGGTGACCTGCCCATTAGAAGAAATTGAGTTTGACTTTATGGAGCCAGTGCTGACGAAGCCCTCAGGGGAAATCTGGCCTGCTACCCGACCTTCTTGGTGGTGGGAAAGGTTATTTCCTGGAAGTCTCAGGACATTTAGGACACTTTGGGGATATAAAAGGCATTTTGCTTTTACAAATAAAGGTATTTGCTCAAATTTATTGGTACTGCGGGTGAAACCTGGTGGCAAGAGCTTCTTGGTGTGGCTTCCTAGCTTCAGCACAACAAATAATGATAGGCTTTCAAAAGTCCAATCTGAGATTCCTTATGAAAATTTCCAGCAAACTTAAGAAGGCCTATTATGTGGTAAATTAACTCTCTTGCTGCATCCCTATAAATAATCAGGCCAAACCTAATGAGAACAACCTTGCTTTATGATCATGAATAATCTTTCCTTGAGATTATTTTGATGGCATGTGGGGAAACTGTAGAGGAAAAAGTGTGCTTCAATGGAAGAGTATGCATCATCTAAAGGACACGGGTCTGGGGTTTCAGACTCTGATTCTTCGGGAGCTATTTTATAATGCTTTAAGTTGTAAATAAAATATAGCAATACAAAATAATTCTTGGTCATAGATATGCAAATTCTGCCCTGAATAGAGGTTCAACCTATTTCCTTCTCTCACTGTGGAAAACAGCCAGTTCTGTCTTGATTTGATAGACATTTCAATAGTCTTTTATTCCATATACATTGTGCTTTTGAGTTCACCTTTCAAATTGGCTATAACATCTACCTAGGTCCTAACTGAGTTAAATCAATTTATAACATGTGTTCATTTTTATATCCATATAAGAGTCATGATTTTAACTTTTTTGAGAATGATCTTATAATGGTAATGAGGAGAAACAAGGTTGGAAATGTACAAAGGCAGAAACTAGTCAGATGTGTAAAATTCTGAGTGGAGGATTTAGTTCTAGATGCCTACTCAAAACAGTTTTCTTCTATTAGCAAGTACTTAATGATGCAGCAAATACAATCATAAATGTGCTTTAGAAGGGGGTCAGGCTGTTAATACAGAAAATTTGTGCACTTTTCAGGGGAGGGGTTGTGATGTTTGTGTTATATGCTTTAAAATTTATATGGTATATGTTTTTACACTGGTAATTTGATGGGATGTATTTCCTAATTCTAAATAAATATTTACTTTCAAATCTAACTTGGCATTTGTAATATTGTGTTCTCTTTCTTAAAAAGAGCCTCCAAATGTAAGCTTTAGGCTCTACCATATCTGGATCCTGACTGCCACCCAAGTCATGTATTTTCTTTTAATGCAGGCTTTTAAAATTTGAATTGGTTATGACTGTTGTCCCTTTCCACTCTACCTCCCTCTGTCTCACTTCCCTTGTGTCCAGTAGCATTCGAGTAGGTGTCAAAGAAAAACCAGAGCTTGACAGTAGTTAAAGCAGTAAAAACAGGTATTATTCAGGACTACTGCAACTGGGGGAAAGAGACCTTACTATAGAATTTGGTTCAATTCTGAATACAACATGGGAAAATGGGAATTTATAGCCAAGGAGCAAGGAGGGGGCTGTTGGATGAAAAATTACTAAGAAGAGACATCAGGGGTAAGGAGATTTCTGGTTAAACCAACCTATCAGGATGCTTGCTGAGGGCAGTTCAGGGTGATCAGACATCACCTGGAGGGTGGTGCAGGGTGAGGAAGCAATCAGATATGGAGGATGGGGGATTCTGAGTAAACTGACTTAGGCAGGATTCTTGCTAAAGTCAGACAATGCTGAGATGAACATGTAAGTCAAAAAGTGGAGAACCAGTTGAAAAGCTCAGGGGCTCCTGAGTAGAGTTTGGTCGAGGGGAGAATCTTTGTCATAGGCAATGTTAGGAATTCATCAAAGGGAAGCTGAGTTGAGGAAATATTTAAGTTGGGCTTAGTGGGGGATAACTATGTGTTTCTCAGTCATTTTTGTCAAATAAAAAACAAATCCACACTTGGTAAGGTGAGACTTTACTTGAAAGGATAATTGCTGGAGGGGGAAAGAGACTATTGAATAGGGAGCCTGCTCTGACTGTAGATCTTCAGGCCTCTCAAAGGCTGGGCAGACTGGGGTTTCTTTTATAGGGAGGAGAAAACAAGGCTAGAAACAAGTGCATGTGTGCAGAAGAGATGACAGGGTGGCTTGAACAGACAGTAGATCACAGAATATGCTACCTATAGGCCAGCTTACTCTTAAGGGGAGCAGTATGCTGTCTCAGGCTGAAGGAGGGTCAAATTCAGAAGGTTGGAGGAAGGAAAGAAGCTTAACCAAAGTTTGGTTGACAAACATTTGGCTCTGATTGATCAGTGAGGACAGGCAGTTCAGCTAATCATTTATGAGATGATGAATGGGAATTTAGAGGGTCTGTGTCTGGCCTTGCCATAGGTGTACAAGGGAGGCATCCACGGGTCCTGTCTAAGTCATACGGAGTTAGGAGGATTCTTTGTGGTAGGTCATTTCCCAGAACAGAAAAGTGGTAAGACTCATTAACCATCGCTGTTTTCCAGGAGCATAGGGCTCAGGTAAAATTCAACATTGTCACTTTTGAATGTAGTCATTTCTAGCCATCTCAGTGTAAGAATGGCTTCTAGGAGGAACCCTATTACCCACAGTCCTGATCAACCAGGTGTCATAACAAGACAATGCAGGATTACCCTTTAAGACACAGAGGTCAATTCCTAATAAAAGCAATAAGCAGGATTGTTGATAATCCAATTAATGAAGAGGAGAGGGTTAAAAGAACACATTGGAAAACAATGAAAATTTCCTTTTGACTTGACGTGAAATACTGCTCTCCCTGAAGATAACATACAATTCTTGATACAACACAATAAGACAGTGAGGGCCCACAAGATAATGAGTGTGTCAATTCAAAGAATATTAAAGAGTCAACACCTGAACAAGAAAACTTGAAATGCCCTGAAAAAAACCTTTTGATAGATGTTTTCACCAATTTGATGACTAACCTAAAAGTTTATGTATTACATGAGTTGTGAAGCTGAAAGAAGCATTTTTACACTACCAATTATAAAAACTAAAATTTGATAACAGGGTAAAAGGAAGACAGTTATCTTTTCATTCTTTCTATTGAAAATCTCATTATAAAATCATTGCTGTGTGAAGAAGCAATCAGAAGTATTATGGTCAATATTTAGAATAATGGCCCCAAAGCATCATGCCTCCTTGTTTTCACATCTCTTTGCAAAGTGACTTTGCAGTTCCTCCATCAAGAGGCGGCATTCACCCCCTCACTCCTTGAATCTGCACTGGCCTTGTGACTTGTTTTCATCACTAGAATGCAGTGGAAGTGGCACTGTACCTTCTGCCCTGCCGATTCCGTTTCTGCCCTCTTGGGATGCTCGCGTCACAAGGTAGGGAAGACCAAGCTACGTGATGAGAAACCACGCAGAGAAAGAAGCTGAGCCATCAGCTAGCGTGACGGACCTGGACATGTGGGTGAGGCCACCTTGGACCATCTAGCTTTCCTCGTCACCATCTGACTGCAACTGTGAGTCAGCCCAGATGAGACCCACCCGCTTGAACCACAGAATTGTGAGAAACAATAAATCTTTGTTGTTTGAAGCCAGTAGGTTTTTTTTAAGTATAGTTAACATAATATTTTAATAGTTACAGTTATACAAAATGTTCAGTATGATAAGTATAGTTACCATCTCTCACCATGGTAACTATAAGTTATTACAATATTATTGACTATATGCCCCATGTTGTTTTTCATCCCATGACTTATTTATCTTATAACGAGAGGTTTTACATCTTAACTCCCTTCATCTATTTCACTAATCCCCCACCCCTACTCCTCTGGCAACTGCTAGTTTGTTCTGTGTGTTTATGAGTGCAGCAAACCACTAAGTTTCAGGGCTGTTTGGTAGCAATAACTGATACAGGTGTTCAGTCCCCTTGCCCAGAAAATACCAAGCAAATAGTATGGAGGTATGTCAAGTGATTAATTAATTAATAACAAAATGTTATGTTTTTTTTTTGATTTTATGATCTTGATATTGATGTTGTGGTACTTATTGACCTTTAAAATTTTGTCATTTGCTATGAATTCTTTCTCATTCTAAATAAATTATCACCTTCCTTGTATTTGTAATTTCATATTCTTTTTCTTCAGAGGCAAACCCAAATCACTTAAGCCTTAGGCACCACAAAGCCTGGAGTTAACAGGAAGTCCTCTCTGCCTTGCTATCTCACTATCTCCCTTCCCCTAGAGCCCTGTCTCCTCAGGTTTCAAACTTCTTTCCACCTCCCACCCCAGCTCCTTTGAGTCCCCCCTCTTGCTGACCAAACCCTTCATTGTGGACATGTAACCCCCAAGAGATAAAAAGTCTTGAATAATATCAAATTATGGGCTTCTGGCCACATATGGAGTCACTAATGGGATGTCTAGGATGAGTGAGAAAGGTAGGAGAGCCCATCAAGGAAATGGCCTGTTGTCAGTGTGTGGCAGGAGGACACTGGATGCTTGGTAGGCAAGCTACTCCACAGTGGACATTGGTGGCTAAAAATTCCCTCCTACCCAGTGTGCTGGACTGGAAGCCTTGCCTCTGGCCCTAAGGCCCTCTCTGTGGAGTCATCCTCCTGGAGCAGGGAAAAGAGGCTTGGTGTCCCAGTGAGAAGTTTGGAGTGGGGGGGGTCTTAGGGCCTAAGAAATACTCATCTTCCAAGCTTGGAAGCCTGAGTTGGGGTAGGACACTGATTTTTCTCCTCAGGCTGTGGAGATGGAGCCAAGAACAGGACCAGCCTTTGTCAGTAGGGCTCCTTGTTGAGAAAGAATGTAATTGGCTAGTGAGGGGAAGATAGACAAGGAACCATGGGGGCAAGCTTTAAAGTTTTGCAATATAGGATAGAGATTAAGAAGACAGACTCTGATATTAGACTGACTAGGTTCAAGTCCCAACTGCAGTTTAACCTTGGGAAAGTCATGCAAGCTTTCTGTGCCTTAATTTTTTCACCTGTAAAATGGATTCACCAATAGTACCTGCTTGTTCTGGTTAAACCAGCCCAAACTTAGTGGCATAAAATCACAGCCATTTTATTGTGCTCACAGATTTTGTGGGTCAGGAATTCAAACAGGGTACAGTGTAGATGGTTCATCTCTTTTCCATCATGTCAGGGGTCTCATCTGGGAAGATGTGACAGACTGGGATGACATGGAGGGCTGACAGCTGGAATCATCCAGTGGCTTCTTCACTCACATGTCTGGCTCCTGGGATGGGACAGCTGAAAGATGGGATTGCTGACCAGAACACCTCCATGTGGCCCCTTAATGCGGCCTGGACTTCTCCCAGCCTGGCAACTGGGTTCCAAGAAGGAACACCTGGAAGTAAGTGTCCCATGAAAACCAAACAGAAGCTACATGGCATTTCATGACTTAGCAAGTCATATAATATCACTTCCACTATACTCTGTTGGTGTAAATAGTCACAAGCCCACCAAGATTCAAGTAGATGGGACATAATCTCTACCTGTCAATGAGAGGAGTGTAAAAATTTGGGGAGATCCAGTTTTAAAACCATCATACTATTTCATAAGTTAGTTATGAAGATTGGATGAGTTATTATATACAAAGCACTTAGAATGGGGCCCGGCTCAGTGTGGATGTCATTAGGTGAGAGCTTTTATTGTTATTTGCAGGCCAGAGCTCCTCTGGGTAAGGTATTTGGAAGAGGAGAAGGCAGAGCTGGGGACAATGTTGAGGGAACAACTCCAGGTAGGTGTCTGCAGAGAGGGAAGTTGGGAATGCCACAAGGGTGGGCTGGCTCAGCTCAGACAGGAACTGTCTCCAAGGCTGTGGCTTCAGGACCAGTTGTCAGCTGTCCTGCCTAGAGCCTGTAGAACCCAGGTGCATTTGGGCCCATCAGAAATATAGCTCAACATAGCAGGGCTCTTGCTTCTCTGTGGAGGTGTTAACCTCCAGCTGATGTTTCTGCTAGAGCCTGCCCCACAGGGTGACCCAAAGATGTGCCTCAGGCCCCATGAACACAGGCCTCCTTCTGAGGAGGCTGCTTTTCTCTGACAGTAATCAAAGCCCTGAAAGGCCCTGGAAACACCCAATCCCATTCCGGGGGAACAGTCTGTATGTGCTCAGGCATATTTGGAAGAGAACAAAACCCCATCTTTACTTGCAAGTTACTTTGAGTACAGTGGCCTTCTGTTCAGCAGCAGTGACAAAAGCAGCTACTCTAAGTGTGGTCCATGGACCAGAAACATCGACATCACCTGGGAGTTGTGAGAAATGCAGAATCTATTGTCCCAGCCCAGAACCTGCATTTTACAAGATCTCCAGGTGATTCTTCCATATGATAGTTTGAGAAACACAGACCTAAAGTACCAGTGGACTCTCAGTTCCCCTACTCAGGGCAGTTCATGACACTTCATGCCTTGTTACACCTTTGTTATCATTTATTTAAAATAAGGTGCAATGGTATTTATAGAGTGAATGGAGGCCTCCCAAGATGGGGCAGGAGAAGTTTTAGATCCCAGCAAGTTTCTTCACAGAGGAAGAACGAACTTTATTCAGAGTAGGCAGGAAGTAGAGGGAGTTGGGCTATAATTTCTGACAAAAAGTAAAGTAAGCCACGATACTGATGACTTAATAAACCCACAATATATAGTGTCAGGTGAGGTGAGGAGAGGGAGGCAAAGACCAGAGCCAGGAGTTATGTGTAATTGAAAACACAAGTGGGCTTGATGAATGCTGGCTTCTCCTTCTGGATGATGTCAAAAGCCTGGCTTCTGGAAATATGTCTTGCCCTCTCCTTCCCCAGTTTTTAGAGAGATACTGGGAAGTTTTATGTGACATGATTATGGGGGACCTAAGTTTCCTATGGTAGAATTCTAGCAAGAAAGAGGAGGAGAAATGGTGGCTCTGATTCTACAGTAGATCTCAGGGCACTGTGAGAACAGATGAGTGCCCTGTACCCCCCAGGCAGTGGGTGCCTCCTGGACCCTAGAGCCCTCAGGCTGGCCTGGACAACAGATGAGGAAAATAAGACTCATTCTGACATATTGTCTTAGGTCACATTCCCTGGAAGGAGAGCCCACAATTTGGATTCTTGTGTGAGGATTTGTTGAGGGAAAGGGGAGTCTGAGGGAACCAGATGAGCAGAGGGAGAAAGTTTTAAGGATGTGACCTCAGCTGGAGACTAGCTGCTGCCCTAGCCTAGGAGGAAGCTTCTGAATCTAAATTGCCTCACAAAGTTGGCCCCACCTTGAGGCAAAGGACTGGTCTTTTGTACCCCTGTGTTGGTCCATCATTGGCCAGCTGGTCATTGGCTGAGGTCAGCCCCTAGGGTAGGGGAGTTCTTGGCAGAACCTCCTGCTCAAGGTGTTTCCCACTGGGTTGAAGGCAGATCTTCAGAGAATGGTGCAGCTGTGAATTGTTGTCAGCCAACACCACAGTGGCTGGTATCTGGGAGTACTGGCCAGCAAGGGATCTGGCTAGGCCCCAACAGCGCTCACCACAGGCCCCTCCCAGCTTGTTTTGCTATTGTGGGTTGTAACTTTACTTCTTTGATCTTGTTCTTTGAAGCACAAAACTTTTTAGTTTTGATAAGTTCAACTGGTCTATTTTTCATCTTTCTCTGGTGCTTTACATGTCATATTAAAGACAACTAAATGGCAGTAAGGCTGAAAGATTAAAGATGGTGGTGTGAGAGGTGAGAGAGAGGCTTCCTCCTAAAACCGCATATAATATGAAAATATAATTAATACAACTAATCCTGAAAGAGCAACAGGAAAGAGGACTGTGCCAAACGCATACACCTGGAGAAAAGAATAAATCTCAGGGAACAGGGTGACGTACCAAAGCCATGGCCCAGTGGGACCCAAGCCCTTCCCCCACACCAGCTCACCAGCGGGAAGAAGAGAAACAGAGCAGGGAGGGAATGGAGGCCTCGAACTGCTGAATACCTAACTCTGGAGATCTGATCTGGGAGCACAAACTTACATTTCATGGTATTTTCATGGTACTCTCATGATTAGGGGGTTGTAAAGCTAAGACAGGCAGAATTCCTGGAGAGACTGAGAGTGCAGCCACTTGTGGAAATCAGGGATCCATATCCGGTTACTCTGGGACAAAAGAAAGGTGGGCACTCTGACAGACTTCCTGACAGAAAAAGAGTTGCTAAAAGGGCAAGGATTGCACAGAGCTTACTGCTCAGGGGAAAGGTCAGGTAGACAAAATGGTCCGGGTGCACTCTGTTCAGCAGGTTGGGAACTTTCACGATCTTCAGGAGCTCCAGCTCCCTGGCTGGCTACAGAATTCCAAGGATCCCCTCTGTGATACACAGCCTACTGAGCCTTTCTCCCCACCAGCCCCACCTGGCTTGCAAACTGGCAAACCCTACCCTGGCATTAGGCCAGCCAGAGGGAAGCCCCATCTACAGCAACTACAAACGCAAAGCACAGAGGCTTATACCTGTGTGCTCGGCCCACTGGTTCTGGCAGTGGAGACAGGCATAGCAGCCGGGAAGCAGGAAACAGCTCTTTCCTACCCCCAGACACCAATACTGCTCCCGTGTGACCCCCGACATTGCTTCAGGGGCTGAGCAGCTCCAGGGAGTAGAGCTTATGGGCACTAGAGGGCGCCATATACAAATATGAAATGCCAAAGGTAACCCCTGAGAAAAATTCAAATGAAATCTACCTCATGAATCTGCCTGAAAGGGATTTCAAAATAAAAATCATTAATATGCTCATGGAGGTACAGAAAAGTATTCAAGAACTCAGGGAGGAATTCCAGTTGGAGATCCAATCATTACAGAACACAGTATCAGAAATGAAACATACAATGGAAAGTTTTAAAAGCAGACTAGATACGGTGGAGGAGACAATATATGAGATAGAAATTAGAGAAGAGGAATACAAAGAAGCTGAGGCACAGAGAGAAAAAAAGATCTCTAAGAATGAAAGAATATCAAGAGAACTGTGTGACCAATACAAACGGAACAATATTCGCATTATAGGGGTACCAGAAGAAGAAGAGAGAGAAAAAGGGATAGAAAGTGTCTTTGAGGAGGTAATTGCTGAAAACTTCCCCAATCTGGGGAAGGAGATAGTCTCTCAGGCCATGGAGGTGCACAGATGTCACAACACAAGGGACCCAAGGAAGACAACACCAAGACATATAGTAATTAAAATGGCAAAGATCAAGGATAAGGACAGACTATTAAAAGCAGCCAGAGAGAGAGATAAGATCACATACAAAGGAAAGCCCATCAGGCTATCATCAGACTTCTCAGCAGAAACCTTACAGTCCAGAGGGAGTGGCATGATATATTTAATGCAATGAAGCAGAGGGCCTTGAACCAAGAATACTTTATCCAGCAAGGTTATCATTTAAATTTGAAGGAGGGATTAAACACTTTCCATATAAGCAAAAGCTGAGAGAATTTACCTCCCACAAACCATCTCTACAGTGTATTTTGGAGGGACTGCTATAGATGGAAGTGTTCCTAAGGTTTAATAGCTGTCACCAGAGGCAACAAAACCACAGTAAAGAAAATAGAACAGTTAATTACTAAGCAACTGCAAAATTAAATCAACTACCCCCAAAGTCAATCAAGGGTAGACAAAGAGTACAGAATATCATACCTAATATATAAAGAATGGAGGAGGAAGAAAAAGGAGGAGGAAAAAAAGAACCTTTAGGCAGTGTTTGTAATAGCATATTAAGTGAGTTAAGTTAGACTCTCAGATAGTAAGGAAGTCAACCTTGAACCTTTGGTATCCACGAATCTAAAGCCTGCAATGGCAATAAGTACATACCTATTTATAATCACCCTAAATGTAAATGGTCTGAATGCACCAATCAAAAGGCATAGAGTCAACTGAATGGATAAAAAAACAAGACCCATCCATATGCTGCCTACAAGAACTCACTTTAAACCCAAAGACATACAAAGACTAAAAGTGAAGGGATGGAAAAAGATATTTCATGCAACTAATAGGGAGAAAAAAGCAGGAGTTGCAGTACTTGTATCAGACAAAATAAACTTCAAAACAAAGAAAGTCACAAGAAGACAAAGAAGGACATTACATAATGATACAAGGGTCAATCCAACAAGAAGATATAACCATTATAAATATCTGTGTGCCCAACACAGGAGCACCTACATATGTGAAACAAATACTAACAGAATTAAAGGGGGAAATAGAATGCAATGCATTCATTGTAGGAGACTTCAACACTTCACTCACTCTGAAGGACAGATCAACCAGACAGAAAATAAGTAAGGAGACAGAGGCACTGAACAACACACTAGAACAGACGGACCTAACAGACATCTACAGAGCTCTACACCCAAAAGCAGCAGAATACACATTCTTCTCAAGTGCACATGGAACATTTTCAAGAATAGATCATATACTAGGCCACAAAAAGAGCCTCGGTAAATTCAAAAAGATAGAAATTGTACCAACCAGTTTCTCAGACCACAAAGGTATGAAACTAGAAATAAATTATGCGAAGAAAATGAAAAATCCCACAAACACATGGATGCTTCACAACATACTCCTGAATAACCAATGGATCAATGACAAAATAAAAACAGAGATCAAGCAATATATGGAGACAAATGACAACAATAATTCAACACCACAAAATGTGTGGGACGCAGCAAAGGCCATGCTAAGAGGAAAGTATATTGCAGTACAGGCCTACCTCAGGAAAGAAGAACAATCCCACATGAGCAGTCTAAATGCACAATTAACGAAACTAGAAAAAGAAGATCAAATGAGGCCCAAAGTCAGTAGAAGGAGGGACAGAGTAAAGATTAGAGCAGAAATAAATAGAATCGAGAAGAAAAAAACAATAGAAAGAATCAATGAAAGGAGGAGCTGGTTCTTTGAGAAAATAAACAAAATAGATAAACCCCTATCCAGACTTATCAAGAAAAAAAGAGAGTCTACTCACATAAACAGAATCAGAAATTAGAGAGAAAAAAATCACTCTGGACACCAAAGAAATAAAAATAATTATTAGAGAATACTATGAAAAATTGTATACTAACAAACTCGATAACCTAGGGGAAATGGACAGCTTTCTAGAAAAACACAACCTTCCAAGGATGACCCAGAAAGAAACAGAAAATCTGAACAGAACAATTACCAGCAACAAAATTGAATTGGTAATCAAAAACTACCTAATAACAAAACCCTGGACCAAATGGCTTTACCACTGAATTTTATCAAACATTTAGTGAAGACCTAATACCCATCCTCCTTAAAGTTTTCAAAAGAGTAGAAGAAGAGGGAATACTTCCAAACTCATTCTATAAGGACAGCATCATTCTAATACCAAAACTGGGCAAGGACACCACAAAAAAAGAAAATTACAGACCAATATCCCTGATGAACATAAATGCAAAAATACACAACAAAATATTAGCAAACTGAATTCAAAAATACATCAAAAAGGTCATCCATCGTGATCAAGTAGGATTTATTCTAGGGATGCAAGGATAGTACAACATTCGAAAATCCATCAACATCATCCACCACATCAACAAAAAGAAGGACAAAAACCACATGATCATCTCCATAGATGCTGAAAAAGCATTCGACAAAATTCAACACCCATTCATGATAAAAACTCTCAACAAAATGGGTATAGAGGGCAAGTACCTCAACATAATAAAGGCCATATATGACAAACCCACAGCCAACATTATACTTAACAGTGAGAAGTTGAAAGCTTTTCCTTTAATATTGGGAACAAGACAAGGATGCCCACTCTCCCCACATCTAT
>JAQQAC010016209.1:36915607-36950753 GCA_029783875.1 Phataginus tricuspis
AGGGGAACTGCAAGTGGGCCTAGGCCGACCAGGTGTGAGGGAACATTTTGAGAATTAAGTCATGTTTGTTCCGAAACTGCCAGGGAAGCCAAGCAAGCATATGTGCAAAAAGTTAATGATTGCTAAAGCACCAATAATCTAATCTTTAAAGATTGACCTTATGTAATCATTATTTCTGAAAAAGTCAAATGATATAATCTTTGTGAAACTGCATACTCAAAACATATATAACCTTGCTAAACTTCAATAAAACAGGCTAGGCTCAGCTTTTGCTAGTGTCTGTGTCCTCATTCCATCAGTCGCCGATGCCATCCATCCTTCAGGGACTCCTGGACTCGCTGGAGCTGGGCTCCAGCAATAGACCCCCTCAGTAACCCCCGCAGAGAGAGAGGTAAAAGTATGGCATACTAGACCTGGACAGGACTCCCTTCCTGCCACAGTCCTATCACAGGACCACTTTCTTGCATGCATCCTACCTTATGGACAAAATTTGCCTAAATTGGTGTCATTAAAACATGTGTCTTATCACCCTTAAGGTTAACCTCCTCCAAACATCATTGTAGATTAGGCATACACCCTAGAAAAAGCTCCTGCTTTGCTGAGTATGCATGGAGCTCCCTATCAGTACAGGTACTGGCACTTGTGGAAAGTGTGAATCCTGAACTGGGACTAGTTTGAACAAACTGGAATGTTGGCAATCGATCTCCTCAGGCTTGAGGACAACTATTATTACTATAATTTTTGTTGTTACATGGTTCCAGCTTCAGGGAAGATTGAGGGCCTGTAGACTGTGAAGCAAGAATCCTGAAGGGGTGGCGTGTAGGGAAAATGAAAGTTCCTATGGCCAGGATGCTCACCTGACCCTAAACTACTTGATGATGTAATTGCCCTACTGCTGAAATAAATTGTAGTTTTCAACGTATAGGCCTTTCACTTCCTTGGTTAGGTTGATTCCTAGGTAGTTTATTCTTTTTGATATGATTGTGAATGCAATTGTTTTCCTGACTTCTCTTTCTGTTAGCTCATCGTTAGTGTATAGGAAAGCAACATATTTCTGTGTATTAATTTTGTATCCTGCAACTTTGCTGAATTCGGAATTAGTTCTAATAGTTTTGGAGTAGAGTCTTCAGGGTTTTTTATGTACAATATCATGTCCCTGCAAATAGTGACAGTTTGACTTCTTCTTTACCAATCTGGATGCCTTGTATTTCTTTGTTTTGTCTGATTGTCGTGGCTAGAACCTCCAGTACTATATTGAATAACAGTGGGGAGAGTGGGCATCCCTGTCTTGTTCCCGATCTTAGATGAAAAGCTTTCAGCTTCTCGCTGTTAAGTATGATGTTGGCTGTGGGTTTGTCATATATGGCCTTTATCATGTTGAGGTACATGCCCCCTATACACATTTTGTTGAGAGTTTTTATCATGAATGGATGTTGAATTTCGTCAAATGCTTTTTCAGCATCTATGGAGATGATCATGTGGTTTTTGTTCTTCTTTTTGTTGATGTGGTGGATGATGTTGATGGATTTTCTAATGTTGTACCATCCCTGCATCTCTGAGATGAATCTCACTTGATCATGGTGTATGATCCTCTTGATGTATTTTTGAATTCGGTTTGCTAATATTTTGTTGAGTATTTTTGCATCTGTGTTCATCAGGGATATTGGTCTGTAACTTTCTTTTTTGGTGGGGTCTTTGCCAGGTTTTGGTATTAGAGTGATGCTGGCTTCATAGAATGAGTTTGGAAGTATCCCTCCTCTTCTATTTTTTGGAAAACTTTAAGGAGAATTGGTATTATGTCTTCTCTATATGTCTGATAAAATTCAGTGGTGAATCCTCTGACCTGGGTGTTTTGTTCTTGGGTAGTTTTTTGATTACCGATTCAATTTTGTTGCTGGTGATTGGTCTGTTTAGTTTTTCTGTTTCTTGCTTGGTCAGTCTTGGAAGGTTGTATTTTTCTAAGAAGTTGTCCATTTCTTCTAGGTTTTCCAGCTTGTTAGCATAGATTTTCATAGTATTCTCTAGTAATTCTTTGTATTTCTGTGGGGTCCATTGTGATTTTTCCTTTCTCATTTCTGATTCTGTCTATGTGTGTAGATTCTCTTTTTCTCTTAAAAAGTTTGGCTAGGGGTTTATCTATTTTGTTTATTTTTTCAAAGAACCAGCTATTGGTTTCATTGATTTTTTCTATTGTTTTATTCTTCTCTATTTATTTCTTCTCTGATCTTTATTATGTCTCTCCTTCTGGTGACTTTGGGCCTCATTTGTTCTTCTTTTTCCAATTTCAATAATTGTGTCTTTAGACTATTCATTTGGGATTGTTCTTCCTTCTTTAAATAGGCCTGGATTGCAATATACTTTCCTCTTAGAACTGCCTTTGCTGTGTCCCACAGAAGTTGGGGCTTTGTGCTGTTGTTATTTGCCTCCATGTTTTGCTCGATCTTTGTATTAATTTGGTCGTTGATCCATTGATTATTTAGAAGCATGTTGTGAAGCCTCCATGTGTTTGTGACCTTTTTTGTTTTCTTTGTACAATTTATTTCTAGTTTTATACTTCTGTGATCTGAGAAGTTGGTTGGTAGAATTTCAATATTTTTAAATTTACTGAGGTTCTTTTTGTGGCCTAGTATGTGGTCTACTCTGGAAAATGTTCCATGTGTACTTGAGAAGTATGTGTATCCTGCTGCTATTGGGTGTAGACTTTTGTAGATGTCTGTTAGGTCCATCTGTTCTAGTGTATTGTTCAGTGCCTCTGTGTCCTTACTTATTTTCTGTCTGGTTGATCTGTCCTTTGGAGTGAGTGGTGTCTTGAAGTCTCCTAAAATGAATGCATTACATTCTATTTCCTCCTTTAATTCTGTTAGTATTTGTTTGACATATGTCAGTGCTCCTGTGTTGGGTGCATATGTATTTATAATAGTTATATCCTCTTGTTGGACTGACCCCTTTATCATTATGTAATGTCCTTCTTTATCTCTTGCTACTTTCTTGTTTTTGAACTCTATTTTGTCTGATACCAGTACTGCAACCCCTGCTTTTTTTTCCCTGTTGGTTGCATGAAATATCTTTTTCCATCCCTTCACTTTTAGTCTGTGTATATCTTTGGTTTTGAGGTGAGTCTCTTGTAAGCAGCATATAGATGGGTCTTGCTTTTTTATCCATTCTATTACTCTGTGTCTTTTGATTGGTGCATTCAGTCCATTTACATTTAGGGTGATTATCGATAGATATGTACTTATTGCCATTGTTGGCTTTGGAGTTGTGGTTACCAGAAGTTCAAGGGTAGCTTTTTTACTATCTCACAATCTAACTTAACTCTCTTATTATGCTATCATAAACACAGTCTGATGATTCTTTATTTTTCTGCCCTCTTATTCTTCCTCCTCCATTCTTTATATGTTAGGTGTTTTATTCTGTACTCTTTTGTGTTTCCTTTGACTGTTTTTGTGGATAGTTGATTTTATTTTTTGCCTTTAGTTAGTATTTGGATGGTCTGCTTTCTTTGCTGTGGTTTTATTTTCTCTCGTGACATCTATTTAGCCTTAGGTGTGCTTCCATCTAGAGCAGTCCCTTTAAAACATCCTGTAGAGGTGGTTTGTGGGAGGCAAATTTCCTCAACTTTCGCTTGTCTGGGAATTGTTTAATCCATCCCTCGAATTTAAATGATAATTGTGCTGGTTACAGTATTCTTGGTTCAAGGTCCTTCTGTTTCATTGCATTAAATATATCACACCATTCTCTTCTGGCCTGTAAGGTTTCTGTTGAGAAGTCTGATGATAGCCTGATGGCTTTTCCTTTGTAGGTGATATTTTTTCTCTCTGGCTGCCTTTAATACTCCGTCCTTTTCTTTGATCTTTGCCATTTTTATTATTATGTGTCTTGTTGTTGTCTTCCTTGGGTCCCTTGTGTTGGGAATTCTGTGGGCTTCTGTGGTCTGAGAAACTATTTCATTTCCAAGATTGGGGAAGTTCTCCTCAATTATGTCTTCAAAGACACTCTCTATCCCTTTTTCTCTCTCGTCTTCTTCTGGTACTCCTATAATGCAAATATTGTTCAGGTTGGATTGGTCACACAGTTCTCTTAATATTCTTTCATTCCTAGAGATCCTTTTATCTCTCTGCCTCAGCTTCTCTGTACTCCTGTTCTCTGATTTCTATTCCATTAACAGTCTCTTGCACCTCGTCCAGTCTGCTCTTAAGCCCGTCTATTGATTGTCTCATTTCTGTACTTTCCCTCCTCACTTCCTCCCTTAGCTCTTGCATATTTCTCTGTAGGTCCATCTGCATGGTTATGACTTTTATTTTGAATTCTTTTTCAGGAAGATCGTTTAAATCTATCCAGCAGACCATCTCTCTGGAGTTGTCTGAGTGATTTTTGACTGGACCATATTCTTCTGTCATTTAATGGCAACAGAAGTGGTCGCAGGCAGGTGGCACGTGTGTCAGTTGGGAGAACAAAGTCCCTTACTGCTTGTTGTTTGCCTTGCCCTTCTCTGCAGCCTGTGCTGGTTACCCACCCACTGGGAGGCAGTCTCTGGGATACTCCCCTGAGCTTCCATGGGCTGAGCCGCCCTCAGGCTAGCCTAGAGCACTGTGGGGGCTGCAGACAGGCCGGGTGTGTTCTACTGCAAGGTTGAGCCTTTTGCGCCTTCTTGACCTTGCTCTGGCTTCCGCAGCCTGTGTTGGTTACCCACACACCGGGAGGCAGTCTCTGGGATAATCCCCTGAGTTGCCATGGGCAGGGCTGTCCTCTGGCTAGCCTAAAGCACTGCAGGGGTATGGCCACCATGCCAGTGCGTTCTGCAAGGTCAGGCCCCTTCGCGCCTTCTGGACCTTGCTCCGACTTCTGCAGCCTGTGCCGGTTACCCACACACCAGGAGGTAGTCTCTGGGATAATCCCAAGCTGCTGTGGGCAGGGATGCCCTCAGGCTGGCCTAGAGCACTGCGGGGGCATGTCAGCCACACCGGGTGTGGTCTACTGCCAGGACGTGCCCCTTCGTGCCCTCCGGACCTTGCTCCAGCTTCCACTACCCATCGGGTTAGCTGTGCGCTGGGAGGAGACTCTGTGTGGTTGCCGTGGGCGGGGCCACTCTCCAGCTCCTCTGCAGCTGTGGCAGGTCAGTTGGTCCGTTTGCAGCACCGGCCGGTGGGAACGAATGGCAGGCTGTTTATCACTGTGAGGGGCCCCGGGGCTGCTTCACCCTGCAGGGGTTCAGGGGGCTCGAAGTTCCTCAAGACTCCAAGCCTACTGGGCTGAGTGTGCTGGGGCCATTTTACTCAACTGTTGGGTCCTTGTCCCTTTAAGACTTTAAAAAAGCGCCCACTTTTCTTTTGTCCCAGGGGAGCCAGATGTGGGGACCCGCTCGCACTCTTAGTCTCGGATCCTGCCCTTCCGTTTCTCTAATATCCAGTACACCGTGCGATGTGTGTCTGTGCTCCCAGTGAAGATCACTAGGGCTGGTTATTTAGCAGTCCTGTGCTTCCACTCCCTCCCTGCTCTGATTCTTTTCCTCCCACCAGTAAGTGGGCTGGGGGAGTGCTCAGGTCCTCCTGGGTCACGGCTTTGTATCTTGCCCTTTTCCGTGAGATGTTGAGTTCTCGCAGATGTAGATGTAGCCTGACTGGTGTACTGTATCTTCTGGTCACTCTTTTAGGAGTAGTTGTATTTTTTGTATTTTCAAAATATATATGATTTTGGAAGGACATTTCTGGCACCCTACTCATGCCGCCATCTTGAGAATCTCGCCCTATATTTTTCTTTTTTTAATCAACCCTGCAGGTAAGAACAAACCAAGTCCCAAGTCCCATTTTCCGGGTTTCAGTTATTTTCTATAATTCCGTATTCCTATCCCAACTACCGTGGTTGGTTCCCTATCTCCCCTCAATCAAACTCTTTACTGTGGAGCAGATAAAGGGTTCACCAATTTTCCTGACATGTCTGATGCATGTCCTCAGTTTACCACTGTGTTCCTGCTCCCTGCATCTTATAGCTCTTTGCCACAGGTGTTGGACAAACTGTGTGGTCAGCTGGATAACACTCTGAGTTCATCAAGGGGCTTGTCTCAGCAGCTCAGGGCCCTGGTGGCTATTGGCATGAGAAGGGGCTGCTGAGAGCTGAGAGGGGGTCTGTGGAGAGCATCCCTAACATCCAGGGTTTGCAAAATGCAGTGGCCATTAGTTATGACTTCCATTTTACTATAAATATCTTCAGAGAAGCTATTTTTGCAGTCATCCATTCCACTGCTTTTTGGCTAGGTGATTCAAAGGGGCTGAAATGCCCCCTTTCCAGGTGTGTGTGTGTGTGTGTGTGTGTGTGTATGTGTGTTAGTACAGTAAATGCTTTCTTCATTAATCTGTGATTGTGTATGACTCTGTGTTTGGGAGGGAGAGACGGTCTGGTGAACTTTCACCCATCATAAATTTAGTTTCAACCAGCACTTTGCTTTGAAGTAAGCTTTCCAGTTACATCTCTGAACAAAGCTTCCCTTCTCACAGGTACAAGAGCTGGGGGTGCTCCAGAACTGGCTCTGCACATCCTGCTTTGAGAAAAAGGACATTGGGAGATTTGCTGAAGCTAGATCTTGTTCTTTCTTTTTTTTATTTTTGTTTTTACTAGATAACATGAATGCTTTTACTCACCAATCAAGTTACTGATACTACAACTTTCCATGGGAAATAATTAATTGAATACATCATCTAGAAATTTTAGGGAAAAAATATTCAAGCACATGTAAGCTGGTTTGTATGGAAATTCGAGTAGCAATGGAAATTTCAAAAGGACAGCCATAAATACTGAAAATATTTGAAAAAATGAAATAGCTCACAAAAAACATTTTCTAGCCCTTCCAAAATTAATAGGACCTTTAAACATGAATTCACAGTCTTTGCTACTTGCTCAACTAAATTGTCAGTCTTTGAGGATAAATGAGCAAGAAACTCTTTGTAAGGCTGAATGGTGCATGCTGCAGACCAAGGCTTCTGAGAAGTGGAGGTTCGGAGTGTGTGTGTGGAATCATTCTTGAAGTATGTTGATTAAGGAATCAGTGTTTTCTGAACCTCTTGATGGTGGGAAAGTCATAGTGGACTTTCTAGTTAGAGACCTTTGTAGAAGATAACATTGGGGATGCCTCTGCCCTCAACAGTGATAGTTAATATTTGCATAGTGTTATAAGATCCAAAATGCTCTCATCAATGCTTTACATATATTAACTTAATTCTCATCAGAATCTGACACAGAAAGTGCTATTACCCCCATTTTAAAGATGAGTAAACTGAGGCACAGATTAAATAACCTTCCCCCAAGGTCACAGAGCTGCTGTTTGGCTGGTACTCAACCAAGTCTGGCTTCCGATGCTGGGCTCCCAGTTGCTGGGTCACACTATCAGGATGCTTGTCCTGGAGAACTGGGGAAAGATAGGCCATAAACATATAAAGAGGTATATAAGTAAAAATCCACATGCTCTGAAGAAAACAGAAGAAAAAAGTGTTCTTCAGAAGAACGGTCAGGATATTTTGAGCAATAGCAATCGGTTAAGACAAACCTCTTTGGCTATATTTGGGGGTGAAAGGAACTGGGTTAGGTCGCTAGGGCTGCTGTTAACATGGTACCACAAACAGAAATGTACCTTCTTATGGTTCTCAAGGCTAGAAGGCTGAGTATCATCAGGGCTGGTTCCTTCTGAGGGCTGTGAGGGAGAACCTGTTCCGGGCTTCTCCCCTAGCTTCTGGTGATTTCCTGGCAGTCTTTGGTGTTGCTTGGCTTGTAGAAGTATCACCCAGCAAATCTTTGTCTTCATCTTGCCATGGCATTCTCCCTGTGTGTCTCTGTCTCCAAGTTTCCCCCTTTTTGTAAGGACACCTATCATAGTGGATTAGGGGTCCACTCTACTCCAGGATGACCTCTTCTTAACTAATTATATCTGCAACAATCCTATTTCCAAATAAGATCACAGTCTGAGGTACTAGGGGTTAAGATTTCAAGATATGAATTTTTGGGGGGGATGCAATTCCATCCATAACAGAAACCCAAAGAACGTCATGCTAACAGTACCTCAGAAGCAGATTTTTTGAATCTTGCTGTTAGTAGGATGCTCCTAGGGGAAATGAGGTGGAAGGCAGAGTTATCTTTGAACAGAAAAGACACAGCTGAATGAATGAATGAACAAGTTACCTTTAGCTTTGAAGTTGACATGATGGATTTACTGGGAGCCTGCATTTGGGATGTTGTTTCAGCTGGCCTCTGAATGTGCTAATTCAGCTACATTTCCTTCCTCAGTTCTCATGGCAAGCAACAGTCACCACTTAGGGCAGCAATGAACAAAGCCCGAGGCTAGTCCGAGGGGTGACTGGTCTACCCAGCCATCAGTTGTGCACTTTGGCCCTCATGAGGAAGGGAAGAAAGCAGTTCCAAACCTGGAAATTTGCAAATAAGGTTGTGATTGGGATGTTCATGGTTGTGAGCCCCCTATTAGCACTATTAGTGCATCTGTTAACCAAACTATGGCACCAAAATAAATACAGTATATCTGAGCCCAAATGGAGGGCCATGGGGAGCAGGAGCTAAAGGCAGAATATGAGTTTCCACTCATTTTGCTAGGTATGGACATGGCCCCAGGTATTAACAGTATTGGCCTGGAACACCTTTAATATCTTCCCAGCAATTGCTGGGGCCTCCTAATCCCCTTCCCTTTTACTCCAGCCAGCATGTGTTCCCACTGATCTTGCCCTTTGCTTTAAGAGTGCTCCTTAAATGAAAGTTATCCTCCCCAATTAGATCTCCCAATCACTCAGTAAACAGTAGTGCCTCATACAGGGTTAGGATGAATACAGTTGCCTGAATCTACATGAATGCAGTAATACTCAACCTTGGCTGCACATTGGAGTTGCCTGAGGAGTTTTTAAAAATTATTTGTTTTATTAAGGTATTATTGATATACACCCTTATGAAGGTACATGACAAACAATGTGGTCACTACATTTACCCATATTATCAAGTCCCCACCCATACCCCAATGCAGTCACTGTCTATCAGTGTAGTAAGATGATACATATTCACTATTCGCGTTGTCTGTGCTACACTATTTCACTGTGATCCCCCACACCATGTGTACTAAACAAAATACCTCTCAATCCCTTTCTCCCACCCTCTCAACCTGCCCTCCACCACACCCCCCTTTGGTAACCACTAGTTCCTTCTTGGAGTCTCTGAGTCTGCTGCTATTTTGTTCCTTCAGTTTTGCTTCATTGTTATACTCCACAAATGAGGGAAATCATTTGACACTTGTCTTTCTCTGCCTGGCTTATTTCACTGAGCATAATATCCTCCAGCTACATCCATGTTGTTGCAAATGGTAAGATTTGTTTCCTTCTTATGGCTGAATAGTATTCCATTGTGTATATGTACCACTTCTTCTGTATCCATTCATCTACTGATGGACACTTAGGTTGCTTCCATATCTTGGCTGTTGTAAAAAGTGCTACAACAAACATAGGGGTGCATATGTCTTTTTGAATCTGAGAAGTTGTATTCCTTGGGTAAATTCCAAGGAGTGGGGTTCCTGGGTCAAACTGTATTTCTATTTTTAGTTTTTTAAGGAACCTCCATATTTATTTCCACAATGGTTGAACTAGCTTACATTCCCACCAGGAGTGTAGGAGGGTTCCCCTTTCTCTGCATCCTCACCAGCATTTGTTGTTCTTAGTCTTTTGGATGCTGGCCATCCTTACTGGGGTGAGGTGATATCTTATTGTGGTTTCAATTTGCATTTCCCTGATGATTAGTGATGTGGAGCATCTTCTCATATGTCTGTTGGCCATATGAATTTCTTCTTTGGAGAACTCTCTCTTCATATCCTCTGCCCATTTTTTAATCGGGTTATTTGCTTTTTGGGTATTGAAGTGTGTAATGGATCTTATCCCCTTGATGGATATGTCATTTACAAATATATTTTCCCATACTGTAGGATGCCTTTTGGTTCTGTTGATGGTATCTTTTGCTGTACAAAAGCTTTTTAGTTTGATGTAGTCCCATGAGTTCATTTTTGCTTTTGTTTCCCTTGCTTGAGGAGATGCATTCAGGAAGAAGTTGCTCATGCTTATATTCAGGAGATTTTTGCATATATTGTCTTCTAAGCCTTTTATAACTTTATAACTTACATTCAGGTCCTTGATCCATTTCGAGTTTACTTTTGTGTATGGGGTTAAACAATAATCCAGTTTCATTCTCTTGCATGTAGCTGTTCAGTTTTGTCAACACCAGCTGTTGAAGAGGCTGTCATTTCCCCATTGAATGTCCATGGCTCCTTTATTATATATTAATTGACCATATATGGTTGGGTTTATATCAGGGCTCTCTAGTCTGTTCCATTGGTCTATGGGTCCGTTCTTATGCCAGCACCAAATTATCTTGAGTACTCCGGCTTTGTAGTAGAGCTTCAAGTTGGGGAGCATAATCCCCCCAGCTTGATTCTTCCTTGTCAGGATTGCTTTAGCTATTCGGGGTCTTTTGTGGTTCCATATGAATTTTACAATGATTTTCTCTTGTTCATTGAAGAATGCCCTTGGTATTTTGATAGGAATTGCATTGAATCTGTAGATTGCTTTAGGCAGGATGGCCATTTTGACAATATTAATTCTTCCTATCCATGAGCACGAGTTGTGTTTCCATTTATTGGTATCTTCTTTAATTTCTCTCATGCGTGTCTTGTAGTTTTCAGAGTATAGGTCGTTCACTTCTTGTTTAGGTTTATTCCTAGGTATTTAATTCTTTTTGATGCAACTGTGAATGGAATTGTTTCCTGAATTCTATCTCTGCTAGGTCATTCTTAGTGTATAGGAATGCCACAGAGTTCTGCGTATTAATTTTGTATCCCACAACTTTGCTGAATTCAGATATTAGATCTAGTTGTTTTGGAGTGGATTCTTCAGGATTTTTTATGTACAATATGATGTCATCTGCAAACAGGGACAGTTTAACTTCTTCCTTGCCAATCTGGATGCCTTTTATTTCTTTGTGTTGTCTGATTGCCGTGGCTAGGACCTCCAGTACTATGTTGAATAGAAGTGGGGAGAGTGGGCATCCTTGTCTTGTTCCTGATCTTAAAGGAAAAGCTTTCAGCTTCTCGCTGTTATATATAATGTTGGCTGTCAGGTTGTCATATATGGCCTTTATTATGTTGAGGTACTTGCCCTCTATACCCATTTTGTTGAGAGTTTTTATCATTAATGGATGTTGAATTTTGTCAAATGCTTTTTCAGCATCTATGGAGATGATCATGTGGTTTTTGTTCTTCTTTTTGTTGATGTGGTGGATAATGTTGATGGATTTTCGAATGTTGTACAATCCTTGCTTCCCTGGAATAAATTGTACTTGATCATGATGGACGATCTTTTTGATGTATTTTTGAATTCGGTTTGCTAGCATTTTGTTGAGTATTTTTGCATCTATGTTGAGTATTTTTGCACCAAGGGATATTGGTCTGTAGTTTTCTTTTTTTGTGGTGTCTTTCCGTGGTTTTGGTATTAGAGTGATGCTGGCCTCATAGAATGAGTTTGGAAGTATTCCGTCTTCTTCTACTCTTTTGAAAACTTTAAGGAGTATGGGTATTATGTCTTCACTAAATGTTTGATGAAATTCGGTGGTGAAGCCATCTGGTTCAGGCGTCTTGTTCTTAGGTAGGTTTTTGATTACCAGTTCAATTTTGTTGCTGATAATTAGTCTGCTCAGATTTTCTGTTTCTTTCTGGGTCAGCCTTGGAAGGTTGTATTTTTCTAGAAAGTTGTCCATTTGTTCTAGGTTATCCAGTTTGTTAGCATATAATTTTTCAAGTATTCTCTAATAATTCTTTGTATTTCTGTGTTGTCCGTAGTGATTTTTCCTTTCTCATTTCTGATTCTATTTATGTGAGTAGACTCTTTTTTTCTTGATAAGTCTGGCTAGGGGTTTATCTATTTTGTTTATTTTCTTGATGAACCAGCTCCTCCTTTCATTGATTCTTTCTATTGTTTTATTCTCCTCGACATTATTTATTTCTGCTCTAATCTTCATTATGTCCCTCCTTCTATTGACTTTGGGCCTCATTTTGTCTTCTTTTCCTAGTTTCATTAATTGTGAGTTTAGACTGCTCATATGGGATTGTTCTTTCCTGAGGTAAGCCTGTATTGCAATATACTTTCCTCTTAGCACAGCCTTCGCTGCATCCCACAGATTTTGCGTTGTTGAATTATTGTTGTCATGTGTCCTCATATATTGTTTGATCTCTGTTTTTATTTGGTCATTGATCCATTGGTTATTTAGGAGCATTTTGTGAAGCCTCCATGCGTTTGTGGGATTTTTCATTTTCTTTGCATAATTTATTTCTAGTTTCATACTTTTGTGGTCTGAGAAACTGGTTGGTACAATTTCTATCTTTTTGAATTTACCGAGGCTCTTTTTATGGCCTAGTATATGATCTATTCTTGAAAATGTTCCATGTGCATTTGAGAAGAATGTGTATTCTGCTGCTTTTGGGTGTAGAGTTCTGTAGATGTCTGTTAGGTCCATCTGTTCTAATACATAGTGGAGTGTCTCTGTCTCTTTCCTTATTTTCTGTCTGGCTGATCTGTCCTTTGGAGTGAGTGGTGTGTTGAAGTCTCCTAAAATGAATGCATTGCATTCTATTTCCTCCTTTAATTCTGTTAGTATTTGTTTCACATATGCTGCCGCTCCTGTGTTGGGTGCATAGATATTTATAATGGTTACATTTTCTTGTTGGATTAACCCTTTTATCATTATATAATGTCCTTCTTTGTCTCTTGTGACTTTCTTTGTTTTGAAGTCTATTTTGTCTGATAAATGTACTTCAACTCCTGCTTTTTTCTCCGTATTAGTTGCATGAAATATCTTTTTCCATCCCTTCACTTTTAGTCTGTGTATGTCTTTGGGTTTAAAGTGAGTCTCTTGTAGGCAGCATATAGATGGGTCTTGTTTTTTTTATCCATTCAGTGACTCTTTGTCTTTTGATTGGTGCATTCAGTCCATTTACATTTAGGGTGATTATTGATAGGTATGTACTTATTGGCATTGCAGCCTTTAGTTTCATGGTTACCGAAGGTTCAAGGTTAACTTCCTTACTATCTAAGAGTCTAACTTAACTCACTTAATATGCTATTACAAACACAATCTAAAGGTTTTTTTTCACTTCCTTTTTCTTCCTCCTCCATTCTTTATATATTAGGTATCATATTCTGTACTCTTTGTCTATCCCTTAATTGACTTTGGAGATAGTTATTTTAATTTTTGCATTTGCTTTGTAATTAGCTGTTCTACTTTTGTTACTGTGGTTTTATTACCTCTGGTGACAGCTATTAAACCTTAGGAACACTTCCATTTATAGCAGTCTCTCCAAAATACACTGTAGAGATGGTTTGTGGGAGGTAAATTCTCTAAGCTTTTGCTTATCAGGAAATTGTATAATCTCTCCTTCAAATTTAAATGATAATCTTGCTGTATAAAGTATTCTTGGTTCAAGGCCCTTCTGCTTCATTGCATTAAATATATCATGCCACTCCCTTTTGGCCTGTAAGGTTTCTGTTGAGAAGTTTGATGATAGCCTGATGGGCTTTCCTTTGTATGTGATCTTATTTCTCTCTCTGGCTACTTTTAATAGTCTGTCTTTATGCTTGATATTTGCCATTTTAATGACTATATGTGTTGATGTTGTCTTCCTTGGGTCCCTTGTGTTGGGAGATCTGTGCTTCTCCATGGCCTAAGAGACTATCTCCTTCCCCATATTGGGGAATTTTTCAGCAATTAACTCCTCAAAGACGCTTTGTATCCCTTTTTCTCTCTCTTCTTCTTCTGGTACCCCTATAACGCGAATATTGCTCCTTTTGGATTGGTCTCACAGTTCTCTCAATATTCTGTCATTCTTAGAGATCCTTTTTTCTCTCTGTGCCTCAGCCTCTTTGTATTCCTCTTTTCTAGTTTCAATTTCATTTATCGTCTCCTCCACCATATCCAATCTGCTTTTAATATCCTCCATTGTGCTCTTCAACGATTGGATCTCTGACCGGAATTCATTCCTGAGTTCTTGAATATCTTTCCGTACCTCCCTGAGCATGTTAATGATTTTTATTTTGAAATCCCTTTCAGGAAGAGTCATGAGGTTGATTTCATTTAAATCTTTCTGAGGAGTGGTATTAATAATTTTACTCTGAACCAGATTCCTTTGGCACTTCATATTTGTATATGGCACTCTCTAGTGCCCAGAAGCTCTACTCCTTGGAGCTCTCAGCCCCTGAACCAATGTGGGGTGCCAAAGTGGAGTGGTACTGGTGCCTGGGGGGAGGAAAGAGCTGTTTCCTTCTTCCCGGTTGCTATGCCTGTCTCCACTGCCTGAACCAGTGGGCTAAGCACACAGGTATAAGCCTCTATGCTTTGTATTTGTAGTTGCTATAGACAGATCTTCCCTCTGGCTGGGCTAATACCAGGGTAAGGTTTGTCTGTTTATGAGCCAGGTGAGGCTGGCATGGAGAAAGGTGCAGTAGGCTGTGTATCATGGAGGGGGTCCTTGGAGCTGTGTAGCCAGCCAGGGAGCTGGAGCACCTGTAGATCATCTAAGGAGGATTTCTTTTTCCTCCTTAAATATAAGGGTGTATATGGCAAAGCTCCCAAGCTTCTGGGCAGAGTGCACCCGGACAATTTTGTCTACCTGTCCTCTCTCCTGAGCAGTAAGCTCTGTGCAATCCTTGCCCCTTTAGCAGCCCTCTTGCTAAGGGCTTCCTTGTTAGGAAGTCTGTCAGACTGCCCACCTTTCTTTTTTCCCAGAGCAGCCAGATATGGATCGCTGCTTTCCACAAGCGGCTGGAATCTTAGTCTCTCCAGGAATTTTGCCTGTCTTAGCTTTCCAACCCCATAATCACGAGAGTATCATGCAAGCACCATGAATTGTAGGTTTGTGCTCCCAGATCAGATCTCCGGAGTTAGGTATTCAGCAGTCCCAGGCCTCCACTCCCTCCCTGCTCAGTTTCTCTTCCTCTCACTCATGAGCTGGGGTGGGGGAAGGGCTTGGGTCCTGCCGGGCCACAGCTTTGATACGTTATTCTGTTCTGTGAGGTCTGCTTTTTTCTCCAGGTGTATGCAGTCTGGCGCAGTCCTCTTCCCTGTTGCTCTTTCAGGATTAGTTGTATTAATTATATTTTCATATTATATGCGGTTTTAGGAGGAAGCCTGTGTCTCACCTCTCATGCTGCCATCTTTAATCCTTGCCTGAGGAGTTTTAAAAATACTGAAGCCTGGGTTCCATCCAAAAAGATTTTGGTTTCATTACTGTGGCGTGTGGCCCGGGCTTTAGGATCTGTAAAGCTCCCAAAGTGATTCTAACAAACTGCCAGGATTGAGATCATTCCTCTAATGTACAAGTCCATAAAGGTTATTGTTAATCCCAGTGAAGTGAACGGGATGAAATGTTAAACTCTGTGACAAAGTGAATTTGGTTTTGGTAGCCCTGATACAAGGATGGCTGAGTAGTGGGTAAGGAGAGTGCTTGGTGTCAATGGGAATCCCATGTGAGTGAGTCAGTGGGGCCTTTGGGGTCACTTATTCCTGGAGCAGTGCTCATAATGTATCCTACATTGCATGGCTTTTGTTCCACCTCGGTTTATGAACCCAATAATTTCCTAGATCAGCTTTTTGGCGATTCTGGGGCTCCAGAGGTTTTGATGGTGAATGTGAGTGTGTATGGTGGCAGGTTTTGGTGGCTGACTTGTTCAATAACGATGTTTATATCAGGGGCTTGAGTACCCTAAGTAAATGGTGCAGAATAATCATCTGGTATAACTTGGAGTAAACCAGGGTGGAAACTCCCACTTCAAATCAGAATCTATCAAATCACAGATGTCTAGCTGATGTAAAGAATGAAAAATTGCATCCTGTACAAATGGAATTCAAATTGGATTGGAGCTGGCAATCTGCTAAGAACTGCCAGAAAACTAAGAATAAGGGCTAGTAATGGCAGGTAGGCATAAGAGAAATGGGGGACTAGGTTTGCCTCTGCTTTAATTAGCATCTTCTTCCATGCAGCAAAGAAGGGTTACCTGGGACATTAATTAAATCTGTGGCTGATGCTAAACTGGGATGCATTCCAAGGACTAATGAGATCTAGAATTAACACACAGGAGCTGAGGGAGGAAAAAAACAAGACTCCTCTGAATAAATACATCCTTTCCAGCTGGAAACAGTGCAACCTGTGAACACAGGTCCCCACCAAGAGGACAAGTGAGAAAGGAACCAGGAGACGGTACTGGGCAAAACCTGAAATAAAAGCTTGCATCTCTTTAATTTTGAATATCTGTGTTTGTTTTTATTTTACAGAATTTCTTTGTTTTTCCCTAAGAGTTACTTCTGATGGGCTACAGTGAAATAAGGTGGTGGTCCTTTAAGTCTCCCTGGATCAGCTGCATCAGCAACATTTGAGGGTTTGTTAGAAATGTGCATTCTCAGGCCCCACTTAAGGCCTAGGGAATCAGGAAGTTGCATGCTAAATGTGTTTTAATGAGCCCAACAGGTGATCTCATGCTCATTCGAGTTGGAGAACCTTTGTAATAAGGAATCATACCAGGCACAAAAGAAGTAGGTCTTCTCTGGGGGCAGCTGTTTCCCTCGACTGAAACATTTGTGTTAGAACAGTTTCAAAGAATTTCAGGCCTCTTGAAAAGGCACTTTATTCTAGCCTGTCCATGGGGTCTTGGCTTAGAAGGCTGAAAGCAGGAGTAGACACTGATGTGATCTGTACTCATTTACAATTGTGTCTGGGTCCGCCTTGTTGGTGAGAACTAGAAGGGGACTAGGAGGTGATGTTGTACCAGCCTTTTCATCTTCAGATGAAGACTCGGCAAAGGAAAATGTCTTGCCTGTAGTCACCTGTGAATGTAAAATGATGTAGACTGGAACCAGTATTAGAACTTCTTATCAGGGCCGAGTTGAGACTGGAGTCCTTGTCCCTTGATTCATAGTCTAAGGACTCCTTCCTCTGGCACAGGGAATCCATTTTTCAGTTGGCTAATGGAGTGTTTCAGGAGTCTCAGAGTATTTCCTTCAATGTGGTTTATGGTACGTCTATGGACCGATGAACAGGGACATGGGAAAAGGGTGTTTCTGCCTTGCTCTGAGCTTTGCCTTGTTTTTATGACAAGATGGTTCCCTCTGCTCAGCAAGGGAGATCATACACACTTCTTAACAGAAATGCTTAGTTCTACAGCTTGTCATAACATGTTTATTGATTGTCAACTATGTGCCTGGCACTGTGGAAGCTACATGAATGAATAAGGCTCATTCTACCATCAAAATGAATATTAATAGGGGTACCATTTCATTGATCATCCAAACCAGGATATATTTTGAAAGCTGAAGGGATTGTTGCTAGTATTTATCCTTGGGACAACAGTTGTAAACTAGGGCTCTACTGAGCAAACTGAGATGTATGATAACTTTGCTTAGGGACCATTGAGGGATGCTGAACTATACGGCATCCCCTGATAAATGAAGAGAATGTGTACCTATCTCTGTATAATAGATGTAAAAAATGTTATGAAAACATGAGAGAGGGGAGGGTCATAAGAGCTCAGAAGAGGGGGTATTTGAATTGGGCTTTTAAATTTGGTTAGATTTCCATTAGCATAGTGTCTAAGCACATGTATATGCCGTGTAAAATGGCAATGAAGTTAAAAATTGTGTGAGAAGAATGGTGATTGCCTGCTGTCCCTGGAGAGGAGGCCATTGGTGTGTGGGATGGGATAATGGAGTTGAATGTGAGAGTGGTGTATGAGGTCATGGAGTTTAAAATGTTGATGTCAACTGGATATGAGCATTTTCCTCCAATACATGTAACTCAATAGATGAGAGTAAGTTGTATGGTGTGTGCTAATTACTGCTTTTATTTATTTCATGCTTTGGTTGAGGCTCACTCTCTAGTTGCCCTGTATTTATGGCTTTAGAGTGGAAGTAACTGTCTCTACTTTACAGAGCTGAGTTCTATGCAGCACATGTTTAAGAACGTCACTGATGTCTCTCCATCCTAGTACCAAAGAGCTTTCCTGGGCACTGAGGAGACCGACAAATGAGCAGACAAATGGGTTCACTAATCATCAGCTCCCGAAGGAAGAGGAAGTAAGGGCTACTTTTTTAGTGAAATTTTCTCCCTAAGTCGTGTTGCCACCTTGGTTGGAAGACGTTTTCCACGGAAGTAAGTTTTCCAGAAAGGAAATTTTGATGGATGTATCTTTTGACAGAGAGATAGGAAGGACAAAATGAAAATTTAAAGCCCCTTCTCTTTTCTTCCAATTATTTCATTCTCCTCTCAAACTGCTCCTGTCAATACCTCATTACTGTCAGTAGTGTCAATGCCACCAAAGTTCTCCAAGTTGCTAATTCCAATGTTTGATTCTCAGTGTTCATCTCCCTTGAACTCCTGCATTTAGTTGATCACATGTTTTTCACTTGATTTCCAATCCATCATACTCTTTTCACTTTCCTCCATCCTTCTCAGTGCCCTTTATTGCTTTCTCCTCTTTTCCCAGAAGTGCTAACACTGGGGGGCCTTGGCCCTTGATGATCTTCTCTTCCATGTCTGCCTCCACTCCCTTGGTGACTTCATCCATTTAGAAGGGCTTAAACACCATGTGGTCTCCCAATCCCTTTTCTGAATGCTACGTTATATTATCAGTCATCTACTAGATATCTCCACTTAAATAAACAGAAACATCCCAAATTTAACATGCTCAAACAGGACCTCTGCTCTTTCTCATAGGTTCTCCATTTAATCCACTGGGAAATCCCAAAAGCATGCTGTACCTTTAGTATGTCTCCAGAATCTGACCATTTCTCTCTACCTTCACTGCCACCTTCCCGGAGCAAGCCGCCATCGTCATTCACCCCTGGATTACTTTACTTACACAGCCTCTTGCTTCCATATTCCCCCAGTATATTCTATGCATAACAGCCAGCAGCTGGGGTGATTTTTAAAAAGTGTAAGTCAGATCATGTCACATCTCTGCTCAAAACCCTTCTGTGATTTTCCATCTCATGCTGAGTAAAAGTCAAAGAACTTATTTCCTACCAATTCCTTTGAATTCACTGAATTCCAACTTCACTGGTCTTCTTACTGTTCTTTGATCAGCGCAGACATGATCCTGTCTCAGGTCCTTTGCACTTGCTGTGCCCTCTGTGTGGATTGGCCTTCCTCCAGATATATGTATGTCTTACTCCATTGCTTCATCTCCTTCAAGCATTTGCTCAAATGTCACCACAATGGGTTGGGTTCTATGGGGAGAAGACTCTGTGGGTCTGGCACACAGGATGTTAATTTGGTAGTGCTCTTGGTATCCACATGTGTGGAAGGGAGTGGAAGGAAGCCGAAATGGACAGAGGGAGAATTCAACCTGTGAAATGAGCCTAATGACAGCCTCAACTGTGAGTGAGCTCTGGAGCTAAAATGGTCTGTTAGGGCTGTCCTCCACTGGGCTGAAAGCTCTGTCCTTTGCATCCCCTTCTTTGATCAGGACTGACCTTGGGTGAGGGGGCTTTCTGCCGCTGAGCTAATCCTGGAAGCAGCTGTCAGCATTGCCAGAAGCTGGGGAATAAGTTCTCCCTTGAAAGGGGGTCTGGACATCCTATAGTCATCTTCCCAATAAGTCTTATCCTCTACTTGTAAACAGTGCCCCACTCTCTATACTTCTAATCTCCTTTACCTCGCTCTGTTTTTCCACAGCACTAATCACAGTCTAACAAACCATATAATTAATTTACTCTGTGTTTTTGTTTATAGCCTGTCTCCCTTGACTAGAATGTAAGGCCCCATGAGAGCAGAGATTTCTGTCTCTTGTTAACCAATGTATACCGAGTGCCTAGAACTGTCTCTGGCACTAGTGGACACTCAATAAATATTTGTGAATGAGTGATTCTTTGTGAATTCCAGCTAGTAATCACTGTAGTACTGAATGTGGCTGGAAGTCAATGCTGAAAATAGGAGATGAATTCTGTCTTTAGAGTTCCTGGTATTCACCAATATGCAAAATAAGAGAGATACTGTGATGTGTTTATTATTTCATATTTTCTCCTGTTATTCAAAGCGGCCAGTGTTGGGTGACCTGTTTCTGACCTATGCTTGATTAACTCAGCTTTGGGGCCCATGGGAAAAAAAGGAGTGATGACATGTAGAAGTTGGCTGACCCATACAAAGCGTGCTTCTTCTAATATTTATGAAGACTGACATTTCATTTGTATGAAGTGACTATTTACAATATATATCTTTTTCATAATATGCTCATGTTAACATGTATGGTATGTTAAGATCAATAGATATCTTAACAGTTGGCCCATTAGCCCCTGATAATTTGGTAATGTGGACAGCAGTTCAGCAATAGCAGGGATTGTGGTAGGAAGGAAAAAGCATTTAGCAGAGCAAAGATATAAATTCCTTTTGTTACCACTGACTGAACTTTCAGATCAGGTCAGGTCAGGTTTTATTGCTCTTGGCTAAAAGCCAGGGCAAGATTTACAGAGCAAGGAAGAGGCTCCGGGGAGATCAGAATGAATTACTGAGTTGGCTGGAGAGAGGCATGAAGTAGTTTGAATGTCAGATGTAATTTTTACAAAAGAAACCATCAGATCAGTGCATCACTGTCAGTTTTATTATAAAGTGTTTAAACAGTTAAAAATAGCTATTATTTCTAATGGCTTCACTGAAGAGAATCTGGCAATCTAGAAAAGCACAAAGATGAAAATAAAAATTGCCCATTAAAACTCCTGTTAATATTCCATTGTATCTGCTTCTAGACTTTTTTCTATATACATATTTATTTATACTCTTATACACATAGGTGTTTTTTCAGATCTGGCATCATATTGGAGTATTTCTGCATGTCTTTATTTATTTAATATTAGATGTTTAGCAATTTCCCATATTATTAAATGTTTGTGAAAATGACTTCTAATAGCATAATATGGCACTGTGTGTGTGTGTCAGTGTGTATTTTCCTTTTTACCTGTCCTCTGTTTATACATTTATGCTGTTCTCAAATATTTGGTATTGAATAATATTGTAATGACCGTTCTTGAATATAAGCCATGTTGTACATCTTTGACTATCTTTTTAGTATGATTTTTCAGAAGTGTAATTACTGCACCAAAGTAGGTAGATATTTTAAAGACTCAATGCATATTGCCATTACAACCTCCCAAAAGGCTGCTTCCCTTTGGACTGCTACTAAGAAGCAAATTAAATAGTTTCCACACCCTAGACAACTCTGTATTCTCATCTGGGAAGGGAACATTTCCCTTATTCTTCTTGGTTCTCTTGGCTGGTCTAATCATTAAATTGACGTAAGACAGATGAACAGAAGAAAAAAACAAATTTAATTTTGTAGGTATGGAGGTCTCATAGATGTGGGACCTAAGAAGTGATCAAAACAGGCTGTTTATATACCTTTTAGACAAAGAAACAACAGTTTTTAAAATATAGTCAAATTTGTGAAGAGCTGATGAGACAGAAACTTAGGCTTGGATACAAATTAGTGCAGAAACTAAGCAGAGTTTGTTCATACAGCCTTCTCGGCCCCAAATTGTCTATCTCTGGTGATAAGAATGTCTCTCTATCTTCTGGTGTAGGGAGGGGACCTTTCACACGAAAGATAATTCCTGCTTTCGGAGGGACAGAGCAGAGGTTCAGAGAGTCCTTCTTGCACTGGCTGTTTGTCAAGTAACTTTAATTCAAAATAATCAATGTGCCACCTTGGCGTATTTTGGGGTGAATTATCCTGAGCCCCATTATTCTCAATATTTGTAATCTTTGCCTGTGTGGGTTAAAAATGACATCCTTAATTCAAATTTCCACTTATGGAGTGGACTTTTTTCACATTATGGTGGGTCATTTGAATTTCTTCTGTTCTGAAATGTCTTTTTTGTCCTTTGCCTGTTTTCTATGGGAAGTTTATATTTTACTTACTGATTTTTAAAAATTTTTTCTAACTTAAATACACATGTATTCATCATAGGATATTTAGGAAATACAGGAAAAACACAAAAAAAGAGAAAAGGCAAGCCATAATCCCATGTCCCAGTGATAAACAAAGTTAACATTTTGATGTTTTCCTCCAGATGTCTATGTGCTTTTTTGTATGTAATACATACAAAAAACTTTATATAATTTTACATTGGAATAAAACATATCTTTTGTTTTTGTTTGTCTTTGTTTTCACACTTCCATCCAAATTTACCTTTAATTACACAAGGATACATGAATAATATACTTTTTAAATTAAAACAGGATAGTTAAAGTCAAAGTCCCTTTTGACCACCCTCCTCCCCAAGCCCTGGCTCCTTTTCTCTTCCTTCTCTCCCTAGAGACCACCACTATTGTCAGTTGATCTGCATCCTTTGAGCAGATTTCATACATTTACATCACAGTTAGGATTTTGTGTCTGTGTGTGCGTGTATACTTTTAAAACTTTTATTGTGATATAAACTCAAAGAAAAGTTATGGAATGTACCCGTTCCATATGATGAATTACTAAGAAGTGAACACGGTGTTACTCAACTCGGGTCAAAGGACAAAACATTTCCAGCACCCCCAGGCCCCCATGGGTTCCGCATTGGTCACATCTCCTAACTACTATCCTGAGTTTTATGCTAATTCCTTTTAAAAATAATTTTATCACCTAGGTATATAGCTCTACCTACTTTGGTTCATTTTTTCTGTTTTTTAATTTATGGAGATAGAATTATGCTGTGAATAAAATATTCTTTGGTGTCTTGGTTCTCTCATTAAACATTATGTGTTTGAGCTCAATCTATTTCTGCCTGCTGCTATCATTTGCTCCTTTTCCTCATAGTGTAGTATCCCCTTGCATGAGTACATCACCAATCTTTATCCATTCTACTGTTGATGGACATTTGGATTCTTTCTAGTTTTGGACATTTACAAGCAATGTTGGTATGAACTTTTTTTATTTTCTATTTTTTAAAAATTTTGGTATAATTAATCTACAATTACATGTGGAACATTGTGGTTACTAAATTCCCCACTTCATCAGGTCCCCCCACCTACTCCATACACTCACTGTCCATAAGCGTAGTGAGATGCTATAGAATCACTACTTGTCTTCGCTGAGTTGTACAGCCCTCCCCGTGCCCCCACAACATTACGTCTGCTAATTGTAATGCCCCATTTTCCCCCTTGTCCCTCCCTTCCCACCCATCCTCCCCAGTCCCTTTCCCTTTGGTAACTGTTAGTCCATTCTTGGGTTCTGTGAGTCTGCTGCTGTTTTGTTCTTTCAGTTTTTTTCTTTGCTCTTATGCTCGACATAGGAGTGAAATCATTTGATACTTGTCTTTCTCTGCCTGGCTTATTTCACTGAGCATAATACCCTCTAGCTCCATCCATGTTGTTGCAAATGGTAGGATTTGCTTACTTCTTATGGTTGAATAATATTCCATTTTGTATATGTACCACATCTTCTTTATCCATTCATCTACTGATGGACACTTAGGTTGCTTCCATTTCTTGGCTATTGTAAACAGTGCTGCAATAACCATAGGGGTGCATCTGTCTTTTTCAAATTTCGCTGCTGCATTCTTAGGGTAAATTCCTAGAAGTGGGATTCCTGGGTCAAATGGTATTTCTATTTTGAGTTTTTTGAGGAACCTCCATACTGCTTTCCACAATGGTTGAACTAATTTGCATTCCCACCAGCAGTATAGGAGGGTTCCCTTTTCTCCACATCCTCGCCAACATTTGTTGTTTGTGTTTTGGATGTTGGCCATCCTCACTGGTGTGAGGTGATATCTCACTGTGGTTTTAATCTGCATTTCTCTGATGATTAGCGAAGTGGAGCATCTTTTCATGTACCTGTTGCCATCTGAATTTCTTCTTTGGAGAAGTGTCTATTCATGTCCTCTGCCCCATTTCTTAATTGGGTTATTTGCTTTTTGTTTGTTGAGGTGCGTGAGTTCTTTATATATTTTGGATGTCAACCCCTTATCGGTTATGTCATTTATGAATATATTCTCCCATACTGTAGGATGTCTTTTTGTTCTACTGATGGTGTCCTTTGCTGTACAGAAGCTTTTCAGCTTGATATAGTCCCACTTGTTCATTTATACTTTTGTTTCCCTTGCCCAGGGAGATATGTTCATGAAGAAGTTGATCATGTTTATATACAAGAGATTTTTGCCTATGTTTTTTTCTAAGAGTTTTATGGTTTCATGACTTACATTCAAGTCTTTGATCCACCTTGAGCTTACCTTTGTGTCTGGGGCTAGACAGTAGTCCAGTTTCATTCTCCTACATGTAGCTGTCCAGTTTTTCCAACACCAGCTGCTGAAGAGGCTGTCATCTCCCCATTGTATATCCAGGGCTCCTTTATCAAATATTAATTAACTGTAGGTGTTTGGGTTAATGTTTGGATTTTCTATTCTGTTCCACTGGTCTGTGGGTCTGTTTTTGTGCCAGTACCAAACTGTCTTGATTACTGTGGCTTTGTAGTAGAGCTTGAAGTCAGGGAGCGTAATTCCCCGTGTTTTAGTCCTCCTTCTCAGGATTGCTTTGGCTATTTGGGGTCTTTTCTGGTTCCATATGAATTTTAGAATTATTTGTTCCAGTTCATTGAAGAAAGCTGTTTGTATTTTGATAGGGATTGCGTTGAATCTGTAGATTGCTTTAGGTAGTATAGCCATTTTGATAATATTTATTCTTCCTAGCCAAGAGCATGGGATGCATTTCCATTTGTTAGTGTCCTCTTTAATTTCTCTAAGGAATGTCTTGTAGTTTTCAGAGTATAGGTCTTTCACTTCCTTCATTAGGTTTATTCCTAGGTATTTTATTTTTTTGATGCAATTGTGAATGGAATTGTTTTTCTGATTTCTCTTTCTGTTAGTTCATCGATAGTGTATAGGAAAGCAACAGATTTCTGTGTGTTAATTTTGTATCCTACAACTTTGCTGAATTCAGATATTAGTTCTAGTAGTTTTGGAGTGGAGTCTTTAGGGTTTTTTATGTACAATATCATGTCATCTGCAAATAGTGACAATTTGACTTCTTCTTTACCAATCTGGATGCCTTGTATGTCTTTGTTTTGTCTGATTGCCATGGCTAGGACCTCCAGTACTATGTTGAATAACAGTGGAGAGAGTGGGCATCCCTGTGTTGTTCCCGATCTTAGATGAAAAGCTTTCAGTTTCTAGCTGTTAGGTATGATGTTGGCTGTGGGCTTGTCATATATGGCCTTTATGATGTTGAGGTACTTGCCCTCTATACTCATTTTGTTGAGAGTTTTAATCATGAATGGATGCTGAATTTCGTCAAATGCTTTTTCAGCATCTATGGAGATGATCATGTGGTTTTTGTTCTTCTTTTTGTTGATGTGGTGGATGATGTTGATGGATTTTCGAATGTTGTACCATCCTTGCATCCCTGGGATGAATCCCACTTGATCATGGTGTATGATCCTCTTGACGTATTTTTGAATTCGGTTTGCTAATATTTTGTTGAGTATTTTTGCATCTATGTTCATCAGGGATATTGTTCTGTAATTTTCTTTTTTTGGTGAGGTCTTTTTCTGGTTTTGGTATTAGAGTGATGCTGGCTTCATAGAATGGGTTTGGAAGTATTCCCTCCTCTTCTATTTTTTGGAAAACTTTAAGGAGAATGGGTGTTATTTCTACTCTATATGTCTGGTAGAATTCAGAGGTGAATCCATCTGGTCCAGGGGTTTTGTTCTTGGGTAGTTTTTGATTACCAATTCAGTTTCTTTGCTGGTGATGGGTCTGTTTAGTGTTTCTGATTCTTGTTTGGTCAGTCTTGGAAGGTTACATTTTTCTAAGAAGTTGTCCATTTCTTCTATGTTTTTCAGCTTGTTAGCATATAGATGCTCATAATATTCTCTTATAATTCTCTGTATTTCTGGACGGTCTGTCATTATTTTTCCTTTCTCATTTCTGATTCTGTTTATGTGTGTAGTTTCTCTTTTTCTCTTAATAAGTCTGGCTAAGGGTTTATCTATTTTGTTTACTTTTTCAAACAACCAGCTCTTTGTTTCTTTGATTTTTTTCTATTGTTTTATTCTTCTCAATTTTATTTATTTCTTCTCTGAGCTTTATTATGTCCCTCCTTCTGGTGACTCTGGGCCTCATTTTTTCTTCTTTTACCAATTTCAGTAATTGTGTCTTTAGACTATTCATTTGGGAATGTTCTTCCTTCTTTAAATAGGCCTGGATTGCAATATAATTTCCTCTTAGAAGTGCCTTTGCCGCGTCTCACAGAAGTTGTGGCTTTGCGTTATTGTTGTCATTAGTCTCCATATATTCTTGATTTCTGTTTTGATTTGGTCGTTAACCCATTGATTAATTAGGAGCATGTTGTTAAGTCTCCATGTATTTGTGAGCCTTTTTGTTTTCTTTCTAAAACTTATCTCTAGTTTTATACCTTTGTGGTCTGAGAATTTGGCTGGTAGAATTTCAATATTTTTGAATTTACTGAGGTTCTTTTGTGGCCTAGTATGTGGTCTATTCTGGAAAATGTACCATGTGCACTTGAGAAGCATGTGTGTCCTCTTGTTTTTGGGTGTAGTGTTCTGTAAATCTTTGTTAGGTCCATCTGTTCTAGTGTGTTGTTCAGTGCCTCTGTGTCTTTACTTATTTTCTGTCTGGTTGATCTGTCCTTTGGAGTGAGTGGTGTGTTAAAGTCTCCTAAAATAATTGCATTGCTGTCTATTTCCTCCTTCACTTCTGTTAGTATTTGTTTCACATGCGTCGGCACTCCTGTGTTGGGTGCATATACATTTATAATGGTTATATCTTCTTGTTGGACTGACCCCTTTATCATTATGTAATGTCCTTCTTTATCTCTTGCTACTTTCTTCATTTTGAAGTCTATTTTGTGTGATACAAGTACTGCAACACATGATTTTTTCTCCTTGTTGTTTGCATGAAATATCTTTTTCCATCCCTTCACTTTTAGTCTGTGTATATCTTTAGGTTTGAGGTGAGTCTCTTGTAAACAGCATAAAGATAGGTCTTGCTTTTTTATGCATTCTATTACTCTGTGTCATTTGGTTGGTGCATTCAGTCCATTTACATTTAGGGTGATTATTGATAGATATGTACTTATTGCCATTGCTGGATTTAGATTTGTGGTTACCAAAGGTTCAAGGGTAGCTTCTTTACTATCTGAGAATCTAACTTAACTTTTTTGTTAAGTTATTGTAAACACAGTCTGATGACTCTTTATTTCTCTTCATTATTCTTCCTCCTCCATTCTTTATATACTAGGTGTTTTATTCTTTGCGTTTAGTTAGTATTTGGATGGTCTGCTTTCTTTGCTATGGTTTCATTTTCTCTGGTGACGTCTTTTTAGCCTCAGGAGTGCTTCCATCTAGGGCAGTCCCTTTAAGATATCCTGAAGAGGTGGTTTATGGGAGCCAAATTTGCTCAGCTTTCATTTGTCTGGAAATTGTTTAATCCCTCCATCATATTTAAATGATAATCATGCTGGATACAATATTCTTGGTTCGAGGCCCTTCTGTTTCATTAAGTTAAATATATCATGCCATTCTCTTCTGGCCCATAAGGTTTCTGTTGAGAAGTCTGATGATAGTCTGATGGGTTTTCCTTTGTAGGTGACCTTTTTTCTCTCTCTAGCTGCCTTTAATACTCTGTCCTTGTCTTTTATCTTTGACATTTTAATTATTACGTGTCTTGGTGTTTTAATTATTACGTGTCTTCCTTGGGTCCCTTGTGTTGGGAGATCTGTGGGCTTCTGTGGACTGCGAGACTATTTCCTTCCCCAACGTGGGGAAGTTTTCAGCAATTATTTCTTCAAAGACACTTTCTATCCCTTTTTCTCTCTTCTTCCTCTGGTACTCCTATAATTTGAATATTGTTCCATTTGGATTGGTCACACAGTTCTCTTAATATTCTTTCATTCCTAGAGATCCTTTTATCTCTCTCTCTGCCTCAGCTGCTCTGTATTCCTGTTCTCTGATTTCTATTCCATTAACAGTCTCTGACACCTCGTCCTGTCTGCTGCTAAGCCCGTCGATCACTTGTCTCATTTCTGCATTGTCTTTCCCCACCTCCCTCACTTTCTCCCTCAGCTCTTGCATATTTCTCTGTAGATCCATCAGTATGATTATGACTTTTATTCTGAATTCTTTTTCAAGAAGATTATGCATTTCCATCCCTTCAGAGGCCTTCTCCGGTGTTGTCTATGTCTCGGTGAGCTTGGTCTGTACCATATTCCTCTGTGTGTTCATGGCAATAGAAGTGGTTGCTGGTAGGTGCCACATATGTCAGCTGGGCTCTTTAAGACTTTAAAAAAAATAAAGAAGAGGAAAGAAAAGAAAAGAAAAGAGAAAACAAACAAACAAAAAAAGCAAAAAAACCCCAAAAAGACGACTGCTGGGAGTAGATCCTGTGAGGATGCTGTAGGTGGCGCTGTTGCTCCACTATTTCACAGCTGCGGCCACGCAGCTCTGCAGGGCCATTGTAGCTCTGGCCGGGGCAGTAACGAATGGGAGGCTGTTGTTCTCTGTGTGAAGTCTCAGTGAGGCTTTTTCCCAGTCGCCAGCCAAGGGGTCTGAAATTCCTTAGGACTCCCAGCCTGCTGGGCTGAGTGTGCTGGGACAGTTGTGTTTCTCTGTTGGGCCCCTTCCTCTTTAAGAGCACTAAAAAAAGCGCGCGTTTTTCTTTTGTCCCAGGGAACCTGCTGCAAGGACCTGGGTGCATTCCCAGCTCTAAACCTGTACCTTCTGCCTCTCCAATCTCCGATACACCACACGATGTGTGTTAGCGCCCCTGGCGCAGATCACCAGGACTGATTATTTCGTGGGCCTGTACTTCCACTCCCTTCTGGCTCTGAATCCTCTCCTCCTGCCGGTGTGCTAGGGTAGGGGTGTACTTGGTTCCCACTGGGTCGCAGCTCCTTATCTTACCTGCCTCACGTGGTGCCGAGTCCTCTCAGGTGTAGAGGCAGGCTGAGTGCTGTCCTGTATCTTCTGGTCCCTCTTTTAGGAATAGTTGCATTTGTTGTATTTTCATAAATATATATGGTTTTGGGAGGAGATTTCTGCCACCCTGTTCACACCGCCATCTTGCCGAAACTCCTCTTAGGTAGTTTTTTGATTACCGATTTAATTTCGTCACTGGTAATTGGTCTGTTTGGGTTTTCTGTTTCTTGCTTGGTCAGTCTTGGAAATTTCTATTTTTCTAAGAAGTTGTCCATTTCTTCTAGGTTTTCCAGCTTGTTAGCATATAGATTTTCACAGTATTCTCTTATAATTTTTTGTATTTCTGTTGCGTCTGCTGTGATTTTTCCTTTCTCATTTCTGATTCTGTTTATGTGTGTAGATTCTCTTTTTCTCTTAAAAAGTTTGGCTAGGGGTTTATCTATTTTGTTTATTTTTTCAAAGAACCAGCTCTTGGTTTCATTGATTTTTTTCTATTGTTTTATTCTTCTCAATTTTATTTATTTCTTCTCTAATCTTTATTATGTCCCTCCTTCTGTTGACTTTGGGACTCATTTGTTCTTCTTTTTCCAATTTCAATAATTGTGTCTTTAGACTATTCATTTGGGAATGTTCTTTCTTCTTTAAATAGGCCTGGAGTGTAATATAATTTCCTCTTAGAACTGCCTTTACTGCATCCCACAGAAGTTGGGGCTTTGTGTTGCTGTCATTTGTCTCCATATATTGTTTGATCTCTGTTTTGATTTGGTTGTTAACCCATTGATTAATTAGGAGCATGTTGTTAAGTCTCCATGTATTTGTGAGCCTTTTTGTTTTCTTTCTAAAACTTATCTCTAGTTTTATACCTTTGTTGTCTGAGAAGTTGGTTGGTAGAATTTCAATATTTTTGAATTTACTGAGGTTCTTTTGTGGCCTAGTATGTGGTCTATTCTGGAAAATGTTCCATGTGCACTTGAGAAGAATGTGTATCCTGCTGCTTTTGGGTGCAGAGTTCTGTAGATGTCTGTTAGGTCCATCTGTTCTAGTGTGTTGTTCAGTGCCTCTGTGTCTTTACTTATTTTCTGTCTGGTTGATCTGTCCTTTGGAGTGAGTGGTGTGTTAAAGTCTCCTAAAATGAATGCATTGCTGTCTATTTCCTCCTTTAATTCTGTTAGTATTTGTTTCACATGCGTCGGCACTCCTGTGTTGGGTGCATATATATTTATAATGGTTATATCTTCTTGTTGGACTGACCCCTTTATCATTATGTAATGTCCTTCTTTATCTCTTGCTACTTTCTTCGTTTTGAAGTCTATTTTGTGTGATACAAGTACTACAACACCTGATTTTTTCTCCTTGTTGTTTGCATGAAATATCTTTTTCCATCCCTTCACCTTTAGTCTGTGTATATCTATGGGTTTGAGGTGAGTCTCTTGTAAACAGCATATAGATGGGTCTTGCTTTTTTATCCATTCTATTACTCTGTTTTGGTTGGTGCATTCAGTCCATTTACATTTAGGGTGATTATTGATAGATATGTACTTATTGCCATTGCTGGCTTTAGATTCATGGTTACCAAAGGTTCAAGGGTAGCTTCTTTACTATCTAACAGCCTAACTTAACGCTCTTGTGAAGCTATTATAAACACAGTCTGATGATTCTTTATTTCTCTCCCTTCTTATTCTTCCTCATCCATTCTTGATATATTAGGTGTTTTATTCTGCACTCTTTTACATTTCCTTTGACTGTTTTTGTGGATAGTTGGTTTTACTTTTTGCCTTTAGTTGATATTTGGATGGTCTGCTTTCTTTGCTTTGATTTTATTTTCTCTGGTGACATCTTTTTAGCCTTAGGAGTGCTTCCTTAAAAAGCAGTCCCTTTAAGATATCCTGTAGAGGTGGTTTGTGGGAGGTAAATTCCCTCAGCTTTCGCTTGTCTGGGAATTGTTTAATCCCTCCCTCCAATTTAAATAATAATTGTGCTGGATACAGTATTCTTGGTTCAGGGTCCTTCTGTTTCAAGGTCCTTCTGTTTAACTGCATTATATATATCATGCCATTCTCTTCTGGCCTGTAAGGTTTCTGTTGATAAGTCTGATGATAGTCTGATGGGTTTTCCTTTGTAGGTGATCTTTTTTCTCTTTCTTGCTGCCTTTAATACTCTGTCTTTGTGCTTTATCGTTGCCATTTTAATTATTATGTGTCTTGGTGTTGTCTTCCTTGGGTTCCTTGTGTTGGGAGATCTGTGGGATTCCGTGGTCTGAGAAATTATTTCCTTCCCCAGCTTGGGGAAGTTTTCAGCAATTATTTCTTCAAAGACACTTTCTATCCCTTTTTCTCTCTTCTTCCTCTGGTACTCCTATAATTTGAATATTGTTCCATTTGGATTGGTCACACAGTTCTCTTAATATTCTTTCATTCCTAGAGATCCTTTTATCTCTCTCTGCCTCAGCTTCTCTGTATTCCTGTTCTGTGATCTCTATTCTATTAACAGTGTCTTGCACCTTGTCCAGTCTGCTCTGTAACCCATCAATTGACTGTCTCATTTCTGTAATATCTCTCCTCATTTCCTCATGTAGCTCTTGCATATTTCTCTGAAGATCCATTAGCTTGGTTATGACTTTTATTCTGAATTCTTTTTCAGGAAGATTTTGTAAGTCTATCCCATCAGGCCCTCTCTCTGGGGTTGTCTGTGTGATCCTTTTCTGGACCATATTCTTCTGTCTTTTAATGGCAATAGAAGTGGTTGTTGGTAGGTACCACGTGTGTCAGCTGGGAGAACAAAGTCCCTTCCTGCTTGTTGTTCTCCTTGTCCTTTTCCAGGACCTGAAGTGGTTTCTTGCATATTGGGAGGCAATCTCTGGGATAATCCCCTGAGCTGCCTGTGTGTGGGGTTGCCCTCAGCCTAGCTTATAGCACTGCAGGGGTTTGCAGTCTCGCTGGGTGCCTTCTGGTCCCCTTGTTGCTTTCCAGCCCTTGTTCTGGGTTCTGAGGTCCTTCCTGCTTAGCTGCGTGCCAGCCGGGAGTAGATTCTGTGAGGTTGCTGTGGGCGGGGCTGCTCCTCCTCTGTTCCGTAGCAGTGGCGGCTCTGCTGTACCCTTTGTGGCACTGGCCAGGGGGGAATGAATGGCAGGCTGATCTCTGTGGGAAGCCTTGGCCTGGCTGCTTTGCCTGGCCGCTGGCCTGGGGGTCCGAAATTCCCCATGACTCCCAGCCTGCTGGGCTGAGTATGCTGGGATGATTTTGTTCTGCTGTTGAGCCCTTGTCTCCTTAAGACTTTAAAAAAAAGTGCCGTCTTTTCTTTTGTCTGAGGAGCTGGCTGAGGGGACCTGCTTGCAGTCTCCATCTCTGATCCTGCCCTTCCATTTCTCTAATCTCCGATACACCACACAATGTGTGTCTGTGCTTCTGGTGCAGATCACCAGGGCTGGTTATTCAGCGGGACTGTGCTTCCACTCCTACCCCACTCTGATTCTTTTCCTCCCACCAGTGCACTGGGGTGGGGGAGTGCTCAGGTCCCATCGGGTCATGGCTTTGTATCTTACCCGCTTCGTGAAGCGCTGAGTTCTCACAGGTGTAGCTGTAGCCTGGCTGTTGTACTGTATCTTCTGGTCTCTCTTTTAGGAATAGTTGTATTTGTTGTATTTTCACAGATATATATGGTTTTGGGAGGATATTTCCCCTGCCCTGCTCGAGCCGCCATCTTCCCAGAAGTCCGGTATGAACTTTTTTTTTTTTTACAAAAAGCATGTGCCTTTGTACACATGTGCCGGAGTTTCTCTAGGTTGTAAATCTAGTTGAATTTCTTGGTCATTATATATGCATATCTCCAGCTTTATTAGATAATGCTTAAGTGTTTTTCGAAAACTTTCTGCCTGTTTATGCTCTCTTTCCAGTATGTGAAAAGTTCAGTTGTTCTGAATCCTCTCCAACACTTGGTGTTGTCACACTTTTTGAGTATTGCCAATGTAGTGGTAGTTCTTGTGAGTTTTCTTTACATTTGTCTAATTACTAATGAGACTGAGTGCCTTTTTGTACAATGATTGGCCATTTGGATTTGCTATTTTGTAGAGACACCAGTTCAAATCTTTTTTCTATTAGCTTGCCTGTCTTTTCCCCTATTGATTTGTTCAAATTATTTATATATTCAGAATGCCAGTCATTTATCAGTTTATATGACTTGCAAATATATTCTTCTCTTCTGCGTCTTGAAATGTTCACTTTATGGTATCTTTCGAGGAACATAACCTCTTAATATTAATGTAATCAAATGTATAAACATTTTAAATTATTGTTAGTGTTTTTTTGTGATGGGTATGTGCTTTTACTTTGTACATCATATATGTGTATCATCTTACAACTTGCCTTTTTTTACTCATAAATATATTTTAATGATCTATCCTTGTTAATACATACAATATTCTTGATTATTCAGAACTAGTGAACAGTGTTCCAGATTGTGAGTGTTCCACAGTTCATTTAATCCTTTCTCATTTCTCAGTTGAAGGTCATTTTGATTCTTTCCAGTTTTGTTTATTTTTTTTGCTGTTATTCAAAAATAAAGTACTGCATATCTTTGGATATAACTCTTTTATTGTCACCCTCACTGTTTCCTTAGGATGAGTTCCTAATTGACAAATAATTCAATCAAATATAAAATAATTAAATGAACTGTTACATTTGCCAAATTGCCCTTTGGAAAGTTTGGAACAATTTACATGCCAATTAGCATTGTGTGAACATTTTATAAATGAGGGAGTAAGCCCCCCTTTTAGGGTCTTTAAGAATGAGCCCCACAGAGCTGTGGAAATTACTTCAGAGAGGGAGATGGAGTTGAAGGATTTATTACACTCTCAAGTCCTAGAGAGCAAGGCATGTCATGCCACATGGGCCACATGAGCTCAACCTATCAGGTGGGAGTTGGATGAGTATGAGCACCCATGGGCAAGTGCCTTTGTAGGGGTCAGTGTGGAGTATACAAGCAAAAGGTGTGAGGGGATTTAATTGGTAAGTTTTAATGCCACTAGGTTTGAATGTCAGGGGAGAACAAGAGAAGGAATTCGTGGCAGGAACCAGTCTCACTGTACTGGTGCACCTAGTCACATGGGAGGGGTGTTCACAGCCTGTTCCTGGGGATGTTGAAGCAGCAGAATAATATGAAATCTTAAACATTTACAACACAGTGAGTATATCTATTATTTAAAAAATCTTCTCCAATAATAAAATCATAAAGCTTTTAGAAGAAAGCATAGAACAGATTTGTTACCCTGTTTGCTAAAATAGGATTAATAAAGTGATAACCATAAAATAAGTAGTCTATTATTTAATTTTTAATTTTTCTTATGGTGCATGTTTCATCCCTATGACTTATTTATTTATTTATTATTATTATTTTTCACAATTTATTTTACTTTAGTATCATTAACCTACAATTACATGAGCAATATTGTGATGATTAAATTACCCCCTTCATCAGGTCCCCCCCACCAACCCTATTACAGTCACTGTCCATCAGTGTAGTGAGATGAGAATCACTACTTGTCTTCTCTGAGCTGTACAGTCCCGCCCGTTGCCCCCCCACCCTATGCCTGCCAATCGTAATGCCCCTTTTACCCTCTTATCCCTCCCTTCCCACCCATCTCCCCAGTCCCTTTCCATTTGGTAACTGTTAGTCCATTCTTGGGTTCTGTGAGTCTGATACTGTTTTGTGCCTTCATTTTTTTTTTCTTTGTTGTTATACTCCACATATGAGTGAGATCATTTGGTACTTGTCTTTTTTGGCCTGGCTTATTTCACTGAGCATAATACCCTCCAGCTCCATCCATGTTGTTGCACATGGTAGGATTTGTTTTTTTCTTATGGCTGCGTAATATTCCATTGTGTATATGTACCACATCTTCTTAATCCATTCATCTACTGATGGGCACTTAGGTTGCTTCCATTTCTTGGCTATTGTAAATAGTGCTGCAATAAACATAGGGGTGCATCTGTCTTTCTCAAACTGGGCTGCTGCATTCTTGGGGTAAATTCCTAGGAGTGGGATTCCTGGGTCATATGGTATATCTATTTTGAGTTTTTTGAGGAACCTCCATACTGCTTTCCACAATGGTTGAACTAATTTGCATTGCCACCAGCAATGTAGGAGAGTTCCCCTTTCTCCACATCCTCGCCAAC
>JAQQAC010016209.1:36957527-37010810 GCA_029783875.1 Phataginus tricuspis
TTGAATTTACGGAGGTTCTTTTTGTGGCCTAGTATGTGGTCTATTCTGGAAAATGTTCCATGTGCACTTGAGAAGAATGTGTATCCTGCTGCTTTTGGGTGCAGAGTTCTGTAGATATCTGTTAGTTCCATCTGTTCTAGTGTGTTGTTCAGTGCCTCTGTGTCTTTACTTATCCTCTGCCTGGTTGATCTGTCCTTTGGAGTGAGTGGCGTGTTAAAGTCTCCTAGAATAATTGCATTGCTGTCTATTTCCTCCTTCAGTTCTGTTAGTATTTGTTTCACATATGCTGATGCTCCTGTGTTGGGTGCATATATATTTATAATGGTTATATCTTCTTGTTGGACTGACCCCTTTATCATTATGTAATGTCCTTCTTTATCTCTTGCTACTTTCTTCGTTTTGAAGTCTATTTTATCTGATACAAGTACTGCAACACCTGCTTTTTTCTCTTTGTTGTTTGCTTGAAATATTTTTTTCCATCCCTTCACTTTTAGTCTGTGTATATCTTTGGGTTTGATGTGAGTCTCTTGTAAGCAGCATATAGATGGGTCTTGCTTTTTTATCCACTCTGTTACTCTGTGTCTTTTGATTGGTGCATTCAGTCCATTTACATTTAGGGTGATTATTGATAGATATGTACTTATTGCCATTGCAGGCTTTAGATTCGTGGTTACCAAAGGTTCAAGGGTTGCTTCTTTACTATCTGAGAATCTAACTTAACTTTCTTGTTAAGTTATTGTGAACGCCGTCTGATGTTTCTTTATCTCTCCCTTCCTATTCTTCCTCCTCCTTTCTTTATATATTAAGTGTTTTATTCTTTGCCTTTAGTTGGTATTTGGATGGTCTGCTTTCTTTGCTATGCTTTTATTTTCTCTGGTGACATCTTTTTAGCCTTAGGGGTGTTTCCCTCTAGAGCAGTCCGTTTAAGATATCCTGTAGTGGTGGTTTGTGGGAGGCAAACTCTCTCAACTTTCTTTTGTCTTGAAATTGTTTAATCCCTCTGTCATATTTAAATGATAATCGTGCTGGATACAGTATTCTTGGTTCGAGGCCCTTCTGTTTCATTACGTTAAATATATCATGCCATTCTCTTCTGGCCTGTAAGGTTTCTGTTGAGAAGTCTGATGACATTCTGATGGGTTTTCCTTTGTAGGTGATCTTTTTTGTCTCTCTAGCTGCCTTTAATACTCTGTCTTTGTCTTTGATCTTTGCCATCTTGATTATTATGTGTCTTGGTGTTGTCTTCTTTGGGTCCCTTGTGTTGGGAGATCTGTGGGCTTCCGTGGACTGTGAGACTATATCCTTCCCCAGAGTGGGGAAGTTTTCAGCAATTATTTCTTCAAAGACACTTTCTATCCCTTTTTCTCTCTCTTCTTCCTCTGGTACTCCTATAATGCGAATATTGCTCCGTTTTGATTGGTCACACAGTTCTCTTAATATTCTTTCATTCTTAGATATCCTTTTATCTCTCTCTGCCTCAGCTTCTTTGTATTCCTGGTCCCTGTCTTGTAATTCCTTGATCGTGTCTTGAACCTGATTCAATCTGCTGTTGAGCCCGTCGATGGCTTGTCTCATTTCTGCATTGTCTTTCCTCACTTCCCTCACTTCCTCCCTCAGCTCTTGCACATTTTTCTGTAGATCCGTCAGCATGGCTATGACTTTTATTCTGAATTCTTTTTCTGGAAGACTGTGCATGTCCATTTCTTCAGATTCTTTCTCTGGGGTGGTGTTTGTCTGAAGCTTTGTCTGTATCATATTCTTCTGTCTTCTCATGACTATAGAATTGGTTGTTGGTAACAAGGAGAGATAAGAAAGGAGAGAAAGAAAAAAAAAGAAATTTCTACTAATAATAAAAAAGTAAAAGGAGAGAGAGAGAAAGGAAAAGAAAAGAAAGAAAAAGAAAAAGCAGCAACACGTAAAAGAAAACAGCAGCAACAACAACAAAAAAAACAAACAAAAAAAAGAAAAAAAGAAAAGAAAACAAAACAAAACAAAAAAAACACCAAAACTCCCACCGGGGGGTGGTTTCTGTGTGAATGCTGTAGGTGGCGCTATTGCTCCACTATTCCAGAGCCATGGCCATGTCACTCCACACGGCCCTTTAAAGCTGTGGCCGGGGTGAGAATGAATGGGAGGCTGTTGAAAGAGAGGGAAAGAAAAAAAGGAAAAGAAAGGGGAGAAAAAACAATAACAACAACAACAAAAAAAGCCACTGAGAGTGGGTTCCGCGCGAGTGCTGTAGGTGGCGCTGTTGCTCCACTATTCCAGCACCACTCTATAGTTCTGGCTGGGTTGGGAACTATGGGAAACTCTTGATCTCCATGGGGGTCTCAATGGCAGGCACCCCTTCCCAGTCGCCAGCCACAAGGTTCAAAGCTTCCCAGGGCTCCCAGCGTGCTAGGCTCAGTTTGCGGGGCTATCCGGCCCCTCTACTGAGCTCCTGTCTCTTTAAGACCGCTGAGGTAGAGCGTGTGCTTTTCTTCCCTTTTTTTTCCTTTCTTTTTCCTTCCCGGAGCCTGCCGTGGGCAACTTGCACATTCCGGGCTGGGACCCTGTGCCCTCTGTCTCTCCTATCTCCGCTACACCGCAGGCTGTGTGTCGGCGCTCCCGGCGCAGACTTCCACTCCCTCCCGGCTCTGAATCCTGTCCTCCCGCTGGAGCGCTGGGGGAGAGGGGCGCTGGGTCCGCTCTCGGCTCCGTACCTTACCCGTCTTGCCGGGACTCCCGCCGGAATGCTCGGGTGGAGGGGCGCTCTGGTCTCGCTGGATCGCGTTTCCATCCTGCCTCGCCGGGTGCCGAGTCCTCTGTCCAGAGTGTCTGGCCGCTGGAGCTCTGGGGGGGGTTAGCGCTCAGTCCCACCGGGTCGCCGCTCCCGTCCGCCTCACCGGCTGCCAAGTTCTCACAGGTGTAGCTGTACGCTGTGCACTTTTCTGTGTATTCTGGTCTCTCTTTTAGGGATAGTTGTATTTGCTGTATTTTCGTGAATAAATATAATGTTGGGAGGAATTTTTCTGCTGGTCCGTTCACGTCGCCATATTCCCGGAAGTCCGACTTCTTTATTTTATAATTGGAATTTTCACCTTTTTATCCCCTTCATGGTTTTGCTCATCCCCCTACCTCCACTCCTATGGCAACTACCAGTTTGTTCTCTGTATTTATGATTCTATTTCTGTTCTGTTTGTTTTATTTTTAAAAATTCCACATGTAAGTGAAATCATGTAATATTTGTCTTTCTCTGATTTATTTCACTTAACGCAATGCCCTCTAGGTTCAAGTAGCAAGAGTTTGTTCTTTTTTATGGCCAAGTAATATTCCATTGTATATATACCACATCCTCTCTATCTATTAATCTATTGATGGACACTTAGGTTGCTTCCATATCTTAGCTATTGTAAATAATCCAGCAAAAATCATGGGGGTGCATTTTTGTTTTAAATTAGTGATTTTAATTTCTGTGGGTAAATACCCAGAGTGGAATTACTAGCTCATATGATATTTCTATTTTTAATTTTTTGAGGAACCTCTAGACTGGCTGCCATAGCAGCTCTGCCAGTTTACAGTTTCACCAAGAGTGCACTAGGGTTCCCTTTTCTCTACATCCTCACTAACACTTCTTTCTTTCTTCTTTTTTATACTAGCCATTCCGAATGGTGTGAGGTGATATCTCATTGTGGTTTTGATTTGCATCTCCCTGATGATTAGTAATGTGAAGCATCTTTTCATGTGCCTGTTTGAAATCTGTGTCTTCTTTAAAAAAATGTCTTTTAGGTCCTCTGCCTATTTTTTAATCAGATTATTTGGTTCTTTTTGTTGTTGAATGGTATAACTTCTCTATATATTTTGAATGCTGTCCTTTATTGGATATATTATTTGCAAATATATTCTCCCATTCAGTAGGTTACCTTTTCATTTTGTTGATGGTTTCCTTTCTGTGCAGAAGCTTTTTAGTTTGATGTAGTGTCACTTGTTTATCTTTGCTTTTATTTCACTTGTCTGAGGAGACATATCTAGAGAAAAATTACTAATACCAATGTTCAAGAGTTTATTGCCTATGTTTTCTCCTAGGAGTCTTATGGTGTTAGGTTTTATATTTAGGTCTTTAATCTATTTCAAGTTTATTTTTGTATGGTGTAATGCAATAATCCGGTGTCATTTTTTTTTTTTTTGCTTATACATGTCCAGTTTTCCCAGCACCATTTATTGAAGAAACTGACCTTTCCCCATTTTATATTCATGCCTCTTTTGTCATACATTATTGACCACATAGGCATGGGTTTATTTCTGATATTTCTGTTCTGTTTCATTGATCTATGTGCCTATATGCTGTTTTGATTACTGTAGCTTTATAGTATGGCTTGAAATCAGGGCATGTGATACCTCCAGCTTTTTTCTTCTTTCTCAAGATTGCTTTGGCTATTCAGGATCTTTTATGGTTCCATAGAAAATTTAGGATTATTTGCCCTAGTTCTGTGAAAAATGCCTTTGGCATTTTGATATCGATTGCACTGAATCTGTAGATTGCTTTGAGCAGTATGGTCATTTTAACTGTATGAATTCTACCAATCTATGAGCATGGAATATTTTTCCATTTATTTGTGTTGTCTTAAATTTCTTTCATTAATGTCTTATAGTTTTCAGAGTTTAGGTCTTTCACGTCCTTGGTTAAATTTATTCCTAGGCATTTTATTCTTTTTAATACAATTGTAAATGGGATTATTTTTTAATCTCTCTTTCTGTTATTTCATTATTAGCATACATAAATGCAACAGATTTCTGTATATTGAGTTTTCATCTTGTAACTTTACTGATTTCTTTTACTTTAATAGCTTTTTGGTGGAGTCTTTAGGGTTTTCTAAATATATAGCATCATGTCATCTGCAAATAGTGACAATCTTAATTTTTCATCACCAATTTGGATGTCTTTTATTTCTTTTTCTTGTCTAATTGCTGTGGCTGCAATGTCCAGTACTGTGCTGAATAAAAGCAGTGAGAATAAAGTATTTAAAAAAGAATATGTAAAAATTAAGGACTTCTAATCCTCAAAATAAAGGGAAAAAGAAATCCAAAAAATAGGAGATAATATTCATAATACATGTATCTGACAATGGGCTGATATCAAGAATATATAAAGAACTCCTAATCAATATGAAAAAGACACACAATCTACAAGGAAAATGGGCAAAAGACTTGAAGAGATGCTTCACAAATAAGTATATATATGACCAGTACACATAGGAAAAGGTGCTCAGGCTCATTATATTGGACATGCAAAGAAAAATCAAAATGAGATGATGCTACATACCCACCAGAATGGCTATAATATAAATGATGAAAAATACCAGTGTTGGTGAAGATGTGGAGCAATTGAAAGTCTCATACAATGCTGGTGGGAATGTAAATTGGTCCAAACATTTTGGGGAACCATTTGACAGTACCTACTAAACCTGTGCACACCCTGTGACCCAGCAATTTTATTCCTAGGAGTATACCAACAGAAATATGTACTTAGGAGCACCAAAAGACATGTACTAAAATGGTCAAGGCAGCACTATTCATAATAATTCATAATTCACACTTTACATACTAAAGTGCAGGACCTGTCCCCCCATGACTGTCCATACTCTTATGACTCCCTGGATATTTCTTGGAATCCCTCTACTCATCAGCCTCTTTGTTGATAAGAATATCTGTCACCCTGAAGCTTCTGAGGGTGTTGCATCACCATGCATGTTTTCTGTTGGGGACCCTATTCTGCTACTGTCTCCTGATATTCTCAAGGATGCACACCTTTGCAGGGCTATTGCAGGTGCATGGTCTTAAGTCCTGACTGTACTGTAGCATTGTTATGATCCAGAAATGACAAAAAAAGTACCTTGTTTCTTAAACAACAGTAGGTGTTGTATTGACCAGTAACTCTATACAAATAGAAAATTATGTCACTGTGGTTTTCAAATTCATTGGCATCAATATGTGTATCATTTTATAACTTCTTTTCTATTGAGATATAATTGACATATAACATTGTGTAAGTTTAAGGTGAACAATGTGTTGATTTGATACACTGATATATTGCAATTAATTGCCACTTAGTATTATCTAATACCTCTATCCTATCACATAATTATCATTACTCTTTTCTGGTGAGAATAATTAATTAAGATCTAGTTTCTTAGCAACTTTGAAGTTTATAATAGAATTTTATTTATAATAGAGTGTTGTTGACTATAATTGATGTGATGTGCATTAGATTAGGACTTAATCTACTAGTTGCAAAATTTTAACCTTAAACAGCATGTCCTCGATTCCTCCACCTGCCAGCCTCTGGTAACCATCATTCTACTCTGTTTCTACAAGTCTGAATTTTTTAGATTCTACATGTAGGTAAGATCATTTGTCTTTCTCTGACTTATCTCACTTAATAAAATGCCCTCAAGGTCCATTTATGTTGTCATAAGTGGCAGGATTCCTTCTTTCTCATAGCTGAATAACATTTCATTGTATATATACACCACACATCCTTTATCCATTCATTTGTTGGCAGGCTTTCAGATTGTTTCCATATTGTGAATAATGGTGTAATAAGCATGGGAGGGGAGATATATTTTCAATATCCTGTTTTCATTATCTTTGGATATATAGCCAGACGTGGGATTGCTGAACCGTATGGCAACTCTATTTTTAATTTTTTGAGGAACTCCATACTGTTCTCCCACTGGCTGCAGCAGTTTACATTCCCATCAACAGTGCACAAGGGTTCCCTTTTCTGCACATCCTCACCAACACTTGTTATCTCCTGTCTTTGGATGACAGCCATTCTAACAGGTGTGAGGTGATATCTCATTTCGGTTTTGACTTGCATTTCCCTGATGATTAGTGATGTTGAGCATTTTTTCATGTATGTATTGGCCATTTGGATGTCTTTTTTAGAGAAACATCTATTCAGTTCCTCAGCCCCATTTTTTAATCTGATAGTTTGGATTTTTGTTGTTGTTTTTATTGAGTTGTATGAGTTTTTAAATATATTTTGAATATTAACATTTATCCAGTGTATGGTTTGCAAATATTTTCTCCCATTGCATAAGTTGATTTTTCATTTTGTTGATTGTTTTCTTGCTGTACAGAAGCTTTTTGGTTTGATTTAGTCCTACCTGTTTACTTTTGATTTTGTTGCTTGTATTTTTGGTGTCATATCCAAAAAATCATTGCCAAGGCCAATGTCAATTCTCTGTTTTCTTCAAGGAGTTTTATGGTTATCAGGTCTTATGTTTAAGTCTTTAGTCCATTTTGAAATAATTTTTGTGAGTAGTATAAAATAGGAGTCATATTTTATTTTTCTGCATGTGGTTATCGTTTTCCCAGTACCATTTGTTGAAGAGACTAATATTTCCCCATTAAATGTTCCTGGAGCCCTTGTCTCATGTAATTTGACTATATATACAGAGGCTTATATTTGGGCCCCTGATTCTGTTCCATTGGTGTTTGTGTCTCAATTTTTATGCCAGTACCCTACTGTTTTAATTACTATGGCTTTGTAGTATAGTTTGAAACCAGGAAGTGTGATGCCTCTGGTTTTGTACTTCTTTCTCAGGATTGCTTTGGCTATTTTGGGGGTTTCTGTGGTTCCATACATATTTTAGTGTGAGAAGATATGGATTTAGCACTTGGGGTGTTGGGGGAGTCCATAGGCCAATTGGGAACTCCTCAAGTGAGGTTATCCTCAAGGCTTATAGGCAGACTTCCTGCTAAAGCACTAGATGCAGTCAGCAGGAGCCACATCTCTTTAATGCCCTTTGATATTCTTACCTCCCTCTTTCCTCCTTCTTTCTCCCAGTCATGGAGGTCTCACCTCAGTACCCTGGATGCTGCTGGAGCAAACACATTTCTCCAGCAGCCTTCAGCACAGCTGGGGAAGCTGAGTTCTCCCTTTCCCCCATGGCAGAGGACACTATCAGCTAGTTCAGCCCCATGCACTGTTGCCTTGGGAGAGGGGTGGCACTGGCAGAATCCCTCTTACTGTCTCCATTGTGTTCAAACTCATATATTTTTGCTTCAACAGCATGCTGGAATCTTCCTTTGGGAAGGCTGGACTTCTACAAACTCTCTCTTGACTTGGGTTTCTGCCCAAGTCAGTACTCTCCAGGTTTTTCTCAACAGTGGCCAATATAGATTGGAGCAGGTTCACCAGCTCCTACTGGTTTTGTAGCCTTTATCAAGGTCTGTCTGCCCATTACCAGATGCACAGATGGACAAGACTACTTCCAGGTCCCTTGACATATTGTGCTGGATACAGTAACTCCCACAGAGGCATTTTTGTTATGGATTAATGCCTAATTAGTTGTTTAAAAGGGGACATAAAGGAGGGAGATCTCATGCCAGTATGATGCTGATGTCATTCTCCTGTAACTTCTTTATATAAAATGTTCCATTCAACAAACAGCTGGATGCGTTTTTTGCATGATTGCTCTAGTTGCTCAACTGGCAAGCATCCAGTGGGTTTACTTGTTTATAAATGTAATTTTGGAAGCACCAGGAAGGTAGGGACTTCTTATAAGAGATGCCTGCATTTCTGAGCATTTATTAAATTTCTTTGAAATTAAGCTTAGAATGTCTACAGTGAGTAACTAAAATATCAATTTGTGCAGAGAAGTTTTGGTAAGAATAACATGCATTTCTGAGTGTTTATTGAACAAAATAATTTTATGCTTAAAAATTTCTATGTGCAATCAAAAATTTAAATTAAAAGTATTGAGAAACATAGAAGTGACTTATCTGAGTACAAAAACCTTGACAAACTGTAGATAAAATGTTATATGTAGATGCAAAATGTGAACAAATAAGCTGCATTAATATTATACTGATTACTATAAGATCTGCTGGTTTATTGTATCTGTTATGTCAGTTTTTGTATTTTCATCCTTATTTAATTGTACATTTTTATGTTTTCATATTTTTTCCCCTGATAAAATCAGCTAGAAGTTTGTCTACCTAACTGACTTCTCTTTAATTTGCTTAGCAATTCCATTTTCTTCATTCTAATTCACTCAGTTCTGTTTTTTTCATCTTAATTACTTTCTTTTGGATAACTTAATTTTTTATTTATTTGTGATTTTCATGATGACTTGTGCAAAATCTTAGTTTAATTTATTTTCATCCTGCGTTTGCTTAATGTAAGGCAATAGAAGCTGTACGTTTGTCTCCAGATATTGGAATCAGCCTGTACATGTATTTGAGTAGAGTATTGATTGTAATAATTGTAATTTTTCCCTAAACGAAAATATGTTCATTATAAAAACACAAGCACATACGTGTATATGGATGAGAAAAGTGACATTTGCTTTTTTTGAATGCCTTCTCTGTAAGGCCCCTCCACCATCTAGAGATAAACACTGTTAATGATTTGGTATACATCTTTAACCCATTTCTGTGCATTTACCAATATATGTGTATGTGCGCATTTATATTTATATATATTAGACATTATGTACATATATATGATTTATACTTATAGGTATTATATGGTACATGTTGCTCTGTAAATTGATTTCTCTTTTAATATATTATAGATATAAATTAATTGCCATTTGCACTCTCATGATATTTTACCAGTTGGCATTACCTCCAAGGGGTTTGCTTTCCAATACCCTACCCAACACCTAAGGGGATCTGTCTTTTCTAAATTTTGTAAAATTTGTATGAAAAAGAGACACACTATTATTTTATATTAATGTATACTTCCTTGATTATTAGTGAGATTAGGGTAATTTCACTTGTTTATTAGCCACTAATATGTTTATAAATTGCTTGCCTATATTCTTTGCTTGATATTACGTTGTTCATCTTTCTCTGATTTATTTGACTAGCTCTCATTATTTTCTAAATGGTTGATAAATAACATCTGACTTCTCATTTGTCCCAAGAATTATTGAGGAAAGTGCTTTTATATCTCCAAGCAGTTGAAGAATCTTTTTGTTTTAAATGTTACTTCTTTTCAATTTTATTGCACTGAGGTTAGAAATATAACCTACAGAGTATCTGCTTTTTGGAATTTATTGAGGTTTACTTCAGTTTAATATATAATTAGTTTTTGGATATTTCCAGGGACACTGATAAAAGGTGTATTTTCTTTTGCAGATTATGTAGTATAAATCTATTAAACTAATCACATTCCTTATTATATAGATCCTGTACATCTTCAGGGACTTTTTTTTGCCTAAATATAAGAACAGATGCTTAAAGTCTCCCAGTATTACTTTGTCTTGTCATTTTATCCTTGCATTTTTAAAGTTTTTGTTTTGTTCTTTTTAATGTAATGTTATTTAGCACAAGTGTTTTATGACTACTATATCTTCATTTTAAATCACATGTTATTATAAAATGACTCTCTTAGTCCTATTTAATTTTGTTTTTGGCTTCACCTGGTTTATTATTTTTGTCTTTTTACAAAAGTTTTAAATTTTTAATGATTTTGTTTTAGGCTTGTCTGTTATAACAGCACATGATTCCCTCTGCTACCCCATTGTATCCCAGTATAAGAGCCTTTGTATTTTTTTATCATATACTGCTTATCTCATAAATATTTGTTGTTATACCTGCTGGGTTTGCTCTTATTTTTGTCATTTTATTTTATGTTTTTTTCCTTATGGTTCCTTTTTTTATTTTATTTATATTTATTTGGTTAAATAAACTTTTATGTTTATATTTATATTTATTTATATTTATTTGGTTAAATAAACTTTTATATTTATATTTATATTTATTTCATTTGCTTTTGTCTTTTTCAGGGATTTGGAAACCAGTATATAAGTAAATTCTAAATATGTATTTTTCTACACTGTAATACTTCCAGAATTGAAATACATCCTACAATTAATGATATGCTATAGTTTAATAGGCAACATTTTTTCTTTCTTGAAGGTACATAAAAAAAGATGTTTCTTACCTTAGATTAGATAAAAAAAGGTATGTGTATTTAAATTTTTTTACCTTAATTTTTTCAAAAGACCTGGAAAATCCATATTTCTCTCATTGAGTCAGGAATAAAAGGCCATTTTAAACAATCTCTTCAATTTAAAAACAAGCAACATTTTTAAAAGGCATGACTTTCTTCTTTGATCCAATTACTTCCTAGTCTAGAGTCTTCTACCTGTATTATTGCTCTTCAAGTATTGTTTTTATATTATACCTCCTCTCAAGAATGACTTTTGACAAATGCATATAGTTTCACAACCAAATTCATAAAAATCATTTATATTAATTTTTGTTTTAACAGGTTTGATATATCCTTGCTAGTCTTTTTGTAATACAATTTATCCATTCTTGAGCTCTTTATTTTCCTTCTCTCTCAATTGATGGAGTTCTTTTACAAGTACGTTTTTCAAAAGTGCACATATAATGAATATATTTTTTGATACTTTTCATACGTGAGTTGACTTCCTGTTCCCAACACAAACATATGTGGCTGCAATGCGTGATATGAACTTACTGGGCCACATTTCTTTTCCCTCTAATTTACTGGATTGTGAGCTCTTGTCTTGTAGCATTTTGTATTGCAGAAAAGAATTAGAAACTCAGCTTGCTTTTTTGTCCCTTCGTTGGTAATTTATTTTTCAGGCCGGAGTATTCAGAGGGTTTCCTAAGATTAAAAAAAGAATGACGAAGTTTAATATTTCTAGGGATGTAGTGAACCCTTCATACCTAAAGATACTGGCTGCCGTTCCAACATCTACTTCTTTCTCTCCCTTTCTTAACATGATCCCATATTTCATAGCCATTTGATTAATTTGAGTATTATTGATTTGAGGCTTTTCTTTTTTTTTTCCATTAGCTAAAGGGTGCTTATTTATTTATTAATATAATTAATTTTGGTATCATTAATCTACAATTACACGTGCAATATTATGGTGATTAAACTACCCCCTTCATCAGGTCCCCCCCACCAACCCCATTACAGTCACTGTCCATCAGCGTAGTGAGATGCTATAGAATCACTACTTGTTTTCTCTGAGTTGTACAGCCCTCCCCGTGCCCCTCCTACCTTACGTCTGCTAATCGTAATGCCCCTTTTACCTTCTTATCCCTCCCTTCTCACCCATCTTCCCCAGTCCCTTTCCCTTTGGTAACTATTAGTCCGTTCTTGGGTTCTGTGAGTCTGCTGCTGTTTTGTTCCTACAGTTTTTTTCTTTGTTCTTATACTCCACATATGAGTGAAATCATTTGATACTTGTCTTTTTCCACCTGGCTTATTTCACTGAGCATAATACCCTCTAGCTCCATCCATGTTGTTGCAAATGGTAGGATTTGTTTTTTTCTTATGGCTGAATAATATTTCATTGTGTATATGTACCACATCTTCTTAATCCATTCATCTACTGATGGACACTTAGGTTGCTTCCATTTCTTGGCTATTGTAAATAGTGCTGCAATAAACATAGGGGTGCATCTGTCTTTTGGAAACTGGGCTGCTGCATTCTTAGGGTAAATTCCTAGGAGTGGAACTCCTGGGTCAAATGGTATTTCTATTTTGAGTTTTTTGAGGAACCTCCATACTGCTTTCCACAATGGTTGAACTAATTTGCATTCCCACCAGCAGTGTAGGAAGGTTCCCTTTTCTCCACATCCTCGCCAACATTTGTCGTTGTTTGTGTTTTGGATGTTGGTCATCCTCACTGGTGTGAGATGATATCTCATTGTGGTTTTAACCTGCATTTCTCCGATGATTAGTGATGTGGAGCATCTTTTCATGTGCCTGTTGGCCATCTGAATTTCTTCTAAAGAGAAGTGTCTATTCATGTCCTCTGCCCATTTCTTAATTGGATTATTTGCTTTTTGTTTGTTAAGATGCGTGAGTTCTTTATATATATTTTGGATGTCAACCCCTTATCAGATACATCATTTATGAATATATTTTCCCATACTGTAGGATGCCTTTTTGTTCTACTGATGGTGTCCTTTGCTGTACAGAAGCGTTTCAGCCTTATATACTCCCACTTGTCCATTTATACTTTTGTTTCCCTTGCCCGGGGAGATATGTTCATGAAGAAGTTGATCATGTTTATATCCAAGAGATTTTTGCCTATGTTTCTTTCTAAGAGTTTTATGGTTTCATGACTTACATTCAAGTCTTTGATCCACCTTGAGCTTACCTTTGTGTATGGGGTTAGACAGTAGTCCAGTTTCATTCTCTTACATGTAGCTGTCCAGGTTTTCCAACACCAGCTGCTGAAGAGGTTGTCATCTCCCCACTGTATATCCAAGGCTCCTTTATCAAATATTAATTGGCTGTAAATGTTTGGGTTAATGTTTGGATTTTCTATTCTGATCGACTGGTCTGTGGGTCTGTTTTTGTGCCAGTACCAAATTGTCTTGATTACTGTGGCTTTGTAGTAGAGCTTCAAGTCAGGGAGCATAATTCCCCCTGTTTTATTCCTCCTTCTCAGGATTGCTTTGGCTATTTGGGGTCTTTTGTGGTTCCATATGAATTTTAGAATTATTTGTTCCAGTTCATTGAAGAAAGCTGTTTGTATTTTGATAGTGATTGCATTGCATCTGTAGATTGCTTTAGGTAGTATAGCCATTTTGACAATATTTATTCTTCCTAGCCAAGAGCATGGGATGCATTTCCATTTGTTAGTGTCCTCTTTAATTTCTCTTCGGAGTGTCTTGTAGTTTTCAGAGTAGGTCTTTCACTTTCTTCATTAGGTTTATTCCTAGGTATTTTATTCTTTTTGATGCAATTGTGAATGGAATTGTTTTTCTGATTTCTCTTTCTGTTAGTTCATCGTTAGTGTATAGGAAAGCAACAGATTTCTGTGTGTTAATTTATATCCTGCAACTTTGCTGAATTCAGATATTAGTTCAAGTAGTTTGGAGAGGAGTCTTTAGGGTATTTTATATATAGTATCATGTCATCTGCAAATAGTGACAATTTGACTTCTTCTTTACCAATCTGGATGCCTTGTATGTCTTTGTTTTGTCTGATTGCCGTGGCTAGGACCTCCAGTACTATGTTGAATAGAAGTGGGGAGAGTGGGCATCCCTGTCTTGTTCCCTATCTTAGATGAAAAGCTTTCAGCTTCTCGCTGTTAAGTATGATGTTAGCTGTGGGTTTGTCATATATGGCCTTCATGATGTTGAGGTACTTGCCGTCTATACCCATTCTGTTGAGAGTTTTAATCAAAAATGGATGCTGAATTTTGTCAAATGCTTTTTCAGCATCTATGGAGATGATCATGTGGTTTTTGTTCTTCTTTTTATTGATGTGATGGATGATGTTGATGGATTTTCGAATGTTGTACCATCCTTGCATCCCTGGGATGAATCCCACTTGATCATGGTGTATGATCCTCTTGATGTATTTTTGAATTCAGTTTGCTAATATCTTGTTGAGTATTTTTGCATCTACGTTCATCAGGGATATTGGTCTGTAATTTTCTTTTTTAGTGAGGTCTTTGCCCGGTTTTGGTATTAGAGTGATGCTGGCTTCATAGAAAGAGTTTGGAAGTATTCCCTCCTCTTCTATTTTTTGGAAAACTTTAAGGAGAACGGGTGTTATTTCTTCTCTATATGTCTGGTAGAATTCAGAGGTGAATTCATCAGGTCCGGGGGTTTTGTTCTTCGGTAGTTTTTTGATTACCGATTCAAATTCGTTGCTGGTGATTGGTCTGTTTAGTTTTTCTGTTTCTTGCTTGGTCAGCCTTGGAAGTTTGTATTTTTCTAAGAAGTTGTCCATTTCTTCTACGTTTTCCAATTTGTTAGAATATAGATGCTCATAATATTCTCATAATTCTTTGTATTTCTGTGGGGTGCATTGTTATTTTTCCTTTCTCATTTGTGATTCTGTTTATGTGTGTAGATTCTCTTTTTCTCTTAATGAGTCTGGCTAGGGGTTTATCTATTTTGTTTGTTTTTTCAAAGGACCAGCTCTTGGTTTCATTGATTTTTTCTATTGTTTTATTCTTCTCAATTTTATTTATTTCTTCTCTGATCTTTATTATGTCCCTCCTTCTTGTGACTTTGGGCCTCATTTGTTCTTCTTTTTCCAATTTCAGTAATTGTGTCTTTAGACTTCATTTGGGAATGTTCTTCCTCCTTTAAATAGGCCTGGATTTCAATATACTTTCATCTTAGAACTGCCTTTGCTGCATCCCACAGAAGTTGTGGCTTTGTGTTGTTGTCATTAGTCTCCATATATTCTTTGATTTCTGTTTTGATTTGGTCATTATCCCTTTGATTAATTAGGAGAAGGTTGTTAAGTCTCCATGTATTTGTGAGCCTTTTTGATTTCTTTCTAAAATTTATTTCTAGTTTTATACTTCTGTGATCTGAGAAGTTGGTTGGTAGGATTTTAATATTTTTGAATTTACTGAGGTTCTTTTTGTGGCCGAGTATGTGGTCTATTCTGGAAAATGTTCCATGTGCACTTGAGAAGAATGTGTATCCTGTTGCTTTTGGTGCAGAGTTCTGTAGATATCTGTTAGGTCCATCTGTTTTAGTGTGTTGTTCAGTGCCTCTGTGTCTTTACTTATTCTCTGTCTGGTTGATCTATCCTTTGGAGTGAGTGGTGTGTTGAAGTCTCCTAAAATGAATGCATTGTTGTCTGTTTCCTCCTTCAATTCTGTTAGTATTTGTTTCACATATTTTGGCGCTCCTGTGTTGGGTGCATATATATTTATAATGGTTATATCCTCTTGTTGGACTGCCCCTTTATCATTATGTAATGTCCTTCTTTATCTCTTGCTACTTTCTTCATTTGGAAGTCTATTTGTTCTGATACAAGTACCGCAACACCTGCTTTTTTCTCCTTGTTGTTTGCATGAAATATCTTTTTCCATCCCTTCACCTTTAGTCTGTGTATATCTTTAGGTTTGAGGTGAGTCTCTTGTAAGCAGCATATAGATTGGTCTTGCTTTTTTATCCATTCTATTACTCTTTATGACTTTAAAAAGGAAAAAAATAAAAGAAAGGAGAAAAAAATAATAAAAAAGAAAGAAAGAAAGAACAGAAATAGAAGAAAAAACAACAACAACTAAAAAAATAGAAAAGAACCCCGCCAACCGGGAGTGGATTCCGTGGGGATGCTGTAGGTGGTGCTGTTGCTCCATTATTCCAGAGCTGTGGCCGCACTGCTCCGCAAGGCCCTTTATAGCTCTGGCTGGGGTGGGAACGAATGGGAGGCTGTTGAGCTCTGTGGGAGGTCTAAGTGTGGCCACCCTTTCCCAGTTGCCAGTTAAGGGGTCCAAAGCTCCCCAGGACTCCCAGCCTGCTGGGGTGAGTGTTCTGGGGTGATGCAGTCCTCCACTGGGCTCCTGTCTTTTTAAGACCGCTGAATAAAGCGCGCACTTTTCTTCTTTTTTTTTTTTTCCTTCCGGAAGCTGGCTGCAAGCAACCTGGCGCATTCCCCGCTGAGACCCTGCCCCCTCTGTCTCTCCAATCTCAGCTGCACCACATGCTGTGTGTCGGCGCTCCCGGCGCAGATCACTGGGACTGGTTATTTCCCGGGCCTGTACTTCCACTCCCTCCTGGCTCTGAATCTTCTCCTCCCGCCGGTGCGCTGGGGTGAGGCAGCGATCGGGTCCCGCCGGGTCGCAGCTCCGTATCTTACCCACCTCACAGGGTGCCAAGTTCTCTCAGGTGTAGCTGCATGCTGTGTGCTTTCCTTTGTATTCTGGTCTCTCTTTTAGGAATAGTTATATTTGCTGTGTTTTCGTGGATAAATATAATGTTGGGAGGAGATTTCTGCCACTCCGCTCACGTCGCCGTCTTCCCAGAGTCGTCAAGGCTTTTCTTCTTTTTTAATATAAGCATTTACTACTTTAAATTTCTGCCTGAGAATTGCTTTAGCTGTATCCCACAAATTTTGATGTGTTGGGTTATCATTTTCATTTAATTCAAAATTTTTTCTAACTTCCACTGTGACTTCCTATTTGACCCATGAGATATTTAGAAGATTTTTGTTTAATTCTCCAGTATTTTACCACTTCAAGTAAAATGTAAAAGCCTTACAGCCATGTGTCCTTGTACGTTCCCCATGACCTTTATGCTATAGCTATCATGTGTATTATATCTACATACCCTGAAACCTCAGCAGACATAATTTCTACTTTGAACAGTCATATCTTTTAAAAAGAACTTAAGAGGAGAAAAATAACCTATTATATTTACCGAGATATTTACCATTTCTGTTCTTTCTTCATTCATGAAGTTCTATTTTCTTCTAGTGGCATTTCCACTCAGCCCAAGGAACTGCCTTTAGTACTTATTTTAGAACAAGACTGCTAGTGATGAACTCTCTTACTTTCCTTCATGTAAGAATGTATTTATTTAGACTTCATTCCTGCATAATATTCCTGGACATAGAATGCTGGGTTGTCATTTCTTTAAGCATTTTGAAGATATTGTTCCACTGTCTTACCTCCATGTTTTCTGATAAGAAATCTGCAGTCCCTTGAATCATTGCTACCTTGTATGTAATATGTTGTTTTTCTCCATTTGCTTTCAAAGTTTTTATTTATCTTTGGTTGCAGATGTTTGATTATGATGTGTCTGGGCATGGTTTCTTTGGTTTACCCTGTTTGGCATTTAAGCAATTTCCTGAAGTTGGAAAATTATTTGTACAGGTATAAAATTGTAAAGACAAAATTTGGGGAGCTGTCTGATATTATTTCTTTGAATATCTTTTTTTCTTTTTCTTTTTTGCACAGACCTCCTCCACATCTCCTTGTGGTACTCCAGAAGTACAACTGTTAGATTTTTTGATATTGTTCTGTAGTCCCTAAGGATCTCCTCATTTTTTTAATTTTGGTATCATTAATCTACAATTACATGTGTACTAGACTCCCCCCATCATCAAGTGCCCACCACATACCCCATTACAGTCACTGTCCATCAGCGTAGTAAGATGCTATAGAATCACTACTTGTCTTCTCTCTGTTGTACAGCCTTCCTCATGCCACACCCTACATTATGTCTGTTAATTGTAATGCCCCCTTTTTTCCCCTTATCTGTCCCTTCTCACCCATCCTCCCCAGTCCCTTTTCCTTTGGTAACTGTTAGTCCATTTTTGGGTTCTGTGAGTCTGCTGCTATTTTGCTCCTTCAGATTTTTTCTCTGTTCTTATACTCCACAGATGAGTGAAATCATTTGATACTTGCCTTTCTCTGCCTGGCTTATTTCACTGAGCATAATACCCTCTAGCTCCATCCATGTTGATGCAAATGGTAGGATTTGTTTTCTTCTTATGGCTGAATAAGATTCTATTGCGTATATGTACCACTTCTTCTTTATCCATTCATCTACTGATGGACACTTAGGTTGCTTCCATTTCTTGGCTATTGTAAATAGTGCTGCGATAAACATAGGGGTGCATATGTCTTTTTGAAACTGGGCTGCTGCATTCTTAGGGTAAATTCCTAGAAGTGGGATTCCTGGATCAAATGGTATTTCAATTTTGAATTTTTTGAGGAACCTCCATACTGCTTTTCACAATGGTTGAACTAATTTGCATTCCCACTAGCAGTGTAGGAGGGTTCCCTTTCTCCACATCCTTGCCAACATTTGTTGTTGTTTGTCTTTTGGATGTTGGCCATCCTCACTGGTGTGAGGTGATATCTCATTGTGGTTTTAATTTGCATTTCTCTGATGATTAGCGATGTGGAGCATCTTTTCATGTGCCTGTAGGCCATCTGAATTTCTTTTTTGGAGAAGTGTCTGTTCAGATCTCCTACCCATTTTTTAATTGGATTATTTGCTTTTTGTTCGTTGAGGTGTGAGAGCTCTTTATATATTTTGGATGTCAATCCTTTGGATATGTCATTTGTTAATATATCCTCCCATACTGTAGGATGCCTTGTTGTTCTACTGATGGTGTCCTTTGCTGTAAAGAAGCTGTTTAGTTTGATATAGTCCCACTTGTTTATTTTTGCTTTTCATTCCCTTGCCCAGGGAGATATGTTCATGAGGAAGTTGCTTATGTTTATGTCCAAGAGATTTTTGCCTATGTTTTTTTCTAAGAGTTTTATGGTTTCATGACTTACATTCAGGTCTTTGATCCATTTTGAGTTTACTTTTGTGTATGGGGTTAGACAGTAGTCCAGTTTCATTCTCTTACATGTAGTTGTCCAGTTTTGCCAACACCAGCTGTTGAAGAGGCTGTCATTTCCCCATTGTATATCCATGGCTCCTTTATCATATATTAATTGACCATATATGTTTGGGTTAATACCTGGACTTTCTATTCTGTTCCACTGGTCTGTTGGTCTGTTCTTGTGCCAGTACCAAATTGTCTTGATTACTGTGGCTTTGTAGTAGAACTTGAAGTTGGGAAGCGAGATCCCCACTGCTTTATTCTTTCTTCTCAGGATTGCTTTGGCTATTCAGGGTTTTTTGCGGTTCCATATGAATTTTAGAACTATTTGTTCCAGTTTGTTGAAGAATGCTGTTGGTATTTTTATAGGGATTGCACTGAATCTGTAGATTGCTTTAGGAAGAATGGCCGTTTTTACAATATTAATTCTTCTTAGCCAAGAGCATGAGATAAGTTTCCGTTTGTTAGTGTCCTCTTTAATTTCTCTTAAGAGTGTATTGTAGTTTTCAGGATATAGGTCTTTTTCACTTCCTTGGTTAGGTTCATTCCTAGGTATTTTATTCTTTATGATGCAATTGTGAATGGAATTGTTTTCCTGATTTCTCTTTCTGCTAGTTCATCGTTAGTGTATAGGAATGCAACAGATTTCTGTGTATTAATTTTGTATCCTGAAACTTTGCTGAATTCAGATATTAGTTCTAGTAGTTTTGGAGTGAAGTCTTTAGGGTTTTTTATGTACAGTATCGTGTTATCTGCAAATAGTGACAGTTTGACTTCTTCTTTACCAATCTGGATGTCTTGTATTTCTTCGTGTTGTCTGATTGCCGTGGCTAGGACCTCCAGTACTATGTTGAATAACAGAGGGGAGAGTGGGCATCCCTGTGTTGTTCCTGATCTTAGGTGAAAAGCTTTCAGCCTCTCGCTGTTAAGTATGATGTTGGCTGTGTGTTTGTCATATATGGCCTTTATTATGTTGAGGTACTTGCACTATATACCCATTTTGCTGAGAGTTTTTGTCATGAATGGATGTTGAATTTTGTCAAATGCTTTTTCTGCATCTATGGAGATGATCATGTAGTCTCTGTTCATCTTTTTGTTGATGTGGTGGATGATGTTGATGGATTTTTGAATGTTGTACCATCATTGCATCCCTGAGATGAATTCCACTTGATCATGGTGTATGATCCTCTTGATGTGTTTTTAAATTTGGTTTGCTAATATTTTGTTGAGTATTTTTGCATCTATGTTTATCAGGAATATTGGTGTGTAATTTTCTTTTTTTGAGGGATGTGTACCTGGTTTTGGTATTAGAGTGATGCTGACTTCATAGAATGAGTTTGGAAGTATTCCCTCGTCTTCTATTTTTGGAAAACTTTATGGAGAATGGTTATTGTGTCTTCTCTATACGTCTGATAAAATTCAGCAGTGAATCCATCTGGTCTGGGTGTTTTGTTCTTGGGTAGTTTTTTGATTACTGATTCTATTTTGTTGCTGGTTATTGGTCTGTTTAGATTTTCTGTTTCTTCCTTGGTCAGTCTTGAGAGGTTGTATTTTTCTAGGAAGTTGTCCATTTCTTCTAGGTTACCCAGTTTGTTAGCATATAATTTTCATAATATTCTCTTATAATTCTTTGTATTTCTGTTGCTTTCGTTGTGATTTTTCTTTCTTATTTCTGATTCTGTTGATATGTGTAGATTCTCTTTTTCTCTTAATAAGTCTGGCTAGGGTTTTATCTATTTTGCTTATTTTCTCAAACAACCAGCTCTTGGTTTCACTGATTTTTTCTATTGTTTTATTCTTCTCAATTTTATTTATTCTCTGATCTTTATTATGTCCCTCCTTCTGCTGAGTTTGGGCCTCATTTGTTCTTCTTTTTCCAGTTTCAATAATTGTGACTTTTGACTATTCATTTGGGATTGTTATTCCTTATTTAAATAGGCCTGGATTGCTATGTACTTTCCTCTTAGAATTGCCTTTGCTGCATCCCACAGAAGTTGGGGATTTTTGCTGTTGTTGTCATTTGTCTTCATATATTGCTCGATCTCTGTTTTAATTTGGCCAGTGATCCATTGATTATTTAGGAGCATGTTGTTAAGCCTCCATGTGTTTGTGAGCCTTTTTGTTTTCTTTGTACAATTTATTTCTAGTTTTATACCTTTGTGATGTGAGAAGTTGGTTGGTAGAATTTCAATCGTTTTGAATTTACTGAGGTTCTTTTTGTGGCCTAGTATGTGGTCTATTCTGGAAAATGTTCCATGTGCACTTGAGAAGAACGTGTATCCTGCTGCTTTTAGGGGTAGAGTTCTGTAGATGTCTGTTAGGTCCATCTGTTCTAGTGTGTTGTTCAGTGCCTCTGTGTCTTTAGTTATTTTCTGTCTGGTTGATCTGCCCTTTGGAGTGAGTGGCTTGTTGAAGTCTCCTAGAATGAATGCATTGCATTCTATTTCCTCCTTTAATTCTGTTAGCATTTGTTTCACATATGTCGGTGCTCCTGTGTTGGGTGCATATATATTTATAATGGTTATATCTTCTTGTTAGACTGACCCTGTTATCAATATGTAATGTCCTTCTTTATCTCTTGTTTCTTTATTTGTTTTGAAGTCTATTTTGACTGATGCAAGTACTGCAACACCTGCTTTTTTCTCCCTATTGTTTGTATGAATTATCTTTTTCCATCTGTTCACTTTAAGTCTGTGTATGTGTTTGGGTTTGAGTTGAGTCTCTTGTAAGCAGCATAAAGAGGGGTCTTGCTTTTCTTTTTAGTTTTTTTTGGTATCATTAATCTACAATTACATGTGCAATATTATGGTTATTAAACAACCCACTTCATCAGGTCTCCCCCACCAACCCCATTACAGTCACTGTCCATAAGCACAGTGAGATGCCATAGAGTCACTACTTGTCTTCTCTGAGTTGTATAGCCCTTCCTATGCCCCCCTAACATTACGTCTGGTAATCGTAAGGCCCTTTTTCCCCCTTGTCCCTCACTTCCTGCCCATCCTCCCCAGTCCCTTTCACTTTGGTGACTATTAGTCCGTTCTTGGGTTCTGTGAGTCTGCTGCTGTTTTGTTCCTTCAGTTTTTTTCTTTGTTCTTATACTCCACATATGAGTGAGATCATTTGATACTTGTCTTTTTTGGCTTGGCTTATTTCACTGAGCATAATACTCTCTAGCTCCATCAATGTTGTTGCAAATGGTAGGATTTGTTTTCTTCTTATGGCTGAATAATACTCCATTGTGTATATGTACCACATCTTTATCCATTCATCTACTGATGGACACTTAGGTTGCTTCCATTTCTTGGCTATTGTAAATAGTGCTGCGATAAACACAGGGGTGCATCTGTCTTTCTCAAACTGGGATGCTGCATTCTTAGGGTAAATTCCTAGGAGTGGAATTACTGGGTCAAATGGTATTTCTATTTTGAGATTTTTGAGGAACCTCCATACTGCTTTCCACAATGGTAGAACTAGTTTGCATTCCAACTAGCAGTGTAGGAGGGTTCCCTTTTCTCCACATCCTCGCCAACATTTGTTGTTGGTGGTGTTTTGGATGATGGCGATCCTTACTGATGTGAGATGATGTCTCATTGTGGTTTTAATTTGCATTTCTCTGATGATTCGAGATGTGGAGCATCTTTTCATGTGCCTGTTGGCCATCTGGATTTCTTCTTTGGAGAAGTGTCTATTCATGTCCTCTGCCCATTTCTTAATTGGGTTCTTTGCTTTTTGTTTGTTGAGGTGCATGAGTTCTTTATATGTTTTGGATGTCAACCCCTTATCGGATATGTCATTTATGAATATATTTTCTCATACTGTAGGATGTCTTTTTGTTTTACTGATGGTGTTCTTTGCTGTACAGAAGCTTTTCAGGTTGATATAGTCCCACTTGTTCATTTTTGCTTTTGTTTCTCTTGCCCAGGGAGATGTGTTCGTGAAGAAGTCATTCATGTTTATGTCCAAGAGATATTTGCCTATGTTTTTTTCTAAGAGTTTTATGGTTTCATTACTTATATTCAGGTCTTTGATCCATTTTGAGTCTACTTTTGTGTATGAGGTTAGACAGTAGACCAGTTTCATTCTCTTACATGTAGCTGTCCAGTTTTGCCAACACCAGCTGCTGAAGAGGTTGTCATCTCCCCATTGTATATCCAATGTCCTTTATCATATATTAATTGACTATATGTTAGGGTTAATGTTTGGATTTTCTATTCTGTTCCAGTGGTCTGTGGGTCTGTTTTGTGCCAATACCAAATTGTCTTGATTATTGCAGCTTTGTAATAGAGCTTGAAGTCACGGAGCCAGTTTCCCCTGTTTTATTTCTTCTTCTCGGAATCGCTTTGGCTATTCGGGGTCTTTTGTGGTTCCATATGAATTTTAGAATTATTTGTACCAGTTCATTGAAGAAAGCTGTTGGTATTTTGATAGGGATTGCCTTAAATCTGTGGACTGCTATAGGTAGTATAGCCATTTTGACAATATTTATTCTTCCTATCCAAGAGTATGAGATGAATTTCCATTTATTAGTGTCCTCTTTAATTTCTCTTAGTAGTGTCTTGTGGTTCTCAGGGTATAGGTCTTTTACGTCCTTCATTAGCTTTATTTATTCTTAAGCATTTTATTCTTTTTGATGCAATTGTGAATGGTATTGTTTTCCTGATTTCTCTTTCTGTTTGCTCAGCATTAGTGTGTAGGAAAGCAACAGATTTCTGTGTGTTAATTTTGTATCCTGCAACTTTGCTGAATTCAGATATTAGTTGTAGTAGTTTTGGAGTGGAGTCTTTAGGGTTTTTTATGTACAGTATCATATCATCTGCAAATAGTGACAATTTGACTTCTTCTTTACCAATCTTGATACCTTGTATATATTTGTTTTGTCTGATTGCTGTGGCTAGGACCTCCAGTACTATGTTGAATAACAGTGGAGAGAGTGGGCACCCCTGTGTTGTTCCCAATCTTAGATGAAAAGCTTTCAGCTCCTTGCTGTTAAGTATGATGTTAGCTGTGGGTTTGTCACATATGGCCTTTATGATGTTGAGGTACTTGCCCTTTATACACATTTTGTTGAGAATTTTTATCATGAATGGATGTTGAATTTAGTAAAATGGTTTTTCAGCATCTATGGAGATGATCATGTGGTTTTGTTCTTTTTTTTTGTTGATGTGGTGGATGATGTTGATGGATTTTTGAATGTTGTACCATCCTTCCATCCCTGGGATGAATCCCACTTGATCATGGTGTATGATTCTCTTGATGTATTTTTGAATTCAGTTTGCTAATATTTTGTTGAGTATTTTTGCATCTACGTTCATCAGGGATATTGGTCTGTAATTTTCTTTTTGGGTCAGGTCTTTGCCCGGTTTTGGTATTAGAGTGATGTTGGCTTCATAGAATGAGTTTGGAAGTATTCCCTCATCTTCTATTTTTTGGAAAAATTTAAGGAGTATGGGTATTATTTCTTCTCTATATGTCTGGTAAATTCAGAGGTGAATCCATATGGCCTGGGGGTTTTGTTCTTCGGTAGTTTTTTGATAACTGATTCAATTTCATTGCTGGTGATTGGTCTGTTTAGTTTTTCTGTTTCTGGCTTGGTCAATCTTGGAAGGTTGTATTTTTCTAAGAGATTGTCCATTTCTTCTAGGTTTTCCACCTTGTTAGCATATAGATTCTCATAGTATTCTGTTATAAATCTTTTTATTTCTGTGAGATCCTTCGTGATTTTTCCTTTCTCATTTCTGTTTCTGTTTATGTGTGTAGATTCTCTTTTTCTCTTAATAAGTCTGTCTAGGGGTTTATCTATTTTGTTTCTTTTTTCAAAGAACCAACTCTTGGTTTCATTGATTTTTTCTATTGTTTTATTCTTCTCAATTTTATTTATTTCTTCTCTGATCTTTATTATGTCCCTCCTTCTGGTGACTTTGGGCCTCATTTGTTCTTCTTTTTCCAATTTCAGTAATTGTGTCTTTAGACTATTCATTTGGGATTGTTCTTCCTTCTTTAAATAGGCTTGGATTGCAATATACTTTCCTCTTAGAACTGCCTTTGCTGCGTCCCACAGAAGTTGTGGCTTTGTGTTATTGTTGTCATTAGTTTCCATATATTCTTTGATCTCTGTTTTAATTTGGTCATTGACCCATTGATTATTTAGGAGCATGTTGTTAAGTCTCCATGTATTTGTGAGCCTTTTTGTTTTCTTTCTAAAATTTATTTCTAGTTTGATGCCTTTGTGATCTTAGAAGTTGGTTGGTGGAATTTCAATAGTTTTGAATTTGCTGAGGTTCTTTTTGTGGCCTAGTGTGTCGTCTATTCTGGAAAATGTTCCATGTGCACTTGAGAAGAATGTGTATCCTGTTGCTTTTGGGTGTAGATTTCTGTAGATATCTGTTAGGTCCATCTGTTCTAGTGTGTTGTTCAGTGCCTCTGTGTCTTTACTTATTTTCTGTCTGGATGGTCTGTCCTTTGGAGTGAGTGGTGTGTTGAAGTGTCCTAAAATCAATGCATTGTTTTCTATTTCCTACTTTAATTCTTTTAGTATTTCTTTCACATATGTGGGCACTTCTGTGTTGGGTACATATATACTTAAAATGGTTATATCTTCTTTTTCGACTGACCACTTTATAATTAAGTAATGTCCTTCTTTATCTCTTGCTACTTTCTTCATTTTGAAGTCTATTTTGTCTGATACAAGTACTGCAACACCTGCTTTTTTCTCTTTGTTGTTTGCATGAAATATCTTTTTCCATCCTTTCACCTTTAGTCTGTGTATATCTTTGGGTTTGAGGTGAGTCTCTTGTAAGCAGCATATAGATTGGTCTTGCTTTTTTATCCATTCTATTACTCTGTGTCTTTTGATTGGTGCATTCAGTCCATTATATTTAGGGTGATTTCTGATAGATATGTACTTATTGCCATTGCTGGCTTTAGATTCATTGTTACCCTAGGGTTCAAGGGTAGCTTCTTTACTATCTCACAATCTAACTTAACTTTCTTGTTAAGTTATTGTAAACACAGTCTGATGATTCTTTATTTCTCTCCTTTATTATTCTTCCTCCTGCATTCTTTATATACTAGGTATTTCATTCTTTACCTTTAGTTAGTATTTGTATGGTCTTCTTTCTTTGCTATAGTTTTATTTTCTCTGGTGACATCTTTTTAGCCTTAGGAGTGCTTCCATCTAGAGAAGTCCCTTTAAAATATCCTGAAGAGGTGGTTTATGGAAGGCAAATTCCCTCAGCTTTCTGTTGTCTGGGAATTGTTTAATCCCTCCCTCAAATTTAAATAATAATCATGCTGGATACAGTATTCTTGCTTTGAGGCCTTTATGTTTCATTATGTTAAATATATCATGCCATTCTCTTCTGGCCTGTAAGGTTTCTGTTGAGAAGTCTGATGACAGTCTGATGGGTTTTCCTTTGTAGGTGATCTTTTTTCTCTTTCTAGGTGCCTTTAATACTCTGTCCTTATCTTTGATATTTGCCATCATAATTTTTATGTGTCTTGGTGTTTTCTTCCTTGGGTCCCTTGTGTTGGGAGATGTCTGGGCTTCCGTGGTCTGAGAGACTATTTCCTGCCCCAGCTTGGGGAAGTTTTCAGCAATTATTTCTTCAAAGACACTTTCTATCCCTTTTTCTCTCCCTTCTTCTTCTGGTACTCCTATAATGCGAATATTGTTCCATTTGGATTGGTCACACAGTTCTCTTAATATTCTTTCATTCCTAGAGATCCTTTTATCTCTCTCTGTCTCAGCTTCTCTGTATTCCTGTTCTCTTATTTCTATTCCATTAACAGTCTCTTGCATCTCGTCTAGTGTGCTCCTAAGCCCATCGATCACTTGTCTCATTTCTGCATTGTCTTTCCTCACCTCCTTCACTTCCTCCCTTAGCTCTTGCATATTTCTCTCTAGATCCATTGCTATGGTTATGACTTTTATCCTGAATTGTTTTTCTGGAAGATTGTGCATGTCCATACCATCAGGGTCTCTCTCTGGGATTGTCTGCCTAAGCTTTGTTTGTACCATATTTTTCTGTCTTTTCACGGCGATAGAAGTGGTCGCTGGTAGGCGCCACGTGTGTCTGCTGGGCTCTTTAATACTTTTAAAAAGAAAAAAAAGGAAAAAAAGAAGAAAAAAAAGCAAAAGAAGAAAAAAGAAAAAAAACTCCCCCCAGGAGTAGATTCTATGAGGATGCTGTAGGTGGTGCTGTTGCTCCACTGTTCCATTCAGCCGGGCCCTTTGTGGCGCCAGCCAAGGGTAGAACAAATGGGAGGCTGCTGATCTCTGTGGGAAGCCTCGGCACGGCTCCTTTGTCCTGTCGCGGGCTAAGGCGTCCACAATTCCCCAGGACTCCTAGCCTGGTGGGCTGAGTGTGCTGGGACAATTTGTTCCGCTTTTGGGCCCTTGTCTCTTTAAGACTTTTAACAACATGCACACTTTTCTTTTGTCCCAGGATCTGGCTGAGAGGACCTGGCTGCGCTGTCCCTCTCAGATCCTGCCCCTCTGTCTCTCCAATCTCCGATACACCGTGCGATGTGTGTCAGCGCCTCCGTTGCAGATCACCAGGGCTGGTTATTGTGTGGGCCCATGCCTCCACTCTCTCCCCACTCTGAATCCTTTCCTCCTGCCATTGCACTGGGGTGGGGGAGTGCTCAGGTCCCACCAGGTCATGGCCCCGTATCCTACCCACTTCGTGAGGTGCTGAGTCCCCGCAGGTGCAGCTCTAGCCTGGCTGTTGTACTGTATCTTCTGGTCTCTCTTTTAGGAATAGTTCTATTTGTTGTGTTTTCATACATATATATGGTTTTGGGAGGACATTTCCATGGCCCTGCTCATACCGCCATCATCCCAGAATTCTCACGTCTTGATTTTTTATCCATTCTATTACTCCATGTCTTTAAATTGGTGCATTCAGTCCATTTCCATTTAGGGTGATTATCGAAAGATATGTACTTATTGCCATTGCAGGCTTTTGATTCATGGTTACCAAAGGTTCAAGGGTAGCTTCTTTACTATCTAACACTCTAATTTACCTCTTTATGAAGCTATTATAAGCACAGTCAATGATTCTTTATTTCTCTCCCTTCTTATTCTTCCTCCTCAATTCTTTATATGTTAGGTGTTTTATTCTGTACTCTTGTGTTTCCTTTTACTGTTTTTGTGGATAGTTGATTTTATTTTTTGCCGTTAGTTAGTATTTGGATGGTCTGCTTTCTTTGCTGTGATTTTATTTTCTGTGACATCTATTTAGCCTTAGGAGTGCTTCCATCTAGAGCAGTCCCTTTAAAATATCTTGTAGAAGTGGTTTGTGGGAGGCAAATTCCCTCCACTTTTGCTTGTCTGGGAATTGTTTAATCCCTCCCTTGAATTTAAATAATAATCGTGCTGGATACAGTATTCTTGGTTCAAGGTCCTTCTGTTTCAAGGTCCTTCTGTTTCATTGCATTACATATATCATGCCATTCTCTTCTGGCCTGTAAGGTTTCTGTTGATAAGTCTGATGATAGTCTGATGGGTTTTCCTTTGTAGGCGATCTTGTTTCTCTCTCTGGCTGCCTTTAATACTCTGTCCTTGTCTTTGTTCTTTGACATTTTAATTATTATATGTCTTGGTGTTGTCCTCCTTGGGTCTCTCGTGTTGGGAGATCTGTGGGCTTCCATGGTCTGAGAGACTATTTCCTTCCCCAGATTGGGGAAGTTTTCAGCAATTATTTCTTCAAATACACTTTCTATCCCTTTTTCTCTCTCTTCTTCTTCTGGTACCCCTATAATGCGAATATTGTTCCATTTGGATTGGTCACACAGTTCTCTTAATATTCTTTCATTCCTAGAGCCTTTTATCTCGCTCTGCCTCAGCTTCTCTGTACTCTTGTTTTCTGATTTCTGTTCCATTAATAGTCTCTTGTACCTTGTCCAGTCTGCTCTTAAGGCCTTCTATCGATTGTTTCATTTCTCTTATCTCCCTTCGGAATTCATCCTTTAGCTCTTGCATATTTCTCTGCAGTTCCATCAGCATGGTTATGACTTTTATTTTGAATTCTTTTTCAGGAAGATTGGTTATATCTATCTCACCAGGCTCTCTCTCTGGGGTTGTCTGAGTGATTTTTGACTGGACCAGATTCTCCTCCCTTTTCATGGTGATAGAAGTGGTTGCAGGCAGGTGGTGTATGTGTCAGCTGGTGAACAACGTCCCTTCCTGCTTGCTGGTGGCCTTGCCCTTCTCTGCTGCCTGTGTTGGTTACCCGCACACCTGGAGCAGTCTCTGGGATAATACCCAGATCTGCTGTGGGTGGGGCTGCCCTTGGGATTGCCTGGAGCCCTGTGTGGGATGGCAGCCATGCCAGGTGTGTTCTTATGCAAGAACAGCATCCTGTCGTGCCCTCCAGACCTTGTTCCTCATTCTTCTGTGCTGGGCAGCTGTGTGCTGGTGGCAGCCTCTGGGTCTGGCCCCATTAGCTGCGTGCTGGGAGAAGACTCTGTGTGGTTGCTGTGGGCAGGCTGTTTCCCAGCTGCTCCACAGCTGGTGGCGGGTCAGCCGGTTTGCTTGCAGCGCTGGCTGGGGGGAATGAATGGCAGGCTTCTTATCACTGTGAGGGGCTTTGGGCTGGGATGATTTTGTCCCGCTGATAAGCCCTTGTCCCTTTAAAACTTTTAAAAAGCACCTGCTTTTCTTTTGTCCTGGCTGTGGGGACCCACTCGCAGTCTTCCTCTTAGATTTTACTTTTCCATTTCTCTAATATCCAGTACACCATGCAATGTGTGTCTGTGCTCCTGGTGTAGAGAACCAGGGCTGGTTATTTAGCAGTCCTGTGCTTCCACTCCCTCCCAACTCTGATTCTTTTCCTCCCACTGGTGAGCTGGGGTTGGGGGAGTGCTCACGTCCTGCCAGGTCATGGCTTTGTGTCTTACCCTTTTCGTAAGATGGTGAGTTCTTCCAGATATATATGTAGCTTGGCTGTTGTACTGTATCTTCTGGTTTCTCTTTTAGGAGTAGTTGTATTTATTGTATTTTCAAAAATATGTATGGTTTTGGGAGGAGATTTCAGCCACCCTACTCAGGCCACATCTTGAGCCCCTCCTCAACTCATTTTTTAAGGAAATTTTCCTTCTCTCTGTTCTTCATATTGGATAGTGTTTATTATTCTAGCTTCAAGTTTGCTGACTATTTCCTCTGTCATCTCCCTGTTGCTATTCAGTCCATCAGGAATTTTTAAATTTCAGATGTTTTATTTTCAGTTTTATAATTTAAATTTTATTTTTTTTGGCTGCTTCTCTGTCTGCTGAGAACTGCCAACTTTCCGTTCATATCCAGTGTGTTTACCTTTATTTCATTTAGCATAGTTAAAATAGTTGCTTAAGTTTTTAATATTTCTATTAAGTGGATTATTGCAGAGTTGGCATCTTTTGAGAACTGATGACATTTAAGAAATTCTTTGTATGTTGCATAATTTTCTTTTTTATCTGCACATTTTGAACATTTCATTGTGCAGCCTCTGGATCCTATTATAATTCTCTGGAAAAAGTTGATTGATTTTCTCTGGTGTGTCACTAACCCAGTTAGATTCAGATGGCAAGTTTTACCTCAGCACAGAAGTGGGGGATAATTCTCTCAGTGTGGTTTACAAAGCCTTTGCTATGCTTCTTTTGGTCTGCCACTCAGGGCTTGGTTGAGACCTGGCACTGGATTGTGCTTCAATTCTCAAAGCTGTGACTCGGATTCTTTCGGTCTCTTTTGTGCATGTGTAAAGGCAGGACTTGTGAGGATTCATACAGAGAATTAGGGGGCTCTTTTCTCCAGTTCTCTGCTCTGTGGTATTACTACCATACTTTCTGTCTCTCAAGGATCCCTTTCCTGGTTTCTCTGGTCAGAAACTTGGGGTTTGTCTCAGAGTGTTAGCCATCCATGCTACCACTGAAGTGCAGATCTGTACCTGGGACCCACTCTCTGAGCAAAAGTGCAAGAGAAAAGCGACCAAAAAGAGGTTTCCCCCACCCTCTTTGGACCACAGCACCCCTTTTTCCTACTTTGGCCAGAAAGATGAGTTTCGTGAACCTTAGCTGTTCATGTTGGTGCCACTTCATAACTCCATGACTGGCATCTGCCCTGAGAGCAATACTGTAAGAGTAGAGAGAGAAAAATACAGAAATGGAGTCACTTCTCCAAGTTTTTACTCTGCTTTAAAAATTCCTCCTGCTTTTGTTTACTTTTCAATCCTCACCATTTTGTGCAGGATTTTTAGTTATAATTAGTGGGAAAGGATTTAGTGGACTTACTCCATCTTGACCAGAATCAGAAGCACTCTCATTGTCATATGAATTTGCATTTTGAAGCTAATAGGGAAATTGAGCATTTTTCTTCTCCCCCCACCCACTTTTTTGTCGGTCATTTGAACATCCTCTGTAATGAAATATTTCTGAATGTTTTGCCTAATTTTCTATTTTTTCTTAATTAGTAGGAGTTCTTTATAGTCTGAATGAGTTCTTTTTGGATTCATGAATCATAAACAGTTTCTCTGACTCTGTGGATTGCTCTTTTCCTCAGTTTATGGTCTTTTTTAATATATAGAAGTTCTTAATTTTGATATAATGCTATTTATCTATTTTTTTCAGGGCTAGTGCTTCTAATGTCCTGTTTAAGAAATCGTTGCCAACTCCACGATGTTCTCATATGTTTTCTTCTGGAAAGGCCTATTCTTTTACCTATCACATGTAGATCTGCAATTAATGTGGAATTTTTAAAATAAAGAGTGATGTAAGAGTCAAATGCATTTTTTTCATATGGCTATCCAGATGATCCAGTATAATTAGTTAAAAAGACCATCCTTTCCCCACTGAATGGCAATGTTGAGTGATAGATATTACTTAGTCAGCACTTTTGCTTGGAAATAATTCTGTCTAATATAAGCAGACTGTGCAGAAATGTCATTTCTGTTGAAGAGTTTTTAGCTAAGGTGGGTAACTTTGTATGAACTTGTCACTCTTCTTAAATGGAATAGCATTTGAGAAGCTTATAATATTTATTAACCCAGTCTTATAGTTCTGTGGGAAGGCACAGAGTAATTTTGATAGATGTTTCTAAAGGTCTTTAAAGGCTTAAATAAACTATGGCTACTGCAACCAAATAACTTTATTTCAAATATTCTGTCCTGTTACCAGACCATATGCCACATGCATCCCTGTGAACTTGGTGTGTAAACAGGATATTTGTATGGTTAAAAGGTGAGAAAGGAAATGAGGAAATAAATAGGCCTATGCACTTGTATGCATGGTGGTCTAAAAAGTCAGGTTTATTGCCTGGAATGGCCAAACCCTGAGGGATTTATTCCCATGATTCTGATTCATAAGTTGGCAAGTGAGTGGAGTCATTAATGATGGGACATATATGTGTGACAAATCACCAGCACTGTGCTTTCCTCCTAGGAATAAGCTCCACTCAGGAAGCAGAATGTGCTTGGATGATTACATGGAGCAGTGGGAAAAGAAACCAGGAGTCCCCATCAGTATCAAATGTCTGACCTAAGGACTTGCTGGGTTCTGGGGCCCAAAAGAGTATGATGATGGAGCACAAATGCAGCTTAGACAAGTGCAGTGGACGCAATCATACAGTGCTTGGGTTTGACCAAATATGCCATTGGTTTCTTTGGCGTGGATGGCATATTTGGATTTTCTCACATTTGCCATCTTGTTCAAATAGGCTTTCCATTTAACTTGGAGACTGTAGAGTGACTCCCTGGGTCCTATATATTGTCCTTCTAAAATTGCAATCTAGCTAATTTTCACCCAGAAAGAGATATTTTTCATCTGAGAGGAAAAAATAACCAGAATTCGTCATCTAGAGTAGGCGGTTTGTTTGAATAATTCCTATCCTGGTGGCTTTAACTTTAATGTTGCTCATGGTAACAGAGCTCATTTTGTTATGTGAATTAGAAAAACCTGATATTTAATGCCAGACTTATTGTAATAATTATATCCTACATTATCATTTTATTTGAGATAGATGGTGTGATATCTCAGAATTGGACTTCACCCTCTCCAATATGCCCTGTTTGAATTCTGGGTATTTATTGTGTGCTCATTTTCCCATTTTGCCTACACTCCATAAGTGTCATAGACCGTACAGCAAATCATCACTAATCAGCAATTAATTGGTGAAGTCAATCTGAATTAATGGAATATCTAAATTATGAAATTAAAAAATGTGTAGTTACTTCCCTTGGTAAGCAATCTAGATCAGTTGAACTTATGACTGAGAGTGAAGGAAACCTGGACTGCCTGGCAGAGGACTGAGATGATGAATATCAGTTACAGCATTAGGTCTGTTGGCACCATCAAGGACCATAGCTCATTCTACTAACCCTTTTATCGTAAGTCTTTTATTAGAGACTGTGGCTGGCCACCACCTTGAGTGTTAGTGACAGAATTAATGCACCTTATTTGGGCTGAAGCACATCTGGGTGGTGCAAGGGACGTACTGTAACACATACTATTTTGTGCCCTCTGTCACATCTCCTTGGCCTACTTGATTTTGGCTGCAGCGGACAGTTCCCATGCATGCTGCCAACTTGTCATCTCTGCCACCCACACAGTTTCAGCTCTTCTGCTTTAGGGCTTCCTCTGAAGCTACAGGGGCTTGCTCATTCCATCCAGAGGTACAATGGAGTAAACTCCTTTGAGAGAGTTAGCCAACGGGGATGGGATTTGGTAGGGAAACACCTAAGTTTCTGTCCTTCAGAATGATGATTCTAATCTACTCTTCAGCATTGATTTGGAGAGGATCACCAGAGATTCTGAGCCTCAGTTGCCCACGGAGGTAACCAGATCAAAAGTTTACCCATTATTAGCTTTTTTTCTTTCATTTTTTTAAAAATTTATTTTGGTATCATTAACATACAATTACATGAGCAATATTAATAGTGATGATTAAACTACCCCCTTCATCAGGTCCCCCCCACCGACCCAATCAGAGTCACTGTCCATCAGTGTACTGAGATGAGAATCACTACTTGTCTTCTCTGAGTTGTACAGTCCTCCCCGTGCCCCCCCACCTTATGTCTGCTAATTGTAATGCCCCTTTTACCCTCTTATCCCTCCCTTCCCGCCCTTCTTCCCCAGTCCCTTTCCCTTTGGTAACTATTAGTCCGTTCTTGGGTTCTGTGAGTCTACTGCTGTTTTGTCCCTTCAGTTTTTTTCTTTGTTCTTATACTCCACACATGAGTGACATCATTAGATACTTGTCTTTTTCGGCTTGGCTTATTTCACTGAGCATAATACCCTCTAGCTCCATCCATGTTGTTGCAAATGGCAGGATTTGTTTTTTTCTTGTGGCTGAATAATATTCCATTCTGTATATGTACCACATCTTCTTTATCCATTCATCTACTGATGGGCACTTAGGTTGCTTCCATTTCTTGGCTATTGTAAATAGTGCTACAATAAACATAGGGGTGCATGTGTCTTTTTGAAACTGGGCTGCTGCGTTCTTAGGGTAAATTCCTAGGAGTGGAATTCCTGGGTCAAATGGTATTTCTATTTTGAGTTTTTTGAGGAACCTCCATACTGCTTTCCACAATGGTTGGACTAATTAGCATTCCCACCAGCAGTGTAGGAGGGTTCCCTTTTCTCCACATCCTCGCCAACATTTGTTGTTGTTTGTGTTTTGGATGTTGGCCATCCTCACTGGTGTGAGGTGATATCTCATTGTGATTTTAATTTGCATTTCTCTGATGTTTAGCGAAGTGGAGCATCTTTTCACGTGCCTGTTGGCCATCTGAATTTCTTCTTTAGAGAAGTGTCTATTCATGTCTTCTGCCCATTTCTTAATTGGGTTATTTGCTTTTTGTTTGTTAAGGTGTGTGAGTTCTTTGTATATTTTGGATGTCAACCTTTTATCAGATGCATCATTTATGAATATATTTTCCCATATTGTAGGATGTCTTTTTGTTCTACTGATGGTGTCCTTTGCGGTACAGAAGCTTTTCAACTTGATATAGTCCCATTTGTTCATTTTTGCTTTTGTTTCCCTTGCCCGGGGGGATATGTTCATGAAGAAGTCGCTCATGCTTATGTCCAAGAGATTTTTGCCTATGTTTTTTTCTAAGAGTTTTATGGTTTCATGACTTACATTCAGGTCTTTGATCCACCTTGAGTTTACCTTTGTGTATGGGGCTAGACAGTAGTCCAGTTTCATTCTCTTATATGTAGCTGTCCAGTTTTTCCAACATCAGCTGCTGAAGAGGCTGTCATCTCCCCATTGTATATCCAAGGCTCCTTTATCAAATATTAATTGACTGTAGGTGTTTGGGTTGATGTTTGGATTTTCTATTCTGTTCCACTGGTCTGTGGGTCTGTTTTTGTGCCAGTACCAAATTGTCTTGATTACTGTGGCTTTGTAGTAGAGCTTCAAGTCAGGGAGCGTAATTCCCCCTGTTTGATTCCTCCTTCTCAAGATTGCTTTGGCTCTTTGGGGTCTTTTGTGGTTCCATATGAATTTTAGAATTATTTGTTCCAGTTCATTGAAGAAAGCTGTTGGTAGTTTGATAGGGATTGCATTGAATCTGTAGATTGCTTCAGGTAGTATAGCCATTTTGACAATATTTATTATTCCTAGCCAAGAGCATGGGATGCATTTCAATTTGTTAGTATCCTCTTTAATTTCTCCTAGGAGTGTCTTGTAGTTTTCAGAGTACAGGTCTTTCACTTCCTTCGTTAGGTTTATTCCTAGGTATTTTATTCTTTAAGATGCAATTGTGAATGGAAATGTTTTTCTGATTTCTCTTTCTGTTAGTTCATCGTTAGTGTATAGGAAAGCAACAGATTTCTGTGTGTTAATTTTATATCCTGCAACTTTTCTGAATTCAGATATTAGTTCTAGTAGTTTGGAGCGGAGTCTTTAGGGTTTTTTATGTACAGTATCATGTCATCTGCAAATAGTGACAATTTGACTTCTTCTTTACCAATCTGGATGCCTTGTATGTCTTTGTTTTGTCTGATTGCCATGGCTAGGACCTCCAGTACTATGTTGAATAACAGTGGAGAGAGTGGGCACCCCTGTCTTGTTCCCGATCTTAGATGAAAAGCTTTCAGCTTCTCGCTATTAAGTATGATGTTAGCTGTGGGTTTGTCATATATGGCCTTTATGATGTTGACGTACTTGCCGTCTATACCCATTCTGTTGAGAGTTTTAATCATGAATGGATGCTGAATTTTGTCAAATGCTTTTTCAGCATCTATGGAGATGATCATGTGGTTTTTGTCCTTCTTTTTGTTGATGTGGTGGATGATGTTGATGGATTTTCGAATGTTGTACCATCCTTGCATCCCTGGGATGAATCCCACTTGATCATGGTGTATGATCCTCTTGATGTATTTTTGAATTCAGTTTGCTAATATTTTGTTGAGTATTTTTGCATCTACATTCATCAGGGATATTGGTCTGTAATTTTCTTTTTTGGTGAGGTCTTTGCCCGGTTTTGGTATTAGAGTGATGCTGGCTTCATAGAAAGAGTTTGGAAGTATTCCCTCCTCTTCTATTTTTTGGAAAACTTTAAGGAGAACGGGTGTTATTTCTTCTCTATATGTCTGGTAGAATTCAGAGGTGAATCCTTCAGGTCCTGGGGTTTTGTTCTTGGGTAGTTTTTTGATTACCGATTCAAATTCGTTGCTGGTGATTGGTCTGTTTAGTGTTTCTGTTTCTTGCTTGGTCAGCCTTGGAAGTTTGTATTTTTCTAAGAAGTTGTCCATTTCTTCTATGTTTTCCAATTTGTTAGAATATAGATGCTCATAATATTCTCATAATTCTTTGTATTTCTGTGGGGTGCATTGTTATTTTTCCTTTCTCATTTGTGATTCTGTTTATGTGTGTAGATTCTCTTTTTCTCTTAATGAGTCTGGCTAGGGGTTTATCTATTTTGTTTGTTTTTTCAAAGGACCAGCTCTTGGTTTCATTGATTTTTTCTATTGTTTTATTCTTCTCAATTTTATTTATTTCTTCTCTGATCTTTATTATGTCTCTCCTTCTGGTAACTTTGGGCCTTATTTGTTCTTCTTTTTCCAATTTCAATAATTGTGTGTTTAGACTGTTCATTTGGGAATGTTCTCCCTTCTTAAAGTAGGCCTGGATTGCCATATACTTTCCTCTTAAAACTGCCTTCGCTGCGTCCGACAGAAGTTGTGGCCTTCTGTTGTTGTTGTTATTAGTCTCCATATATTCTTTGATTTCTGTTTTGATTTGGTCGTTAACACATTGATTCATTAGGAGAATGTTGTTAAGTCTCCATGTATTTGTGAGACTTTTTGATTTCTTTCTAAAATTTATTTCTAGTTTTATACCTTTGTGATCTGAGAAGTTGGTTGGTAGGATTTCAATATTTTTGAATTTACTGAGGTTCTTTTTGTGGCCTAGTATGTGGTCTATTCTGGAAAATGTTCCATGTGCACTTGAGAAGAATGTGTATCCTGCTGCTTTTGGGTGCAGAGTTCTGTAGATATCTGTTAGGTCCATCTGTTCTAGTGTGTTGTTCAGTGCCCGTGTGTCTTTACTTATCCTCTGCCTGGTTGATCTATCCTTTGGAGTGAGTGGTATGTTAAAGTCTCCTAAAATAATTGCATTGCTGTCTATTTCCTCCTTCACTTCTGTTAATATTTGTTTCACATATGCTGACGCTCCTGTGTTGTGTGCATATATATTTATAATGGTTATATCTTCTTGTTGGACTGACCCCTTTATCATTATGTAATGTCCGTCTTTCTCGCTTGCTACTTTCTTCGTTTTGAAGTCTATTTTATCTGATACAAGTACTGCAACACCTGCTTTTTTCTCTTTGTTGTTTGTAGGAAATATCTTTTTCCATCCCTTCACTTTTAGTCTGTGTATATCTTTGGGTGTGAAGTGAGTCTCTTGTAAGCAGCATATAGATGGGTCTTGCTTTTTTATCCACTCTGTTACTCTGTGTCTTTTGATTGGCGCATTCAGTCTGTTTGCATTTAGGGTGATTATTGATAGATATGTAGTTATTGCCATTGCTGGCTTTAGATTCGTGGTTACCAAAGGTTCAAGGGTTGCTTCTTTACTATCTAACAATCTGACTTAACTTTCTTGTTAAGTTACTGTAAACAGAGTCTGATATTTTTTTATTTCTCTCCCGTCTTATTTTTCCTCCTCCATTCTTTATATACTAGGTGTTTTATTCTTTGCCTTTAGTTAGTATTTGGATGGTCTGCTTTCTTTGCTATGATTTTATTTTCTCTGGTGACATCTTTTTACCTTAGGGGTGCTTCCCTCTGGAACAGTCGTTTAAGATATCCTGTAGTGGTGGTTTATGAGAGGCAAACTCTCTCAACTTTCCTTTGTCTTGAAATTTTTTAATCCCTCCGTCATATTTAAATGATAATCGTGCTGGATACAATATTCTTGGTTTGAGGCCCTTCTGTTTCATTACGTTAAATATATCATGCCATTCTCTTCTGGCCTGTAAGGTTTCTGTTGAGAAGTCTGATGACATTCTGATGGGTTTTCCTTTGTAGGTGATCTTTTTTGTCTCTCTAGCTGCCTTTAATACTCTGTCTTTATCTTTGATCTTTGCCATCTTAATTATTATGTGTCTTGGTGTTGTCTTCCTTGGGTCCCTTGTGTTGGGACATCTGTGGGCTTCCGTGGACTGCGAGACTATTTCCTTCCCCAGCGTGGGAAAGTTTTCAGCAATTATTTCTTCAAAGACACTTTCTATCCCTTTTTCTCTCTCTTCTTCCTCTGGTACTCTTATAATGCGAATATTGTTCCGTTTGGATTGGTCACACAGTTCTCTTAATATTCTTTCATTCTTAGAGATCCTTTTATCTCTCTCTGCCTCAGCTTTTTGTATTCCTGTTTCCTGTTTTGTATTTCATTGATAGTGTCTTGAACCTCATCCAGTCTGATGTTAAGCCTGTCAATGGCTTGTCTCATTTCTTCTTTGTCTTTCCTCATTTCCTCCCTCAGCTCTTGCACATTTTTCTGTAGACCCGTCAGCATGGCTATGACTTTTATTCTGAATTCTTTTTCAGGAAGACTGTGCATGTCCATTCCTTCATTTTCTCTCTCTGGGGTGGTGTTTGTCTGAAGGTTTGTCTGTATCATATTCTTCTGTCTTCTCATGACTATAGAATTGGTTGTTGGTAGTTGTCACGTATGTCAGCTGGGCTCTTTATGACTTTAAAAAGGAAGAGAAGAAAGGAGAGAAAAGAAAAAAAAATTAAAGAAATACTACTAATAATAAAAAAAGTAAAAAGAGAGAAAAAGGAAAAGAAAGGAAAGAAAAAGAAAAAGCAGCAACACCTAAAAAAAAAAAAACCGCCCACCAGGAGTGGTTTCTGTGTGAATGCTGTAGGTGGTGCTGTTGTTCCACTATTCCAGAGCCGTGGCCATGCCACTCTGCATGGCCCATTAAAGCTGTGGCCAGGGTGAGAATGAATGGGAGGCTGTTGAGCTCTGTGGGAGTCCTAAACATGGCTACCCTTTCCCAGTCGCCCGCTATGGGGTCCGAAGCTCCCCAGGACTCCCCGCCTGCTGGGTTGAGTGTGACGCTGCGATGAGGTTCTCTGCTGGACTCCTGTCTCTTTAAGACTGCTGAAAAACAAAGCGTGCGCTTTTCTACTTTTTTCCCCTTTTTCTTTCTTTCCTCTCGCTTAAGCTGGGCTGTTTATGACTTTAAAAAGGAAAAAGGAAAAAAAAACCTGCCACTGAGAGTGGGTTCTGTGTGAATGCTGTAGGTGGCGCTGTTGCTCCACTATTCCAGAGCCATGGCTGCGCCACTCTGCAAGGCCCTTTATAGCTCTGGCCGGGTTGGGAGCGAATGGGAAGCTGTTGATCTCTGTGGGGGTCTTAAGAGCAGCCACCCTTTCCCAGTCACCAGCTAAGGGGTCCAAAGCTCCCCAGGACTCCCAGCCTGCTGGGCTCAGTGTGCCGGGGCAATCCGGCCCCTCTGCTGAGCTCCTGTCTCTTTAAGACCACTGAGAAAGAGCACGCGTTTTTCTTGCCTTTTTTTTTCCTTTCTTTTTCCTCCCTGGAGCCTGCCGCAGGCAACTGGTGCATTCCCCACTGAGACCCTGCTTCCTCTGTCTCTCCAATCTCTGCTATAACACAGGCTGTGTGTCGGCGCTCCCGGCACAGACTTCCACTCCCTCCCAGCTCTGAATCCTCTCCTCCTGCTGGAGTGCTGGGGGGGAGGAGCACTCGGTCCGCCGGGTCGCGGCTCCGTGTCTTACCTGCCTTGCCCGGTGCCGAGTCCTCTCTCAGGTGTAGCTGCACACTGTGCGCTTTCCTGTGTATTCTGGTCTCTCTTTTAGGAGTAGTTGTATTTGCTGTGTTTTCGTGAATAAATATAATGTTGGGAGGAATTTTTCTGCCGGTCTTTTCACGTCGCCATCTTCCTGGAAGTCCCCTTTTTCTCTTTCTTCATCTCACTCTCCACTCCCACAATCTTGCTTGTAGGAATCACTCCTAAATAAGCTGCTTTTCTAGTGCTTATCTCAGGCTCCACTCATTTATATTTACCAACAAATCATGAATATTTTCTCATGTCCTTAAGTAGTCTGAAAAAGTTTAAAGATTGATTGATTGATTAGTTCATTGGTTTACTGACCGGCCTGTGGTCTTAAAAAATGCTTAACTTGATTTTCAAAGAATTTCTTCACAATAATAAAAAGGTAGAACAACAGCCAACTTTAAATGGAAATATTAAAAATCACATGTTACTGGGGCCCAAACAAATGACATTTAAAAAAACAGTATTTTCAAAATGAAAATGCAAATAAGCTGATTTTCTAGATCCAAGTGCATGAATTTTTCTTGTTTTTCATGTACTATCCATCTACATTTATTTTCTTTGGCTTTCAAAGATTCAGCTGATCCTCAGGCTCTGTTTTGTTCCAGGCTCTTTTGAATGCCTTCCCCACTGTTCTAGGGGGCAGGTGAGTACTCCTGCATTATTCTCTGTGGGAAGAGTTTCCTGCAGCCTGCTGAGAAGTGCTGTTTAGTTGGTGGTGTTTCCACTTCTACCTAGGTCTCACTCATAGTGTCAAGTTGAAAATTACTCCTTAGCTGGAAGTCATCAGTTTAAGAATGTGATATTTCCAGAAAAATTGTTCCCAATACCGCTCTCTCTCTCCTCCTTTCACCCCAGGTCGCCTTACTGCATGCCCACTTTGTGGATTAGAACCTGTCAGTTGCAACAAACTTTGGTGTTCAAGGCCCTTCCTCTCCTCCATAAATCTAGGATTTTACACTCCCTCTCCAACATGTCCTTTTGCATAGATTTTAGTTTTTGTTCGATGAGATTTATCCCAGAGTTGTGTGCTTAACATAGATGTTCTTCGATATATATAAATGTCAGGTACAATTCTAAATGTAAAAAAATAGCTTTAGTAACTTTGTCAGTGAGAGACTAGTCAGGAAAAATGAAAGGAATTTAATAGTGGGTAGTTTAATTAAAATAATTTAATAGAGGGGATTAAATCACAAAGGTGTTAGTAGAACCCAAAAAGCAAAATGGAAAAGCATCCCCAGGGCTGAAGAGACAATGATAAAGAGTGTTAGCAGAGCCCAGGAACCAGGGTCACCCTGGAGGGCTGGAATCATGGCAGGGCTGCCTAGTAACAGCTGGCATCAGGGGAGGACACAGCCACTGTTGGAGATGCCACTCAAAGCAGAGAGAGAATGAGCATGGGAGAAATACATTGCTTTCTTCCTCCTCTTCTTTCTCCAGTTTTTGTCAGAGCTTCCCACTGGTTGAACCTAACCAGAAGCTTAGGAAGTATAATTTGCAAGGTTCAAACCACCATGATAACAGAGCAGAACAAGGGAAACCTGGAGAGTGGATTGAAAAAAATACACAGTGACATTGATAACTTTGTTGAGGCTACCCCAGCTGTGCACATTGTTATCAAAGTGGGGGAGCAGGTGCCTGGCAGTTGAGGGAGATCCTGGTTAGGAAAGCCCCATTCTCTGTAGAATTAAGTACCTAGCAAGTGATGTTCACTGCAGATGGGACAGGAAATAGAATGAATAATCCCTGCATTTACAAAGCTTATACAAACCTATCAGGAGAGTCAGGCAACTAAAATCTGAAATAAATAGCAATATATGTATATCTACACATATACATATATCTGTATGGATATAAAATTTATGTTATATGTGACATATTTGCTATTTATTTTTTATACTTACATGATGCCTTTATATGAATATAATAATACATGATAGAAAATATGTCTTGTTGTATATTTATTATAAATAAGGTAGTGTGGGAAGGGATAGCTGGGAGGCCTAATCTCTTGTGGCAGTCAGGGAAGGCTTCCTGGGGGAAGTAACATTTAAGCATGAGTAGGAGTTAGAAGCACAAAGTGAAGCGTGCAGAAGAGGGATGAGATGAATCCAGAGCAAAGAACAGCATACACACTGTGGATAAGGGAGAGAGGAAATGGTTGTAGGGAGGAGCAGAGAATGTTGCTGGAGATGGAGCTAGGGAGGAAGGCTGGGCAAAGTCACAAAGGACTTTGTAGGTCACACTAAGGATTTGCGACCTTGTCTTAAAGGCAATGGGGGATTCCTGAAGGGACTTAATTAGGGAAATAACAATCAGACTTATGGTTTAGAAAGGTCGTTCCTGACTGGTGGGGAGAGCAGGTAGGGCACAGTGCAATATGGGAAAAGATACTGTTCTAGACCAGTGTAGATAATGCAAATGGGGAAAGTTCCAGAGCTATTTGGAAGGTTGAAACAGCATTGCCTTGATTTTCAACTGATTGGCTCTCTAGTGAGGATGAGAAGAGAGAAGGATTATATTTGGAACCCTGGGTGAATAGCAGTGCCAGCTGTTAAAATGAAGAACCGAGTCAGCAGGGTGATCCGCCTGGTTAAGAATCTGGGACTTGGCAAACTTACTCTGTAAAGGGCCAGATAGAAGGTATTTTTGGTTTTGTGGGCCAAACTGACTCTGTTTGTTAATTACTCAGCTCTGCTGTTGTAGCATGAAGGCAGTGGCGAACAATATATAAACAAGTGGGCATGGCTGCGTTCACATAAAACTTTATTTACAAAAACAGGCAGTGGTCCAGATTTGGCTTGATAGCCATAGTTTGGCCCCCTCTAGTTAAGAAATGAGTTTCCTTTCAGACATCTTTCATTTAAGGGGCTAGAAGACCTTCAGGTTGAAGCGTTGAGTAGGCACTAGGGGTGGGAGGGCACTTCCTCTGTTTATTGTGTCTCCTACCTTGTTTGAAAAACTGTAGCTACAAAATTTCAGAGCTCATCTTCATCTTCATCATGAAGTGGTCATCTTTCTGTGGGTAATTATTTGGAATTTGGGAAGGGACAGAGGAAAGTACCCTATTTTTTATTTGACCCTTTTTGGCCATCTCTGTTTTTCCTTCCAGTCCCATACTAGGTATTTTGATCTATATCATTTGGTGATTGTGTCAATAGTATTTCTGTGTTGATAAACCAGTGTTGTCATCTAACATATATTATTTGTACATTATGTGTGGAACACCAAGACAGTCGCTGGGGATACTGAAAAGAGTAAGAAGGTGCCCACACGAGCAAGGGAAAACCACACTGGAAATTATCCTAGGATGTCATGTGATGAACGTACCAATGGAAGGTTGATCATCATCCTATGAAAGGACATAGTTATTTGGGCATAGGCTGAGTGAGTGAGTGGGAGGTTCCTTGAATGACATGCCTTGAAAGATTAGGTAGGAATTCACCAAGCAAACTGTAATGTTTATGGCAGTGGGAGCAGGGTGGGGTGGTGACAATTCATACAGAATAAGCAACATAGAGGAAGATGTGGAAGTATGAAGGTGCATGGTATATACAAGGGTCTACTGAAACCCTGGCACAACTGGAAGGGCCCAGAATGTTTTTCAGGTGGAAAGGTTTCTGGTATTGGATTTGCATCTGCTCTGCCCTGAGTTGCAGACAGGAAGGGCACTCACCTGGTTGGACAAGGGCTTTGTTAGTGGGACTGGGGCTCTGGAGGCACAGTGGGGCACTTAGTTGGTCCAGGGGCTTGCTGCCATGAGCCTGCTCATCTATATCTGGGAGGCTGAATCATGCCCTGTGTTTCTGGTTGATCTCTTGGAAGCAGGATCCTATGAAGGATTTCAGAGGATTTTAAATGGGGGCTCAGATCTCAGAGCTGTTTTTCAATCTTATCTGCACTTTCCTGTGTAGCCCAGAGATTCAAATACTGTGGCTTCTGTAAACTGTTCCCAACAACTGGAGAAAACAGCTTATTGTAAACACAAGCAAATAAAAAATGACTTTCATGCTGTGATTACTGTTAAGAGATAGATATATTTGTAGGAGGAGCCATCATTTGTAAAAAGATTTCATTGCATTGTATCTGCTCAAAACCGTGTCATTGTCCTATAGCCTGAATTTTTGCTGTGAAGAGTGAAGGAAACGGATAGCAAATAGAAGTCACTGTGCTATGCAGCAAAATTCCTAATCATGCTTTGCATTTCTTCCCTAACTCAGAAGCACTGAGAGAAATAGAACATGCCTCAAGATGGAGCCCTTGAACCACAAAGTTTTGAAGCAAAGTCCGTAAACTCGCACTGAACAAGACATCATGTGTGTGGGGCTGCTATGTACACTGTAGACATATGATGCATATGAAAGCAGGTGAGCCCTAGAGCAACAGGAAAATGCCTCTCCCTACATCAACTCACCCTGGCCCACAAAGCCATGTGCTTTTTGGGCCTAACACACGGGTAGGCATGAACTAATGCACATGTTTGCAAGGCCATTCCCTGTCCTAACTGTACCTCCTCCCGCAACTCCATAGGAACCTGACAGAGTTGCCCCTCCAGCTTTGGTGGGGGATGGTACAGGGCACTGGCTGGTATTACTGGGGGCCCACATGACCCAGGCGAGCAGGTAAGAGTCAGGGCTCCTGGACAGCAGCTCAGGCTGTGCAGAATCTTTGCCTGATTCCTCACATTGTGCTCTTGCCAATGGCTGGAAAAGGGTCCATGGACCTGCCACTGGGATAATTTTCAACTGGGTGGCAATATTCCTCCCAGCATTCCCCCCCCCCCCACTCCCTGCTCCTGTCTATCTTCTACAAGTGGGCCATGAAGGGTCGGGTACCACACTTCCTCTGGCCAGCTGTATATGCTTGTTCAACTTGGCTATTATCAAGAGACATGGGATCCATCATATTATCACAACACAGACTCTGGTTTGGTGATATTCAAACTTGCTAATTATAGTTAGGAGCACTTTCTACAATTTAACCTTTGTCTCTCCTCTCTTTATCTTCCTTTCATACCTGATGTCAGTTTCTATCCCTCAGCCCATATCACGTTTCTCCTTCTTTCTTTTCTTGTTTATTTTCTCCCCCTTTCTCCATATCTTCCACCTGTTTTTTTAAAATCTCTTTTAGCTTTATTCCCTCCTCCAAACCCCATTACAGATATCCCATCCATTTTCCCTTTATTCAATCACTTCATTTCTCCCAGTGGCACTGGAATCTTGCAGATGGAAGGTCCCAGTGGTAGGAGTGCTGGGAGCCCATTTGGTATGAGCCAGGTTCTGCCAATAGCTATTTCACTTTGTATCCTTAGAACAAAGAATAATGGAGTTCAGAGAAGTTACCAGCATGGATCTAGACGTATAGACAGTGTGTAAGTTTCCTCTGGAGCTGAACCTGTGAATTAAATCTTGCCCAGGTTTAAATTCAAGTCTGTGGCTCATTTCCTTTGACATTATGATAACAGGGGAGTCATAGAGTCTCTTCAGGGCTAGTCTAATGGTCTTGACCTTTTGAAGGTTAGGGCCTCTTTTGAGAATCTGCCCTGGAGCTTTTGGACCCTCTTCTCAGAAAAATGCCCATGAACTCAAAGTTTCACTTACAATGTTAAGAAATCCCCTAATGTCCCTTCTTGGGCTCCCCAAGAGCCCTTTGGCTGGAAGTTGGACGATATAAATTCAGACTCCAAAGGAGACCTTGCCCACCTTGCTAGGCAATTGGTGCGATGAGTTATAGGGCTATGAACTGAGGCAGAATTTCATCAGTAGCAGAGCAAAAGGCACCGATGGGAATTTTCTAGATTGAGGAGTTATTGGTCAGGTTCTGTCTGCCCTTCGATTTTCCCACTCTCAGTGAAAGCAAGGAATCTTCACTTCTCAGAGTCTGTCCTTTCCTGGCCATTTGGAAATCCGGATGTTTTAACTGCATAAACTTCCAGCTGGGGCCTGAGCAGTGAGCAGAATGGAATACTCATCATGACATCTGCTGCTTTCTACAGCTTCCTGCTTTAGTTGGCTTCAGATTAATATCTATTTTTTGGGGAGGAGTAGAATAAGGAGGTCACTTTCTTTGTCCAAACTTTCTGACTCAAGGTGACTTTTTCCACATGAAAAATAAATGTGGGAGGGAGGAATCCCATTTATCCACTTTGGAAAATAATTTGTTCCAGCAGTCTGAACTCTAGGGTACATTTTATTTAATCAGTATGGCCCCATGAATTATTACCTCGTGGTTTTATTTTAGTGGTGGTGCTTAGGTTTTGCTTGCATCCTTATTGTAAATTCAGTGCTTTCCAATGAATGCTTCCTTCTTCTGTCAGCCCATTAGGTCTTCCAAGTTTATGAGCAGAATCAGATTTCCAAAGGCAATTTACTCTTTTCCCTGTTCCACTATACATTGTTTAGAATGGTTTTTCTTCAATGAATTTAATTACCACATACATGAGCAGTTTTTGTGTGAAATCCTGATTCAAGGGAGAGGGAGCGAAAGAGCACAACACAAAACCCTTGCTATACCTGGGGTGTGTGTGTGTGTTTGACTTGTGTGGGTGAGAAAGAAAGTCACTGGGTCTAGAGACTGGTCTCTATGCTGGAAGATAGGGATCTGATATGTCCAGTCCAAAGGGAGTGCAGGGAAAGCTCAGGATGTTGCACTGATGGTTGCCCCAGTAACTCCTGACTCATTTGGTGGTGCAGAGATTCCCATTGCTCTCTGGCTGAGAATGCAGCAGGACTGGATGAAGGTCTCCCAGGCTCACAACTCAGCACTGCTGAGGAAGGCAGAAGGTGACAGTGTCTAATGATGTTAAGAGACTTGGGGAACAGTGGAGGAGGAGGAGCAGGTACACAGAGCATGCTTTCTTAAATTTTACAATGCATGGATTATTCATGCTTCACCAAGAGGATGTAATATCCTAGAACTTTTCACAATTGCCCTCAGTTTTTGTCATCAAAACAATTACCGTTTTCTCCTTGAAACTGTCTTCTAACATGACATGTTGTCTAAGGGAATCAGGTGTGCCCAAATCCTGATTGCAAATGCTGGTGTCATGTGAGTCAGTCTGAGCATGGAAAGCAGTGTGGAGAAGGACCTTCTCAGCTAAGAGCAGAACTTTGGGGTCTGAGACTTCTGGACAAAGTGATTTCCAGCAGATTTCAAACTGACAGAGGTGCTATCATGGCTTTGGAAGACTGTCGCTTCTGCTGGAGTATTTCTCTCCAGATATTGTCCCAGTAGTGGGTACCTGTCTTTGGGGCATGAGGAAAGAAGAGGGATAGACCTTCTTAGAATAATAATAAGAAGAAAACTGCAACATAACAGGTCACAAGTTTATGAAACATTTGAAGAAGAGATGGTCTTATTTGAACAGAAGAAAAGGAAATCAAAGACCATGGACAAGAAGGGAGAAATAGGAAAGCAGGACTCAAAATCATTCAGATCTGGCTAAAGTGATCAGATACCTCAAGGTAAAGATCTCTTCTCCAGGACCATCGTCTTCCTAGGGTCATGGGGTCAGATTATAATGAAGGATTCTGGCTTAAATTCTCACCAGGGTCTCTGAGACTTTTTGACCCTTCTCTTCTTCAGCTTCCACTATACTTTCTCATATAAATGTGTTTTTCTGTCTGTCTACAGAGTGGGGAAGACCAAAAGACCAATCATCACCGTTTCTCCTGCATGTCAAGAAAACTCAAGTTTGCTAGAAACAACAATGGAATAGCAAGACCTCTCTTCTCTTCCCTTCCTTTCCCAATTAGTTCTTTATTGTTTTGCCTCAGGAAGCAAGAAACCCTAACAGGGACCCTGGACACCTCCTGAGTCACTCTGAAGATTGGTATTGACCTTCAGAATTTCCCCCCATGAGCAGTGCCTCACTCGCCTGACTTGTCGGTGTCAACAGCAGTGTGTAGATGTAGCAACAGCAGTTTCCACAACCATTTTGTATTAGAGATGATAACTAGGATGAGCATATAATTTATTGTCCAAACTGGAACATGTTTTTTTTGTTGTTGTTTTAAACCTAGACATTGGGAAAGTGTTTTCAAAGGTTTTATTTTGAGATAACTGTAGATTCGCATGTAACTGTAAGAAAAATAGAGATCTCTTATGCCATTGACCCAGTGGTAATGTCTGGCACAACTATAGTGCAATATCACAACCAAGGAGCTGACATTGATACATTCCATTGCCTTACTCAGATTTCTCTAGTTTTACATGAATTTCTCTGTGTGAGTGTTTTGTTCTATGCAATTGTATCACGTTTGTACAATTCTGTGACCACCACAACAGTCAAGATACAGAAGAGTTCCCACACAAGGATCCTTGTGTTGCCCGTTATCACAACCTCCCCCCACCCCCGCCCTGTCCCAAGCCCTGGAAACCACTAATCTGTTCTCAATCTTTGTAATTTTATCATTTCAAAACTGTCATATAAATGGAATCATACAATATGCAACCTTTTGGTATTGCCTTCTTAACCCCCAGCATAATTTCCTTGAGATCCATTCAACTTACTGCAAGTATTAGTAATTTTCCTCCTTTTATACCATTGCATGGTTTGGATATACCACATTTTGCTCATCCATTAATCAGCTGATGAACATTGAGTTGTTTCCAGCTTGGAGCCATTACGAATAAAGATCCTATGACTATTTGAGCATAAGTCTTTGTGTGGACAGAAGCTTTCATTTCACTGGGATAAATACCCGAGAATGTAATATCGAGACTGTATTCTCAGCACATGTTTAGTTTAAAAAGGAACTACCACACTCTTTTCCAGAGTGGCTATACTCTTTTACATTCCCACCAGTAGGATATGAGTGATCCAGTTTCTCTGCATTGTTACCAACATTTGATGTTATCACTTCTTAAATTTTAATAATTCTGATAAATGTGTAGTAATATGCTGCAGAATCCTGCCCACAGCTGCACTTGTTTTGAGGTTGCCCTGTGGACAGTAGGCTCAACTCTCTACCTCTCCACCCAAAATTGGTTTGGATATTGAGACCACACATACAGTAAGAAGGTATGAAAAGAGGGTATTATTCATATAATGGGATTTTTGAGGGGAGAGCAGGGTAGGTACCCAAACTAGTCTGAAATGGCTTGAGTGAAGGGAGGGGCAAGTGGCTTTGGATTTTATATGACTACAGAGTGGGGGTAGGGTGAGGATTCCCATGTGTAGGCAGGGGTTTTCATAGTTTGATCTTCTCTGGAGGTGCCAAGGGAGGGAATGCCCAGGCTTTCTTTGCCCAGATATAGGGCGAAAGGGGAAGGAGATGGATGAAACTTGAAAGCTGTCAGCAGTTAAACATCAACAATGGATTCAGACACTTCATTACAAATTGATTTCGAACCTTTGTCAAAGATTGGTAGGGCATATTTGTGTAGCTCTATTTCTGGTTCCTCTATTCTATTCTACTGACCCGTGTGTCTACTCCTTTGCCAATACTACACAGTCTTGACTACAATAGCTAGATAGCAAGCCTTAGCATGGGGTAGAGTGGTTCCACCCACTTTATTCTTCCTTTTCAAGATTGTTTTAGCTATCCTAGGTTCTGTGTCATTCCATATAAACTTAGAATATGCTTCTTTATGTCTACAAAAGTCTCTGCTGGAACTTTGGTGAATATTGCATTAATCCATAGTTCAATTTAGGGAGAATTCACATTTTTAATATGCTGAGTCTTCCAGCCCAAGAACATAGTATGTCACTTCTTTTATTTAGTTCTTTGATTTCTTTCATCAGCATTTTGTGATTTCCAGGATACAAATGGTATATTTGTTTTTTATATTTAATGTCTAAGTATTTAATTTTCTTTGGAGTAATTATAAATGGTATTATATTTTCAACTTCAGTTGCCACACGTTTGTTGTTAATGTGTAGAATTGAGATTGATTTTTGTGTGTTGATTTTGTATCCTGAGACTTGGATAAATAAACTCAGTTATTATTTCTAAGAGTTTTTATTTCATTAATTCTTTGGGATTTTCTACATAGACAACGTGTCATCTGCAAATAGGGACAGTTTTATTTCTCTGTTTACAACTTGTATACCTTTCATGCCTTTTTTCTTGCCTTATTGCACTGTATAAAACTGTCAGCACTGTGTTGAATAAGAGTGGTGAGAGTAGACATCTTTGCCTTGCTCCTAAACTATACAAAGTGAAATATTTAAAAAGACTATACATAAATCAAGGTAAAAACCTAAAAAATGTTTAAGTAGCCTACTCGAAGGTGAGAAATGAGAAACAGAGGAATGAGAAATACAGGAAATAAAAACCAAATAACAAAATGGCAGTATAAGTCCTAATGTATCAATAATTGACTTAAACGTAAATAATCCAAATGCATCAATTAAAAAACAGAGACTGACAGAGTGAATTACAAAACCCGTGCACTGACTATATGCTGTCAACAAGAAACTCACTTCAAATATGATGACATAGGTGGTTGAGAGTAAAAGGGCAGAAGAAGGTGTGCCATGTAAATATTACCAACAAGAAAAAGACAGAGGTAGATATATTACATATCAGATAAAATAGATTTCAAAGCAAAGAATTGTGCCCTGTGGTAGTGTGTGAGGTTCCTGAGCAGCGTAGAGAGTTCTCACTTTAACATGTGGTTAAATATGAAAGGTGACAGCTCTTTCCAGATGCATGGTAACAATACCATTCTCCCAAGGACAGCCTGCAGTTTGCTTGTGAAACAAATTTCTCTTCGTTTCCGTCAGGTAGGCATTGCTCACCTGTGCTCACAGGTGGTGTGTCAGATGCTGTTGCATCTGCTGGTAAGCTAGTGTATCAGCCACGTGTGTTGTGGCTTATGCCATGGTCAGCAAGATGCCGGTTCAAGGGGTCAGTAGGAAATGTGAGGAACTGTTTGCTAACTATAAGTGAAATGCGTGTGGGAAATGGAGGCTGAGCAGTCCTGTAAAGCACAGAGAAAACAGTCAGAGTGCTCCTGGTACAGTAGTTTCATTATTTATGTTAAGGTGTTAATCTACACTTTGTTTTTCTGTTTGGTAATGACCTTTTATTTTGTAAATAGGCCCTCTGGACAGCAATGAATTTTCAAAGGCAATGGGAACAAGAAAGTACATGTTTTGTGAGTAGTTAGTGAATTTCTATTTTTCTCAAAAAGAAAAGTGTTGGTGAATGAGTAACCTGCACAAAAATGTTTGTCAACATTTACCTTCCAACTTGAAATCATAGTGATATTACTGGCCGTGTGAAAACCAGACCTGAATCCACTCAAAAAATATCAGCATCTATTCCAAAAGTTAGCTGCAGAAGGTGAGTTTATATAGCACTCTGTAAACCCTGGCTTTTCAATTAGATCAAATGATGATTCCTCTAAATTAATTTCACCCATTTTCAATTCCATGTTTTCCAGTGTATGTACGAAGAGCGAAGTGGTAGCTGTTAATGGGTTGGCTCCATTAGCAGAAAAAAATCTTTGCAAACAGCTAAATGATGCCAGTTTTGTATCAGTGACTTTAGATGCTTTACACAGAAAATTGGTTAATTTTAGTAATGGCTTCATTTTTTTCATCAAATTTATGCAAAATATAGCTTTTGGAAGTTCATTTTGTTAAAGGTAAAACATCTGACTTTAATAATGCATATTTATATTTTTTCACTTAAGAAAATCCAATATTGAAGATAAAATTATTTTGTTGTGATGATAATATAAATACAAATGTAGGTGAATATAATTATCTTGGCAAAAAAATGTTCTTACTAAATTAAGAAACCTATGGAGCAAAAATACATTTGGAATTGGCTGTGGAGCATATGTAATTTATAATTCATCACTGCATCTACACTGTGATACTTCATGAATTGAAAGAGAAACTATAGTTGTCAACATTTACAAATATATTTACATATACATATACACATTTAGAATAATTGAATTCCAAACCTTTGTGATAAATCTGAAGTGGAACATAGGAAAGAAAATTTTAGCATGGCAGTATATGATCTTTTTGTTTCTAGTCATAACTCAGATTTTGAAAATGTTTGAGTCTTCATAGAATTATGTCGTTAATTAACTTGAGTGTCCTACAGACTATTGAATATTATTGTAAACAAGTCCTTTAAATTTAGATTGCATGTTTTCAAAATCATTTGGAAATCTTTAATCGAAGTACTCAAGGAATGGAGTACGAAAAACATGTCAGCTTTTGAAGCTCTTAAAAAATTTCAGTTATGAAAACAAAGCTTATATATAGAAAGACATTGAAATTTATCATTTATCATTTCAGAGATTATAGGATGAGAGGCCAAACAGTGCACAAGGTTTGACTTTGACATTCTACAACTGCACTTTGTAATATCTTGACGATGCATCTCTTATTTTTAACTAGAGAAGTTTATAATCTGTACTGGAGTATAAACTTGAGGAAGCCTTGATTTTGCAGTGTTTAAAGTTGGTGAACCTTTCAAAAGCATCATTAATACAGAGAACTTATTTAATGAGTTTTATTTTGTAAGAGTATTTGTTGAAGGACCCTAAATGGAATAAAAAAGTACCCTTAAAAATATTTATACATTTTTCAATAAAAGAATTAGAATTGAGAATTCTCTTTAGTTAGCAGAATTTGCTCCAGATTTATCAGATACCTTAAATCTGTAGGGAGAATATTTTCTCAGTTAAAAATACTATAGTCTTGGGGGGAGACTCGATAATAAAGGTGAATGTAATAACCACATTGTTTTCTTTTTTTTTTTTTTTTTTTTAATAATTTATTTTATTTTAGTATCATTAACCTACAATTACATGGGCAATACCGTGATGATTGAACTCCCCCCATCACCAGGTCCCCCCCACCAACCCCACCACAGTCACTGTCCATCAGCGTAGTGAGATGAGAATCGCTACTTGTCTTCTCTGAGCTGTACAGTACCCCCC
>JAQQAC010016209.1:37020810-37077464 GCA_029783875.1 Phataginus tricuspis
GGGGGGCCAAAGGTACAGTTTTGCAGTTATAAAATAAGTCCTGCGGATATAATGTACAGCATGGTGACTACAGTTAAGAACACTGTACTGCATGTTTGAAAGTTGCTAAGAGTAAATCTTAAAATTCTCATCACAAGAAAAAAATTTTATGACTATGTATGGTGATGGACGTTAACAAGACTTATTGTGATGCTCATTTCTCAATATACACAAATATCAAATCATTATGTTGTACACCTAAAACTAACATAATGTTATATGTCAATTATACCTCAATAACAAATATTTGATTTAATACTATCCTCTTTCACATGCAGTTGCATTTGACTGAGTCTTCTCTTCCAAAATATACCCACAGCATCTTACTAGTAGAGATTGTGTGTGGGGGTGGGGGGTAAAATTGTCTGAATTTCTCTCCTGGTCTTAGTGCATCTCCATATCAATAGGTGTTTCCAAGCGGTGGAGAGAAGTAGTCCATCTCCATATAATAGGTGATTACAAGGGAGAGTGAGGGCATATCTAGACCCTAGAGGTTGGGTGGGGTCCCTTTTTGCAGCCTGGTCATTAGAGACCTGGGCAAGCAGAAGTCGATGACTGCTTGTAAGCAATAAATGAGTTTCTCCCACTTTATTTCTCCCTTTGACTGATTTCAGCTTCAAAGGTAATTTTCCCCAGGCTGGGAACATATTTTCCCCTGGAGTTACAGTGTGTGCTTTCTTTGTTTTCATAGTCACTACAGAACAGACCCATTAAAAACTCCTCAGTTAATTCTTGTCAATTGATGGAATACAAATGTCTAACAATGATTTCATGTAGGTATGAATGCCTGATAGGGTAGATGGAGGGACTGCCAAGGAAATATTCTGAATTTCGGCAATTTGAGACCACCCTTTCATAGGAAATAAAATAATTTGTTCATTATTGTTGTTCTTCTTTGACTATTATCAAAGTTGCATCCATGATCTTCTTTTCCAAGCACAAACCAAAGAAACAAACCTAGCTTCATTCTGGAGTAAGTGTGGAATATGAAGCACCATATTTGAAGATGTGAACTTATTTTACTGAGAGCTGACCCAGCATCCAAGGACTTGATTCCACCCCTTCAAGACCTTTCCCTACATTCTCATACACATTTCACCTTACAAAGGCCCTGGCAATTGCTACCCTCTTTGTTTGTCTATGAATGGATGGGGACTTGGGGCAACGCTGACTTCTTTATCCATGTTTTTCCTGTGTTTCCCAGAGCAAACTCCATGGAACACTAGTTTCTCAAGGTAAAAAAAAAAAAATCCTGTCAAATAAGCTTGGGAAATACTATGTCTTTTATCAGTTCTAGGGGAATCACCAAGCATAGTTGCATATTAAAAGCACTAAGAAATTTTAGCATAAACTGGCTTATCTTTAATTCAGACCTTCCCAAGTTTATTTGAATATGGAACCATTTTTTGAGAGACACTTAAAAAAATCAGAGCTCTGACATCCGGGAATATGGCGTCTTGAACGGACTAGCAGAAAAATTCCTCCCAACATTATATTTATTCACGAAAATACAGCAAATACAACTATCCCTAAAAGAGAGACCAGAATACACAGGAAAGTGCACAGCGTACAGCTACACCTGTGAGAACTTGGCAGCCGGTGAGACGGACGGGCGGCGATCCGGTGGGACCGAGCGCTCTCCCCCCCAGAGCTCCAGCGGCCAGACACGCCGGACAGAGGACTCGGCATCCGGCGAGGCGGGACGGAAACACGATCCAGCGAGACGAGAGCGCCCCTGCACCCCAGCACTCCGACGGGAGTCTCGGCAAGGCGGGTAAGGTACGGAGCCGCGAGCAGACCGAGCGCTCCTCTCCCCCAGCGCTCCGGCGGGAGGAGAGGATTCAGAGCCGGGAGCCAGGGGAAGTCTGCGCCCCGAGCGCCCCTCCACCCCAGCACTCCGGCGGGAGTTCCGGCAAGGCGGGTAAGGTACGGAGCCGCGAGCGGACCGAGCGCCCCTCTCCCCCAGCGCTCCGGCGGGAGGAGAGGATTCAGAGCCAGGAGGGAGTGGAGATCTGCGGTGTAGCGGAGATTGGAGGGACAGAGTGCACAGGGTCCCAGCCGGGAACGTGCAAGTTGCCCGCGGCAGGCTCCGGGAAGGAAAAAGAAAGGAGAAAAAGGGGAAGAAAAGCGCGCGCTCTACCCCAGCGGTCTTAAAGAGACAGGAGCTCAGTAGAGGGGCCGGATAGCCCCGCGAACTGAGCCCAGCACGCTGGGAGTCCTGGGGAGCTTTGGACCCCGTAGCTGGCGACTGGGAAAGAGTGCCCGCCATTGAGACCCTCACGGAGATCAACAGCTTCCCATTGTTTCCAACCCAGCTAGAACTATAGTGGCGCTGGAATAGTGGACCAACAGCGCCACCTACAGCACTCGCGCAGAACCTACGCCCGGTGGCTTTTTTTTGTTTTGTTTTGTTTTTTGTTTTTTCTCCCCTTTCTTTTCCTTTTTTTCTTTCCCTCTCTTTCAACAGCCCCCCATCCATTCTCACCCGGCCACAGATTTAAAGGGCCGTGTGGAGCGACGTGGCCGCGGCTCTGGAATAGCGGAGCAATAGCGCCACCTACAGCATTCGCACAGAAACCACCCCGGTGGACTTTTTGGTGTTTTTTTTTGTTTGTTTGTTTTGTTTTGTTTTGTTTGGTTTTGTTTTATCTTGTTTTGTTTTGTTTTGTTGTTGTTCTTGCTGTTTTCTTTTAGGTGTTGCTGCCTTTTCTTTTTCTTTCTTTTCTTTTCCCTTCTCTCTCTCTCCTTATACTTTTATATTATTAGTAGAAATCTCTTTTTTTTCTTGTCTCTCCTTTCTTATCTCTCCTTGCTACCAACAACCAATTCTACAGTCATGAGAAGACAGAAGAATATGATACAGACAAAGCTTCAGACAAACACCACGCCAGAGAAAGAATCTGGAGAAATGGACATTCACAGTCTTCCAGAAAAAGAATTCAGAATAAAAGTCATAGCCATGCTGACAGATCTACAGAAAAATGTGCAAGAGCTGAGGGAGGAAGTGAGGGAAGTGAGGAAAGACAATGCAGAAATGAAACAAGCCATCGAAGGGCTCAACAGCAGATTGAATCAGGTTCAAGACACGATCAAGGAATTACAAGACAGGGACCAGGAATACAAAGAAGCTGAGGCAGAGAGAGATAGAAGGATCTCTAAGAATGAAAGAATATTAAGAGAACTCTGTGACCAATCGAAGCGTAGCAATATTCGCATTATAGGAGTACCAGAGGAAGAAGAGAGAGAAAAAGGGATAGAAAGTGTCTTTGAAGAAATAATTGCCGAAAACTTCCCCACGCTGGGGAAGGAAATAGTCTCACAGTCCACGGAAGCCCACAGATCTCCCAACACAAGGGACCCAAAGAAGACAACACCAAGACACATAATAATCAAGATGGCAAAGATCAAAGACAAGGACAGAGTATTAAAGGCAGCTAGAGAGAGGAAAAAGATCACCTACAAAGGAAAACCTATCAGACTGTCATCAGACTTCTCAACAGAAACCTTACAGGCCAGAAGAGAATGGCATGATATATTTAACATAATGAAACAGAAGGGCCTCGAACCAAGAATATTGTATCCAGCACGATTATCATTTAAACATGACGGAGGGATTAAACAATTTCAAGACAAAAGAAAGTTGAGAGAGTTTGCCTCCCATAAACCACCACTACAGGATATCTTAAACGGACTGCTCTAGAGGGAAGCACCCCTAAGGCTAAAAAGATGTCACCAGAGAAAATAAAATCATAGCAAAGAAAGCAGACCATCCAAATACCAACTAAAGGCAAAGAATAAAACACCTAATATATAAAGAAAGGAGGAGGAAGAATAGGAAGGGAGAGATAAAGAAACATCAGATGGTGTTCACAATAACTTAACAAGAAAGTTAAGTTAGATTCTCAGATAGTAAAGAAGCAACCCTTGAACCTTTGGTAACCACGAATCTAAAGCCAGCAATGGCAATAAGTACATATCTATCAATAATCACCCTAAATGTAAAAGGACTGAATGCACCAATCAAAAGACACAGAGTAACAGAGTGGATAAAAAAGCAAGACCCATCTATATGCTGCTTACAGGAGACTCACTTCCAAAGATATACACAGACTAAAAGTGAAGGGATGGAAAAAATATTTCAAGCAAATAACAAAGAGAAAAAAGCAGGTGTTGCAGTACTTGTATCAGATAAAATAGACTTCAAAACGAAGAAAGTAGCAAGAGATAAAGACGGACATTACATAATGATAAAGGGGTCAGTCCAACAAGAAGATATAACCATTATAAATATATATGCACCCAACACAGGAGTGTCAGCATATGTGAAACAAATATTTACAGAAGTGAAGGAGGAAACAGACAGCAATGCAATTATTTTAGGAGACTTTAACACGCCACTCACTCCAAAGGATAGATCAACCAGGGAGAGGATAAGTAAAGACACAGAGGCACTGAACAACACACTAGAACAGATGGACCTAACAGATATCTACAGAACTCTGCACCCAAAAGCAGCAGGATACACATTCTTCTCAAGTGCACATGGAACATTTTCCAGAATAGACCACATTCGAGGCCACAAAAAGAACCTCAGTAAATTAAAAAACATTGAAATCCTACCAACCAACTTCTCAGATCACAAAGGTATAAAACTAGAAATAAACTTCAGAAAGAAATCAAAAAGGCTCACAAATACACGGAGACTTAACAACATTCTCCTAATGAATCAATGGGTTAACGACCAAATCAAAACAGAAATCAAAGAATATATGGAGACTAATGACAACAACAACACAAAGCCACAACTTCTGTGGGACGCAGCAAAGGCAGTCTTAAGAGGAAAGTACATTGCAATCCAGGCCCATTTAAAGAAGGAAGAACATTCCCAAATGAACAGTCTAAGGACACAATTATTGAAATTGGAAAAAGACGAACAAATGAGGCCCAAAGTTACCAGAAGGAGAGACATAATAAAGATCAGAGAAGAAATAAATAAAATTGAGAAGAATGAAACAATAGAAAAAATCAATGAAACCAAAAGCTGGTTCTTTGAAAAAATAAACAAAATAGATAAACCCCTAGCCAGACTCATTAAGAGAAAAAGAGAATCTACACACATAAACAGAATCACAAATGAGAAAGGAAAAAAACGACGGACCCCACAGAAATACAAAGAATTATAAGAGAATATTACGAGCATCTATATGCTAACAAGCTCCAAAACCTAGAAGAAATGCATGACTTCTTAGAAAAATGCAACCTTCCAAGACTCACCAAGCAGGAAACAGAAAAACTAAACAGACCAATCACCAGCAACGAAATTGAATCGGTAATCAAAAAAGTACCCAAGAACAAAAGCCCTGGACCTGATGGATTCACCTCTGAATTCTACCAGACATATAGAGAAGAAATAACACCCATTCTCCTTAAAGTTTTCCAAAAAATAGAAGAGGAAGGAATACTTCCAAACTCTTTCTATGAAGCTAGCATCACTCTAATACCAAAACCGGGCAAAGACCTCACTATAAAAGAAAATTACAGACCAATATCCCTGATGAATGTAGATGCAAAAATACTCAACAAAATATTAGCAAACCGAATTCAAAAATACATCAAGAGGATCATACACCATGATCAAGTGGGATTCATCCCAGGGATGCAAGGATGGTACAACATTCGATAATCCATTAACATCATTCATCACATCAATAAAAAGAAGAACAAAAACCACATGATCATCTCCATAGATGCTGAAAAAGCATTTGACAAAATTCAACATCCATTCATGATTAAAACTCTCAACAGAATGGGTATAGACGGCAAGTACCTCAACATCATAAAGGCCATATATGACAAACCCACAGCTAACATCATACTTAACAGCGAGAAGCTGAAAGCTTTTCATCTAAGATCGGGAAGAAGACAGGGGTGCCCACTCTCTCCACTGTTATTCAACATAGTACTGGAGGTCCTAGCCACGGCACGCAGCCAAAGCAAAGGCATACAAGGCATCCGGATTGGTAAAGAAGTCAAATTGTCACTATTTGCAGATGACATGACACTGTACATAAAAAACCCTAAAGACTCCACTCCAAAACTACTAGAACTAATATCTGAATTCAGAAAAGTTGCAGGATATAAAATTAACACACAGAAATATGTTGCTTTCCTATACACTAATGATGAGCTAACAGAAAGAGAAATCAGAAATACAATTCCATTCACAAATGCATCTAAAAGAATAAAATACCTAGGAATAAACCTAACGAAAGAAGTGAAAGACCTGTACTCTGAAAACTACAAGACACTCCTAGGAGAAATTAAGGAAGACACTAACAAATGGAAATGCATCCCATGCTCTTGGCTAGGAAGAATAAATATTGTCAAAACGGCTATACTACCTAAAGTAATCTACAGATTCAACGCAATCCCTATCAAACTACCAACAGCTTTCTTCAATGAACTGGAACAAATAATTCTAAAATTCATATGGAACCAGAAAAGACCGCGAATAGCCAAAACAATCCTGAGAAGGAGGAATCAAATAGGGGGAATTACGCTCCCTGACTTCAAGCTCTACTACAAAGCCACAGTAATCAAGACAATTTGGTACTGGCACAAAAACAGACCCACAGACCAGTGGAACAGAATAGAAAATCCAAACATTAACCCAAACACCTACAGTCAATTAATATTTGATAAAGGAGCCCTGGATATACAATGGGGAGATGACAGCCTCTTCAGCAGCTGGTGTTGGAAAAACTGGACAGCTACATGTAAGAGAATGAAACTGGACTACTGTCTAACCCCATACACAAAGGTAAACTCAAGGTGGATCAAAGACCTGAATGTAAGTCATGAAACCATAAAACTCTTAGAAAAAAACATAGGCAAAAATCTCTTGGACATAAACATGAGTGACTTCTTCATGAACATATCCCCCCGGGCAAGGGAAACAAAAGCAAAAATGAACAAATGGGACTATATCAAGTTGAAAAGCTTCTGTACAGCAAAGGACACCATTAGTAGAACAAAAAGACATCCTACAATATGGGAAAATATATTCATAAATGATGTATCTGATAAGGGGTTGACATCCAAAATATACAAAGAACTCACGCACCTTAACAAACAAAAAGCAAATAACCCAATTAAGAAATGGGCACAGGACATGAATAGACACTTCTCTAAAGAAGAAATTCAGATGGCCAACAGGCACATGAAAAAATGCTCCACATCGCTAATCATCAGAGAAATGCAGATTAAAACCACAATGAGATATCACCTCACACCAGTTAGGATGGCCACCATACAAAAGACAAACAGAAACAAATGTTGGCAAGGATGCTGAGAAAGTGGAACCCTCCTACACTGCTGGTGGGAATGTAAACTAGTTCCACCATTGTGGAAAGCAGTATGGAGGTTCCTCAAAAATCTCAAAATAGAAATACAATTTGACCCAGGAATTCCTCTCCTAGGAATTTACCCTAAGAATGCAGCAGCCCAGTTTGAAAAAGACATATGCACCCCTATGTTTATCGCAGCACTATTTACAAAAGCCAAGAAATGGAAGCAACCTAAGTGTCCATCAGTAGATGAATGGATAACGAAGAGGTGGTACATATACGCAGTGGAATATTATTCAGCCATAAGAAGAAAACAAATCCTACCATTTGCAACAACATGGATGGAGTTAGAGGGTATTATGCTCAGTGAAATAAGCCAGGTGGAAAAAGACAAGTATCAAATGATTTCACTCATATGTGGAGTATAAGAACAAAGAAAAAACTGAAGGAACAAAACAGCAGCAGACTCACAGAACTCAAGAATGGACTAACAGTTACCAAGGGGAAAGGGACTGGGGAGAATGGGTGGGAAGGGAGGGACAAGGGGGAAAAAGGGGGCATTACGATTAGCAGACATAATGTAGAGGGGGCCACGGGGAGGGCCGTACAACAGAGAGAAGACAAGTAGTGATTTTAAAGCATCTTACTACGCTGATGGACAGTGACTGTAATGGGGTATGTGGTGGGGACTTGATGATGGGGGCAGTCTAGTAAACATAATGTTGCTCATGTAATTGTAGATTAATTATACCAAAAGAAAAGAAAACAAAATGCAAAGGATAAAAGAAATAGACTATTAGGAGTCAGAGGGAGGAAATTTCTTTAAGCCAAGATATTTACTGCCTCTCTATAATGGTTGGCACTAGATTAGCTACTACATTCTTCTCTTAAATTAATGTCTCAGTATACACAAACACACACACACACGTATTACACAAATGGTTGCCTGGAAAGTGTACATATGTTGCTAGTGAATAAATAATCATGATCGAAATAAGCTCGTTAATAATGAAAACTTCATTTGTGAACAAATAATTAAAAATCTAAATGAATATCCATATTGTACCAGTGGAGCATCAGTGCAGTGCTAATTGAGATATGTGTATGTAATGACTGAAGATAAACATTAAAGGAATTTCCTTCAAAGCCAGGGACAAGTAGCATCATGAAGTACACGTGTATTTAAGTTTTTCCTCCCGGGGACTTTATGTTTGTACAATCATTGCCTTCAACCATGCTGTGCTGAATATCTTTGCATCCCTTAATCACACTTTGGGTGAATTCCAAAGCTTTCTTGTTATTTCTGGTTACTAAAACCCAGTTCAATCTAGTTAATGCTATATATGCTGCAGTGTTCAGGAGTGAAGTATACTGATGTCTGCAGCTTACTTTGATATGCATCCAACAAATAAGATGAATTGATAAATGACAGAGGGAGGCATAAGTAAAGAATTGAGATAATGCAAACACAGCAACATGATATATGTAGAATCAAGGTGGTGCGTATATGGGTATTGCATAATTCCTTCAACTTTCCTGTTTGTTTAGAAATACTCATAATAAAAAGTTGGAAAAAGTAAGAGACCCCTTTCCTCCAACCCCCACAAAACAACATTCATTCTCAAAAAGCATTAACTTCAAGCTTAATTCAAGTCCCATCTCTTTCTTCTCAGGGGTACCTGAGCCAGGGAACTGTGGCTGCACAAGCTGTTGAAATGTGGGGAGCAAGATAGTTCCAAATTTTCTGCCTGGTAGTTTTCAAAATAGAGCCAGTGAGCTCCCTTATTCTTGCAGTCAAGTTGTGATTAGGTATCCAAATATGGAATATAAAGTGAACAGGGACAGGCCCTACAGTCCGGATTTGGCTCAAAGTGAAATGGAGAAGCAAGTGGAGCTGTAGACCTGACCCGTACTGAGCCTTCTGGAAGGCTGGGCTCTTTGTTTTAAATGGGGACTTAGTCCTGAAGGAATTAAATCTATCTACACCCATACCATTACCAGAAACACTCCACCAAAAATCTCAACCTCAGATAAAAATATAATCCAGTCAAAAAATAACCTCAAACTTCCAGGGACATAATCGTTTCACTAGTTGCTCTTTTGATGAACATGATTTTCTCTTTTCTATTACCATATGAAAAACAAAGTTCTGGATTTTGAAATGTGGACTGATTGACTAACATTTTGGGGGAAATTTTCCAAGGCTGACCCCTTCAGTGTGATGAAGTAGGGAAGTGTCGTGGAGGGGCAAGCCTTTGCCCTACCCCCACGTTCTTTCCTTTTGTCTAGAGTAGGTGTGCCCCTCTGGCCCTTTCGACATACCTACCTCACAGCGCCTTGCCTGTAAGCTGGAGTCTACGCTGCTCTCTTTCCTCAGGTCTGCCTTCCCCGAATCCTAACCCTCTGTTGCCTCTCCACCTCGCATGCCCATTTTCCTCATCCTTGCATTTCCTGTCTGTGATTTAACAGGGGCCTTCTGTGCAAGGTGATACTGAGGCTGATTGTCACACCTCTTCACCACAATCCCTAACAATCTGTAAATCGGTTAATAAAATTTAGTGGATATGTCAGTGTGATGGCTAACTTTAGGTGTCAACTTGGCTAGGCTATGGTGCCCAGTTGTTTGGTCAAACACTTGTGTAGATGTTGGTATGAAAGTGTTTTGTAGCTGTGATTAACATTTCCAATCAGCTGAACTTAAGTAAAGAGAATGACCCTTGTTATGAGGCTGGGCTTCATCCAATCAGTTGAAGGTCTTAAGAGCAAAACTAAGGTTTCTCAGAGGAAAAAGGAATTCTGCCTCAAGCCTGTAACATAACCATCCTGGCAGAGTTTCCAGCGGGCTGGTCTGCCCTATAGATTTCAGACACTAACGCCCACAATTGTGTGAGCCAGTTCCTTAAAATAAATATTTTTCTCTCTCTCTCTTTCCCTTTCCCTCTGCCACCTCACGTTTTTGACTAGTTGGTATCTGTACTACTTCCTACATCTGATGAGCCCACCTTTGAGAGGCTCCTGAGAGAGGCAGACATCTGCTCCAGCACAGACACACAGACATAGGAAATGACAGGTTCTTGAACTCCAAGTGGCAGTGACCATGCAGCCCCAGACACAGGTATCCCCACTTGGGATTTTACCTCCAAAGTCAGTAGCTAATGCCGGCCAGGGCAGTTTAGACCAGAGCATTACAAACTATCTGTGCTGAAGGGCCAGGTTTTAAAAATTTCCAATTTGCTGGGGACTGATATTTTGATAAAAGACCATAAAAATGAGTCACTAGGAGAACAAATAATAAATGAAAAAGTCATAAAAACCAAAGCCCTCAATTATATATATGTTATTAGGTTCTCAAGAGAGAAAATTACTCCATCAAAGTAATATAAAATTTCTAAATGTTTTTTTCAATTTCTGCACTTGGTGCATACTGGTAACAGATATTTTGGGGACCCCTGTAAGTGGCAGTGGCTTCGACTTTATTCTTGGAGGGAGGCAGGGGCAGGAAGCATGACATCTTAAACCAGATCCTTCCTATGGTATGACTTGGCTAGTTCCTGGCTGCTGATCTGCCCTCCTGCCCCCCACCCCCCATTTAATTTTGTTCATTCTCCAAGTTTGGTTTATCCTTTTTTTGTAGATTCTGCAAACTAATATCCTTCCAATAAAATATATCTGAACTAAAACTACCCACAACGTCGTTGGTAGTCTGCAGCCAAGAATCCTGACAAGTGCAAATATTTACCTGTGAGATTATTTTTGAAAGGATTATATGAACTAATGGGAATAAAATGCTTATATGTGGCTGAGAACCCAACAGGGGCTGCATAAGCAATGGGGTAGATAAACCTCATAGTGACCCCCTAATGATTTCCTGCTTCCTGGTGTCCATGCCTTTCTGTAGTCCCTCCCCCTTGAGTGTGGACAGGAACCTGTGACTTGCATCTAATCAATTGAATATGATAAAGGTGATGGGATGTCACTCATGTGATTACATTATATTATATAAGACTCTGTAGGAGCAGATTGGAGCAAAATTCTCCTTGCTGGTTTGATGAAGTAAGCAGTCATGTGAAAAGTCCACATGGGAATTGGCAGAAAGGTGTGCACCTACGATCTGAGGGCAGTCTCCAGCCAATAGTCAGCAAAAAGCTGGGGCCCTTAGTGCTATAGCTAAAAGGAAATGCATTCTGCAAACAATCTGAGGGAACTTGGAAATAAGTCTTTCCCCAGTGGACCTCTGATGAGAAATGAGCCTTGACCAGGACCTTGAATGCAGCCAAAGAGACACCTGAAGCTGTGCATCCAGCTAAGTTGTGGCTGGAATCCTGACCTATGAAAACTGACAAAATGTGTGCTGTTTTTGTTGCTAATTTTGAAGTAATTTGTTAGGCAGTGATAGATAACTAAAACAGGCAGCAATGCTTTTTATTATTTCTTAAAGAAATACTTGTAAAAATTAGCCCCAGCAACTATGGTATACTTGACTAAAAATGGGTGCCACCTTCCCAGGCACCCAGCACAAAACCTTGAAATATGTCAAAGAGTATGAACTGGTACCTTCCAAGGGGGCAGTCAAGACATCAACCCAAGGATGAAGCTCCTTTAGAGTCTCATTTTTTTAAAAAAATTAGAAATAAATGGGATTTGGTTCAATTACTTTGGAAAACTCTTTCACAGTGTCTACTGAAGTTGAAAATATGCCCACATATAATCTTACAATTCTACTCTTGGTTATACACATAGCTCAAATGAGTGCTTCTTTCCACCAAAAGACATGTACAAGAATATTCATAGCCATATTATTCATAACTTCAAACTAGAAATTCCTTAAACAACCATCAACAGCAGACTAGATAAATTATGGTATATTCACAAAATAGAATACCATACAGCAGCAAGAATGACCTTCAACTACATACAACATATGGATGGATCTTACAAACATAATCCTGAGCAAAAGAAGCCAGACACTAAACACAGAGTATGATTCCATTTATATAAAGTTAAAATGTAGGAATAGTGGTTACCCTTGGGAGGTAGCTTCTGGAAGAGGCACAAGAGTGGCTTCCGGAATGTTGGTAATGCTCTGTTTCTTGATCTAGGTGCTGGTTCCATGGACATATTCAGTTTTTGAAAAGTCATTGATCTGTACCATTATGATATATATATTTATCTGTGTGCATGTTATATATACCTCAATAGAGATGTAAAAATGAATGTTGAAATTTGAATGCCACTCTGAAATATGTGCATATCTGTTTAAATGTACAGAGAATGTGTTTCTCCCAAAATCGTCAAGAAAACAGATTCTCAAGGAAGATGTACCACTTTCATTCTGTGGTTTTGCATCAGCTGTGGCTTACTTTCAGGGCTTACTATCCTGGCTGTGATCAAGTAAAACCTTGACCTATGGTTGAGGCTTTAATGTTCAAATTAGGAATGCTGTGGACTGTGCCAGAGATGTTGGGGAGATGTTTCTGGTCTCCTATATTAAACCACATCACAGAGATGACTGCCTCTGTTCCCTGGGGTCTGATTTGCACTGTGTATGGAATACATAATGTTCTCTGGTTGATTTGGTTGGTCTGGCTTATTGATATCAGATCCCTTCCGGTTTAAGTCACGCTAGTCCATCTAGTGACAAGCTGTGACAGAATCATGATCACTTTTGGATGCAACCATCAAGAAAAGGACATGGGAAGGTTTTAATGGCCCAGTCCAAAAGATAAAGTCACCTTATTTATCCATTAGCTCCATGTTTCTTACACATTGTCTATTCCAGGCTGTGTAGTTCTCTGCACCTGTTGTTTTCTTTGCGTGACATTGTTGAGCTGCAAAGAAGCCAAAATACATCTAGACCAGAAGTAAAGTTGTTGAATTAAGGACAACCTCATAGTTTGGTGATGGCAATTTAAGTCATTTCTTCATGGCCTGAACTAGATGCAGTGGAATATTTAGTGTATTTCTGTAAATACAAGCATCCTCAAGGCATCTTTCCACTCATTCACTGGTCTGCAAAATGACTGAGGGTAAGGTTCACTTTATTCATTCTTGAATTTTAAGAGTTTAGTAAGAATAGGGTACATAGTTGGTGTGGGTAAAATTGTAACATTTCCAGATTATCTCACCTGGCTTTAGTGTATTTACATATCCTCAGGGGTGGAGAGAAGTTCATCTCCATGTCAATGGGTAATTACCTGGGCAACCAAGGGCGTGTCTGAACCAGAGAGTTTAAGGGGAGGGGCTGGTTTTGCTTGCCGGCTTGCTTCCTTCCAGAGCAGGGGAGAGAGATGGTGCTGGACTGCAGTTTGTAAGCAATAACTGAGTTTTAAACTTCATTTCTTCCTTTGACTGATTTCCGTTTTTAGAGGTATTTTGTCCTGGGATTTCCTTTCCCCGGACTTACAGTTGGTCAAAGGCAATCCCAGAATTTTCTTATGGAAGGGAGGTTTAGTTGCATTTGAAGGGGGTGAGAAGAGGTTAGGGGACCTGGCTCTGATCCATGTTTGCTTAGTAGTAGGTTTTAGTGAACTAATGTTAATTTGTGCTGACTTTGGTGGGTTCTGATGGGAATGATGGAGCAGACTGGGCTCTTGGCCAAGACACCCTTTGTTGGAGTCAGTATAAGCAAATCATTGACATAGACTGTCTTAGTAATAGTACTTTGGGGCTGTTCTACACACATGCCTTCTAGGGCCTTGCTGTCTCCTGGGAAAGATACTGACATCTACAGTTGCAGTATCAGATCTCTAATACAAGTGTTGCATTGAACTGGGTCCAGATGCAGGGTATTAAATGTATCATAGCTAGTTTAAGCATGAAAGGAAATAAGAAATTTATGAAATACTTAGGAGGTTTGGAGGAGCAGGCTCTAGGCTGAACTTACAGAAGTGATACCTAGAACACCAAAAAACTGGCCCACCAAGGGAGCTGCTACATTTACCAGAGAATAATCAGGAGCTGGGGCATCAGGATGCTGCTGCCCTCTTTTGACTCCAATACCACACCACCTCAGCAGCCTCCTGAGGGGGAGGAAACCATTGCCACCTCTCTTTGCTCATGGACACACTTCCTCAGTTGTGATTCATGCCAACAAAAAGGTGGCTCTATGTCCTGCTTCTAAATCCCCACTAGAGTTGGGGCTGGGCACTGGGACCCCTACTACCATTATGACAGAAAAATCAACTGCCTCCACTACTTACTTTCCAAGAGGAGATTGATCTCCCTCTTATTTCTACTTTCCGGTCCTTACTGAGGTGCATCTAGTTGGCAGATTCCAGGTCACAAGAACAGCCTTAGCTACAAGACAGGTTGGGAAAGGGAATCTTTAGCTTTCTAATCTCTAGCCATCAGTAAGGCATGTTATAAGGCATTGGTTTTCAAACTTGAACATGCAGTAGCATCACTTAGGGGTATATTAAAACAGAAATTATTGGGGCCCACCTTTAGAGTTTCTGTTTCAGTAGGTCTGGGGTGGGGTCCCTGGAGAATTTGCATTTCTAACAGGTTCCCTGGTGGCCATGATGGTGTTAGCCGGAGACCACACTTTAATGACCACTGCTCTGAGGGAATTGGAATGGGTTTGAGAAAACTCATCTACAATATATGTTACAATGTGTATAAGAATCACCTGTGTAGGTTTGTTATGTTAGCAGGTTTTCCAAAATACCCATCCACTAGGTCTCTAGTAGAGGTCAGAGACAGGCACTTTTAACTGGTTCTCCAGGGTATTTTTCTATCAGTGGTTCATGGAGAGCAATCTGAGAAACATTGGCTTGGAGCAGTGGTCTTCACCCTTGGCTTCACATTACTGTGCCCCAAAGAACATTAAAAAGCACTGATGTTCTGGTTCCATTGTCTGAGTTTCTGATTTGTTGGGGGGGTGGGTGGTAAACCCACCAAAACTCTCTGAGTGACTCTAATGTGCAGCCAAGATTGAAAGCTACTGGCCTAGAAGAATCTGTTTATTGAAAGTACTAAGATGGGTCACCTGAAGCTGGCAGGTTGGACTTGGTTCTTTTTTAAGACTAGTCATATTGAAGGCCACTTTTATTTATTTATTTTTATTTTTATCAATTAATTAATTAATATTAGAATATAGTTGATATATAATATTACATTGGTTTTAGATGTACAACATAGTGATTCAACAATTCTTTTCATTACTAAGTACTCATCACAGTAAGTGTAGTTACCCTCTGTCCCTGCACCAAGATATTACAACATTATTGGCTCTATTCCCTTGATTGTACTTCCACTCCTGGGACTAATTTATTCTATAAGTTGAAGTTTATATGGAGGCCACTTTTAGATGCTTAGATGGTCTAAAGTAATTTACCTACATGGATTCCATTGCTCAAAGAAGCATCAGGAGAAAGAGAAAGTCTATTCTTTGCCTTGCCATACTTTTACTAATGGAAATGTTTTCAGTCTCCTGGAAAACCATTTGAATCTTGGTATTTCCAGAGTCATTAGAAGTCTATTGGTTTCATTTAATCATTCAAAATCTTTCAAAGTCTGTTTGCTAACCAAAGAAAAATTCCTTCAAAGAGCTTATAACTTTAGATATATAAGCATGTTATTAAAAGAACTTACAAATATATGTTATAAATCATTAATGAAAGGACAAAAGGCAAATAGAGGGAGGAGGCAGGATGATCCATATAAATCTGGATGAGGTTTTGACCCATGATTAGAGCTTTCTCCATGCTGTTCTAGAAAGATTGAATAAAAAGTTGTACCTTCTTTAAAATTAATCTTTTCTAGCTTGTTTTTAAACTACAAATTCTTCTAGAGTAGGGGTTAAATTTACTTTTTAACTTTGGATCTCTCTATTACCCAATAGAGGGCTGAAGTAGAAGAGGGGGAGGAGGCAACCCCCTTTGTTTAGGTGCCTTTTTCTGAAAAGATGAAAGAGATGGTGGTGTTGACTTCAGTTGGTTATGCCATTGCCACTCACATAAAGGTTGAGAATATTCTACTTCTAAGAAATTATGACCTCTTGATTCTCATTTTATTTCTGGCTTCCTAAACACTAGCTCTTTTCCAAGCAAACTAATACATGAATAATCAACTTGCTGCATGACTAATTTATAATGGCAAATTTTGGCTTTCAGGAAAGGAAGGTTAAGAGAAAGAGAGTGAGAGAGACAGATGATTCATCAATCATTATGAGTGGAGAGAGTAGATTACTAAAGATTTAACCTTTTAACTCGTGGACTTTGGTATTTGAATCATTTGAGGGATGGAAATCTTCCCAAAATAGGCCCTACTTGTCTATGCTTTCCTGGGCCAAAGATACTTGTTTTTAAACTTTCTCCTACCCATGAAACTCATTCCTTCATTCATTTGTTCACCCATCCAACAAATATCAATTGAATATCTACCCTGTGCCAGTATTGTGCTCAGCCCTGGGAGTATGAATGTGCAGAAGACATTGTCTCTGCTTTCTAGGAGCCTGCACCTACCATGCAGTAGATGTGGCTGTAGATGGGTATACTGTGGGGTGACGCTAAGGGCAACTGACTCCAATATGGCTCACAATGGCCTTGCATGAGAAGGTCAATGAAGTCAGCTTTCATTTGGGCCACCTACCCCCTTCTTATTCATACTGAGTAAAATACATCTAGTTGCATGGTCACCTAGGCTGTGTGGTATAATTTGTCTACAAATTAAAGAAACATACTAAAGATTGAAGCAGCTTTTCCCAAGGCATTATCACAAAGGTAAAGAGACTTTTCTTTTCTGTTGCTATTGTGGTTAAAGAGGTCACCTTGGGTGGACCAACTGAATGGCCCTTGGATGGAGCCTGATGGGAGGAGGGTCTCAGCTGAGCCAACTCATTCAAAGTCACACCCTTGTGCCTGTGAATCCAGAGATGTTCAAATTAGCTCATATTTCCAAATGTCACTTTTAGCATGTCTCTAACCTGTACAATAATACCCTTAGAGCAGCAGAGTATATAGCTGGATCTAGAGTTGAACAAATCCAGTGAGACTGACCACCATTAACCCAAGTCACAGGAGACTGAGATACAAAGGAGAATGCAATATGCAATTTATAACGAGAATCTTGAGGACTGCTTTTTCACTGGTTAGTAAATTCTCTCTGAGTGAGAGCTCCAGGGGAAGCCCTGCTGGGAAAAGAAGGCTGCTCCTGGCCAAGTAACAGGGAGAGGGAGGTGTCTGGGTGTTTTTAATAATTGCTAGCATCATATTTAATAGGTAGATGCAGCTATTTCCACCACAGGGAGAGATACTTGCTTCAGGGTCTAGTCACCTATCATGTGCCAGGGCACCTTTTCTTCCTCAACAGTGCTGAATGAACATTGCCAGTTTTGACCCTGAACCTCTTTTTACGGTTTTACGTTTCCATGATGACTACCTCTTTCTGTGGATACTACATTTCCTTTAGCTATTGCCAACCCTGCTACAGTTAAGATTCCCTTCCTGCTTGGTAATCTTTTTTTTTTTTTTTTACATATGATGTGCTAATTTAATTAGTTGAAATGTCAGAGTTCTGGTAGCATCTTTCTGTAGAGTTGCTCTCAGTGTCCCATGTTTTGTTAGCTTCGTGAGACAGCTTGTCATCAGATAACAGAGCAGCTTTGCTACCTCACTAAAGCTTATTTTTCTGAAATAATCTACTTCTGTAAACATTGTTCCAGAGCTTCCTCATGCAACCAGGTTGAAGCTAGTATCCAGCTAAGACCACACTCTCACTTAACTCCTCCTTCCCACTCTGTTCTACTTTGCTCAGTCTCCTTCTCCTGAGAGCATTCCTCCAAAAAATCTCTTGCACAAGAACTCCTGTTTTAGGCTGTGCTTCTTAAGATGAGAACTTTAAGATATTTAAATAACTTAACTTACATATAGGCTGGGGCCAGTTAACATATTTTCAAATTGCAGGTGATTTTCTACAGAATTCTTTGAGTTGCTACTGGTTGTTAGTTGCTTGCTCCATCACTGCACTCAAAGTGGAGGGGTCCAGTGCCTGTGATTTTAAGAGCAAGTGATTATAGATGGCTGATTTTCCCCAGATGAAGTTGTGGACATTCCTTTTTTCCAGTTTGGCTTGTCTGCCTCTATCCAGCCCTGCTCTTTCTCCTCTCTGCATCTACTGTCACTGTAGCACTCCTTCCCAGAGCTTCTCCTATCCCCAGCCATCAATCCCATCATCTTCTCTTTTTCCTGTTGCTCAGACTCCAAACCCAGAAATCATTGATGGTGAGTGGAGAGACATGATCAGAATGACAGTGGGGGGAATATTCTAGTCCCAGCACAGCAACGCTTTCACTCAGATGTAATGTGATCCATCAGCCATTTGTCCAAGGGCTTTCAAAGGAGCTGTGCCTTATCTATGCTGGAACCTTGGAAAACACTCTGGATATCTCTTATGGAATGAGCAGATAGAGAGGGGCCTACAGCCACCTTGACAGTTGAAACACTAACTTTTGTTTCTAAGAGTTTCCAGTTCTTAAAATTCTTTGCTCTCTCTGACTTCAGCTGACCTTGGCTACATCAAGGTGTTGTGAATTGCAACAGGGCCACTACTTGGCCATCAATGCAGGGTAAGCCCCTGTACTGGCAGGGTGTCGCTCTGGTTCCATTGAGCATCTTATGCTTTGGTTTTGGACTTCTAGTTAGAGGTGGGGCAGGCCTGATGTATGTGCACTCAGTGTGGTGCCTTGGTACTGCACCTGTGGCACTGCTTCTCCAAAGCACATTCCAGAAGGTCCCCTTACTTATCTGTCACAGGGCAGGACTCCTCCATTGCTTGGCAGTTAGTTCTGCTAGCTTATTGTAGGTTGCTAGCCTAACAATTTTGCACAAGGCAATCCTGACTATTTTTTTAAAAAAACCTCCTTTTGTTCCTTTCCTCCCTCCAAACTGGGCCTAGACAGGTGTGTTTGAGGAATTTGTCACTGCTATATGACACTGATTGGGGCTCTAGATGTCTTGCTTATGTAGCTGTAATAGAAACAGGATGCAAGTGTTTTCCTGGTTCAGGCCCCACCCCCACCCCCAGGGTCAGGGACTCTTGGTTTGTCCCTATCCCATCTCTAGAGAGAGTCATTCAGGTCTCAGCAGGCCCTGCACAGAACTCAGTGAAAGAGTTCTTTCTTTTGCTGCTTCTTAGTTTAAGTGTCAGAGTCCTTGGGTGCCATGTCTGAAAGCAAGTCTCTGGTCAGATGCCCCCAGGATAACTGGCACCAGTTGGTAGAAGGACACACAGGGATGCCCTCCTGGGGGCAGACTGTGTGGGCTGTGGGCGTCCTGTATGGAAGGCCTGGCTATGTGGGTCCTAGTGTTTAAACAGCATTTAGGTGAAGAGAACCAGTGTTTTCCCTCATTATCATATCAAGGGATTCCTTTAAGAAAACTTCTGGGGATGGGGAAAGGGCCGATTGAGGACAGTTTTCTAAGCCCCTTCCTTATTTTTGCTGCAATAGTGTCTGTCATCTGCGTGTGGGTTTGGGAGGCATACTTGTCAGGAACCACTGGAATTCCATCCCCGCCCCTCACTCCCCAAATCTTGATTCCTGAGATATTCTGCCTTGCCCCCTTATCATGCTCCCGCATTTAAGACTAAGACAGAGGTCCTTCCCTGGAGAAGACTGATATACAGTTCTACCTCATGAAAAGTATATGGATACATGCAGCACTTAAAATGAGAGGGGACGAGAATCAGACTGTGGGAACCCTTGAAAGACAGGAGGAAGAGTGGGAAGTTGGTAGCAAATACATGTATAAGTGAAGCTTTCATGGAAGAATGAAACTACAGACATGGGTATTGCTATGCTTGCACTGTGGCCCTCAAAAATGCCTTCCTTGGTCGAGGTAGTGGAGCACAGTGCCTGTGGACTTTGGAACTAAATGGAAGTAGTCTGAAGCCTGTCTTCCTATTTACCACTGGTGCCGGGACCCAGCACTGAGCATCTCTCAGCCTCAGTGACTTCCTCTATAAACCAGAAACAATAGTACTTCTACTCATCTTGGTGAGGTCTAGCAGAGGGAGTGTGTACAACCTGCCTGGGGGGCAAGGAACTCTCAACAAGTACTTGTTACCTTCCCTTGCCCTTAGCCCACAAGTGTTGCCAGAACAGGAAGTATGCAGTTACTTCCTTTGTACAGCCGAAGGAAGCAAAAACTTCAGCAGATTTGAATTGAAAATTTGAATTTTCCCTGAGTTTTTAGAAGCTTCCTATTTGCCTTTCACAGATTTTTTTTCAATTTCAGAACTTCTAGTAGTTTCTACATATGATTTGATTGTATGAGATTCAACATTACATTTTAGGGCTGTTATGTAATGTGCAATGTATTTTATATATACTTGTATGTTACAATTATTTTTTTCTTTTAATTTTAGAGGATATTTATTTGATTATTAATTTTCAGCTTTATTGAAATATAATTAACATGTAACACTCTGTAGGTTTAAGGTATACGGTGTAATGATTTGATATGTGTATATATTGCTAAATGATCACCACAATGAGGGAAGTTAACACATCCATCACCTCACATATTTACAATGTTTTTTGTGTGGTGAGAACTTAAGATCCACTCTCTTAGCAACTTTCAAATATACAACACAGTATTGTTATTTATAGTCATCATGCTGTATACTATGCCCCAAGCACTTATTTATCTTATAACTGAAAGTTCTTACCTCTTGACCATTTCACCCATTTCCCTCACCCCCTACCTCCCATCTCTGGCAACATCAATTTGTTCTCTTTATCTCTGAGTTTGGTTTTTTCAGATTCCACATGTAAATGAGATCATACAGTGTTTGTCTGTCTGGCAGTTGAGTGCAGGGTTTAAGAAAGAAAGCATTACATCCTCTGTCTTTCACTTACCAGCTATTGAAGCCCTGGGCAAATCACTGATCTTTTAAAATCTCTTTCCTCATTTGTAAAATAGTGGTAGACTCTTAGCCACTTCATTGAGTTATTGTTGTAAAAGTTAATTATACATGAAAGAGTTTAGGAGAGTACCCTGCTCATGGTAAGTTCTTAGTAAATGTTCATTGCTATTACTCCTGTTGTTTTTATATTGAGATGTAATTGACATATAACATTGTGTAAATTTAAGGGGTACAATGTGTTGATTTGATACATTTATATATTGCAATATGGTTACCACCATAGCATTGGCTAACACCTCTGTCCCATTACATAATTATTTCTTTTTTGTGGTGAAAACAATTAAGATCTAGTCCTTCTTAGCAACTTCAAAGTTTATAATACAGTATTGTTGACTATAATCACTAAGCTCTACATTAGATTTCCAGGACTTATTTATCTACCAGTTGCAAGTTTGTACCTTTAAACAACATCTCCCCACTTCCCCCCACCCCCCAAGCCCTGATAACCACTATGCTACTATTTATACAAGTTCAGCTTTTTAAGATTCCACATATAAGTGATATACAGCATTTGTCTTTCTCTGTCTGACTTATCTCACTTAGCACAATGCCGTCAAGTTCCATCCTTGTTGCAAATGGCGGGATTTCCTTCTTTCTCATGGCTGAATAATCTATTGTGTATAGATACAGATGTACATCACATCTTATTTATCCCTTCATCCACTAGTGGACATTTCGATTGTTTCCATATCTTAGCTATGGTGAATAATGCTACAATAAACATGGGAGGGCAGATATCTTCAATATTCTGTTTTCATTTCCTTTGGATATATATACCCAGAAGTGGAATTGCTAGATCAGAGGGTAGTTCTATTTTTTTTTTTTTGAGGAACCACCATACCAATTTTCCACAGTGGCTGTGCCAATTTACATTCCCACCAACAGAGCACAAGGGTTTCCTTTTTTACCACATACTCACCAACACTTGTTATCTCTTGCCATCTTGATTATAGCCATTTTAACAGGTGTGAGGTGATATCTCATTGTGGTTTTGATTTGCATCTCCCTGATGATTAGTGATGTTGAGCATCTTCTCATGTGCCTGTTGGCCATTTGGATGTCTTTGGAAAAATATCTATTTCCTCTACTCCATTTTTTAATCTAAAAATTTGTTTTATCATTATTGAGTTGCATAAGTTCTCATATATTTTGGATATTAACCCCTTGTCTAATATATGATTTTCAAATATTTTCTCCCATTAAATCATTTGCCTGTTCATTTTGTTCATTGTTTCTTTTGCTGTGCAGAAGCTTTTTAGTTTGATGTAGTCCACTTGTTGAAACGTTGATTTTGTTGCTTGTGCTGTTGGTGTCATATCCAAAAGATCCTTTTCAAGGCCAAAGTCAAGGAGCTTCTTACCTATCATTTCTTCTAGGAGTTTTACAATATCAGGCCTTATGTTTAAGTCTTAATCCATTTCAAGATAATTTTTGTTAGTTGTGTGAAAAAGGGATCCAGCTTCAATTTTCTGCATGTTTTTATCCAGTTTTCCAACACCATTTATGAGGAAACTATCCTTTTCCTGTTTTCTGCTCCCTTGTCAAATATTAGTTAAGTGAATATTCAGGGGCTTATATTTTTGGGCTATTTTGTTCCATTATCTATGTGTCTGTATATATACCCATAACATACTTTTTAAATTATTTAGCTTTGTAGTATGCTTTGAAATCAGAAGTGTGATGCCTACAGCTTTGCTTTTCTTTCTCTTGGCTTTTTGGGGGTCTTTGGGCTCCATACAAATTTCAGCGTTGTTTTTTTCTATTTCTGTGAAAAATGCCATTGGAATTTTGATAAGGATTGCAGTGAATCTATAGATGGCTTTGAATAGTATGGGCATTTTGACAATATTAAGTCTTCTGATCCATGAACATGGGATGTCTTTCATCAAAGTCTTGTAGTTTTCGTTGTATAGATCTTTCACTTCCTTGGTTAAATTTATTACTAAGTATTTTATTGTTTCTGATGATGTTGTGAACAGGATAGCTTTATTTTTTTCAAATGTTTCATTGTTAGTGTATAGAAAACAACTCATTTCTATATGTCATTTTTATATCCTGCAACTTTACTAAATCCATTGATTAGTTCCCACAGTTTTTTGGTTGAGTCTTTAGGATTTTTTTATACATAAGATCATATCTGCAAATAATGATAATTTTACTTCTTCCTTTCTGATTTGGATGCCTGTTATTTCTTTGTCTTGCCTAATTACTCTAGCTGGGGTTTCCAGTATTATGTTGAGAAAGAGTAATGAGAATGAGCACCCTTGTCTTGCCCCGGATCTTAGAAGAAACACTGTTAATCTTTCACCATTGAGTATGATGTTAGCTGTTAGTTTACCATATGGGCTTTATTATGTTGAGGTATGTTCCTTCTACAGCTAATTTATTGAGATTGTTATTCCTATTGCTGAAACTTTCCATTCTGCATGTGTTTTCCCTTTAAGCAAACTGAAGTTGTGTCTATTTGACTGAGGAAGGATTGGGGGCAGCTGAAAGTTGTTTGGTGAATGAAACCCATTCACCAAAGCTATTAAGGGTTCCCTGGGCATTAGGACTTGGGCTGGATAGGGACATTTCAGTCTTTAGGTTGCATACAGTTGCATCACTTTCACATACCGAAGACTGAAATTGGGTTTAGTTTCCATGACTTTCTTTTTTATATGGAGTCATACACATTCATCCGTGTGCATGACTCCCAGACTGTTCTGCCAACTGAGTACCCACATCATGAAGCTGGATACAGAGTGAAGCTGCAGCCTGAATTCCAAAAGCAGCAGCCAGCACCCCTTGCATGAAATCAAAAGCTGGAGCTCATTTGCTGAAATAGACTGGCATTCTAGCTTTTCCACCTGCCAATTGTAACACACAATTCATGGTTAAAATTTAGATTTCTCACCAACAGTGCCTAAGGGCCTCTGAGGCTCTCCTAAAATCAGGGGGAAAAAGTGACAGTCTGAGAGCAGCTTGTGCAGGTCCATCATTATTTAATGTCAGCATACTGTTGAACTGCAAGAAATTAGATTATTGGGGCAGGAGAATGTCTACTTCAGGGATTTTGTTCATGCTTTCATTTCAGACAGGGTGGCTCTGTTGGTGCTGGAATTGGAAGGGACAGGAGACAGAAATCTACTATTTTTCTTTATTTGTTCATCTCTGCTCAAGTTTGACTTCACATTTTGTTTCAAAATAAAATTCTCATAAGGGGTTGTGCTCTTCAATTTCATCATGTAGGTGACTCTGAGATCACAGAAATAGGGAGAATGTATGAATTTAACCCACTGCATTGAGGGCTGATACAGGAAGCAATGGTATGACTACTTTTTTCTAGTAGGTACTACTGGCAGAAAGGCCTGGTTTCTTCTTCAAAGGACTGCAACATAAATTGGCCAGAAGGTATTCTTCTTGTAGTGGTGGTGGTAAAAGATTCTGGGTTAAGTAGCTGCCCTGGTATGACTGAGTTTGCCCCTTAAGGATGTTCTATTGTGAAGGGGCTATTGGATTATTCACTGTTATCAGCAGGTGCTGGGGAAGTTACCCAAACTTCTCCACAGTGACAGAGGACGCCTGAGAATGAAATATGACAGGCTTATGGTCTTATGACTTTAACATAGCCCTTTCATGTAATGGTGAAGAGCGTGGGTTGTGGAGAAGATGAACTGAATTTGAATACTGGTGTTACTATTTTCTATCTGTGTGAACTTGGGAGCATTAACCTCTCTGAGTCTTGAATTTTGGATTTCTCATCTGCCAAATAGAGTGTATTAGTCAGGGTTCTCTAGAGAAGCAAAACCAACAGGATAAGTATATTATATATATGTATTCTTCTGGTAGAATTTGTTCAGCTCAGAGTCAGCTAGTCTGTTCTACTCAGGCCTTCCACTATTTGGAAGAGGCCCACCATGTTACGGAGGGCAACCTGCCTTACTCAAAGTCCACCAATTTAAATGTTAATATCATCCAAGAAACACCTTGACAGAAACATCAAGAATAATGTTTGATTAACTATATGGACACTGTGGCCCAGCCAAGTTGACATAAAATTAGTCATCACGTGGGGATAAATACCACTTAACTTTAGGACTGTTCCAAGAGTTAATGAGATAATACATAAAAGCCAAAAGAAGTTGAGCTCTCCACAAACGATGGCTGCAATTACTACTAATACTATTTTCTTAATTGAGCAATTAGTAGCCACAAGATCAAGATAAAAATTGGTATAAACTTTCCGAAGAGAAACTTGACAATATGTACTAAAAATCTTCAAAGATTTGTTCTTCAAAGTGTGCTTCCATAATTAGAGTTCTAGTCAAAGGAAATAATTCAGGATGAGTGCAAAAATCTAATTCTGGGGATACTTATAGCAGTGATATTTATAGTAGAGAAAAATTGGAAAAAGCTGTTTCCAACAATATGAGATTGAATAATAAGCCATGGTATAGGGCACACAATGGTGTATTACGTAACCCTTAAAATGTTGTTCTAGAAGACTTTTTAAATCAGAAACTGTGATATAATGAGAAGTAAAAAAAAAGGACCCAAATCATATGTACAGTTTGAGCTTATGATTGTATTTAAAAGTATATGCATAAAAACAGACTGAAAGGTCATCCTTCAAAATGTAAAAGATCATTATTTCTGGGTGGTGGAATTAAGGGTGATTTTTTAATATTTTTTCTAGATCTGAATTTTCTGATTAAAAAAATGAATGTGTCACAAGTTTATTTTTAAGCAGTTTTATAATGGATTTGTTACGGTAGACATGAGAATGGTCAGAGAGACTTTGGCCAGGTGGTGCTGCTCTGCAAGAAGAGGCAATACCAGGTCAAAAGAAGTTGAATCCTTGGGGTGTATGGCTTCATGTGGAAAGAAAGCCAGCTCCAGTAAGAATTCTCATGGAAAGATGGAACATAGTCTTTTCTTGATTTATTGAAAAACCTTTGTAAGCAGGATCACCTCAGAGGGCTTTTGAGGTACCAAGAGGGTCAGGATTAGAATGAGGCAAGCATGGTACCCAGGGTGCAAAATGTAAGGCAGCACACACTCTCAGGGGCTGACACTGTGCTCGCACTGTGAATAAGTTCTAGAACCTTTTCCAGCACATGCTTGAGTGAATGCTGCCTTACATTCTGCTGCCTGGGTGCCTCACTTGTCTCACTTTAGTCTCTGTCCTGGTGTCAACAAATAACTCCTGATTGCTCCCACAGAAATGTTACTTGCCAAGTTGCAATGGGAACGAGGGGAATGGGTCATCACACTCACAGGTGAATGGGCCTCTGAGAGGTGGGCCCTTCTCTCTCTGCTGCCTATCAATCTAAGTTGTGTTACTAATAATATATAACTAACTATCATTTGTTTTTGTAGTTGGCATATTTGGGTATTTGTAGGGAGTTTGGGCATTGGGAAGGAAAGGAAAGAGTGAAATATTTTACAACAGCCATATAGGTTGGCTATTTGCTATGGCCTTATTAAATTACTCCTAGACTGACTCATTTATCTTGCAGGGCCAGGAAATAGAAACCAGACATTAGGATAAAGACAGCTTTAAAAATTAAGAATCTAATCAATGCTGAGGAAGTTAGCTGCAACAATGGTGAGGATTATAGATTTCTCTGAGCAGATGGAAGAAGTCAGAAAAGGTACTCCTTGAACTCAGAAAAGCTCAACTGTATAAAGAACACAGACATGGAATCCTGGCATAGTAACTGAGAAAGGGCTCGATCTTAAATTCTCCTAAAATTGAATACACTAGAATGTTTCAACTTAATGCACCTGCCTAAATCCATTATACAATTACAATTTTTAAATGGGAATTAAAAGGCTGAATTTTTAGTCCTGTTAGACAAATATTGCAAGTATATAAATACCAAATATGCAGAGATTCCTTAATGCAAAAAATATGAAAACACTAGCTCTTAAAGATTTATGTTTTAATTCTAAATCTTTCAGGGGTAGGTTAAAAGAGGCCTACCCCTGTGGTAGGCAGATTCTAAGATGACCCTCAATGGCCATCACCCTTGTATAACAACCTTTCCTAGAGTGTGGTAGAACTTAAAAATATGATGAAATATCATTCCTGTGATTAGGTTACTAATCAGTTGACTTTGAGATAACCAAAACTGAGATTCCTAGGTGGGCCTGACTTAACCAGGTGAACCTTTAAAAGAAGGGAAAGCATCAGAGAAATGTGCTCCTACTGAAGATATAGTTGACCCTGCCAACATTCAACAAAATACCTCTGGCCTAAGTTGTACAGCCACATGGACTTCAATTATGCCAACAGCTAGTGACCCTGAGCTTTAGATGAGAACCACAGCCATAGATTTTAGCCTGATGAAACCGAGCTAATCTGTGCCTAAACTCCTGATCCACAGAAAGTGCATAATAGAAAACTAATATTCACTCTGTAGTGGATTGAATTGTGTGCACCCACAAGATATGTGGAAGCCCTTACTCTTGGTACCTGTGAATGTGACCTTATTTGGAAATGGGGTCTTTGCAGATGTAATCAAGTTAAGAGAAGGTCATCGTGGATTAGGGTGGGCCCCAACTTTGATGACTGGTGTTCTTTTAAGGAAAGGGAGATTTGGAGACACATTCATGCATAAAGGAAGATGGCCAAATGGAGACGGGAGCAGAAATTGGAACAATATAGCTGAAAGCCCAGGAATGGCAGGGAATGCTGGGAGCCACCAAAAGCTGGAAGAGGCAAAGAAGGATTCTCCCCTAGAGCCTTCAGAGGGAGCACAGCCCTGCCAACATCTTGATTTCAGATTTCTGGCCTCCAGAATTGTGAGAAAATACATTTCTGTTGTTATAAGATACTCAGTTTGTGGTAATTTCTTCTAGCACATGGCTAGATCGCATGTCCAGCTGTCCTTCATCTGGAGGGGCCATTTGACTAATGGATTGTAAGTAGAGGTGTTGTGACACTTCAGACCATGGAATTAAAAGCTGGTGTGCTTTGTCCCAGCTATCCTCTCTTGTTCCATAGCACTCTGAGAGGTCATGTGCGGAAGATGGTAGCCCCATAAGATTAAATGAGCCTGGATCTCCAGCAAGAGAGCTCTGGTCTAGGAACACCTGCATTGGACTTTCCATGAGTGAGAAATAAACTTATATTTGGGCACCCATGATCCAGTCATGTTGATACATAAAATAACCATCACAATCACATTGCTCATTTCCCTGATTTGTGCCTAATTATTACCAAATTCTTCCATCAACTCACAGAATATTGTAATCTCAGGCTGCTCTTTCATAGAATGGGATTTTTAATTTTAATATTTCAAGATAGTTAAAAAATTTTAATATTTCGACATAGTTAAAAAATTTTCATGTTTACTTTTAAATACCTTGAACTTGACAAAATCCTGCATTTTCCACCCTTTTCAACACAGCTCTTACAGATTTTTTTTATTTTCACTTACTTTATTTTATTTTGGTATTGTTAATCTACAATTACATGTGCAACATTATTGTTACTAAACTCCCCACGTCATCAAGTCCCCCCCACATACCCCATTACAGTCATTGTTCATCAGCGTAGTGAGATGCTATAGAATCACTACTTGTCTTCTCTGAATTGTACAGTCTCCCCATGCCCCACTACATTATGTCTGCTAATCGTATTGTCTCTTTATCCCCCTTGCCCTCCCTTCCCACCCATCCCCCAGTCCCTTTCCCTTTGGTAACTGTCAGTCCATTCTTGGGTTCTGTGAGTCTGCTGCTGTTTTGTTCCTTCAGTTTTTTGTTTGTTCTTATACTTCACATATGAGTGAAACCATTTGACACGTGTCTTTTTCCGTCTGACTTATTTCACTGAGCATAATACCCTCCAGCTCCATCCATGTTGTTTCAAATGGTAGGATTTGTTTTCTTCTTATGGCTGAATAATATTCCATTGTGTATATGTACCACATCTTCTTTATCCATTCATCTACTGATGGACACTTAGGTTGCTTCCATATCTTGGCTATTGTAAATAGTGCTGTGATAAACATAGGGGTGCATATGTCTTTTTCAAACTAGGCTGCTGCATTCTTAAGATGAATTCCTAGGAGTGGGATTCCTGGGTCAAATGGTATTTCTATTTTGAGTTTTTTGAGAAACCTCCATACTGCTTTCCACAATGGTTGAACTAATTTGCATTCCCACCAGCAGTGTAAGAGGGTTCCCCTTTCTCCATATCCTTGCCAACATTTGTTGTTGTTTGTCTTTTGGATGTTGGCCATCCTTACTGGTGTGAGGTGATATCTCATTGTGGTTTTAATTTGCATTTCTCTTATGATTAGTGATGTGGAGCATCTTTTCATGTGCCTGTTGGCCATCTGAATTTCTTCTTTGGAGAAGTGTCTATTCAGATCCTCTGCCCATTTTTTAATTGGATTATTTGCTTTTTGTTTGTTGAGGCACATGAGCTCTTTATATATTTTGGATGTCAACCCCTTATAGGATATGTTATTTATGAATATATTCTCCCATACTGTAGGATGTCTTTTTGTTCTTCTGATGGTGTCCTTTGCTGTATAGAAGTTTTTCAGCTTGATATAGTCCCACTTGTTCATTTTTGCTTTTGTTCATGTTCATGAAGAAGTCACTCATGTTTATGTCCAAGAGATTTTTGCTTAACTTTTTCTAAGAGTTTTATGCTTTCATGACTTACATTCAGGTCTTTGATCCATTATGAGTTTACTTTTGTGTATGGGGTTAGAGAGAAATCCAGTTTCATTCTCTTACATGTAGCTGTCCAGTTTTGCCAACACCAGCTGTTGAAGAGGCTGTCATTTCCCCATTGTATATCCATGGCTCCTTTATCATATATTAATTGACCGTATATGTTTTGGTTAATGTCTGGACTCTTTATTCTGTTCCACTGGTCTGGGGGTCTGTTCTTGTGCCAATATCAGATTGTCTTGATTACTGTGGCTTTGTAGTAGAGCTTGAAGTCTGGGAGCCTAATTCCCCCTGTTTTATTATTCCTTTTCAGGATTGCTTTGGCTATTCAGGGTCTTTTCTAGTTCCATATAAGTTTTAGAACTATTTGTTCCTGTTCACTGAACAATGCTGTTGGTATTCTGATAGAAATTGCATTAAATATGTACGTTGCTTTACGTAGTTTAACCATTTTGACAATATTTATTCTCCCTAGCCAAGAGCATGGAAGGAATTTCCATTTGTTAGTGTCCTCTTTAATTTCTCTTAGGAGTGTCTTGTAGTTTTCAGGGTATACATCTTTCACTTCCTTCATTAGGTTTATTCCCAGGTATTTTATACTTTTTGATGCAATTGTGAATGGAATTGTTTTCCTGATTTCTATTTCTGTTAGCTCATCATTAGTGTATAGGAAAGCAATAGATTTCTGTGTATTAATTTTGTATCCTGCAACTTTGCTGAATTCAGATATTAATTCTAGTAGTTTTGGAGTGGAGTCTTTAGGGTTTTTTATGCACAATATCGTGTCATCTGGAAATGGTGACAATTTGACTTCTTCTTTACCAATCTGGATGCCTTATATGTCTTTATTTTGTCTGATTGCCGTGGCTAGGACCTCCAGTACTATGTTGAATAACAGTGGAAAGAGTGGGCATCCCTGTCTTTTTCCCAATCTTAGATGAAAAGCTTTCAGCTTCTCGCTGTTAAGTATGATGTTGGCTGTGTGTTTGTCATATATGGCCTTTATTACGTTGAGGTATTTGCCCTCTATATCCATTTTGTTGAGAGTTTTTATCATGAATGGATGCTGAATTTTGTCAAATGCTTTTTCAGCATCTATGGAGATGATCATGTGGTTTTTGCTCTTCTTTTTGTTGATGTGGCAGATGATGTTGATGGATTATCGAATGTTGTACCATCCTTGCATCCCTGAGATGAATCCCACTTGATCATGGTGTATTATCCTCTTGATGTATTTTTGAATTCGGTTTGCTAATATTTTGTTGGTATTTTTGCATCTGTGTTCATCAGGGATGTTGGTCTGTAATTTTCTTTTTTGGTGGTATCTTTGCCTGGTTTTGATATTAGAGTGATTATGGCTTCATAGAATGAGTTTGGAAGTATTCCCTCCTCTTCTGTTTTTTGAAAAACTTTAAGGAGAATGGGTATTATTTCTTCTCTATATGTCTGGTAAAATTCAGTGGTATATCCATCTGGCCCAGGGATTTTGTTCTTGGGTAGTTTTCTGATTAGCAATTCAACTTTGTTGCTGGTAATTGGTCTGGTTAGGTTTTCTGTGTCTTCCTTGGTCAGTCTTGGAAGGTTGTATTTTTCTAAGAAGTTTCCATTTCTTGTAGGGATTTCCAGCTTGTTAGCATATAGATTTTCATAGTATTCTCTAATAATTCTTTGAATTTCTGTGGGATCCATCATGATTTTTCCTTTCTTATTTCTGATTCTGTTTGTGTGTGTATATTCTCTTTTTCTCTTTATAAGTCTGGCCATGGATTTATCTATTTTGTTTATTTTCTTAAAGAACCAGCTCTTGGTTTCATTGATTTTTTCTATTACTTTGTTCTTCTCAAGTTTATTTATTTCTTCTGTAATGTTTACTATGTCCCTCCTTCTGGTGATTTTGGGCCTCATTTGTTCTTTTTTTTCCAATTTCAATAGTTGTGACTTTAGACTATTCATTTGGGATTGTTCTTCCTTCTTTAAATAGGCCTGGATTGCAATATACTTTCCTCTTAGAACTGCCTTTGCTGTGTCCCATAGAATTTGGGGCTTTGCGCTGTTGTTGTCATTTGTCTCCATATATTGTTTGATCTCTTTTTAAATTTGGTCATTGATCCATTGATTATTTAGGAGCATGTTTTTAAGCCTCCATGTATTTGTGAGCCTTTTTGTTTTCTTTGTACAATTTATTTCTAGTTCTGTACCTTGGTGATCTGAGAAGTTGATTGGTAGAATCACAATATTTTTTAATTTACTGAGGTTCTTTTTGTGGCCTAGTATGTTGTCTGTTCTGGAAAATGTTCCGTGTGCACTTGAGGAGAATGTGTATCCTGCTGCTTTTGGGTGTAGAGTTCTGTAGATGTCTGTTAGGTCCATCTGTTCTAGTTGTTGTTCAGTGCCTCTGTGTCTACTTATTCTCTGTCTGGTTGATCTGTCCTTTGGAGTGAATGGTATGTTGAAGTCTTCTAAAATGAATGCATTGCTTTCTATTTCCTCCTTTAATTCTGTTAGTATTTGTTTCACATATGCTGGCACTCCTGTGTTGGGTGCATATATATTTATAATGGTTATATCTTCTTGTTGGACTGACCCCTTTATCATTATGTAATGTCCTTCTTTATCTCTTGTTACTTTCTTCGTTTTGAAGTCTATTTTGTCTGATACAAGTACTGCAAAACCTTCTTTTTTCTCCTGTTGTTTGCATGAAATATCTTTTTCCATCCCTTCACTTTTACTCTGTGTATATCTTTGGGTTTGAGGTGAGTCTCTTGTAAGCAGCATATAGATGGGTCTTGCTTTTTTATCCATTCTATTACTTTGTGTCTTTTGATTGGTGCATTAAGTCCATTTATATTTAGAGTGATTATCTATAGATATATACTTATCGCCATTGCTGGCTTTAAATTTGTGGTTACCAAAGTTTCAAGGGTAGCTTCTTTACTATCTAACAGCCTAACTTAACTCTCTTGTTAAGCTATTATAAACACAGTCTGATGATTCTTTATTTCTCTCCCTTATTCTTCATCCTCCATTCTTTATATATTAGGTGTTTTATTCTGTACTCTTTTGTGTTTCCTTTGACTGTTTTTGTGGATAGTTGATTTTGTTTTTTGCCTTTCATTGGTATTTGGATGGCCTGCTTTCTTTGATATGATTTTATTTTCTCTGGTGACATCTTTTTAGCCTTAGGAGTGCTTCCATCTAGAGCAGTCCCTTTAAAATATCCTGTAGAGGTGGTTTGTGGGAGGCAAATTCCCTCAACTTTCACTTGTCTGGGAATTGTTTAATCCCTCCCTCAAATTTAAATGATAATCGTGCTGGATATAGTATTCTTGGTTCAAGGCCCTTCTGTTTCATTGCGTTAAATATATCGTGCCATTCTCTTCTGGCCTGTAAGGTTTCTGTTGAGAAGTCTGATGATAATTTGATGGGTTTTCCTTTGTAGGTGATCTTTTTTCTCTCTCTAGCTGCCTTTAATACTCTGTCCTTATCTTTGATCTTTGCCATTTTAATTATTATGTGTCTTGGTGTTGTCTTCCTTGGGTCCCTTGTGTTGGGAGATCTGTGGGCTTCCATGGTCTGAGAGACAATTTCCTGCCCCAGCTTGGGGAAGTTTTCAGCAATTATGTCTTCAAAGACACTTTCTATCCCTTTTTCTCTCTCTTCTTCTGGTACTCCCATAATGCGAATATTGTTCCGTTTGGATTGGTCACACAGTTCTCTTAATATTCTTTCACTCCTAGAGATTCTTTTATCTCTCTCTGCCTCAGCTTCTCTGTACTCCTGTTCTCTGATTTCTATTCCATTAACAGTCTCTTGCACCTCGTCCAGTCTGGTCTTGAGTCCGTCAATCGTTTCATTTCTGTAATGTCTCTCCTGAGTTCCTCCCTTAGCTGTTACATATTTCTCTGTAGGTCCATCAGCATGGTTATGACTTTTATTTTGAATTCTTTTTCAGGAAGATTGTTTAAATCTATCCCACCAGGCCCTCTCTCTGGGGTTCCCTTGATGATCTTTGACTGGACCATATTCTTCTGTCTTTTCATGGTGGTAGAAGTGGTCGCAGGCAGGTGCCACGTGTGTCAGCTGGGAGAACAAAGTCCCTTCCTATTGTTCTTCTCCTAGCCCTTCTCCGTAGCCTGTGCTTGTTACCCACACACTGGGAGGCAGTCTCTGGGATAATCCCCTGAGCTGCCTGTGTGTGGGGTCACCCTCAGCCTAGTCTATAGCACTGCGGGGGTTTGCGGTCTCACTGGGTGCCTTCTGGTTTCCTTGGTGCTTTCCAGCCCTTGTTCTGGGTTCTGGGGTCCTTCCTACTTAGCTGTGTGCCATCCGGAAGTAGATTCTGTGAGGTTACGGTGGGCGTTGCAGCCCCTCCGCTGTTCTTCAGCAGTGGCAGCTCAGCCGGACCGTTTGCGGCGCCAGCCGGGGGGGAGTGAATGGCAGGCTGCTGATCTCTGTGGGAAGCCTCGGCATGGCTGCTTTGCCCGGCTGCCAGCCAGGGGGTCCGAAATTCCCCATGACTCCCAGCCTGCTGGGCTGAGTATGCTGGGACGATTTTGTTCCACTGTTGAGCCCTTGTCTATTTAAGACTTTTAAAAAAAGCGCCCCCTTTTCTTTTGTCCTGGGAAGCCGGCTGAGGGGACCTGCTTGCAGTCTCTGTTGCAGATCCTGCCCTTCCGTTTCTCTAATCTCCGATACACCACACAATGTGTGTCTGTGCTCCCAGTGCATATCACCAGGGTTGGCTATTTGGCAGGCCTGTGCTTCCGCTCCCTCCCTGCTCTGAATCTTTTTCTCCTGCTGGTGCGCTGGGGTCGGGGAGTGCTCAGGTCCCGCTGGTCACAGCTTTGTATCTTACCTGCTTCGTGAGGTGCTGAGTTCTCACAGGTGTAGCTGTAGCCTGGCTGTTGTACTGTATCTTCTGGTCTCTCTTATAGGGATAGTTGTATTTGTTGTATTTTCACAAATATATATGGTTTTGGGAGATTTCTGCTACTGTGCTCATGCCGCCATCTTCCCAGAATTCAGCTCTTACAGATTTTAAGAACACATCTGGAAGAGTTTTTCAAGGCTTTGTCCCTGGTTTTAAGGACATTATACTGATATGTTTGGACATTTAAGAGAACTCTAAGATTCACTATACTTCTAAGTTTAACTTACTATGTGTATAGGAATCAATTAAATGCTGAGAAGATTTTATTTGCTCATCAAATAATTAAGGGGCTTAAAAAGTAAATTGAATTGTTCAATTTATAAGGGTGTTTAGTTAAATGGGACCCATCATCAATCAGTCAAAGGTGTCTGTGTAAGTGATCACTAAGCTTTATTTGATTTATAATAGAATAATAAGATTTGTAGGTTGACGTTAAAAGCTTAAGGAAAAACTAGGTTTGGAGTTTGTAACTTTAATAAAAAACATTTATATTAAGCTGCCTCATTTGATAGCAAATTGTTTTCTGCAAACAAAACAAAATCTTACATTATAGCTTAAAAACAAAATCAAATGAACAAATAAATAAACCGGTTTCCACATGACACAGTAGATAGCTTCTAATCTAGTCTGTATTGGGGAATCAGGTAATCATAATTTTTAGCATTCTGTGTAGAATAGGAGTAATGGGCTCTGGTTAGTGTCTGAGGAGCTCCTCAACAAGGAAAGAGCATGAATTTTAATGCATATAAAAGGTGTAGTGTATTTAGATCACAATGAGTAAAAGGGATATTTGTTAAAAAATCAGATATTCATCCTCTCCCCTGAGATTCTAATCTGCTGGATCTGAGATAGGATTTTGGGATCTGAAGTGTTTAACACAGTGCTTCTCAAATGGTGGCCTGTGGACCAGCAACATGAGCTTGGCTTATATTAAGGTATTTCTATACAGGCAGGCAACATAAACAAAAATAAACAAATGGGGCTGTATCAAACTAGAAAGCATCTACACAGCAAAAGAAAAAAATCAACAGAGTGAAAAGGCAACCTATGGGATGGGAGAAAATATCTGCAAACTATCTACCTGATAGGGAGTTAACCTCCAAAAAATATAAGGAACTTCTTCAATTCAACAGTAAGAAAACTAAAAGCCTGATTAAGAATTGGGTCTAAGGACTTGAATAGACATTTCTCCAAAGAAAACGTATGGGTATAATGTTCAACAGATAGAAGAAAAGACGCTCAAATTCACTAGTCATCGGGATAATACAAATCAAAACCACAAAGAGATACCATTTCACACCTGTCAAGATGGCTATTATCAAAAAACAACAGACAACAAGTGTTAGCAAGGATGTAGAAAAATCGAAACTCCTGCACAGTCTTAGTGGGAATGCAAAATGGTGCAGCAACTATGGAAAACAGTGTAAAGCTTCCTCAAAAATTTAAAGTAGAACTACCATATGATCCAGCAATTCCACTTCTGAGTACTTATCCAAAAGAATTGAAGTCAGGATCTTGAAGAGATACTAGCGCTCCCATGTTCATGGCAGCACTAGTCACAGTAGTGAACAGAGAGAAACAGCCTCAAGGTCCAAAGGGTGAATGGATGAAGAAGATGTGGCATATACATTCATAGAATACTATTCAGCCTTAAAAAAAGAGTGAAATTTTCTAATATGAGATAACATGTGTTAACCTTGAGGACATTATGCTAAGTGAAATAAACCACTCATAACAGAAAAAGACAAATACTATGTGTTTCCACTTATATGAGGTATCTAAAATAGTGAAATTCAGAGAATCAGAGAGTGGAATGGTGGTTGACACAGATTGAGGGGAGCGAGACATGGGAGTTACTAATCAATGGGCATAAAGTTTCAATTAAGCAAGAAGAATAAGTTCTAGTGGTCTGTTGTACAACATTGTACCTAGTCAACAATAATGTAATGTATACTTAAAGTTTTGCTAAGAGTGTGGATGTCATGATAAGTGTTCTTACCACAATAAGATAACATAAAATAAAATAGGAAAAACAGGGGAAAAGATATTTCTTCTAATATTCCCTGACAATATTTGAGTCATTTGTTATTTAGGAATAGCTTCTCTGTTTGCCTGGTTCATGGTTGTCTTCCCTGCTCAGGAATCCCTGCCTACTGCTCCTAGGTTCCCAATGCTGCAGACCCACCATGGCCTTTTATCCTCTTGACACCCACAGTTCTCTGTTTTCAGATTGAATATGAACTAGATGAAGGTCACCCACTGGGCAGAGCCATGATATTTCCTGTCATCACAGTGTAGCTTATTGACTGAGGCAGTTTTGATTTTTCAATGATTTTTTGTGAATTGGTGTAAGTGCACTGTTGTGACATAGATTGTTTACTCAGAGGTCTTTTAAAATGTCTTCTTCATTGTGATATTTATAATTGAAATGGCCATGCACAGGAATGTATCTATTGTACATGCCTGCAAAATGTAAGGATAGGAAGTACAGTGAGGTGTTAGAGATAAATCTTGGAAATGCCACTGTTACCTGGTAATTCATAACTGTGCAGATGATGAAGGAGTCACAAGTAATTTTACTAGAAGAATCATTTTGCAGCATTGCCATTGACTTCCTCCACGGGCTCCTTGAGCAGGAAAACTGCACTCACAAGGGTAGGCCTGCCCCTAATATTTGCAAGGCTTGAGGCAAGAGTACCCATGAAGCCCATGTCTGTGCAGCCCCTTCCCCCTTTTCTTTCTACCTCTGGCTTTGTCCTGAACCACTAGGGGCCTTGGGTGGCTATTCTAGCCCAGTAACTAAGTTTCATCTACTGTCACACCCATTTTACCCCAGTCACCAGCACCCCCCATCACAGTCTACTCTTAAAAGGATGATCTCAGGGACAGGCCTGTGTGATCTTGGAAGTGCTTGGGTTCCTCTGGGCAAGGAACTCTGGGGTCCTTCAACCCAGAGCTTGACCTAAAAGAGGGGCTATGGGCTTTCAGTGGACACGTCCCCTTGGATCTGTAGATCTTGTTTCATGTGGAGGGCACAGCTGGAGGAAATCTAGAGTAGGGCTTTCTAAACTTTAAAGTCTAAAGGTGAGGGGCCCTGGCTGCCCAGGTCTAAGGGCAGTACTGATTATGGGATCCAAAGATAGAGAATATCTAATTGTCAGCAAGGATTTATTATGATTGCTGGAAGTCCCCCAGCTCCTTAAGGTACTCTGCCTTGTATTATTTCTTACCATCAATCGGTATATTGGCCACAATCAGTTAGTGGGAAACCCTAAATCATCATGCTCCATCTCTCTTCTCTTATTCCAACCACACCCTTCTCCTGAAATCTCCCTATAGCAATTCTGTTTTTCTGTTATTTATGATTGGCAATCATTAAACAACTGTTAAGATTTAAGATGTCTCAAAATTCTTTGGGATTTTGAAATGTTCTGTGGGGTAAAAAAGAGTTTAGTGGTTAAATAAGTTCAGGAAATGCACATATGCCATCTCCACAGCCTGGTGACTTACAATGCAGCTTGGCCTATTAAAGGCTCTGAGAATTCCTGCAGTAAAGAAACCTGTTTAACTTTAACTCTTTGGTTCCCATATGTATTGACAATAGACAACCTGCTCCTTTTATTCCAAATAATGCTTGTTGATAATTTCTGCCTTGCAGAATAAAACTAAGGCATTTATCCATTTTTATACCTATTTATTATCCCAAAGACTGAACTAGAAATACAAAAGGAAACAAAGTAAGACCTTTGGGGAGCTATTAATCATTTTACCAGTGACTTCAAATGTGGATTTGAATTCAATTTGGAAAAAGCTCGGTATTGTTTAGAAACCTTAGTTCAGTTATTACTTGGGGTCAGTTGCTATTCAGATGGCTGGAAAAAAACACATGAGTGTCAGGGTGTGCATGATGCTAATTATATTTTCCAATGTGGTCTGTCTGTGAAAAGTGTCTAGAATCAGAGCTCCCTTTATCTTGAATCTGGTGTAGGCCATCCCAAATCCCCAGGGGAACTTTGGCTGATATGGCCTAGCACTACTTCCTAAGATTGGTTGGAGGGCTAATGTGGCCCACTGTGACTTCCCAGGTTACTCGGGGCTGATGTGATTTGTCCCAACCTGCCAGCATACCTTGAGGCTTCTGTAACCTATCATTATTTCCAAGGGTACTTTGTAGGCTGTCATTGATTAATGATCTTCCAGAGGCCTGCCCAATCCAAGGATCAATAAAGCATTAGACTTTGGCTGCTTAGAACCTTTGCTTTCATTCTGGGGGCACAGGCTTTTTTGGGAGAGTTTCAGAGCTTCGTGTACATTCACATCCTAGTTTTTATCTCATCACTTGCCTGCCATGATCACGAATGTGTGATGTGACTTGACATGAAATGAAAACTGCTTGTCTCCTTAGGAGTTTTTAGGTATAACTCCTGATGAAAGCAGAGAAAGGACTGCATGGTCCCTCAGCAGCTCTTCAGTAACAGATGCTATTTGTGCCACATCGGTGTTTCTTCCACACTCACCTCTACCTAGCAAAGGCTGCTTAATATGAACACCTGTGACTGCCCGAGGGCTCTTTTTCCCCTTTGGCTAGGGGAGTGTGCTCAGCCCGCACACATAGTAAGCAGTAAGTGCCAGGGAGTTCATGTTTCCAGAAGCAGTTTTCAACCAATGACCATGGGGAGTTAGCAAATAAATACTCCAGCTTTCTCACCCTTCGTTGTGATAACTCTTAGGTGTGTTCTTCACTGTCTTCCTCAGTTATGCACTAGAACTGACCGCCAATTGCCACACTGGTAACTAGCTTAAAATACATTCTTTATTGCCTGCATTCACTTTTACTCTAATTTCTCTACTCCCCTACTAGTGTTTCCTGATAGTGCCTCCCTGCAAAAAAATGCCTACTCTGAAATACTTGTCTAAAGTCTTCTTATTGAAGAAACCTAAACCAAGCCGGTGATTCCAATATATTTAGTCTTTAAGTTTGCTGATGGAGGCTAGAGACACTTCCCTGACTCATGACCATCATGTGGCACCAATTGTTTGGAAAATGTTATAGCCCATTTTTAATGTGTTAGTTTAAATTTGAGAAAAAAAAAATTCAGACTCTACTAGTAGAGTCAAGAAATAAATCAAGAAAGAAAAACGTGTATTGATAGTAGGAGTTGGAAAATAAAAACATTTGGTCTAAAACCTTATCTGTCAATCTTCTTTTGACCTAAATCTGGCTGGTACATTATAATTGTAAAAATGATTTTTTAAAGGTATTATTGATATACAATCTTAGGAAGGTTTCACGTGAGCAACATTGTGGTTACAACATTCACCCCTATTATCAAGTCCCCACCAAATACCCTGTTGCAGTCACTGTCCATCAGTGTAGTAAGATGCCACAGAGTCACTACTTGTCCTCCTTGTGCTAAACTGCCTTCCCCGTGACCCCCCTACATTATGTGTGCTAATCATAATGCTCCTTAATCCCCTTCTCCCTCCCTCCCCTCCCCAACCCCTTCTCTTTGGTAACTGCTAGTCTCTTCTTGGAATCTGTAAGTCTGCTGCTGTTTTGTTCTTTCAGTTTTGCTTTGTTGTTATACTCCACAAATGAGTGAAATCATTTGGTACTTGTCTTTCTCCACCTGGCTTATTTCACTGAGCATAATACCCTCTCGCTCCATCCATGTTGCAAATGGTAGGAATTTTTTTCTTCTTATGGGTGAATAATATTCCATTGTGTATATGTACCACCTCTTCTTTATCCATTCATCTACTGATGGACACTTAGGTTGCTTCCATATCTTGGCTATTGTAAATAATGCTGCAATAACCATAGGGGTGCATATGTCTTCTCAAATCAGGGATCTTGTTTTCTTTGGGTAAATTCCTAGGAGTGGAATTCCTGGGTCAAATGGCATTTCTATTTTTGGTTTTTTGGGGAACCTCCATATTGCTTTCCACATGGTTGAACTACTTTACATTCCCACCAGCAGTGTAAGAGGGTTCCCCTTTCTCTGCATCCTTGCCAGCATTTGTTGTTCCTTATCTTGTCGAATCTGGCCATCCTAACTGGTGTGAAGTGATATTGTGGTTTTAATTTGCATTTCCCTGATAATTAGCAATGTGGAGCATCTTTTCATGTGCCTGTTGGCCATCTGGATTTCTTCTGGAATGAATTGTTTGTTCATATCCTCCACCCATTTTTTAATAGGGTTTTTTGTTTTCTGGTTGTTGAGGCAAGTGAGTTCTTTATATATTTTGGATGTTAACCCCTTGTCGGATATGTAGTTTACAAATATATTCTCCTATACTGTAGGATGCCTTTTTGTTCTGCTGATGGTGTCCTTTGCTGTACAGAAGCTTTTTAGTTTGATGTAATCCCATGTGCTCATTTTTGCTTTTGTTTCCCTTGCTTGAGGAGATGCATTCAGGAAAAAGTTGCTCATGTTTAATTCAGGAGATTTTTGCCTATATTGTCTTCTAAGAGTTTTATGGTTTCATGACTTACATTCAGGTCTTTGATTCATTTTGAGTTCACTTTTGTGTATGGGGTTAGACAGTAGTCCAGTTTCATTCTCTTACATGTAGCTGTCCAGTTTTGCCATCACCAGGTGTTGAAGAGGCTGTCATTTCCCCATTGTATATCCACGGCACCTATATCATATATTAATTGACCATATATGGTTGGGTTTATAGCTGGGCTTTCTAGCCTGTTCCATTAGTCTGTGGGTCTGTTCTTGTGCCAGTACGAAATTGTCTTGATTACCATGGTTTTGTAGAAGAGCTTGAAGTCAAGGAGCATAATCCCCCCATCTTTATTCTTCCTTCTCAGGATTGCTTTGGCTATTTGGGGTCTTTTGTGGTTGCATATGAATTTTAGAACTATTTGTTTTAGCTCGTTGAAGAATGCTGTTGGTATTTTGATAGGGACTGCATTGAATCTGTAGATTGTTTCAGGCAGGATGGCCATTTTGACAATATTAATTCTTCCTATCCATGAACAAAGGATGTTATCTCCATTTATTGGTGTCTTCAATTTCTGTCGTGAGTGTCTCAAAAATGATTTTTTTTTGTTGTGTACATTTCTGTATACGTTATTAAGAAATGAAAAGGCTGAAAGTGGCCATAATGAAAAGGGGAAGTATCTTGAGCCTCAATGTGGTAGGTAGTTCCTAAGATAGTCCCCAAATATTCCCATCTCTTCATATTCATGGCCTTGTATAATCCCCTTCCTTTGAGTAGTTTGCTTCAGTGGACTAGCTCAACTATGAGGGGATGTCACTTCTGCGATGAGGCTGTAAGATTCATCTTGCTATCCATACTCTCTCCTTTGCTTTCTTTGATGAAACAAGCTGCCTTGTTTAGGAGGCCCATGTGACAAGGAACTGAGGGTGACCCCTGGCTGACAGCCAACAAAGAACTGGTATACTGAGTTCAACAATCCAAAAGGAGGTGAATCCTGTCCACAATCATGTAGTGACATTGGAATTAGAACCTTCCCTAGCTGGACTTTCAGATGAGACTCCAGCCCTGGATGACACCTTGACTGCATAGGACATCCTGAGGCAGAGGACCCACTGAACACTCAGATTCCTGATACACAGAAAGTATGAGATAATAAATGTGTGTTGTTTTAAGCTACAAATTCACATGGTAATTTATCATGCAACAATAGTTAACTAATATACTCAGCATAAAAATATATGCAATAGTTGAGTATTTGCACTTTCTTATTAATTCTGTCTCAGGGCAAATATTTGGGGTGTAGAAGAAAAATTCAGGCTCTAACAGGGTCAAAGTCACCCTGAATATTGAATCAAATTGGCCATGGTAGTGATGGGTTATGCTTAAATTTCAGGCTTGAACTCCTGCTGTTGTCAAAAGAAAAGGAAGACACCTTCTCTTTGAAAGTCTACCTGACTAATATTCTTTGTTTAAAAATGGCCACTCATAGATTAGTTTCTGAGTATATTTTCTACCAATGATTTTAAGTCATCTTAAGCATATGCAAGTCTCTTAGCAACAGAAGATGCTCCCAAATGAGAAAACATCATGAGCCAACTCCCCTATAAGCATACACTTTATTTTTTTTTAAAGATTTAAAATGAATTCATCTTGAGGTAATGGAGCAGCATGTATACATCTATTAGCTGTTCAAATAAGTTCAGTTGTTCCAAGTTTACATCTTCTGCTTCTAGGATAAATATATTTTAAAAATCTACACAGTAAAATGTGAAAAACAGTTTCCTCAGGATCAACATGTCTGCTTGGAGAGAAGTCGCATTTCTTGTAAAACAATGCAACATAATGGACGGCAGTGGAGTGAGGCCAGCTGGTTTTAATATCAAGCTGATAGTTGAATGTAGTATAGCATAACGCTCAAGGAGATATAGAAAACTACTGGTTGACAACTTAACAAAATGCAGAGTGCTCTCCACAGTATTTTGGAGCCTCAGAAATAGTTACCTTTTACATAGCTTTGCTTTAGGCTTAGTATTTTTTGTCTGTTGTGGGTGAATTCCACAGGCTAATATTAGAGTGAAATTGCTTCATAACTAGGCCCTTTGGCTCCCTTACTTACTAGGCTAGAAGTTTCTGAGTTGGAGTACATGAGATGATCCACTAGGGTATGGGAAGAAAATATTGGATTTTTTTCTTTAAAAAAATAAATAAATTAAGCATTATCAGCAGTTCATGTTGGGACTATCACTGATGGCTTCACTCCGTCCATCTGCATAGAAAGCTGTTGTGTGTATGCACAGGACTCATAATTTCCTGAGAGAAAACAGGGAGCCCATAACGCAGACAGGTTGAAAGAGATCCTCTCACCATTTGTTGGTTCTATTCCAGGGTACTGAAGTTTATGTGAGCCTGGTTAAGTGGATTTGACTGCTGGGTTATATTTTCTTGCAAAGTAGAAATTACTATTGCAATTATGTATTGAAATGAAGTGAGTGACCTTGAAAATCTTTTCTAGCATATACAAGTTCACTGACTATCCCAAGGCAAAATATGAAAAAGAGCTGTTGAACTTATTTTTACTCTTATTTTTCCAGTTTCTTAATGTTGAAGCTTAGATTACTGATTTGAGACCCCTCTCCTTTACTAATACATCCATTTAATGCTATACATTTCTCTCTAATTAGAGATAATTGTGGGCAGCATATAGGTGGGTTTTGTTTTTTTAATCCAATCTAGCAATCGTCTTTTGATTGGTGTGTTGACTGTTTCAGCTGCATCTCACCAATTTTGTTATGGCATATTTTCATTTTTGGCTCAGTTCAAAATACAGTTAACCCTTGAACAATGTGGGGGTTGAGGCACCGACCCCCATACAGTTGAAAACCTATGTGTAACTAATTTTTGACTCTGATACCCTTAATAATATCTTACTGTTGACTGGAATCCTTACTGATAACATAAGAAGTTGAGATATGTTAACTTATACTTTGTATGTTATATGTATTGTATACTGTATTCTTACAACAAAATAAGCTAAAGAAAATGGTTTCCAAATTGTTGGAAATCTCTAAAAAATTTTCCAATGCATTTATCAAAATAAATCCACATATAAGTGGACCTGCACAGTTTAAACCAGTGTTCAAGGGTCAGCTGTATTTTCTTATCATCCTTGGAACTTCCTCTTTGACCCATGGATTACTAAGCATTTGGGTATTTTCAAGATGTCTTTCTGTATTTAATTTCCAGTTTAATTCTGTTATTGTCAGTATGTCAGAGAACATACTTTGTATCATTTTAATTCTTTTCAGTTTGCTAAGGTTTGTTTTATTACTCAGGGTGTAGTCTACATCAGTGAATATTAGATATGCACTTGAAAAGCAGTGAACATTTTGCTGTTGTTAAATGAAGTTTTCTGTAAATAAATGTCAGCTAGGTCCAGGAGATTGATAATTTTGTTCAGTTCTTTTATATCCCTCAGGGTTTCTGTACACTTGATCTATCAGATACTAAGAGAAAGTGCTGAAAAATTTCCATCTGTGATAGTGAATTTATTCATTTCTTCTTTCAATTCCATCAGATTTTGCTTCATAGATTTTGAAGCTCTGTTTGGTACATGTTTAGAATTCTTATGTCCAGTAAAAAGTGGATTGACCTTTTTACATTATATAATGTCACTTTTTATGCCTGGTAATTTTCCTTGCTTTTAAATTTACTTTGTCTGATATCAACATAGAATTTTTATACTGTGAATAAGTAAAAAAGAAATTTAAAAAATATTTTATGTTACATCATCTTAAATTTCTGTTTCATGTATGTTATACAATGTATATTATACTTAAGTAGAATTGTAGTTGTATGATATATGTAAAATATAAGTAATATATAAGTACAATAGTGTTTGCAGGTGTATTACTTACAAGTTTGGAGATAATTTTTCTAAGCTGCATAACCCAAAGTGTATTGCAACTTGCACTGTTTTCACAGAATGTAAATAGATATTATGAATAAATAAAAATAATAATGAAAAATTTCATAGTCTTATAAGGGTAGGAAATGCTGAAGTAAGCAGACCTGAGTTTCTTTGCTGCCTTTAACATGCTAATATGTATGATGACTCTCCAAGAGGGGCACAGTATGCAGTATTCCCCAAGTGCTGGTTCTTAAAAGAGGTTTGTTAGCTTTATTTTGGGGTCAGACTGTGCATCTCACAGTAGTCAGACTTGTGGTAAAAGTACCACATTTGGCTCCTTTTATGTTTGTAATATCTTGCTAACATCAAGTTACTAGTATGTCCTTCGTAATCAAAAGTAAAGAGCATCATCACTTAATTTTTGTGAGAAGAGAAAAGTGAAATTGTATTGGGCAATTAATGACAGTCTGACCAGACTGTAAGTATGAATTAATTTCCTTAATCTATAATAAATCTAAAATTATGGCAAAATATTCAGCTCTTTCTTTAAATGTCTATCCAAATAATGAGATAGCTAAACATATCTAGCTCATGGAAATTTCATTTAAAAAGTCTGAATATTTTGGTATTACATGTGAACCCAACTCAAGTGGTTTTTCTCCTCTATTAATTGCTTCACTGAAGTCCTGTTTATTTTACCAAGAGATGTCTTGAAGTAGCATCCCCCTTTCTGTCTCTTCATCTAACGCCGCAGTTCAGACCCTCATCCTCTCTTACCAGTCCTTGAATGGCAACCTGATAACAGCTTTTTGGACTTCCTTTCTGTTTCCCATTAGAGAAACTTGGTCACCAGAGTTAGTCTTTGAAAAGCAGAACAAATGATTCATATCAATTCCCTGTTTAAAAATTTCCACTTCAAAGAACACTGTCCAAACTCCAGGATAAAACCCAAACACATACAATCCTTACACATCCAACCCTATCAAAATATGTTCCTTCATCTCTTGACACTTTGCACTCCACATGTACCCTGGTCTTTAGGCACAAAAGCTTAATCATTTATAAAGTTATCCTTTGCCTATATTATACTATCATGTCTGTGTTGTGAGGCAGACAAGGCTTTTGCTATCTTCCACATTATGCAGGTGTGGAAACAGAGCTTCATGACCTTGCCCACGCTTACATAGCTGGTAGGAAAGTTAAACTCAAAGGCAAGTCTTCTGATTTCAAGTTCTACACTGCTCCAGTGTATGATGCTGTTTGTCAGTGAAAGGAGCATGATCTAGGGATCCAAAAGTTCTAATGGCAGCTCCTGAAAGTGATAACTTAAAGAATTGTGGAATAAGCCAAGTAGTAAAAATGTAGATGCCCATCTATTCCACTATCCTTCTAGAGCAGTGGTTCTCATTCTTGGCTTCACATTGGAATAACATGGAAAGCTTTACAAAACTGATGGCCCAACTTCACTCTAGAAAGTCTCAGGTAATTGATCTGGAGTGCAGCCTGGGCATCAGGGCTTTTAAAAGCTCCACAGGTGATTCTAATGTGCAAGCCAACATTAAGAACCACTGTTCCAGAGCAATTGTTCTCAGGGAATGTTGCTTGGACCAACAGTATCAACATCACCTGGAAACTTGTTAGAGATTTAATACTCAGGCCTTACACCAGATCTGAATAAGAAACTCAGGAAGGGGCACTGCAATCTGTACTTTAATAAGCCCTTCAGGGAAATTCTGATGCAGGCTAAAGTTTGATAACTATTGTACTAGTTTAAAGTTTTTTGGATGGGAACCTACAGTAATAAATGCATTTTATATGGTATCCCAGCTCACATCCATATCACGTTCTCTCCATTTATATAACTGAAATGAAAATTTCATTACACAATGGTAACCCTGAGTGTTGGCTATTCTGTCCCATTTCTTTTCATTAAAAAAATCTGAGTCATGACACCCTAAATTAATTTACAATTCACTAATGGACCTGCAGTATGAAAAACATTGATCTGCTGACTGTCTATGCTGCAGAAGCTAGAAAATTTAAATCTACATTCCATAGACTCTGTTGCAACTGGGTTCTGCATGTATATAAGGTTAAGCCAATCAGGAGCATTCATGTAAGATATGGGAGGCAGAGATTCTCAAGATGGCAGCATGAGTAGGGTGGCAGAAATCTCCTCCAAAAACCATATACATTTTGAAAATACAGCAAATACAACTATTCCTAAAAGAGTGACCAGAAGATACAGTACACGAGCTAGGCTACATCTACATCTGCGAGAACTCAGCACCTCACGGAAAAGGGTAAGATACAAAGCCGTGACCCGGCATGACCTGAGCACTCCCCCCACCCCAGCTCATGATGGATACCACAGAAATAGAAAGAATTATTACAGAATACTATGAAAATCTATATGCTAACAAACTGGATATCCTAGAAGAAATGGACAACTTTCTAGAGAAACACAACCTTCCAGACTGACCAAGGAAGAAACAGAAAATCTAAACAGACCAATTACCAGCAACCAAATTGAACTGATAATCAAAAAAACTACCCAAGAACAAAACCCTGGACCAGATGGATTCACTACTGAATTTTATCAGACATTTAGAGAAGAGATAATACCCATTCTCCTTAAAGTTTCCCAAGAAATAGAAGAGGACGGAATACTCCCAAACTCATTCTATGAAGCCAGCATCACCCTAATACCAAAACCGGGCAAAGACACCACCACAAAAAAAGAAAACTACAGAACAATATCCCTGATGAACATAAATGCAAAAATACTCAACAAAGTATTAGCAAACCAAATTCAAAAATACATCAAGATGATCATACACCATGATCAAGTGGGATTCATCTCAGGGATGCAAAGGTGGTACATTCGAAAATCCATCAACATCATCCACCACATCAACAAAAAGAAGAACAAAAACCACATGATCATCTCCATAGATACTGAAAAAGTATTCGACAAAACTCAACACCCATTCATTATAAAAACTCTCAACAAAATGGGTATAGAGGGCAAGTACCTCAACATAATAAAGGCCACATATGACGAACCCACAGCCAACATCATACTTATCAGGAGAATTGAAAACTTTTCCCCTAAGATCAGGAACAAAACAAGGATGGCCACTCTCCCCACTTTTATTCAACATAGTACTGGAGGTCCTAGCCACAGCAATCAGACAACACAAAGAAATAAAAGTCATCCAGATTTGTAAGGAAGAAGCCAAACTGTCACTGTTTGCAGATGACATGATATTGTACATAAAAACCCTAAAGACTCCACTCCAAAACTACTAGAACTAATATCTGAATTCAGCAAAGTTGCAGGATACAAAATTAATACACAGAAATCTGTTGCATTCCTATACGCTGATGAACTAGCAGAAAGAGAAATCAGAAAAACAATTCCATTCACAATTTCATCAAAAAGAATAAAATACCTAGGAATAAACCTAACCAAGGAAATGAAAGACCTATACCCTGAAAACTACAAGACACTCCTAATAGAAATTAAAGAGGACACTAATAAATGGAAATTCATCCCATGCTCTTGGCTAGGAAGAATTAATATTGTCAAAATGTCCATCCTGCCTAAAGCAATCTACACATTCAATGCAATCCCTATCAAAATACCTACAGCATTCTTCAGTGAACTAGGGCAAATAGTTCTAAAATTCATATGGAACCACAAAAGGCCCCAAATAGCCAAAGAAATCCTGAGAAGGAAGAATAAAGCAGGGGGGATCTCGCTTCTAAACTTCAAGCTCTCCTACAAAGCCACAGTAATCAAGACTTTTGTACTGGCACAAGAACAGACCCATAGGCCAGTGGAACAGAATAGAGTCCAGAGATTAACCCAAACATATACAGTCCATTAATAGATGATAAAGGAGCCATGCATATACAATGGGGAAATGATAACCTCTTCAACAGTTGATGTTGGTAAAACTGGACAGCTATATGTAAGAGAATGAAACTGGATCATTGTCTAACCCCATACACAAAAGTAAACTTGAAATGGATCAAAGACCTGAATGTAAGTCATGAAACCATAAAACTCTTAGAAGAAAACATAGACAAAACTCTCTTGGACATAAATATGAGTGACTTCTTCATGAACATATCTCCTGGGCAAGGGAAACAAAAGCAAAAATGTACAAGTGGGACTATATCAAGCTGAAAAGCTTCTGTACAGCAAAGGACACCATCAGTAGAACAAAAAGGCATCCTACAGTATGGGAGAATATATTCATGAATGACATATCTGATAAGGGGTTGACATCCAAAATATATAAAGAGCTCATGCACTTCAACAAACAAAAAGCAAATAATCTAATTAGCAAATGGGCAGAGGATCTGAACAGACACTTCTCCAAAGAAGAAATTCAGGTGGCCCACAGGCACATGAAAAGATGCTCCACGTTGCTAATAATCAGAGAAATGCAAATTAAAACCACAATGAGGTATCACCTCACACCAGTTAGGATGGCCACCATCCAAAAGGCAAACAGAAACAAATGTTGGCAAGGATGTGGAGAAAGTGGAACCCTCCTACACTGCTGGTGGGAATGTAAATTAGTACAACCATTGTGGAAAGCAGTATGGAGGTTCCTCAAAAACTCAAAATAGAAATACCATTTGACCCAATAATTCCACTCCTGGGAATTTACCCTAAGAGTACAGCAGCACAGTTTGAAAAAGCCATATGCACCCCTATGTTCATCACAGCACTATTTACAATAGCCAAGAAATGGAAGCAACCTAAGTGTCCATCAGTAGATGAATGGATAAAGAAGATGTGGTACATATCCACAATGGCATATTATTCAGCCATAAGAAGAAAACAAATCCTACCATTTGCAATAACATGGATGGAGCTAGAGTGTATTTTGCTCATGAAATAAGCCAGGTGGGGAAAAACAAGTTTCAAATGATTTCACTCATCTGTGGAGTATAAGAACAAAGAAAAAACTGAAGGAACAAAACAGCAGCAGACTCACAGAACCCAAGAACGGACTAATAGTTACCAAGGGGAAAGGGACTGGGGAGGATGGCTGGGAAGGGAAGGATAAGGGGGAAAAAGAGGCATTACGATTAGCACACATAATGTATGGGGGTACGGGGAAGGCAGTATGACGCAGAGAAGACAAGTAGTGATTCTATAGCATCTCACTACACTGATGGACAGTGACTGTAATGGGGTATGTGGTGGGGACTTCATAATGGGGGGAGTCTAGTAACCATAATGTTGCTCATGTAATTGTATATTAACGATGAAGAAGGAGGGAAGGAAGGAAGGAAGGGAGGGAGGGAGGGAGGGAGGTAGGGAGGGAGGGAGGGAGGAAAAAAAAAAGATATGGGAGGCAGAGTTTTCTGAGGCAACATTAGCAGAGGTTCCAATGTCAAGTAACTAACTTCACTGTTGTCTTGCCAATGGGCTTCAGCCCTGGACAAGCTCGCTATGGATTCAATGAGATCAAAAAATGACAATAGAATGTTCTTGGAGTGAAAGAGTTTATGCCCAACTTTATTCCCACAGTGGCAGGTCAATCACTAGAATCCCATTTGCTCACAGCGAGTCTGCATGCAGCAAGCTGGTCTCTGCCTCTGGGCTCTCTGACCCCACAGCTGTCTCAGTCTTTGTCCTCGGTGCTGCCACCACTCTAGCCTCTGCTCTTCTGTAGCCTTGCAGCCTTGCAGCACTACAGCAGTCCAGAGCACTGGGCCAAGCTCTTTATATAGAGTCAATAACAATGTATTGCCCAAATGTGTGTAGTGAGCTAGCCGACCAGCACTGGGGAGAATACTGGCCATAGGAACCTTCACTTTCTCCACAATGGGTGTTGAGAAGCAGGGTGTGGGGTCTTAATTCTCCTGATGCATATCAAAGCAGGTATGGTGTGGTTCTGCAGTGGCACTCATAATAGTGGCATCCTGTTTGCAGCAGCTTTTTTGATTATGGCAGTGGCTATATGGTTCTGGAGCTAGAAGATTCCTGGTGTAGAGGAAATAGCAGCTTCCTTGGTGGCCCAGGTCTACAGTCTGGCTTTGGGATTTGCTCCAAGAATCTTAGACTTTGTTTCTTCACCTCTTCCAGTTGTTCTTAGTGAATAAGAAACTGCAAGCCCTTCATTTTTTCTGGGTATAAAGTTTGAAGCACACAAAGGTAGGGGATGAAACTAGAGAGACCTCAAAGGACTTTGTATGCTATGTTATCCAGAATTTGGAATTTTCCTTGTAGGTAATGGAGATTCATTAGATAAATTTAGGTGGAATTTTTAGATTTGAGTTTTAGCTAGATCAGCACTACTCAGAGCATGGTCCATGTATCAGCGCTGGTCCAAGAACTGTTTGTTATTAGTCTACAGTAAGTACAGAAATTGAAATGAAGTATTTAAAAACTTTTATAGCAATTTGACATTGCTGCCACATCCAAATACGTAATTAGTTGACTTTGACAAAACATCAGTCTGCCATCTTTTGGGAAAAAAAAATCACACTGATCTTTCACCATAAGTAGCTTGAGAAGCACTGAGCTAGATTATTCTGAAGATTATATGGAAACTGAAATGAAGGTATAAAGAAATAGGGAGATTTCTGCTCAGCCTGACATAGTGATTTCATGTTTGATATACCTATCTGGTCCAAACACAGCAGAGATAAATATATAAAATGGAAAAATAGAAAACCCAAAAATGTACAGTCAGCTCTGACAACAAGAAAATGGAACAGAAATGCAGTAGTACTGGACTTGCTGAGCTCCAAGCTGAGAAGCAGAAAAAGGCATTGAGGATTTTAGTATCTGTGAGGTGTGAATTTCTTCAATGATGATATGTTGGTATTAAGTTCAATGTCATCCACAAATCTCTTTCTTTCGACTTTGATCTTGAAAGATAATTTAGCTGGCTATAGCTATTTTCTCTCAGTTCCCCATTGTCTTTCTTATCTTTACGATAAGGAGTGTGATGTCAGTCTGTCTTTAATCTGTCAGATAGCTTTAAGATATTCTCTTGGTCATTGGTACACAGCAATTTCATTTTGATGTGTCTGGCTGTGTTTTTTTAATTTCTTTTTATTTATTCAGCTTGAGATTTAGTATGATTCTCATGTTATTATATTTTTCAAATATAATTTCTTTTCCATGCTCTGTGTTCTCTTCTTTTGGAGCTTCTATTAGAGAAACAGTGGACATTCTTAGTACCTTAACTTTTACAAATTTCATTTCCTTTAGGTTTGTACTCCATTTTAGGTATTTTTTTTTCATCCCACTCAGCATTACTCTCTTAAGCTATGTATAGTGTGTTGTTTAAAATATCTATTGAGTTGGTAATTTCAAAAGCGATATTTTTTTTATTTCTTAAAATTTTATTTCACTGGTTTTCAACTCTTTCTGTCTGTTCCTTGATAATAGTATTTCCTTCCTTGTGATTTTCAGTTGCTTATTTTATTTCTTTAGCCAATGTAATATTCTTACACAGTGTATATAAAATGCAATTATATAAAGTTCAAAAGAATAATATTCTTCATGCTTATTGCATGTTTATCGGCAGTTACATGTTTATTACATGTTTATGATTCTCATTCTTGGTGGCCTTTTCTCATGTATTGATTGTAATTTTTTTATTGGGAACTCATGCTTGGTAGAAGGGGAGGGATTATTTATGTGTGGAAATCTGTAGGCTCCAGACAAGAGGGGGTTCCCTGCTCTGGGCAAGTTCACTCTGGATTTGGTGAGACTGAAAAATGATAACAGAACATTGAGGGGTAAAAGAGTTCATACCAAGCTTTATTCTTGTGATGGCAGGTCAGGCTAGAATCACGTCTTCTTCTGGCAAGTCTACAGGCAGCAAGCCTGTCTCTGTCTCTGCCTCTGCCCTCCACTCCAGTCTCTACTGAGTGCTGGGAGGAGCTTTTTATATAGCAACACAGGCAATAATGGCTTACTGCCAACATGTGTGCAAGCATATGACTGTGTAGTAGGCTAAATATTACATCATTGCATGTGTACTGTGGGTGAGTAGATTAGGATCAGGTGAGGATCCATGCCATGGAACTTCCATTTTCCCTACAAAATCCTATGTGGCCCATTTTGAGAATGGGTCCCTTCAGAGAGATCTTGCATTTTCTCTTTTAGGTTTCTTGAAGTGTAATCAACTGGGAACCACTTTTCCACTTTTATACTGATTTCTTAGGAGTTTCTTGGATCACTCAGTGTGCTAGTCAGGATAAGATGACGATCTTATTTATTAGTGTGGTATATCACAGGCTGGGATCTGATCACCAGATTTCCAATGTGTATGTGGAGGGGTTTCCCTACAGCTCTGTGCAATTCTCCAGACACCAGCTGAGTGTCCTACAATCCAACTCAGTTCTGATATTATCTACCAGACAGAGTAAGATTCCATAGGTTAAGAATTTAGTCCCACAGCAGTCCCCCAACATATACACCTCAGATGCCAATCACAAATCCAAGTTGTCACCTTTTTCTCTGACCAACTAGCTACAGTTCAGGGGCTCCCATGACTCCCTCCTTGGACTTCAGACTCCAGTCACAAGTCCAGATTGTTACCTGTACTTCTGACTGACTGCTCTAAATCAGAGATTCCCAAAACCCTTCCTAGGGTTCAATTAATTTACTATAGTGGCCCACATAACTCTCCGAACTTCTTTGCTCACTAGATTACCAGCTTACTATAGAAGGATATGATGTAGGAATAGCCAGATGGAAGAGATGCACAGGGCAAGGAATGGGGAAAGAGTGCAGAGTGTCTATGCCCTCTCCAGGCTCACAACCCTCCCAAATTTCCATGTGCTTACTAACCCTGAAAGTCTCTGAACCCCATGGTTTTAGTTTTTTATGGAGGCTTCATTACATAGTCAGTTGATTAAATCATTGGCCATTGGTGATTGAACTTGTCAGATGGGTGGGACTGAAAGTTCCAACTCTCTAATCAGTGGTTGGTTCCTTTGGTGACTAGCCTCCATCCTGAGGCACTGTTCAAAGGTCACCTCATAAACATAACAAAAGACACCTTAATAACTAACATCATAGGAAATCCCAAGGGTTTTAGGAGCTCTGTGTCAGAACCTAGGATGAAAACCAAAAACATATTTCTTATTATAAATCACAACATTATAATCATATTAATATATTTTCTGATAATAAATTTTTGCATTTCTAGGAAAACCTTACTTAGTTGCATTTCTTGGGTAAACCATAGATATTTTTATTTTGCTTCATTTTGTCTTCAGTATATTGCTGGTGTTTGCTTCATGAGAAGCCTAGGATTTCCTTTTCTTATATTTTCTTTCATGAATTGTGTGCATAGGTGTGTGTAAGGGGGGGGGAGGGAGAAAGCGAGCACATTAATTTAATCCTGAAATCTCTGTGGCTTAAGACAACAAATATTTGTTTCTTGATCATGCAAAATATGCTTTAAGCAGGACATCTCTTCAGAGCAGCTTTCTCAAGCAGTGATTCAGGGGAATCCAGGCTGTTTCCATTCTGTGATATTATGTCTTCTAGGTCTCTACAGCAGAAGAAGAACATGCTCAAAGATGGTGAGGAGTGTTGGACTTCCTCAGCACATAAATGACCAAGGGCAAAAAGTAGTCACATGGTCCCACCTAACTGTTAGAGGGCTGGGAAATAGTCTTTCAATAAATGCTCAGAAAGGAAAGAACTCTATGTCAAAGAGCACAAGTAATGTCTACCACTCAGGAAGTGTAAATTTGAACCCTATGAGGGTAGCATGTGCTTTTAAATTCTCAAGGCAGACTTTTTTCCCACCCAAATCCCAGACACAGACATTAAACTTTGCTGGAGGATTTACATCCTGTCTATACTTCCCATAGAGTGGAGAGCTTTGAAAGCCCATATTTTATTCAGGGATCTTAATTCCATCTCATTGCCTCACAAGGGCCCAAGGTCTTGGTGCCTCTGCAAGTGGTTATTAATATACAAGTTATTTACTGATGTAGGTAATGCTTTTAGGATAGACAAAGCACTAGTAATTATTTATTTAGTAGGTTTCCTTTTAATTTTGACCCCTAGGGAGTCTTTCTTCCCGTCCCAACTATAAGTTTTTATTTTGATATAATTTCTAATTTAAAGAAAAATTTCAAGAATGAAGTTCCAGCCCAGCTCTGCTGAGGCCATCCCCTGAGTCCACAGAAAGCTGAACCATGGCCATGACTTTGGGTTACTGGGACACCCATGGGCTAGCACATACCATCTGCCCACCTCCAGAATGCACAGACTCAAACTATGAGTAAAAGAAGTACATGATGGGGACACTCCTGACAATGACAGAAGCCAGTGGCTGAAAGAAAAATTCATACTAGGCCTGGACATTCCCAATCTGCCCTACTTAATTGATGAGGCATACAAAATCACCCAAAGCAATGCCATCCTTTACTACATTGCTGTCAAGCACAACCTATGAGAGGAGACAGAAGACAAGATTTCTGTGGACATTTTGGAGAATGAGATTTGGACACCACCAATTAGCTGGTCACTCTGCTCTAGCCCTGCCTTTGAGAAACTGAAGTCTGAGTGCTTGGAGGGGCTCCTTCAGAAGATGAAGCCCTTCTCACAGTTTCTGGGGAAGAGGCCATGTTTTGCAGGGGGCAAGATCACCTAGAAGCCATGGTTTGCAGAGGGCAAGATCACCTTTATGGATTTCCTTGCATTTGAAATCTTTGACGTGCACTGTATATTTGAGCCCAAGTGCCCAGCTGTGTTTCAAACATGAAGACTGCATTGCCTGCTTAGAGGGCCTGAAGATCTCTGACTACATAAAGTCCAGCCACCTCCTCTCAGCCCTGTATCCATAATGAGTGCCATGTGGGGCAGAAGTAGGGCTCTGAAAGGCTAGGAGACAGGAGTGAGGAGCTTCCGCTGCACCTGTTCTTCTGGGGCCCTAGAGGAAAACCGGACCTCCTTGCACTTCCAGAATCACTCCTCTTGTTCCATTCTCCTTCTTTTCTTTCCCTTCTTCCCCCTCAGGCCTTATTAGGCCCCTTTCCTTCCTCTAATCCCTGTTCTTCTAAGGGCTTTAAACCTCTCTAATACACCACTTTTCTTCAGCAAAGTCTGCCCTCCCACTGGTGTTATCCTTCCTGCATTGAAGCCCACTAGACTATCCTTCCCTTTAGTAGTTGCTTCTGTTTTGAGGTGCCTGACTGGACTCCTTGTCTGTAGCCCTGAGCTCCCCAACATTACCCTGAAGACCAGTATTGGCCTGGTGCACAGGCCCTGCTCCCCTAGTGTAGTCCCTGATCCAGTCCCGCCTGAGCCCCAGTAAAGCCTTATTTATACACACACACACACACACACACACACACACACACACACACACACACA
>JAQQAC010016209.1:37077474-37112642 GCA_029783875.1 Phataginus tricuspis
ACACACACACACACACACACACACACACACACACACACACACACACAAATTTATAAAGGAAAATATGCGAAGAAAATCCTAAACCTACTTCATGAAGCAAATGTTATATCAAATCTAATAGTACTAAAACAAAACAAAAATGAAAATATCTCACCTATATTAATCTTTGAAAAAATATTTCTGTATTTTCTATGATGCTTTGACATCTTGGGGCCTTGCTAATTCTGGAGAGACTGCTCCTCCCAGGGCTATCTAATTCCCACAAATAGTAAACAATTTGCTTGCCAACATGTCTTTCATATGCAAGCCAACCAATCCATAGTCCATACCCCCAATCACCCCCTTAATCAAACTCTCACACACCAAGCAAATATTAACTCTGCTCTAAATCACTCCAGAGCCAGGTACCAGACAACTGGAGACCACCCCTACAGACTACAGCTTGCTCAGATTATTCAAACTAGCCAATCCTAGCCTTACCTTGCCTTGTCCATTCCTTTCTGAGAAAACCACACTAAAGCCTTTTTCCCATGATCTCCCCTCACTCTTTCTGCCTCCTGATGGACCCTGGTGTGACATGCCCTCTCCCCTTGGGAACTGTGAGTAATAAACTCTTATCACAGAGTTGTCTCATGTCTGTCACTTTACCATACCTGATTAAAACAAATCCCAGGAACATTTAAAGACATTAACCAAGTAGAATCTATTCCAGAAATGAAATGATAATTTATTGCAAAATCTATTAATGTGACATGCCACACTCGTAAAGAACATGGTCATATGATCATGTCACTAGAGCAAAGGAAGTATTTGATAAAATTCAAACAAACATATCTATTCAAAACCTAGAGCAAGTATATATTTAACTGTGACACGTTTGACACATTTCCATAAAATCAAGATCTCAATAAGCATTAATGAATGCTTCTGTCCAACATTATACTGAAGGTATGGAAAAAATCAAGAAAATCAAAGTGTAAAGATTAGGAAGAGACAAACTATTTGTAGACTGTGTCATAGTCTACATAGAAAATTCAAGAGAAGCACAGATAAATTATTAAAACAAATAAGAAGGATCAACATACAAACCCAATTGAAGTCCTCAGGTGCCTTCAAATTGAACTTCATAATGCATGATACAGAGTGGCAAAAGCAAATTTCAAAAAGATTCATGTGGTCTGGCCCCATGTATATCAAGTTTAAAACCTGAAAAATATTACTATATATGTTCTAGGGATGTATACAAATGTAATAATTTAACTAAAATTTGCATGATAACTAAATTCTAAATTCATGATGTTGATTACCTCTGGGGAGACAGAGAGAAGGAAATGAGCTTGGGCGGTCATAATGCAAGGGCTTCACCAGGATCTATCATTATTTTTCATTAAAAACCAGATGGAAAAATGATAACAAATTAAGATTTGATAAACCTGGATGGTGGATGCATGGATGTACCTTATACTTATTGCTATGGATTTCTGTATGAAGTATTTCACAGTAAAGCCAAAAGTTAGGGAAACAAGTTAGAAAGCTGTTTGGTAATCTAGGTGACAGTCGACAGGGATATAGTCCAGGACAGTCATCTGGAAAGGAAGGAAAAGAAATAAATATTTAGATTAGACAGAAAGATGGGGGAAGGGAAGAAAAGTGCATAATGGCTCACGGGTTTCGAGCTTAGATGACTGTATAGATAACATTGCAACTACTGAGATATGACAGGAACCTATTTTCTGCCATGTTTCATTCTGAATACCCATGAGATCTCCTGGTGAAAGTATGAGACTGAAAGTTGGATTTATGATTCTGAAACTTGAGAAGAAATAGAGATGGGCAATAAGGATATGGGATTCAGTAGCATTATAGATGGTGGTAGAAAATACGTGAGTAGGTGAGACCATCCAGGTGATAGCAGCAGAGTGAGAGGAAGAGCAGAGGGAAAAGAGGATGAAGTTCTAAGAAGCATTAGTATTGTAGGGACCAGTGACCCCAAAATGTGCCATTGTGACATGCAAGCTGAAAACAATCAAGGTCCAAAAGACTCAGAAAGAAACTTCGACCTTCCCCTGCCCCAGCCCCAACTGCATGAAAAGAATTTAGATGAAGGGCCTGCTCCATCAGGAGGGTTATCTATGGTAATAACTACATTATAATACGACCCAAGGTTCGGAGACAGGGAGGGATGTGATCAAGTCTGTTAAAATTCCTCTCTGTGCCCCATTGTTTCTGTGTGGCCCTGCAAACATTTGTTTACCAAACATTTACTTTTTTCATATTCCTATGAATTGCTTCTCTTTTTCCTTTGCAGTCTCAGACCCTTCCTTACTTCTCCTTAGTCCAGAATGACATGTATCCCTCATTGTCCCAGACTGTGTTTGGAATCTGTGTCTATGGATTCCCTGACATATATAATTAAACTTTGATTTTTCTCCCGTTTATCTGTCTCATGTCAGTTTGATTCTTAGACCAGCTAGAAGAAACTGAAAGGCAGAGAAAATTTCTTCCTCCCCAACAGTATTTAAGAAGTTGGAAGAGTAGGGGAAGTTCAGAGGATGGTTGGAGAGAAACAGGGAAAACCATGAAAGTGCTGTGTCACAGAGGCATATGGAAAACTTCAAGGAGGTAATGTCCAGTGGCTTCACATATAGCTGAGAAGTTCAATAAAATAAGGATTAAGAAACATGTTTGTTAAGTTTTGTAAATAAGAGGTCACTTGTGACTTTAGCAAGTGGTTTCAGAGAATTAGGAGTTGGGGGAAGAAGCCATATTGAAATGAATTAAGGAATGAATGGAAGATGAATTTAGGAGTACAGAATGCTTTTTGTTTTTGCTATTATTAATATGCAATTACAAGAGCAACATTATGGTTACTAGACTCCCCCTATTATCAAGTCCCCACCACATACCCCATTGCAGTCACTGTCCATCAGCGTAGTAGGATGTTACAGAATCACTACTTGTCTTCTCTGTGTTATGCTGCCTTTCCCGTATACCCCCACCCACCCCCACACCCTCTACATTACATCTGCTAATCGTAATGCCCCTTTTTCCCCCTTGTCCCTCCCTTCCCACCCATCCTCCCCAGTCCCTTTCCCTTTAGTAACTGTTAGGCCATTCTTGGGCTCTGTGAGTCTGCTGCTGTTTTGTTCCTTCAGTTTTCTCTTTGTTCTTATACTCCACATATGAGTGAAATCATTTGGTACTTGTCTTTCTCCGCCTGGCTTATTTCACTGAGCATAATACCCTCTAGCTCCAACCATGTTGCTGCAAATGGTACCATTTGTTTTCTTCTTATGGCTGAATAATCCATTGTGTATATGTACCACATCTTCTTTATCCATTCATCTACTGATGGACACTTAGGTTGCTTCCATTTCTTGGCTTTTGTAAATAGTGCTGCGATAAACATAGGGTTGCAGTGCATATATCTTTTTCAAACTGGGCTGCTGCATTCTTAGGCTAAATTCCTAGGAGTGGAATTCCTGGGTCAAATGGTATTTCTATTTTGAGTTTTTTGAGGAACCTCCATACTGCTTTCCACAATGGTTGTACTAATTTACATTCCCACCAGCAGTGTAGGAGGGTTCCCCTTTCTCCACATCCTCACCAACATTTGTTGTTGTTTGTCTTTTGGATGGCGGCCATCCTAACTCGTGTGAGGTGATATCTCATTGTGGTTTTAATTTGCATTTCTCTGATGACTAGTGATGTGGAGCATCTTTTCATGTGCCTGTTGGCCATCTGAATTTCTTCTTTGGAGAAGGGTCTGTTCATCTCCTCTGCCCATTTTTAATTGGCTTATTTGCTTTTTGTTTGTTGAGGTGCGTGAGTTCTTTATATAATTTGGATGTCAACCCCTTGTCGGATATGTCATTTATGAATATATTCTCCCATACTGTAGGATGTCTTTTTGTTCTACTGATGGTATCCCTTGCTGTACAGAAGCTTTTTAGTTTGATATAGTCCCACTTGTTCATTTTTGCTTTTGTTTCCCTTGCCCAGGGAGACATGTTCATGAAGAAGTTGCTCATGTTTATATCCAAGAGATTTTTGCCTATATTTTTTTGTAAGAGCCTTATGGTCTCATGGTTTACATTCAGGTCTTTGATCCATTTGAATTTACTTTGATGTATTGGGTTAGACAGTAAAGCTGTTGAAGAGGCTGTCATTTCCCCATTGTATATCCATGGCTCCTTTATCGTATATTAATTGACCATATATGCTTGGGTTTATATCTGGGCTCTCTATTCTGTTCCATTGTTCTATGGGTCTGAGAATGCTTTTTTTTTTAAGCACAGCACAACTACTAGCATTAACATAAGCTATTAACCATAAATATCACCACTAACAATAATGATAATCCTTTTTCCCATTACTACTACAATCACTACCCTTCCCAATGACCTTTTTGTAATTCCTTTTCCTTCCCTATGCTTCTCTTTCCCTTAGCATTCATTCAGATATATTTATGTGCATCTACACAAACATGTAAATTTAATATGTGCCCTCTGTGGTAGTCATTCACATCATTCACCAGATATTTCCAGCTCTCCTTCTCCTGCGAACATAATAGGATTTGAGTTCCTTGCTCCCTATGGCTGGGTGGGGCCACATTTTTGCTTTTGGCCAATGAATTGTAAGTTGAAGAGATATGCTGCTTCTGAGCTATGCATTTAAATTTAATTGCTGGGGTGAAACACTCTATAGCCAAAGTACAGTAGAAGTGGGCAATTATACTCTGTGGGCCAAATCCAGCCTGTGGCCTTTTTATAAATAAACTCTTATTGGAACACAAATGTGCCCAGTTGATACAGAGGCAGTACAGAGATGAGGCATTGCTCTGATGTAAGTGTGGTGTATTTGAATGAATACAGGTTTGGAAGCTAGATGGAGTTCCTAAGTCCAGATAGTCAGTCCTTGTATTATATGACCCTCTAGCTAGGACTTTGTGGGGCTCATATCACTGTCTGATAGCATCAAGAAGGAATAATGCAGGCAAATGAAAGTAAGCTCAGATTTTCACTGCAAGGCTCTGACGGGTTTCTACAGATTGAATATTTGGGTCTTTCCACCTCCTTAATTCATATGTAGAAATCTTAACCCCCAATATGGTGTTGTTACGAGATGGGCCCTTTGGGAGGTAATTGAGCCATGAAAACAGAGCCCTCATGAGTGGGATTAGTACCCTTACAAAAGAGACCCCAGAGAGCTCCCTCCTCCCTTCCACCACATGAAGACACAGGGAGAAGATGACAGCTATCAACAAGGAAGTGATGCCTCATCAGACACCAAATCTGCCAGCCCCTGGATCTTGAACTTCCCAGGCTCCAGAGCTGTGAGAAATAAATACCTGTTGTTTATAGACCACCCAGTCTATGATATTCTGTTATTGTAGATTAAAACAGAAGTAAAGGGAATATTGATGGGTGAATGCTCAATATGATCAAGCACTCTCATCTAAAAGTCAGAGCTGTCCAAAATAAGAATGGGGCTTTCTTGTACGAGAAAAGGATGCAGGTGACCCTAGGGTATGGAGAGTGAGGTCCCTCTCATCCCAAGTATTCAAGAAGAAGCTAATTTACCTTTTGGGAAAATGATATATTATTTTTCTACAGTTGCTTAACAAATTGTTATCAACTCAGTGGTTTAAAACAACATACATTTTTTTTGTTTACTGTTCTGTGGGTCAGAAGTCCACCAAGGCATGACTGATTCTTGGCTCAGTATGTCACAAGGCTGAAATCAAGGTGCTGGTCAAGCTGACGTCTCATTTGGAGGTTCTAGAGAAAAGTCTACCTCAAAGCTCATTCTTCTTGTCAGAATTTACTTCTTCGTGGTTGTAGGATGTGTTAAAAAAGAAATAACAAACCCAAAATGGAGTCACTGGCCCCCATGACAGCAAATCAAGACAGTCTCAACCTATCCCAGTGAGACAGGGAAAAGACAGAGGAAGCTCCTGTCTAGTTAGAACAGGATGAGGGGCCTCAGGGAAGAACAAAAGCAGGAAGCTCACTGAGGTCCTCAGGAATATACAAGAGCAGGATGACTGTGGTGGGAGCGCTGTAACTCTGGGGGTAAAATCCTGGGGCAAAATACCTTTGAAACCCAAATCAGTCAAAGGGAGAAATGAAATTGGAGAAACCCGTTTATTTCTTACAAGCAGTTGTCCTGCGTCTCTCTTGACCTGGCTGCAGAAGAAGAGAGGTCCATCCAACCTTTCTGGTCCAGTTAAGCCCTTGCTTGCCTATGTAATTACCTATTGATATGGAGATAGACTACTTCTCTCCACCCCTTGGAAACATCTATTGATATGGAGATGCACTAAAGCCAGGTGAGAGATTCTGGAAATATTTCAATTTTACCCAGAAACACCTTTTTTTTTGTTTGTTAGCAATAAGGGTCCCATGAGCATGCCAAATTTGGAAATATAGACAACTTTCAATAATATTGGTCAAAACAAGGAACAGCATTCCAGTGGGAACCAACTGAAATTAAACAACTCAGCTAAGTCTGAGATATATACCCCTAGACACAGCCCAGACATGGGCACTCTTGCCCCCTCCCAGCATGCACTGGGACTTCTGTACTATCACCTTCTCTTAAATAAAAAGCTTTTTATTTCTGCTTGCCTACCTTGAGTGTTTGCTAAGTTCATTCTTCAACTCTGAACAAGAACCCCCAGTATCACCAGGAATGTGACCTGTTAACAGTCAATCTAAAATTTCCTGGTCAGCACTAGTGAGGTAACTGACATGATAAAAATGCTACCCTCCCTTCTGCCCAAAAGCTGCCCTGGGCAGAAACAATCCCTTTTTTTCTTTTTCTAAAATCTTCTTGTCCCACCCACTTTCCTATAAAAACCTTCCATTTTGTACAACTCCTCAGAGCCTTCCTCTACTTGCTAGATGGGATGCTGCCTGCTTCCTGAAATGTTTACTAAAGTCCATTAGATCTTCAAATCTGCTTGCTTGAATTTTTTTCTTTAACAGACTCAGGTCTCCGTTTTCTTGTTAGCTGCTAACCAGGCATTGCTCTAAGCTCTTAGTGGCTGCCCACATTCCTTGTCATGTGTCTGCTTCCATCTTTAAGTCAGCAATGGCACGGTATCCTTCTTGTGCTTTGAATATCTGACTTCCTCTTCTGTGACAGTTGAAGGAAATTGCTTTTAAAGGGTTCATGTGATATGGTCAGGCCACCTGGGTAATCTCCCTGTCTTCAAGTCAACATTGCCACATAACATAACCTAATTATGGGAGTATATGGGGTAAATGGCAGAATTTTCAGAATCTCCTACTTGGCCTTAGTCCATTTACATATCAATGGAGTGTTTATAGCTGCAGCCTCCTGCAGGTCTGGTGGATCCTGGGCAAGGGTTGGAGAGGAAACAACCATTCTCTCCTCCCCTCTGTTCCTGGTACGTAATTGGTCTTACATCTGCCAGTCACCAAGGACCTGCCCATGGAGTTCCTCCCAGAAGGAGCTGGTGGGGAAGAGAGTGTGTGCAGTGGCCAGAGGGGACAGATAGATCTGGGCCTGGCTAGTGAATTCGAGCAACCTGTGAGCAATAAAAATGCTTTTTCCTTGCCTTACTTTGGTTTCATTGGGTTCATAGGGGAATTTGTTGCTGGGAGGGGAACACACTCCACCCCCCAGAGCTACAGAGTAAAATCCATCATATTCACTGTCCTAGAATTATGCAAGGTGTGTATGCTGGTTGGGTCAGTGGGTGGGGAACAAATCTTGGGGGTCATTTTAGAATTCTGACTACCACAGATGAGAAGAGAATTTGAATTGCATACTCAACTGGACAAATTGGTGTTCAAAATATAGGCATACATTAGATATATTGCAAGTTTGGGTCTAGGCCACCACAATAAAGTGAATAGCACAATGAAGTGAGTCAAATGAATTTTTTGGTTTCTCAGTGCTTATGGAAGTTATGTTGACACTATACTATAGTCTGTTAAGTGTGCAAAAACATTATGTCTAAAAAATACCTCCAATGTTAAAAAATATCTTATTGCTAAAAAATGCTACCCATCATCAGAGCTTTCAGTGAGGTGTAATCATTGATCACAGATTACCGTAGCAAATATAATAACAGTGAAAAAGTTTGGAATAGTGCGCGTATTACCAAAACGTGACACAGAGACAAGAAATGAACAACTACTGTTGGAAAAATAGTGCCAACAGACTTGCTTGATCCAGAGTTTCCACAAACCTTCAATTTGTAAGAAATGCAAAATCTGTGAAGTGTGATAAAACAAAGAACAAGAAAAACGAGGTATGCCTGTACTTTCTACTTTTGAGAACCTGTGACTACACTGAAGTTGGGATTGAAAAAAGGGGCTAAAGTCACAATTTCTGCCCTCATGCAATTTTCAATGTGAGGGTAAAATGAGCACAAGTGAAATTATTAGCACTGTGTTGAACTAATGGTTAAATGTGTGAATTAAGAGTCCATAGAAGGCCAAGGAGGAGAGAGATTGGAGGATCCTGGGCAAGGGCTAAAAGGGTTAGAATGTTTGCTTGGAGAAGGTGTCACTTAGCCGTTACTTGAAGCAGGCTGAAATAAAAATAACATAGGTCTTCTTTTTATAAACTTCTGGCTGTCTTTTATTCATTGTACATGCACATCTCCAAAGTTTGATATTGAAAAATAAGCTATGAACATTTATCCAAAACTTAGAAATAAACAAAAGAATGACTACATATCTTTGCAAAGTTATACTGGCCTTTTGGCTATATACTCATACTGCCTGAGGATTAATTCTCTGAATCAGCGGTTCTCAAGCTTTCACACGCATCAGGATTCACTGGAGGGCTTGTTAAAACACAATGATATGTCCTATCTTGGAGTTTCTGATTCAGTAGGTTTTGGGTGGGGCTTAAGAAATTTCATTTCTAACAAGATCCCAGGTGACGCTGGTGTTACCAGCTCGGTGAACACACTTTGACAACTATTGCTCTGGATGAACTTACAATTGTTTGACTTACTGTTTACTGCTGATTGAGGCAAAGAGTCTGTAAAATTACAGGTTAACTTGTAGCAATTGCCAATAATTTTTGTCCAGTAAAGATGCAAATAACCTCTATCCAAAAATAATAATGACTCCAATAGTTTGTTTTGTTTCCCTGTAAGACATTTACCTGTTTTACATTTCAACAATTTAGCGATCTTATTTCAGCATTTCTTTCAGTTGACTATGTGTTAGTCTCTCAGATCCTTCTTTGAACCAGTTTTACCATCCCACTAATACATACCCTCATTAGCAAGATAAATAAATCTTTGTGTTTAATAAATTTTTGCCATATGCTCCCTATGTGTGTATGATAGTCCTGATTTTTAATTTTTTGAAAATTATACCTTGACAGGGTTGTTGTGATTAAATAAATTTTTGACAAGCCAAGTTAAACAAACTTACAAAGGAATCTTAACGATGAACCTCTTCAAGCTTTTAATTTGCTATTTAAAAAGATAGATGATGAAGCACTTCACAAACTTATCTGACATTTGACACTTTTTATTCAGAGTGTCTTTCGAAAATACTGTCCTACTTAGTTATTATCAGTGACATCACAGCCATTACCACAATCTCTAAAGGAAATGTAAGTTACCTAACTGCACATATTGAATCTCATCTCAGTGGGAACAGCATATTTTTAAAGACAAGGAAGAGAGCTTTTGTGTTCTTTGGCATTGAGCAGGCCTCCATCGCCAGATTCAGAGTGGAGGCAGGGTTTTGTCCCCTTTTTATCTCCTGACACCAAGTGAGACTCCAAAATTCCCCTCAGAGTTCCTGTGAGACTACAGAAATAGCCAATGCAGTTTTTCTTGCTGGAGCCAAATCCCCCATTGCCAAAAAAACTTTCTTTTCAGCCCAGCAAAATGTTTATAGAGTTCTCCTTTTTCAGTGATGCTGAAGATAACTCACCCACACAGTTGGAGAGCACTAACTAGTGGTTCAGGAGGAAAAGTAGTTGCCATGTCAGGAATTCTGGGTTCTGTCTCTGCAGCCCCACATAAGCAGAGGCCTGGATTGAGCCAAACCCATGCTCCAGCTACGGTTCTCATTCTGAAAAGCTTTCTTGTCATTTGGGGCCTTTTTTTCCCCCCAGAAAGGCTCTCACTTTCTCTATCCACAGCCAAGTGGCTCCCTTGAGTTCTAAACTAAAGTTGGAGAATCTAAGGATTGCAAAGATTGACAGTTTGTGGTTTGTGTCAATTTAGAAGGAAATCTTGCAGGAGATCATGTCTCTAAATGTTTGAAGTAGAGAAACTGTTCTCCTTATGAGGAAGCAAGGACCTGGAACACTGTTACTCTGGTAAATCACGTGTTAGTTCAAAGTGGATAAGCCACATAAGGTCTATGTTTGAAGTTTCGGAAAGAATTTCCACCAATGGGATTGTGAGGTAGTTCTACCAACCAATAACTTTGGCCCCCTTTTTTCTACCTGATGGAATGTATTCTTTCAGGCAGATTTTTCCCCATGTTCCATTGATATTGAACACCTGCTAAGACTGGTAACCACATTCTTGGTGGGATCTACAAAAGATGTATGGAGATCCTTGATATTTGCACATCTACACTCACACTACTCCAACCAGTCCCTTTGATACGCAGTCCCTGATTCTACAGAACCACCGAAGGCTGGAAGCAAAGCTTCCCTTATGTGAGTCTCCAAGCTCCAAAGCTGAACGCTGGATTTTTCCTTAACTACCATCAAGGCCATCACACGACCACAGTAAAACAGGTCAACTCTGTGAGCAAACATTCCTATATTTGATCAATTTGTTCCCTCCTCTCTTGTAGTTTACTGCTGACTGCACGAGCAAAGCGCTGTTCATACTATGTCACAGGATTTCATCTTTTCATTGGAGAAATGTTCCCATGACTCATTTCCATGTGCAGTGGTCACTATCTTGCATTGTCTTTATCTAAACTTTTTATTTTGAGATAATTATAGATTTATGTGAAGTTGTAATAAATTATAGGGAGAGATTCTGTGTACCCGTTCCCCAGTTTCCCCCAGTGGTAGCATCTTGCAGAACTGTAGTGCAGTATCACAACCAGGATATTGACATTAAGACATACAGAAACAGGATTGTTCCGTCACCACGGGGATACCTTCTGTTGCTCTTTCATGGTTACATCCATCACCCTACCTCCCTTCACCTGCCCTTGGAAACCCCTAATTTGTTCTCCATTTCTAAAATTTTATCTTTTCAAAATGTTATATAACTGGAATCATATAGTACATAATCATTTGGGATTGGCTTACTTTTTTTCATTCAGCCTAATTCTCTAGAGATTCATCAAAATTGTTACATGTAATAATAGTCTATTCTTTTGTATTGCTGAATAGTATCCAATGATATGAATGTACCACCATTTGTTTAACCATTGAAAGACATTTGGGTTGTTTTCCAATTTTGGACTATTACATTTGTGAAATAGGTTTTTTTGTGAATTTAAGCTTTCATGTTATGAGTACAGTTGCTGTGTTATAATTTCATGTTTAGTTTATTTAAGAGACTGCCAAACTGTTTTCCAGAATAGGTGTACCATTTTACATTCCTACCAGCAATGTATGAGTGATCTAGTTTCTCCACATCCTTGTCAGCATTTTGGTGTTATCACTATTTTTATTTTAGCTCTTCTGATAGGTACATAGGGATATCTCATTGTGGTTTTAATTTGCATTTCTCTAATGGCTAATAATGTTGAACATCTTTTCATGTGTTTTTTTTTTTGCCATTTGTATACAGGCGTACCTTGGAGATATTGTGGACTTGGTTCCAGACCACTGCAATGAAGTGAATATTGCAATAAAGCAAGTCAAATGAATTTTTTGGTTTCTCATTACATATAAAAGTTATGTTTGCACTATACTGTAGTCTATTAAGTGTGTAATAGAATTATGTCTAAGAAAAGATGTACATACCTTAATTAAAAATTATTCTATTGCTGAAAAAAGTTAGCCATCACCTGAGTATTCAGTGAGTCATAATCTTTTTGCTGGTGGAGGGCCTTCCCTTGATAATGATGGCTGCTGACTGATAAGGGTGGTAGTTGTTGAAGGCTGGGGTGGCTGTGGTAATTTCTTAAAATAAGACATTGAAGTTTGTTTCACTGATTGACTCTTCCTTTCACAAACAGTTTGTCTATAGCTTGTGATGCTATTTGATAGCATTTTACCCACATTAGAACTTCTTTCAAAATTGGATTCACCCTTCTCAAACCCTGCTGCTGCTTTATCACCTGCCTATATAATATCCTAAATCCTTCCTTGTCATTTCTATAATCCTCACAACGTCTTCAACAAGAGTATATTCCGTCTCAAGAACCACTCATCACTGATCATGATAGTAAATATAATAATAATGAAGCTTGAAATACTGTGAAAATTACTAAAGTGTGACACAGAGACATGAAGTGAGCAAATGCTGTTGGAAAAATGTCACTAGTAGACTTGTTCAGTGCATGGTTTCCACAAACTTTCAATTTGTAAAAAATGCAATATCTCTGAAGCACAATAAAGGAAGGCAAAATAAAATGAGGTGTGCCTGTATCATCTTTGGTGAAATGCCTTTTTATGTCTTTTGCTCATTTTCTGATCAGACTGATTGTTTCTTTACTGTTGAATCTTGAGAGTTCCTTTTTTATTCTAGATATAATACCTTTGTCAGATATGTGGTTTAAAAATATTTGAGTAAATTCTATTCATTTGTCTTCAAGTTCACTAATTCTATCTTCTGTCATCTCTACTCTACTATTGATCATATCTGGTGAGTTTTTATTTCTCTTCTCATAATTTTTAGTTTATATTTCTATTTAGCTCTTTTCACACCTTCTGGTTCTTTCCTGAGATTTTTAATTATTTTTAGTTTGTTCCAATATACTTTGTTATTGCTTGTTGAATCTTTTTTTATATTTTGGTATCATTAATCTACAATTACATGTGCAACCTTATGGTTACTAAACTCCCCACTTCATCAGGTCCCCCACACCTACCCCATTACAATCACTGTCCATCAGCGTAGTGAGATGCTATAGAATCACTACTTGTCTTCTCTGAGTTGTACAGCCCTCCCCGTGCCCCCCCACATTATGTCTGCTAATTGTAATGCCCCTTTTTCCCCCTTATCCCTCCCTTCCCACCCATCCTCCCCAGTCCCTTTCCCTTTGGTAACTATTAGTCCGTTCTTGGGTTCTGTGAGTCTGCTGCTGTTTTGTTCCTTCAGTTTTTCTTTGTTCTTATACTCCACATATGAGTGAAATCATTTGATACTTGTCTTTTTCTGCCAGCTTATTTCACTGAGCATAATACCCTCTAGCTCCATCCATGTTGTTGCAAATGGTAGGATTTGTTTTCTTCTAATGGCTGAATAATATTCCATTGTGTATATGTATCACATCTTTATCCATTCATCTACTGATGGACACTTAGGTTGCTTCCATTTCTTGGCTATTGTAAATAGTGCTACAATAAACATAGGGATGCATCTGTCTTTTTCAAACTGGGCTGCTGCATTCTTGGGGTAAATTCCTAGGATTTGTTGTATCATTTTGTATGATTGCTGCTATAAAACCTTTGTCAGATAATTCTGACCTCTGATTTGTCTCAGTGTTGGCAACTGTTAAGTGTCTTTTCCTTCAAGTTGTGATTTTCCTAGTTCCTGATGTGGAATGATTTTCAATTATATCCTAAACATTTTGGCTATTGAATTATAAGACTGTGGGTCCTATTTAACTTTTTATTTTAGCAGGGACTCACTTTTTTTAGATTTAGCACACAGGTCCTGGCCTAATTTGTGGGCTGTGGTTCCAATGACAACATAATTTTCAGAGCCTTTGTGGTGCTATTTTTGTCCTCTTTGTTTATCTCATGCTGCCAGGGCTTCCAGTGATCCTTGCTAGTGTTTTTTAAGAGATCAGAAGAAGCTTGCTCAGGCTGGGCTGCCAGAAGCTAGTAGATGCGGGAAGAGGGTCTCTTTGCTCCAGTGATGAATGGTGTTTCCTGGTGCTTGCTATGACAGGCTCTTCCTGTCTGTGAAAGATGGAGAGTGCCTCCCTAACTGGGTGCTTGTCGTAAGGGTTCCTCTGAATGTCTCTGAGTAGAGGCAGGGAGAGTCTTAGGCTTGCAGGGACAAATATGCTTCCTGGTGATTTCTTCCCTGCCTGTGGTGGAGGGAGAGCATGTCCCAGGCTACCATTTATTGTGGAATGGTCCCACCTGCCAACCCCCGCCTCCCCAACATGGTGTTTCTGAGTGTGGGGGGGTATCCTCAAGCCCAATGGGGAAGGAAAATGCTTCCCCAGCAGACACTTGTGTTGTGATCCCCTTTGCTAGTACTCTTTAGCTGCATGGTATCTCAAGGTGAGGGAGATAAGTCTCAAATAGAGTAAGGATAGAGAGTGTTTACCTTGGTCACTTAGTGTCAGTGGCACTTCCAATCGATTCCCTTTGCTGGTTCTGCCAGACACACATAATACTGTCAGGGAGATGTCTATTCCATCTAGGAGAGGAGTGAGCCTATCTGGGCTGCCCTATCACTTGCTAGGTAGGCGGTTGGAAAATCATTTAGGTCTGGGTGGCCTTATTCTGTTGGGTGGTAGTTCATAAGATGTCCTGTCACTGTGGTATTCCTCTAGTCCTGTGGTCCATCTTCCACCTTTCACGTTTTTTCTTTGATTGTCTCTTGAGTTATTTTCAGGGTTCATAGTTATATTTAGCAGGGCAGAGCAGATAAGTCTACACCATTATGTCCAGACCAGAAATCTCATCTTTCCTTTTATATATAATCTCTATTTAAGCATCCCAAGTAATCTTACAAATCTCTTTACTATCTCTTTTGACTTTATCACTGCTTTTGCACTTGTCAAACCTTAATGTTAATAACATTTGTAAAACATCTTAGAACCAAGTACAAGACCAGCAAATATGCATCCATCTAACAAATACTGTGAGACTGGAGACCAAAATGTTAGCTTGAAGGATTAAAAACACAGTAATCATGCTTTTGCTGTAGAACAGGATTTTCTTTGTTCCTATATAAGCTTTTGTAAGTAAAGAGGACTTACATGTTTGTAATCACAGTGACCATTTATTGAGCTCTTACTGTCTCCAGACAATATGCTAAGGTCTTTAGTATATTAACTCAGTAACTCTTGACAATAACCATATATGATAATGTAGTGGGTTGATTAGTGGACCCCCCAAATGATAGCCCAGTCCTAACCCCTACTTCTGGTGACTATTATCTTATTGGAAAAGGTCTTTGCATGTATAATTGAGGATTCTGAGATGAGATCATCCTGGATTAGCATAAGCCCTAAATCAAATGGCTGCTGTCCTGATAAGAGGAAGGAGAGGGAGATTTGAGACACAGAGAAGGCCGTGTGAAAATGTAGGCAGAGACTGGAGCTGTGCAGGAATGTCAAGGGTTGTCAACAGCCGCCAGAAGCTGGGAGACAGGCATAGAATGAATTCTCCCTCAGAGCCTCCACAGGAAGCAATACTGTCTACTACACCTTGATTTCAGGACTTCTGGTTTCTGGACTGTGAGAGAATAAATTTCTGTTGTTTTAAGCCACCAAGTTTGTGGCCATTTGTTACAGCAACTTCAGGAAACTAGTACAGGTAGTATGATTATATTTCACTGTTTTACAGATGAGGGAACAGGAATGGAAATATTAAATGATTTCCGTATGTTCACACAGCTAATAAATGAGGGAGGTGGGAATTAAGCCCAGGACTATCTGCTGCAAACCTTGTATTTTTCAAACTTAACCTTCTAAAATTTCATTGACAACAGGTTGAAAACATCATGGACTTTACACTTCTCACTCAGCCAATCCTTTCTTCAGGAGTCTTCCTCTACTCCAAAACTTCCATTGCTCTAATGCTGTTCCTGCTCCATGTAGAGAATTATTTATTATAATTGGCACCTCATAGTTGGGTATTACTGACCCTGAGTTCTTCCATCTCAGGGCAAATTTAAACTGGTGCTACAGGAGCAATGCTTTACTCAAAGGAAAAGCTCCCGACTGGGAGTCTTTAGGCCTTGAGCAGCCAATCTGAGGTAGACATGGCTTGAGGCTGAGCAGGGTCAGTCAGTCGGTTCATGTCACCCAAACTGATGCCTTGTTTCAACTGCACTTAAAGCCAGCCTATCTATTGCCTTGAGGATCAGACTATAGCAAAAGATACTTGCTTCCTGAAATTCAGTCTGTGGGCGCTGGAAGTGAGCAAGAGCTGTCATCCAATTCTCCCTCTGCCAAGAAACCTTGTATCAGGTGCTGGGGAGAAAAGCAGCAGTTGTTACTCCCCTGTGGTTCTTCTAAAAGTGTTTCTTTGTTAATAAGATGTCATTAAACATTATGCACAGTTGGCTGGATATTAAAATTATAGATGAAAACATTAAAAAAAAATGTGTTCATGTAAAAATAAACCAATGTGTGAGAACAGAGAGCCTAAGCAGCAGACGGCACTCTGGGGCTGGGCATCCTGATGCCATGTCTGTCACCAAATTTGATGTCACTGAGTAAGTTTTTTCAATATCAAAGGCTTGTGAAGCACCTACTGTGTGCTAGGTGTTGTTCTGAGTCTCTGCTTGACATCAGCTACACTGGATAAATTCTTAACTCATCCAGTCTCTGAATATAACCAAGACAAAACAATATCACCTTTCTTTTTGCTTCTTCTAGAAGGAGTTAGGAAAAATGGGAGCAGGTAATTCTACACTAGAGCTGAGTAAATCTGAGTCTGAATTCTGTTTTAACCTTAACTTCTCCAAGTCGAACATTTTCCACAATCATTCAGCTAACAACCTTGAACAAATGGCTCTGTGGTTAGAAGTCAGAAAGAGAATTAGCAATAAGTTCTTTTCTGAAAGATTAGCCAAAGAACTGTTTCTAAAATGCTAGCTAACTACTTAAATCTTGCTGGAAAAAATGTTCTAATGTGAATCAGTTGAATTGTTTGGATAAACATAGGCATATGAAACATTATCAGTGTAACAATATCAGAAAATATGAGTGTGCCTTAGTATCATTCTACTCGAGAACTTTAAGGAACAAAATATTTCCTTAACAGTGAAAGCCTTCGTGTGGTAAGAGCCTCCACCGGCCCAACAAGTAAAGCCTAGTGTGGGAACAGAACCTAGTGCCATGATTGAATAACCGCTATAGCTTGTCTTGTGGTTTGATAGAGAAGATTCCCTGACTCTAGGGCAGGAGTAAACAGGCAATCTTTGAACTCCAAGTCACCATACGCTGGCTGTAAAATGTGGCATGATTGGAGTTGGCCTGGGGATTGACTCTGGAACAGTGTGAAAATAACACACCCAGCACCAGAAGTCAGAATATTCTTGGTGAAAGAGAGCTATTCTGAAAGGGTCCGTTGGATGACATGGTGGTGGGGAAGCAACCTTAAATCTTAAGGGACTGGGGAAGAAGGGCGGGAAGGGATGGATAAGAGGGTAAAAGGGGCATTATGATTAGCAGACATAGGGTCGGGGGGACACGGAGAGGGCTGTACAACTCAGAGAAGACTGGTAGAGATTCTCATCTCACTACACTGATGGACAGTGACTGTAATAGGGTTGGTGGGGGGGACCTGATGAAGGGGGTAGTTTAATCATCACAATATTGCTCATGTAATTGTAGGTTAATGATACTAAAATAAAATAAATTGTTAAAAATATAAATAAATAAATAAGGAACACACACACAAAAAAAATCTTATGGAGTTACCTAGCATCTGGCACATACAAGCAACAAGGACCTCCCAGGTCTGAAGGAAGAGCATAAATGAAAGAGAAAAAAATGTTGAAGATTCCAGCAATTTTTATTTGCCCAAATGGCTAGCAGACATTCATGTAAAATATTAAAAGAGGAAACTCTTTTAGTGAGTCTGTGGCTCCACCAAACAAGAGTGATTTTATCCTGAGGGTGGCAGTGAGGTGCCATGAGTATGTAAAGATCAGGAAAAAGATGGCCTTTCTGAAATGTTAATTTTACTTAAATTTGAGAAAATCTATTATTTCTACCAGAGGAAGCCCTATCAGACCTTAGATAGTTTTTCTTCTCCAGTGGAAGAAGTACACATCTGCTCATCACATAGGCAGAGCTAGATCCTTGTGAAGAAGTTATTTGAGGGGTTCCTCTTAATTAAGCCAGTGGAAGGCAAGCCCAGGAGAAAGGTATCATGAGATCTCATTTAACTTGGCAAAGCCAACTTCTAGTCCTGATGACTCACTCCAGCTAGAGTTATGGGAGGTAGTAGAAAAATTTTCAGGAGCTTAGGTGTCCTTCCCTCCCCTCTGCAATTCTTGGTTAGAAGGTCTCTGGCCTTTTCCATAAGCAGATATTTGTTCAACTGGTTAGGCTTGGAAGTAGTCAGGCAGTTGACCTGTACGCTTCTCAGTCTTTAACATGTCAAAATCAGGGTACACTCGCATTGTGTGTCTGCCAAAAAGCTGATCTCTATGGCTTTATATCCCTGTCACCCTTTCCTGACTCTTGTCCTGTGGCTTCCAGAGCATTTCAGTCATGTACCCAGCCTGCCTGCCTCCTTGGCACATTAACATCTCCTCCTTCCTCACTAAACTTGTGCTCCCTGAAAAGAGACCCAGCCCTTAATAACAGTTCCCTTCAGGAACAGACCAGATGACTTCTCTCATAGTATGTTCCTATGCTGAGGCAGAAACTGCTGGAAGGTTTGCCCCAGGAAGTGGAGACAGAGCCATATATCCTGCTGTGCCACTGTTTGAGGAACCTGTGGGCTGTGACAAGGACTAAGGAGAGCTAAGGAGATGGAGGATGCGAGAGAGAATCCCACTGCTGTGTGCCTGTGCAGTATTGAAATAGAGATAGTGAGCAGGTGGCCATAGCCAGATGCTTCCTGTGATTCCACAAAGGGCACTCATTCTTAATCACAATTAACTGCCTTAACTGGGACCCTGTCGTCAACTTGCAACAAGCAATGGGAATTTCGGAGTTATTTTTATTGATTTTTTAAGTTTTAAAACTGAACCTTAGTAGGCCAGCTTGTACATGAATTTCAATAGCCTTTAATCCTATCTATCATCTATCTGTATCAGGGTTTCTCAACTGCAGCATTATTGACATTTTGTTCTAGATAATTCCTTGTTGGGACAGACTGTCCTGTGCATTGTGGGATGTTCAGGAACATCATCCTTGGGCTCTACGTACTAGATGCCAGTAGCACTATGTTCCCTTTCTCAGTTGTGCAACCAAACATGTCTCCAGACCTTTCTAAATGTCCTTCAGTGGGGGTCAGAATCACACCCATTTAAGAACTGCTAATCTATATCTATCTATATAATGGAACCAGTTATCTATTGCTATATAGTTAACCACTCCAAAACTTAGTAACTTGAAACATTCATTGCTCCACATGTTATCAGTTAGTGTCACTCATGTAGTTATATTCCGGTGAAAGCTCAGCTTAAGTGCCTCTCTTCTCCATGTGCTCTCTTTCTCTCTAGCAAGATATCCTGGACTTCCTCACAGCATGGCAGTTGAGTTCCAAGAGAGCAGAAATGGAAGTTGCCAAGCCTCTTAAGGCTTAGGCTCAGAACTGACACAGTATCACTTCCACCACATTTTACGTCAAAGCAAATTATAAGGCCAGCCCAGATTCAAGAGGAGGTGAAACAGGTTCCACCTCTTGATGGGTGGTACAATATGCATGTACAAGGAAGGGTGCAAATGTTGGTCATCTTTTAGACTTGCTATCACAATTAAATATATATTTTTCCTCCCTTACATACATATATATTTTATCAAATCTTGAACAAATATTAACATTTCAGTGGTATATTAAGAGATAATGACATTGATATCTAATACTTCTATAGTGCTAAATACATGTGAGGCACTGCTCTAAGTACTTTGCAAAATATTAATTCATGTAATAGCACAACACAGAAACCCCATAGGTACTATTATTATCCCCTTTTTATAGATGAGGAAACTGAGGCTCAGAGAGGCCCAAGAAGTTCTAGCTAGTGAGGCAGGCAGAGTCCAGATTTGAATCCAGACAGTCTGGCTCCAGAGGCTATGTGTGTTCTCAATCACTTTGTCCTAATGTTACAGAAGAAACGTTCATAAAGTTTGTGGCTAATAGTTAATATTATAGGTAGGAAGAGATACTGAAAGATACAAATAATAAGCAAATGTTAGAGAAAGGAAGCAATAAGCTATAGAAGTTAATAAATGCTTCTCTGTCCGTGTGATTATGTTCATCTGGGTCAAGTCAAACAAATAGGTTTTCTTCCTCAAGGGTACTACATGATCATGGCTTATTTTCCCTTATAGACAGTGTTTACTTTAGAATAAATACATTGCTATGGGGTGAAAATTACAGTGTTACTTAAAAGAAAAGAGAAGAAATGACTTATTTCAGAAGTCATACACACCAAACAAGCTAAATTTTTTTAAAACTGTAATTTCACAAGAGTACCAGAAGCCTAAATATACTTTCCAAAGAGCCTCCAGACACCAAGCATATTTATACAAGGCACAGTTTGAAAAATTTGATTTTAGCATTCCACTGTTAGCCTCGAAGCTAAGTCAATGTGAACACAGGATGACAGAAAGCTCAGAGGGTTACTGCATGTTTCAGCTCACTGGAGCTCTGAATTCTGACCTGGGAACACAAAGCAGGGCCCTCTCTACTCCCAGATCTGAAGGGAATGGGCAGCAAAGACATCTGAATCCCTTTTCCTCCATGTGCAGCATGACTGCCTAATTTTTATCTATCTCTTAGGAACCAATGACAAATGATTCAGGTGCACCTCAAGTTGCCACTTTAGAGTCGTCAGAAAATGAAAGGTTTTTATGTCTGAGTACTCAGTGGGAATAGATATAACTGATGCTCATTTTATTTATTTTTTTATTGAGAGGGTTTCTAAGCCAAAGGCCTTTAAGTACACTGATCTGTCTGGAGAACCCCCACCTGTGCACAGCCCTGCTTGCAAAATCCTGCACCAAAGAGCCAAAGGCATTTCAGGATCATAGTCCTGGGGTCACCACGACTGGACGCTATCATAAATACCTTTGAAGCGAAGGAAGGATGGGAAAGAGGATTTTAGTTTCAAACTTTTAAGTTATAAGCTGAAGAACTTCAACTGAAGTGGTGATATCAAAACACTCATCTCATCTGAAGACAGTCCTGTAAACGTCAACCACTTAAATTATCTGGCCGATATAAAAACAATCTCAAAAAAGGAAATAGTGTTGTGTATGACTCAGAGAATAAAAGATTACAGCATTTAGTCATTAGATACTTGGACAGGCAGTTTTCTTGGTGACAGTACACTGTGAGTCTTACAGATCGGATGGGTCACCCATTTAATTAGAATCATTGTTTCTTATTTCTGCCAATACTCTGCCAAGAACTGAAAATACAGTAGTGAACAAGATGCCATCTGTCTTCTTGGAGTTTATAGCTATTGTGGGGACAGGCACGTAAGCAGGCATCATTAATTCCTACACGTGAGATAAACACAGTATGGTATGCTTGACATAGGATGCTTGACAGTATCTTGATGCTTGACTATCTACAGGAGTCACCTGAAAGATGGAGTTAGGAAAGAGAAGAGGAGGACAGGAGGTGGTGGTGAAAAGTAGGAAGCATTCCAGGTAGAAGCAGAAGCAAGGGGCATCTGAAAAAGAGCCTTGTGCTCTAATTCATTTGGCATTTCAGTTTGGCCAGAACCTACGGTTGTGTCAGGGGTCCTGGGTAGTGTTGAGACTGGAGAAGTAGTCAAGGTTCAGATTCTAAAGGTTCCTGTAAACCTAGTCAAGGAGATCCATTCCATTCCCAAGGGAATATGGAGGCTGGATAAGAATGTCAGGGGCTGGTCAGTCTTCACCTCACTCATTTCAGGAGTAGCTGGCAGGGTCGACTTCAAGAACATGTGACCAGTGCGTGGTACTGGGCCCTTTCTCAGAAAAGCCCCATGCTTGGGGTTTAATGCTATGCAGTCACTGTCTTCAAATTCTTAATGCCTTTATTTTTGAATTTGTGTTTTGTAAATGATGTTTGATGGGATAATAGGGTGTGTGCAAGGAGCTTGAGCCTCAGCTCAGGGAAGGTCCTGCCCCCTCTTCCTCCCTGGGATGGATTCTCAGCTGCCTATTTTCCTGCTTATGAAACTCCAGAACCCACTGAACCTTCCTTTCCCTACTTCAGCCCTAGCCACTGATGACCTCTGTCCCTGGCAAAGGCCTGGGCGTGAGTGTGGGGAGAGCAGGGTTGGGTATGCATCTTCTGCTGCATCCCTGGGCAGTCAGAGTGGCACTGTCCCTGCTGCAGGCTGGTGGTACTATTGCATGCCTGGTGGATGCTGCATCTCAGTGGAGATACACCTCTTGCCCACCCTGAACCATATACTGATGCATCCTGGCATGGCATTCGAAGGATCCTTTGGGGTCGCCTGTCTGCCCTAGGTTGGGTCAGCAGGCTGTGGGAAGTGGAAATGCTAGCTGGACCTCCCCTGACCCTGCCTCTTGGCCAGAGCATTGGCCCAGCAGCTGGTAGGAGGGGGAACCTGTCGAAGGTCAATCTCAAGAGTGCACCCCACTGAGGGCAGAGGCTTGGGTGTCTGGCTGGGTCTGCACTTGCCCAGTCAGTATCACAGGAAAGCTTCCCCAGCTAGTTCAGTGCCTGGGAATCTTCTTTACCTCCTTCCAACCTCCCTGAATCTAACTTGTGTCCATCTCTTCTGCTCAGCTTGAAGCACTTTCCACACATAAGCCACAACATACAAATTGTGAAAGTTTGGTGATTCTACATATGGGTTAAATGCTCTAATATTTGTCTTTAAAATTGACATTGTAAAATATAAAGACAATTTATGCTAATATTTAAAATTTCTATTTTTTAAAATTAGGATGATAATAAATTACAAATAAATACCACAACAAGGTGAGAGAGATGAGGAAGAAAGAAAAAGCCTTATGTGTACCTTTATTGACACTATTCTGCTCTTTGAACAAGAGCCCCACATTTTCATTTTGCACAGGGCCTGGAAATGATGTGGGCAGTCCTAGAAGCTTAAACATACAAATAAACCTATAAGTGGTCCCTGTGGTGGGGCGCTAAAATCTGGCTTCACCTACAGTTTAGGATGACTATTAATCCATTCTAAATCAATGTTTCTCACACCATAAGAATTACCTAGAGGGTCTAATAAAACACAGATGAGTGGTCCCCACCCCTAGAGTTTCTGACTTGGTAGGTCTGAGTTTGGGCTTGGACTTTGCATTTCTCACTAGTTCCCAAGTGATGCTGATATTGCTGGTCTGAGGCCACACTTTGAGGACCACTTAGCTAATGCTGTCTTTGATTGTTTAAACCTGCATAGGAAGGGCCAGCACAGGTTTAGATGTGGAGGAGTGGTAGTTCAGTGTCTGGATAATTTCTTCCTTGAGTGAAGACTGCATGAGCTAGAGGGTGATCTGGGGGACAAAGGCCCAGAGGATGAACACTACTTCACAATTTGTGCCAGGCTCAGGCCCAGCCCACTGCTTAACCTTAGGGCAAAGTCAAGCTGAAAACTCCCATGGAACAGGGAGAGAAGCCAGTGGGGGATCTTAGCAAAGATTGCTGTATGAGAAGTTATAAGGAAAAGTCCCAGTAACTTTTGAAGCCAACTGTGAGTGTGGGTTATGGATCCTACCCAACTGATAACAAATCTTTGCCTAATGTTCCCCTTAAGCTTTTCAATGCATTGGGTTCTTGGGTACCAGAAATTTAACAATTGTTGTTTTGGGTTTTTTTTGGAAAAAAAGCACCTGTAGCATTTCCACCAGCTTCCTTGAAACTTACAAATCTGCAGTCTCTGGTAGGAGGGCACAGTACCTCTGTATTTGCTTATTCATAAGATGTCTTTGAAAATTCCAAAGTTCTTTCTACACCTCTAAGAACTCCTCGGGGAACTCTGCAATGCCTAAAATTAATATTCTCTTCCTGTGATGAAAGCACAATTCTGACCAGGTGAAAAATCAGTCAAGCATATGAGATCCACCTCTTCAAAGGTTGCCACAATGAGAAACATTGAAGCCAGAGAGAAGGCTTACTGCCATTCTCCTGCCAGACACATGGTAGCCAGGTTGGGTTCCCTGAGTAATTGCTCTTTTAGAGTCAAGAAAAAATGTGATATTTTTAGGTTTACTCAGAGAATGAGAATCATACTTAAATTTTTTGTGACCCCTGCTCCCCACCCATAACACAGAGCCAAAGTTTTGTGAATGGATTCTCAAAACATGTTGAATTATATGCAGTAACAGTAAAAATAATTACAATTAAAATGCAGCATCTTTGAGAGCCAACATTAATGAGTACTCATCATTGGCCAACAACTTAATATATACTAATTTAATCCTTATAACAAGCCATGAGATAGATAAAATTACTACCCCCATTTTACAGACAGGGAAGCTGAGGCCTAGCATGGTTAAGTAGAATGGCTCAAAGTAAAGGAAAATGGAAAAAGGTATTCCATGCAAGTGGAAACCAAAAGAAAGCAGGAGCAGCTATACTTATTTCAGACAAAAACAGACTTTCAGACAAAAACTGTAACAGGAGACAAAGAAGGTCTTTATATAGTGATAAAGGGGTCAATTCATTATGAGGATATAACAATTATATATGCACCAAACACTGGAGCACTTAAATATACTAAGAAATAGTGAAGTATCTGAAGGGAGAAATAGAATATGCTACATTAATAGTTAGGGACTTCAAATATCCCACTTTTTAAAAACTTTTTTCTTTATTAAAATATCATTGATATTCAGTTTTAGGATGGTTTCATATACACAACACAGTGGTTCAACATTCACCCATATTATCAAGTCCTCACCCCCACCAGTGTGGTAACTGTCCATCAACATAGTAACATGTTACAAAGTCATTAACTGTATTCTCCATGCTGTACTACCATGCCTGTGACCAACCTATATTGCGATTGCGAATTATTGTGCCCCTTAATCCCCTTCTCCCTCCCCTTCCACCCTCCCCTTCCACCCTCCCCAACTTCTCCCCTTTGGTAACTACTAGTCCCTTCTCGGTGTCTATGAGTTTACTGCTATTTTGTTCCTTCTGTTTTGCTTTGTTTTTATACTTTACAAATAAGTGAAATCATCTGGTATTTGTCTTTCTTCTGGCTTATTTCACTGAGCATAATATCCCCTAGATCCATCCATGTTGTTGCAAATGGGAGGATTTCTTTTCTTTTTATGGCTGAATAATATTCCGTTGTGTATATGTATGAAATCTTCTTTATCCATTCGTCTACTGATGGACACTTAGGTTGCTTCTATATCTTTGCTATTGTAAATAGTGCTAAGATAAACATAGGGGTGCATATGTCTTTTCAAATCAGGGATCTTGGTTTTCTTTGGGTAAATTCCTAGGAGTGGAATTCCTGGGTCAAATGGTATTTCTATTTTTAGTTTTTTGAGGAACCTCCATATTGCTTTCCACAATGATTGCACCAATTTACATTCCCACCAACAGTGTGGGAGGGTTCCCTTTTCTCCACATCCTCGCCAACATTTGTTGTTGTTTGTGTTTTGAATGTTGGCCATCCTTACTGGTGTGAGGTGATATCTCATTGTGGTTTTAATTTGCATTTCTCTGATGATTAGCGATGTGGAGCATTTTTTCATGTGCCTGTTGCCATCTGAATTTCTTCTTTGGAGAAATGTCTGGTCAGGTCCTCCACCCATTTTTTAATCTGGTTATTTGTTTTCTGTGTGTTGAGGCATATGAGTTCTTTATATATTTTGGATGTTAACCCCTTTTTGGAGAAATCATTATGAATATATTTTCCCATACTGTAGGATGCCTTTTTGTTCTGCTGATGGTGTTCTTTGCTGTACAGAAGCGTTTTAGTTTGGTGTTCTCCCATTTGTTCATTTTTTATTTTGTTTCACTTGCCCAAGGAGATATGTTCATGAAAAAGTTGCTCATGTTTACATTCAAGAGAGTTTTGCCTATGTTTTCTTCTAAGAGTTTTATGGTTTCATGACTTAATACAGGTCTTTGATCCACTTTGAGTTTACTTTTGTGTATGGGGGTAGACAATAATCCAGTTTCATTCTCTTACATGTAGCCATCCAATTTTGCTAACACCAGTTGTTGAAGAGGCTGTCATTTCCCCATTGTATGTCCAAGGCTCCTTTATCATATATTAATTGGTCATATATGCTTGGGTTTATATCTGGGCTCTCTATTTGTTCCATTGATAAATGGGTCTATTCTTGTGCCAGTATCAAATTGTCTTGATTACTGTGGCTTTGTAGTAGAGCTTGAAGTCAGGGGCATAATCCCCCCAGATTTGTTTTTCTTTCTCAGGACTGTTTTAGCTATTCTGAGTCTTTTGTTGTTATGAATTTTAGAACTGTTTTTCTAGTTCATTGAAGAATGCTGTTGGTACTTTGATAGGGATTGCATTGAATCTGTAAATTGGTTTGGGCAGGATGGCCATTTTGACAATATTAATTCTTCCTATCCATGATCATGGGATAGATTTCCATTTATTGGTGTCTTTTTTAATTTATCTCATGAGTGTCTTATAGTTTTTAGGGTATAGGTCTTTCACCTCCTTGGTTAGGTTTATTCTTATGTATTTTATTCTTTTTGATTCAGTTGTAAATGGAGTTGTTTTCCTGATTTCTCTTTCTGCTGGTTCGTCATTAGTATATAGGAATGGAACAGATTTCTGTGTATTAATTTTGTATCCTGTAACTTTGCTTAATTCAATTATTAGTTCTAATAGTTTTTTGGTGAGTTCTTTAGGGTTTTCTATGTATAATATCATGTCATCTGCAAATAGTGACAGTTTAACTTCTTCCTTACCAATTTGGATGTTTTTTATTTCTTTGTTTTGTCTGATTGCTGTGGCTAGGACCTCCAGTACTATGTTGAATAAAAGTGGTGAGAGTGGGCATTCTTGTCTTGTTCCTGATCTTAGAGGAAAAGCTTTCAGCTTTTTGCTATTATGTATGATGTTGGCTGTGGATTTGTCATATATGGCCTTTATTATGTTTGGGTACATGCCCTCTATACCAGTTTTGTTAAGAGTTTTTATCATGAATGAATGTTGAATTTTGTCAAATGCTTTTCAGCAGCTATTGATGTGATCATGTGATTTTTGTCCTTCTTTTGCTAATGTGATGTATGATATTGATTGATTTACAAATACTGTTCCACCCTTGCATCCCTGAATTAAATCCCACTTGGTCATGATGGATGATCTTTTTGATGTATTTTTGAATTTTGTTTGCTAATATTTTTTGAGGATTTTTGCATCTATGTTCATCAGGGATATTGGTCCATAATTTTCTTTTTTTGTGATGTTTTTGTCTGGTTTTGGTATTAGAGTGATGCTGGCCTTATAGAATAAGTTTGGAAGTATTCCCTCCTTTTCTATTTTTTGGAATACTTTGAGAAGGATGGGTATTAGCTTCTCTTTAAATGTTTGATAAAATTCAGCCATGAAGCCATCTAGGTCAGGAATTTTTTTTTTTTTTTAGGTTTTGTTTTGGTTTTTGATTACCAGTTAAATTTCATTGGTGGTAATTGGTCTGTTCAGATTTTCTGTTTCTTTCTGGGTCAGTCTTGGAAGGTTGTATTTTTCTGGAAGTTGTCCATTTCTTCTAGGTTGTCCAATTTATTGACATAATTTTTCATAGTATTCTCTAATAATTCTTTGTATTTCTGTTGTGTTCATTATGTTTATTCCTTTTTCAGTTCTCATTTTGTTTATATGTATACACTCTTTTTTTCTTGAGAAGTTTGGCTAGGGGTTTATCTGTTTTGTTTATTTTCTCAAAGATCAAGCTCCTGGTTTCATTGATTCTTTCTATTGTTTTATTCTTCTCTATTTTATTTATTTCTGTTTTGATCATTATTATGTCCCTCCTTCTACTGACTTTGGGTTTCATCAAATGCCCCACTTTCAACAATGAATAGACCATACAGGCATAAAATCAGTAACGAAATGTTTCCTTGAACCAAACTTTAGACCAAATAAATGGACTTAACAGACACATACAAAACATTCCATCCAAAGCAGCAGAATACACATTCTTCAAAGAACACATGGAACGTTCTCCAGGAAAGATTATATGATAGGTCACAAAACAAGTCTTAGAAAATTTAAGAAGACTGAAATCATACCAAGTATCTTTTATGACCACAATGGTATGAAGCTAGAAATCAGTAATAGGAGAAAAACTGGAAAACTCACAAATGTGTGAACATTAAAAATGATTCCTGAACAACCAATGGGTTAAAGAAGAAACCAAAAGGAAAATTGAACAAATCTTGAAACAAACACAAAAGAAAACAAAACATACGAAAACCTGAATGCAGCAGAAGTTATTCTAAACAAGAAATTGAACAAATTCCTACATTAAGAAAGAAGAAAGGTTTCAAATATACAACTCAACTTTATACCTCAAGGAACTAAAAATAGAAGAACAAACTAAACTCAAACTTAGTAGAAGGATAGAAATAATAAAGATCAGAGCAGAAATGGAGACCAGAAAAACATTAAGAGGTGGTATTTGTGAAAAGATAATCAAATTGACAAACCTGTAGCTGGACTAAGAAAAAAATCAGGCTCAAATATAAGAAAAAGGAAACATTATAACTGATACCACAGAACTACAAAAGATTATAAGAGACTATGAATAATAATACACCAAAAAATTGAATAACCTAGAAGAAATGGATAATTCCTAGAAACATACAACATACAAAGACTGAATCGTGAAGAAATAGAAAATCTGAACAAACCATTAATAAGTAAGGAGATTTAATCAGTAATGAAAACTATTCCAACAAAGAAAAAATCCAGTACCAGATAGTTTCACTGCTAAATTTTACCAAACATTTTAAGAAGAATTAGTGCCATTCCTTCTCAAACTCTTTCAAAATATTGAAGAGGAGGGAATACTTCAAAACTCATTTTATGAGGGCAGAATCACCCTGATACCAGATAAGAACAAAAAAGGACACTACAAGAAAAGAAGAACTACAGGTCAATATCCATGATAAACACAGATGCAAAAATTATCAACAAAATAATAGGAAAATCGAATTCAACAACATGTTTAAAGGATCATACACTATGATCAAGTGAGGATATCCCTGGGATGCATGGATTGTTCAACATATGCAAATTAATAAAAGTGATACACAGCATCCGTAGAATCAAAAATAAAAATTATCTGATCTATCCCAATAGATACAAAAAGTGTTTGACAAAATGTGGTATCCTTTCATTATAAGAACTCTCAACAAATTGGGGATAGAAGAACATACTTCAGCATAATAAAGGCCATATATAAGAAGGCCACATATCATACCCAGTGATGAGACATTAAAAGCTATTCCTCTAAGATCAAAATCAAGACAAGGATGCTTACTCTTACCATTCCTAGTCAACATAGTACTGAAGTCCTAGCCAGAACAATCAGGCAAGAAACAGACACAAAAGGAATCCAAGTCAGAAAGGAAGAAATAAAATTGTCTTTGTTTGCCAATGAAAAAATCTTATATACAGGAAATTCTACAGAGTCCACTGAAAAACTGTTAGAACTAATCAACAAATCCAGTAAAATTTTAGGACACAAAATCTGCATGCAGAAATAAGTTGCATTTGTATACACTGCCAAAATATCTGAAAAAGAAATAAGGAAAACAATCCTATTCACAATGGCAGCAAAAACAATTAAATGCTTAGGAATAAATTCAGCCAAGGAGGTGAAACATCAGTACACTGAAAACTCCAAGACTTTCTCCAAATAAAAGTAAAGAAGACACAAATAAATGAAAAGATATTCCATGTTCATGGATTAGAAGAATTGATATTGTTAAAATGTCCAAACTATCCAAAACCATCTTTAGAATCAATGTAAACCCCAAAAAATTTCAAGGAGCATTTTTTTATTAAGGTATTATTGATATACACTCTTATGAAGGTTTCACATGAAAAAACAACATGGTTACTACATTTACCCATATTATCAAGTCCCCACTCATACCCCAATTCAGTCACTTTCCATCAGTGTAGTAAGATGACACAGATTCACTGTTTGCCTTCTCTGTGCTACACTGTTTTCCTTCAAGGGGCATTTTTAACAGAAATAGAACAATCCTAAAATTTGTATGGAACTACAAAAGACTCCAAATATCCAAATCGATTCTGACAAAGAAAACAAAGCTGGAAGCATTACACTTCCTGATTTCAAACTGTATTACAAATTTATAGTAGTCAAAACAATGGGCTTATGGTATAAAAGTAGAAATATAAATCAATGGAACAGAATTGAGAGTCCAGAGATAAACCCACATACATACAGTCAACTAATATTTGTCAAGGAAGTCTAGAATACTGAATGAAGAAGGATAGTCTTTTCAGTCAGTGATATTGGGGTTACTGGATACTCACATGTAAAAAAATGAAATTGGACCCGTATGTTACACTACTCACAAAAATTAACTCACAATGGATTAAAGAGTTAAATATAAGACCTGAAATCGTAAAACTCCTAGAAGAAATATAGAGGAAAAGATCATTGACATTGGTCTTGACAATGATTTTGAATGTAACACCAAAAGGATACAAAACAAAAGCAAAAATAAGTAGGATGACATTAAACTAAAAAGCTTCTGTCCAGGAAAAGAAACTATCAAAACAGTGAAAAAGCAACTTACAGGATAGAAGAAAATATTTGCAAATCATATGTCTGACAAGGGCTTATCAACCTAAACATATAAGTAACTCATATAACACAACAGCAAAAAATCTAAACAACCTCCATAAAAATGTGCAAAGGAACTGAATAGACAGTTTTCCAAAAAAAGGCATTCATGTGGTCAACAGGTACATGAAAAGATACTTAACATCATTAATTATCAGGTAAATGAAGATCAAAACCACAATGAGATATCACCTCACATTTGTTAGGATGGCCATCATCAAGACAAGTGATAACAAATGCTACTGAGGATGTGGAGAAAAGGCAACTCTTATGCCCTGTTAGTGGGAGTGCAAATTGGAATAGCCACTATTGAAAACAGTATGGTGATTCCTCAAAAGAAATTCAAAATAGAACTACCATATCATCTAGGAATCCCACTTCTGTATACATGTTTGATGGACATGAGATCAGGGTCTTGAGGAGTTCTCTGCATTCCCATGTTCATTGAAGCATTATTCACAATAGTCAACACATGGAAACAGACTAAGTGTCTGTTGATGGATAAATGGACAAATAAGATGTGGTGTATATATACAATGGAATATCATTGATCAATGAGAAAGAAGGAAATCCTACTATTTGGGACAGCATGGATGAAACTTGAGGGCATTGTGCTAAATGAAATAAGCCAGACAGAGAAAGACAAATACTGTGTGATATTGCTTATATTTAGAATCAAAAAGAGGTGAACTCAGTAACAGAAAATAGAATGGTGGTTGCCAGGTATGGGGGTGGGGGAAATAGGTAGATGTCAGTCAAAGGGTACAAACTTCCAGTTATAAGAAGAGGACATTCAGGGAGAGTTCCGGGAAGATGGCGGCATGAACGGAGTGGCAGAATTTTCCTCCCAACATTACATTTATCCACGAAAACACAGCAAATGCAACTGTTCCTAAAGGAGAGACCAGAACACACAGGAAAGCGCACACCGTGCAGACACACCTGAGAGGACTAGGCAGTTGGCAAGGCGGGTAAGAAACGGAACTGCGAACCCTGACCCGGTAGAACCCGAGCACTCCCCCACCCCAGCGCACTGGCGGGAGGAGAGGATTCAGAGCCGGGAGGGAGTGGAAGTGTAGGCCCAGGAGATAACCAGCCCCAGATCAGCCCCGGGAATGCAGGTGCACATAGCACGGTGTGGCAGAGATTGGAGAGACGGAGAGCGCAAGGTCTCAGCAGGAACGTGCTTGTTTGCTCACGGCTGGCTCAGAGAAGGAGAAAAGAGAACAAAAAAAAAAAAAAGGAGGAAAGCACGCGCTTTGTTTTGCAGCGGTCTTAAAGAGACGGGAGTCCAGCAGGGAACCTCATCGCCGCGGCATACTCAGCCCAGCAGGCTGGGAGTCCTGGGGAGCGTCGGACCCCATAGCGGGTGACTGGGAAAGGGTAGCCATAATTAGGACTCCCACAGAGCTCAATAGCCTCCAATTCATTTTCACCCCGGCCACAGCTTTAAAGGGCCATGTGGAGTGGTGCGGCCACGGCTCTGGAATAGCGGAGCAACAGCGCCACCTACAGCATTCACACAGAAACCACTCCCGGTGGGCTTTTTTTTGTTGTTTTTAGGTGTTGCTGCTTTTTCTTTTTCTTTCCTTTCTTTTCCTTTTTCTCTCCCTCTTTTTACTTTTTTTATTATTAGTAATATTTAAAAAAAAATTTTTCTTTTTCTCTCCTTTCTTCTCTTTCCTTTTTAAAGTCATAAAGAGCCCAGCTGACATACGTGACAACTACCAACAACAAATTCTATAGTCTTGAGAAGACAGAAGAATATGATACAGACAAAGCTTCAGACAAACACCACCCCAGAGAGAGAATCTGAAGGAATGGACATGCACAGTCTTCCTGAAAAAGAATTCAGAATAAAAGTCATAGCCATGCTGACGGATCTACAGAAAAATGTGCAAGAGCTGAGGGAGGAAATGAGGAAAGACAAAGCAGAAATGAGACAAGCCATCGACGGGCTTAACAGCAGACTGGATGAGGATCAAGACACTATCAATGAAATACAAAATATGGAACAGGAATACAAAGAAGCTGAGGCAGAGAGAGATAAAAGGATCTCTAAGAATGAAAGAATATTAAGAGAACTGTGTGACCAATACAAACGGAGCAATATTCACATTATAGGAGTACCAGAGGAAGAAGAGAGAGAAAAAGGGATAGAAAGTGTCTTTGAAGAAATAATTGCTGAAAACTTTCCCACGCTGGGGAAGGAAATAGTCTCGCAGTCCACAGAAGCCCACAGATCACCCAACACAAGGTACCCAAGGAAGACAACACAAAGACACATAATAAGTAAGATGGCAAAGATCAAAGATAAAGACAGAGTATTAAAGGCAGCTAGAGAGAGAAAAAAGATCACCCACAAAGGAAAACCCATCAGACTGTCATCAGACTTCTCAACAGAAACCTTACAGGCCAGAAGAGAATGGCATGATATATTTAATGTAATGAAACAGAAGGGCCTCGAACCAAGAACACTGTATCCAGCACGATTATCATTTAAATATGATGGAGGGATTAAACAATTTCAAGACAAAGGAAAGTTGAGAGAGTTTGCCTCTCATAAACCACCACTACAGGATATCTTAAACGGACTGCTCTAGAGGAAAACACCCCTAAGGCTAAAAAGACATCACCACAGCAAATAAAATCATAGCAAAGAAAGTAGACCATCCAAATAGTAACTAAAGGCAAAGAATAAAACACCTAATATATAAAGAAAGGAGGAGGAATAGGAAGGGAGAGATAAAGAAACATCAGACGGCGTTCACAATAACTTAACAAGAAAGTTAAGTTAGATTCTTAGATAGTAAAGAAGCAACCCTTGAACCTTTGGTAACCACGAATCTAAAGCCTGCAATGGCAATAAGAACATATCTATCAATAATCACCCTAAATGAAAACGGACTGAATGCAACAATCAAAAGACACAGAGTAGCAGAGTGGATAAAAAAGCAAGACCCATCTATATGCTGCTTACAAGACACTCACCTCAAACCCAAAGATATACACAGACTAAAAGTGAAGGGATGGAAAAAGATATTTCATGCAAACAACAAAGAGAAAAAAGCAGGTGTTGCAGTACTTGTATCAGATAAAATAGACTTCAAAACTAAGAAAGTAGCAAGAGATAAAGAAGGACATTACATAATGATAAAGCGATCAGTCCAACAAGAAGATATAATCATTATAAATATATATGCACCCAACACAGGAGCGTCAGCATATGTGAAATAAATACTAAGAGAAGTGAAGGAGGAAATAGATAGCAATGCAATTATTTTAGGAGACTTTAACACGCCACTCACTCCAAAGGATAGATCAACCAGGCAGAGGATAAGTAAAGACACAGAGGCACTGAACAACACACTAGAACAGATGGGCCTAACACATATCTACAGAACTCTGCACCCAAAAGTAGCAGGATACACATTCTTCTCAAGCACACATGGAACATTTTCCAGAATAGACCACATACTAGGCCACATAAAGAACCTCAGTAAATTCAAAAATATTGAAATCCTACCAACCAACTTCTCAGATCACAAAGGTATAAAACTAGAAATAAATTTTAGAAAGAAATCAAAAAGGCTCACAAATACATGGAGACTTAACAACATTCTCCTAATGAATCAATGTGTTAATGACCAAATCAAAACAGAAATCAAAGAATATATGGAGACTAATGACAACAACAACACAAAGCCACAACTTCTGTGGGATGCAGCGAAAGCAGTTATAAGAGGAAAGTATATTGCAATCCAGGCCTATTTAAAGAAGGAAGAACACTCCCAAATGAACAAAGACACAATTATTGAAATTGGAAAAAGAAGAACAAATGAGGCCCAAAGTCTCCAGAAGGAGAGACATAATAAAGATCAGAGAAGAAATAAATAAAATTGAGAAGAATAAAACAATAGAAAAAAATCAATGAAACCAAAAGCTGGTTCTTTGAAAAAATAAACAAAATAGATAAACCCCTAGCCAGACTCATTAAGAGAAAAAGAGAATCTACACACATAAACAGAATCACAAATGAGAAAGGAAAAATAACAACGGACACCACAGAAATACAAAGAATTATAAGAGAATATTACGAGCATCTATATGCTAACAAGCTTCAAAACCTAGAAGAAATGGACAACTTCTAAGAAAAATACAGCCTTCCAAGACTCACCAAGCAGGAAACAGAAAAACTAAACAGACCAATCACCAGCAATGAAATTGAATCGGTAATCAAAAAACTACCCAAGAACAAAACCCCCGGACCTGATGGATTCACCTATGAATTCTACCAGACATATAAAGAAGAAATAACACCCATTCTCCTTAAAGTTTTCCAAAAAATAGAAG
>JAQQAC010016209.1:37122642-37133613 GCA_029783875.1 Phataginus tricuspis
CCCCCCTTTAGTATATCAAGTCAAATATATTAATGTTCAACACCAATACAATAAATTATGAATTATGCAGTATAAGTTAATTGGTATGAAAGAAATTTTGGAGAAGAGAAACTAACATGAGCTATTGTTATCAAGGAAAGCTTCCTGTAGGAGATGTGTGGAGAGGAGACCCCCAGAGCTGTCTTCAAGTTGTCTGGCAATGAGCAGGATGGGTTTGGTGGCTCCCCCTCCCTCTATCTGGAGAAGCTGCTCAGGGTCTCAGCTTACCATGAAGTCTCTAGGTGACATCAGCAAGGACATGCAGCCCCCTGAAAATCTGATGTCCAATCTCAGACTTGCTATAACCCCCCAGTCCCTGCAGGGTCACTCTTATATTTGACCTATAGAGAGGCAAAGTAGGGAGGGCAAATGAGTCCCTCTCCCGAAGCATAAACCCTAATGTGTCCCATCATACTGGGCCCCAGCATTCCTCTCTGTGGGATGAGAGTGGGGGGCTGTCTGTATTGACCTATGAGATCCCTCTTGCACTGTGTTGATCCTTGCCTGTTTTCCCAAGCTCTTCACTCAAAAAATTCTTTTTCCTCTTCTATTCCTCACTTAAAATAATGTTTTTTATGTACATAGCATACATCATATTTTCTTTTAAAAGACTGTTGTAATGGAAATATAAGGAAAGAACTACTGTAACTTTTACTATACCAGAGTCTAATTTAACATAACCCAGTGGCATTAAAGACCAATAAGTGTGACTTAAACACCACTGGATTGCAATCATGTTCTATGGGCTTGATTTCTAAGTGGCACAAGTATTTAGTGCCACACAGCTGCCTAACCCAATTCCTTCCCAGTTCTGTTTTTTTACGCTAACCTTTCTTCCTGAAAGTCATAAAATCATAGAATATTAGAGTTGGAAAGGACATTTGAAAATATCCAGTCTAAGACCCTCATTTGGGAGACAGGAAACTCAGGTTTAGGGAAATTAACTGACTTAAATAAGGCAGAATGGGATCTCCCGTTTCCCGGTCCAGTGCTCTTTTCACTGGACACACAGTGACTTGAAATCAAAGAGAAACAGATATAAATAGAGAAGAAACCAATGCACGGTCATGAAATATTAACTTGAAAAATCACCTACCTGTGTGCAGTTGCACGTGGTTTTGCCAACTCTTTCGTATTCCTGAGGCCTGCCCTTAAGAACATGCTAATGAAGACATCTTAGACAAGAATGCTACCCACCAAAAAAGTAAAAATCTTTGTACTGCTTTTTCTTGTTGATTTAAAGAATACTTGGGTTTTCAGGATAGCAATTCTTGTCTCCCAATTAATGCATTGTGCGCTAATGCTAGAAAGAGTTCCTTTTTTCCTCACCTTTAGGGGAAAAATATGGACAGGCCACCAAAAAACAGTACTGCCTTCTCCTTTATACCCAGACACATTTATCCAATCTGCATGTGCAATGGAGGGGACAACAGGAGCTTTGGCCCCTGTTGCTCTACAATACTAAGCAGAGGGAACAAAAATTCAGTGTTCTAAATCCTGGGTCACATATAGAAAGGGGGGAACCACAAGATGAACAGAAAATGGGTCACCCAACTGCTAGGAGTGACCTCTCCTTCCAGGTCTTTCCACCTGATCCTCTATCCTGTATCCTCCTCCTCTGGAGACAGAATTTTTCTCTCTCTCTCTCTCTCTCTCTTTCTCTCTCTCTCTATCTATCTATCTCTCTGTCTTTATCTCTGTGTTCATATGTGCAATACTGTACCCATCTGTCCCAAACATAGCCTTGGCCTCTCTGGAACCAATCATGCCACTCTGAAGAGAACACAGTGTCAGAACCCCTGGTTTTTAAATAGGGGGTGGTTGACAACAATATTCTTTCCTGGCTCAGGATATCCTGAACACCCTCAGCTTAAACAGTGATCAGAGCAGTACTACCCCCAGTAGTTGCAGAAGTCTGAAAAAGCTGTAACTGAAGTTACTTTCTACCCCATCCATGTCCTCTAGCCCCTCTATATCTGGCTACAGGGGCCTAAAAAGAAAGCACAGAACTTCACAATGTTAGGCAATTCATTCTCTTAAGTGATTCTCCTAAGCACCCTATGAGATGATACTGGGCAGACAATAGCCCCATCTTACAACTGAGGCAACTAAGGCTTAGAGAGAATAAAGTGACTTACTTAAGATCACCCAGCTGGTTGGCAGCTGAGCTGAGTGCAGAACCCCAGAGGTCCTCCAACTGCCTGATTGCAAGGTCTTAGAAACAAAGTATTGACCAATGTCAAGGCCTTAAAATCCGTTGATTTGCTCTGGGGCCAGACGTGACTTATGTGGCTGTTGGAATGGAAATGAAGGCAGACCACATGATCATCTTTCCAGTGCTACCCCTGCCACTTCTACAACTATGGAAAAGACCTATTCTAATGCTATGCCACAAACTGGCTCTTTCTAGAAAGAATTGTTCAACAGAGAAAACTTTTGCCATTATCATTTATAGTTGAGGAAGAAATAAAGACTCTGATCAGTGCCATGTGGCATGTTCACAGATTGTGTGGGGGCCTTTGGGAAAAGTGTACCTGCTAAGCCTTGAGAGAGTAATAAAGAGAAGGCCCAAACTGTGCTCTACAATCTCTCTGTGGGATCTGACCTGCAATCTTCATTATACAAAGAGCAGACATTGTTTTTTTCTGCCTTTCAATAGGTAATTCACTCTTAGTCGAAGAGATTGTGGATAAAAATGTCCTGTGCTTTTGAAATTCACAATCAGCTCGACAATAGTCTCACAGTGCTGTGAACACCATAGTGAGAACAGGAAGTCCTTGCGCACCCCTCCCCTGCCCTATCCTCCTCTTCTCTCCTCTCCCCAACACCTCTCTACTTCTCCCACCTGCCCTTCCCACTGCCTCCTAGCCCCCAAGGTGCTTTGGTGTTAACTTCCATTGCCTTCAAAAACAGTGTCCCACTGTCTTCAGAAACAATAAGCAGTGTTACAGATGAAACCTCAGCCCCCTTGACTTGCTGACCTCCAACTTCAAAAATGTACCAATTTAAAAAGTCCTTATGTCTGTTAATTTTCCATCAAGGAAATAAGATGCAAAAATCATGTTCTTTTTCATGAAAATGTTCCTAGCCTGTGGGTGTCAACAGAGGAAGTCTGTTGCATCCCGCATTGATTAGGGAGAAAGCCTCCCTCCTCACCAGCAAAAGCCAAGCTGCCAGGAAACTCCTCATGCCCCGGAACTGCACAGTCATTCCTGTTTGTTTGGTGGGCTTTTGTATTTGGGGGCATTTGTTTTGGAGCTGTGGGTAAAAGGGAACAAGTTGGGATTACTACCATCTTTCACAACAAACTTGACTCAAAGAAATTACACAGTCAAAAGTAGTCTCAACCCTTCTAAGACAAACGCCAGCCTTCCTCAGCATTCAATTACTTGGTACCAATAAACAGCCCCTCCACCCTTCCTTCCTCTTGAATTATAAACAGCATCTGCTGTCATATGGCTGTTCCCACCTCGACAAGAAAAACCAAATGTCCCAGTTCCTCAGCTTCTTCAGGTTGGCTCAACACTGACTGGAAGTTACCCACCACAGAGGGTGTCTCAAAGAAAGAATTCATTTTACTCTTGAAATCAAGTATTTCAAACTAAAACTCAAGCTCTGTTATTGAGGGATATGATTACTCTTTCAGTAAATTATTAGTTAGAGGTGTGGAAGAGAAAAATCCCTGAGACAAATTACACCTCCACCTAGCCACCCATGTAATGCCACCAGCTAAGGGCTGTGCTTGTCCAGTACAACGCAGCATTTCTCAAAATGCCTTCTACCTGCTCAGAAACATCTCGAACAACTACTAAATCATGTAGAAAGTAGACCTTCCATATTGTAACCTCTGCATTTAAACAAGTGGTCCAGGTAATTCTCATGCCCACTCAAGTTTGAGAACTGCTAGTCTAGGCAAAGATAGGTATAGATCTAGGGTCTCCCTCTCTATCTGAATAAGCTATTTTTAGGGATGAATCACAGAAAACAGTAGAATTTTGAAAGCATAGCTCATTATCTATGCTTTGTCCACAATTTTTAAAAAATTTTAAACACCACATGCTGAATCAACAATGTGAAAAACAAAATTGAACTAAGTAAATTTTAAATATCTTACTGGCTTTATTCAACAATTCAAGAATCAGGCAGCACCCAATCTAGCAGATAGAAAGGAGCTCTGAGGAGCTGTACAGAATGAAAGGCTCTTATAGACAGAAGGGAACAGGAACAGGGAAATCATACTAGATGAAAATGTGGTTGGTGATTACAAGGTTACTTTCCTTCAGGGGATGGCAGAGGTCTTTCAGGCAGATTACCCAACTAATGCTGATTAGATGATTCCTGCTTGACTGGTTTAAGATTCCATTTCTGGGAAAGCTGAAACTGTATTTAAGTCTCAGTTTGGTTACTTGGGGTTTAGCATAAGTGACTCCATTTTGGGTCTATTGTTTTTTAACAGCATGAATGGCCACTTGAACACAAATGATACACAAAACAAAGATCAATGCTCAGGTGTGACTTAGACATATTTGCTACCAAACAGAATTACTTCAGATTTTTGCCTACATGCTCATACAATTTTATCTTACTCACAGGCACTCTTAGGGCTTATACCCAATCTGATTTCTGTGCTTTGGCTGTGACCTTATCCCAGCTGCATGCTTTGGGGCATGGATCTACTCCCTTCGTTTCCCCCCTTCTTCCAAGAATTATTTCTCCCACCAGTTTTTATCCTTATTAGAGCAGCAGTTCTTAAAGGGTAATCTGGGGGACCCTTGAAGTTCCTGAGACCCTTTAAGAGGATCCATGAGGTCAAAACTATTTTCATAACAAAACTAAGGTGTTATTTGCCATTTTCTCTATTATTTCATCATGAGTATGCAACACAGACTACATGATAAGTAATGATACCATTGCTCTGATGGCTAATGAAATGTATTTAAGTATATTCTTATGTCTTAAATTTTTGTTTTAATTTATAATATGGTAAATATCAATAGGTACAACACACATAAACAAAAGCTCTTTGAAGTTCTATTTTTATCATTTTTTATCAAAATAAAGGGGTCCTAAGTTTGAGAATTGTTGCCATAGAAAATGGAGTCATATTTCTATCATGGTCAGCCATATTTGGCATATTCAGAATTCTTGGTTTTTCCACTCAACTGTGTCTTGCTGATGACCAATCAATGAGTACCTAGTTTGTGAGTGCCTATTATATGCCAGGCACTGGCATATTCAGCATTTTAAAGAAAGGAAAAGAGGGGAGGAAGAAAGAAAGGAAAGAAAGAAGGAAAAAAGACCCCTCAAAAAAGGACAAAAAATGAGCTCCTTAATGGAGTTTATAGCCTTGTGTCATTCTATCTATAGGTAGAATCAGAATCATCTATAAATAATTTAAACTTAAATATGGGTTGAGGCCAGGTTATTTGTATTTTCAGAAACTCACTGGGTGATTCTAATGCATAACTTTAGTTGAGAACAACGTCTAAAATTATTGCTTCCAAAAACTGAGATACAGGCTCCTCTTCCTCATATGACCACAGACCACACTTATAAGTTTATAGTACCTGTAAATACACAGCAGGAGGCCATAGGAAGAAGTTTGGCTCAGTAAGTATAGGAAGTACTGTGGGACTCAGTCAGTAAATGGGAGGACAAGACAGGCAAGAAGCACTGGGTTTTCAGGATCCCACAATAAGGTAAGATTGAGGGACCAGGATTCAAGGAGACCATAAAAAGCAAAGAAGGTCTTGAGTTCCTGAGGACAAGGGGTTTTGAGCAAGATTCCCATTCAAGAACTAAGACAGGGATCTCAGCTCTGGAACTTGAGCAAAAGGAAATGGTAATTAAGCAAGAGGCCAGGTATCAAAGCCAGGTACACAGGGAAGTTTAAGTAACTTCTTAAAGTTACTCTAAATGCAAGATTGGTTCTAGAAGATAAGAAATGAAGTTGGGAGTGGGGTGTCAGGCAGGAAGGCTTATCAGGGACTCTACAGAGGAGTGTGGAAGACATAAAAAGAGGAAGATGGCAAATCAAACTTTTAAAAGTAACAATCATTTAAAACACTTGAAAAAATAAAAGAAGCATGTGGTGAGAAACTACAGTAGTATGTCTTGAGTGGAGGGTGAAATAAGAACCCTTATTACCTAGGAATCACATCTAGGTATGCCTTTATTGTCTTGATTCTAAATATTACAAGCACTTTGTGATCTAATCTGAGCTTCTCATAGGAAATCAGTTTCTTATAAAACTTATTTATTTTGTTAAATAAATCTCCTGGTCCCCACTTTTGTTTTCTTCTCATTTGCCTTTTTAACTAAAGTTTAATTTGTTGATGTAGTTAATCAGGGTCCATTTCATTAAGATTTTATTATTTATAAATTTATTCCTAGTCAAAAATCATATATCAGGCTCTTTAAAAGTTTCATTCAGAATATTGCATTACATTTCTTTCAAAAATAGTGTAAATTTAAATAGTTGGTAGAAAGTCCAAATTTTATGACTTTGGACAGTGTAGAGTTGCACACTTTCAGGGATATTTCACATTTATTTCACAGAGCACCTGGCTACACCAGGGCTATTTTCTGATTAATTGGCTGATTGATCCAGTCAAACCAAGATGGCATTGTCTGAGGAACTCCGTGGATATAGTGTTTAAGCTCTGAGTATGTCCTTGACAAGAATTCTTTCCTAAGGAAATAATCAATCTAATTGGTAGTTTTTCTAACTCTGTGCCCAAATGCATCATGAATAAAATTGCTATCACAGCTGATCCTGTGTAAATAGCATTCAAGTATGTGGGTGGGAGACATGAACTTACTGGTACAGTAATAGATGCCTAACTTATAAAAGTTTCATTGAATGAAACTCTTCTTCCTAATTCAATGCCTCATGCATAGCTATTTATTAAACTGTTAACTTATTTACTAGGAGAATTAGATGGATCCTTCAATTCATCAGATCATGCCAATGAGTCCACTTTGGGAAATATGTTTAAACCTCAAAGTTTTCCCTCTAACCACCAAATATGCCCTTTTCTCTTTCTCTTTCTCATTTTTTGCCACCTCTTACACTTTATTTCACATCCTTTCTCCTCTCTTTATAGTTTCTCTCCTAATGCTAATAATCTAGGATTCTTTTATTTTCCATCACCCAAAGTAGATTTCTCTGTTGAACCCAGAGCCACAACATGCACTCTCTCATTCACCCATTCATTCAATCAGTAAATATTTATAGCGTATCTTCTATGTACAAGGCTTTGGCTACTATCTGCACCTTTTCTTTGAGGCCTCCTCTTCCTTTTCTCTCCCACACTGCAATGTCCCCCCCCCCCCCATGCAAACACACACATACACTTACACATGCATGGCAAGGGTCTTATAATCAGAGTTGAATACATTCCACCGAGGTCAGCCACCCTTTTCTATTACACATGACAGGTAAGTCTTCTTCCTTCTGTTCATGCATGTCCCCATCCTTTTGGGATCCTTTATCCCATGGTTAAAGGATTTCAGTCTTTTTCTCTACCTCTTTTTAACTCTATACTGTGTTCCTCACTCTATGACCAAGTACTCTGAGGGAAGTCCTTTAATCAATCAATTACAAAAAGATAAAAAGGACTCTCGGAATCCTGTTCCTATGTCAGAACACAGCAACAGGAGAATTGGTGTAACTGTCTGTTTTTTTGACATTTCGACAATCCAAACAATTGAAGTTTGCATTCCTGGCCACTCAGGTAGGTTTTTGGAAAGAACTGCCCAACATAATAATGACAAGCCTAAGCCACTCTAAAGGAGACTTTAATTTGAGAGGTACACATAAGGTACTTTTTAAATTTAATAAATAATTATTGAGCACTTTTATGGGCCAAGGCTCATGCAAACCACTGGGGAAAGAAAACAGGTTAGACCCAAGTTCTGCTCTCAAGAAATATGCAAACTAGTGAGTCAGATATATAAACCATTGACTGCAATATATCAGAAAGAATATTAGGTTAGAGTAATACATACAAGCAAGCTATTATTTATCCCTGTGGTAGAAATTAGGGGATAATGATAGAGAGTCAAAGACAAAACAGAGAGAAAATGATATTAGAATTGGTACATGAAAGATGAACGGGAGTTTTCCAGAAGTAAAAAGAGTAAGAGGGAAAATGAAACAGTTTGTAAAACTGCCTTTGAAATGGCTTGTATCCAGGGACTAGGATAATTGAGGAGGTAGATTACTTGATGAGGTTGAGGATGGCGTCAGTAGCATTTTCACACATAAAATCAGCTGCCTCTCACCTCCCAAAATTTCTTTTGCTTTGCTTACTACTCCATTTCAATGAATCACCAGCTGGGTGAAATCTAAGCAAACCTTTACAGATGAGGGCTTGTTCTATCTATAATGGACTTTAAGGACTCTCATTAGCTGACTCTTTCCAATGTATAATTGATCGTTGGAGAATCTACCTTATCTGACCTTTTGAAACTATCCTATTCCATAAGTTTTTGAAATGAACTCATCAAATGCAAAAGATATGGGGTTAACACATGTATCAGAATGACAGATTTGATGTCCAAGATGAATTCAGGCTAGAATTATGACATAGATCCACTGAGTGGAAGGATACTAAAGAGTATATAGAATTCTTGAGTTTGGCTTCATAAGGCCAACTTGCAGTATGAAAATAGAGGATGTGTAGACTTCAGTGTGAAATGACATAGATGTGTCCATTATCTTTAGACTCATATACATTAGTAAGGAGATTCTTCCCAAAATACCTAACAAACTTGAAGTCACAAGAATTCCATATCATTCTGGAATAATCAGACGGTCTGTGGAATGTTGTGCCTACTTCTGGAAAGTACTCTTTAAAAATGCTGACAAAATGGAGTAGGCCAAGGACAGAATGGGATGATATAGGGTTGAGAAACCACATCACAAGATAAACAAATTGAGGACCAGAGAAATTAGAGAAAAGAAGAGGGACTAGTAATCATCTTCAACTATGCAAAATATATGTGTATGGGTGTATATTTTAAATTTCCATGTGGTGAAACTAAAAGCAAATGGTGGGCATTTCAGGAGACTGATTTTGAAAAGAACATCATATAAACTCGATTCTATTTCCATATATGCTAAGTTCTGTTTTGTGTTCTTTAGGCTGCCTACAAATTTATTATTATTATTGTTTAGCCCTGTGCTGTTACCACACTTTTATATTATATTACTTAGATATTTTTATTACTCCACTTTATCATCCTCTATACCTATTGACATCAATATTTCAGTGATTATCTTAGAAATTGCAACTAAATCTTTAACTTATTGCAGTCTACCTTAAGACTGCTTTCATATCCTCAAAAATACAAGGACTTTATAACAGTTTAACTCTGCTTACTCCCTCCCCGACCTATTTTGCTACTGTTTCTACATATCCTACTTCTATATATTTTATAATCTCCATAATTCATTATTTTTTGTTGCTTAAACAGAATATAGTATTTCATATTGATTTACATACTTATCTTTTTTTGAGTGCTATTCATTCCTTCTTGTGCTTCAGAGCTTCTGTTTGGGATCATCTTCCTTCACATTGAAGAACTTGTAATGTTTTTTGTAGTGTGAGTCTGCTGGTGATAAAATCTCTCCAATTTGTTTGTCTGAAAACATTATTATCTTGCCTTTATTTTTTGAAGGATGTTAGTTTTCGGTATAAAATTATACTTTGGCAATTTAGTTTTTTCTTTCAGCACTTCAAAGATATTATTCTGTTATCTTTTGGCTTCCACAATTTCTATTAAGAAGTCAGTCAATTCTTATTCTTGTTCTCCTGAAAGTAATAAATCTTCTTTTACTCCTTTGGGCAGCTTTCAGAATTTTCTCTATATTTTTGGTTTTCAACAGTTTGTGCCTAGATTATGTGCCTAGATGTGGTTTTATTATTATTTATCCTGATTCTTGACCCTATAGGTTGGTATCTTTCAGCAAATTTGGAAAATTCTCATCCTTTATGTCCTCAAGTGCTGGTTTATGTCCTTATCACATAGCTTTAATTGCTTTAACAAATAACAATTGTATGTCTTCCTCTCCAATCTATATAACCTTTAATTTTCTTATATATATGCACTAGATAATACGCTAAAGAATAAAGGGAACAACAGTAGGCCTCTTTATCTTATTTCTGATCTAAAAGAGAATAATTCTAACATTTCACTGTTATGTATAATGTTTGCTACAAGTTTTTTTAGATACTTTTTATTAGGTGAAGAAAGTTCCCTTTATTATTAGTTTGGAAAGAATTTTTCTGAGTAGGTTTCAATTTTTAGTAAGTACTTTTTTGCATCTAGTAAGATGGTTACACTTGTATCTATTTTAGCTATTCAGTGTACTGAATACTATTAAAAGATTTTCTAATGTTGAACTATCCTTGTATTTTAGATTATGGCTTACTGTCTTGCCAATGGGTTTCAGTGCCAGGCAAGTTCACTACGGATTCAATGCGACCAAAGAAATTGACAGCAGATCGTTCTTTGGGGTGAAAAGGTTTATTAAGTTTATTACCCTGCGTATTCTCCCAGTGGTAGGTCGAACACTAGCGTCTCTGTCTCCCCCAGAGCACTGGGCCAAGCTCTATATAGCGCAATAATAGCTTATTGCCTAAAGGTGTGGAAGCAGTAGCCTAGCAACAGGCCAGTTACATCATCAGGTGGTTTAAGTTCAGTGAGGATCCTGGCCATAGGAACCCCACTTTACCCACACTCCACCCCTCCAGGATTCTCACCTTACAATCTACACGCTTTCCATCTTCCGCAATGATCCCTGTGCAAGAAAGCTGGAGCACTCTAACCAGATTCCACACAGCAACAGAAGATAACAACAACTTAGAGAAATAAAAAAATTAAGATACAGGTAACAAAAACTATAATAATCCTCAAGCCAGAGGA
>JAQQAC010016209.1:37133623-37144989 GCA_029783875.1 Phataginus tricuspis
TACCATACATTTACTCCTCTCCCTGTGGGGGTTACCGAAGTGTCTATATATAGTGCTACTGGAGGTGCATGCACTGGCCATGATGATAAAACAAAACTCCCCGGTAAGATGCTCCTACCTTCTGGCCATTCAGGATATACTACTGTGACCTTTGGCAGCCACTCTGCTGTTATTCCAGGAATACACAGAAGGCCAGCTTCCAGGCCTTGTCCCCAAGGTGCCAGGAGAGCCAGCCATCATTGGTCCATGTGTTGAAAGGTCCAAGGCCATATCCACTCAATGGAGTCTCTGGGATTCAGTACAGTTGGTGCTGGCAGCAAGATGTTATTCTCGTGGCCGAACCTCGGCTTCAGTGATCCTTCCTTGGTTTGTACTTGCAGTTGTATAGGGGAGGCAGCCATATGTGTTAACATGTCTATGGGGCTCAGGGCTCCCTTTTGGGGTCTCTCATTCAAACATCATAGCACGGTCCATAAGCAGACTGACCATCCCCGCAGACTATTGGTATCTGACTTTAGTCCGGATTTTAACAAGCCATTGCGCCTCTCTATCATGCCTGCTGCGGTAGGATTGTACGGCACATGAAATTTCCACTTGATTCCCAGTTGTCGCACCCATTCTTGCAGTGTATGTCGAGTAAAATGGGTGCCCTGATTACTCTCAATTACCTGTGGTCGGCCATAGGCGGCAAAGAGATGCTCCAGGCCTCTTTTGGTCATCTGCTGGTCTTCACTATGGGTAGGAAAAGCAACCAGAAGTCCAGTAGCTGTGTCCACACAGGTCATTGCATACCAACATCCTTCTGACACAGGTAGAGGCCCAATATAGTCTATCTGTCACCTGACGAGGGGTATAGGCCCCTTAGCTATTGTCCCATGTTGCTGTGGAACTCGGTGTAAGTCCCTTTTGGAGCACACGACATGCTCCTGCCAGGCTCTGCCAACTTCTTCGAAGGTCAAAGGCAAGCCCCACTGATGGGCTACAGCCCACATTGTCTTTTGCCCCGCATGCAACAAACACTGATGTAGACATTGGACTACATCAGAGGCAGGCTTTCCTTCTAACCAACGTATCTGGGCCAATTTATCTGCTTCATCATTTCCTGGGGATGCCAGTGCCAAATGACCTGTCACATGGTATACTGTAATTATTTTAGTCTGACCACTGGCCCATAAGTCTTGGCACAATTCTTGCCCCCAAAGGGGTTGGTGATCAACCAGCCAGTTGGCATGGTACCAGGTTGGTAGCCACATGGTCAGGCCCCGATAGACAGCCCAGCTGTCAGTGCAGACAACTGTAGAGGAGGGCTCCTGGGTGATCACAAGCCACATGGCCCGCAACTCTGCCCATTGTCTGCTCTTCCCCTCACCATCTTCCATCCATATTGTCTCAGTCTTAGGATGGAAAGCTATGGCCTTCCACTTTGGGGGTTGCCCATGGCTGGAACCATCTGTGTACCATGCATCTTCAGGTATAGGGGCTCTTCCCTCCCAATAGGGACTCTCTGCTACTAATGGTTCAAAAACAAGTTCTTCCTGCTTTTCACTAATATATGTCACTGGCCCCAACACGTGTTGGAGTTCTTCACTCAAGGGGCTACTAGAAAGGGCACTACACTGCTGTAGGTGAGCACCCCACTTGGCTAGTGTGGGTGTTTGTGCCACACCACTCCTTGGCTTTTGGGTTCAGTCTCATACCCACCCCAAAATGGGATAGGTGGATTTTACCTTTATCAAGGCCATTCCAGTGATGGGTTCTGTAGCCAGCAAGGCATGATACATGGCAGCCAGTTGTTTCTCTATCAAAGTGTATTGTACCTTGGCCCCTTTCCAGAGTTGTGGCCAGAATCCAATGGGTTGCAAGTTTGTTCAAGCCACTGCCAGAGACCCCAGCTATAACTGTCTTCAGTGACATGAACGTCCAGCTCACAGGGCCTTGATGGGTCTATCACACTCAAGGCCTGCATGGCCTTGACTGCCCGTTTTTCTGTAGTAAAGGCAGATGCACATGTCTCATCCCAGTCCCACCTGATGCCCTTTTGTACCAACCAGTATAAGGGCTTCAGAATTTGTGCCAAGTGCGGGATAAACACTCTCCAGTATAATAGAAGACCCAGAAACTCCTGTAGCAATGCTACAGTTGTGGGGTTAGGAAAGGCCTGGACTTTATCTATAACTGCTTCTGGTATCACTTTGGTCTTACCCGACCAGACAACCCCCAAGAATTTGACAGACAAACCAGGTCCCTGAACCTTGATGCTGTTCACAACCCATCCTTTCTCCTGTAAATGTTGCAGCAGTCTAGGTGCTGCACCTTCTAGATCTGAAAGAGAATCAGACGTGAGCATGACATCATCAATATACTGGTACAGCCATACATTAGCAGTTTCTCCAATGTAGCCAAGTTCTGGGCTACAAGTACATGACAGATGGTGGGGCTGTGGAGGCATCCCTGTGGGAGGATGGTGAAAGTCCATTGCCATCCTTCCCACATGAAGGCAAACTGTTCCTGACTTTCCTGCTCAATGTCAATGGAAAAGAAGGCATTAGCAAGATCTACCACATAATGATATGTTCCTAGTTCATGGCTGAGAGTATCCATCAAGGCTGCAATACAGGGGACAGCTGCATGCATAGGGTGTATGACCTCATTCAGTTCTCTGTAATCCACAGTCATACGCCAGGAGCCATCTGGATATTTTACTGGCCACACTGGGGAATTGAATGGACTATGGGTGGGCTTTATAATACCCACCTTTTCCAACTCCTGGACAGTTTATCCAATCTCTTTATGCCCCCCAGGCAGTTTGTACTGTTTGGTATTAGTCACCCACCAAGGTACAGGCAAAGCTATGGGTGGGTTCCTAGCATGTCCCCTCAGAACTGCCTTCACCACACGCACTCTCAGTCTGAACTCACCTGCAGTGGTCTGCAACCATAGACCATGCAGGATATCAATCCCCCAAATATACTCAGGGATAGGAGATATATACACAGTATACTCTTTTGGGGGTAGATGCCCTATTCCCAAAGGGATTTGGGCTTTTTTCACTCTGATAGCCTTCCATCCATATCCATCTATGATAGTGGGGGTCCCAGGGAACTGCTCAGGATTACCATGAATCAGTGAACATTCAGCCCCAGTGTCCACCAGAGCCAGGACACATTGTATGTTCACTGGGGACCAATGGATAGCTATTTCAACATGTGGCCTCCAGTCCTCCCCTGGTCCCTCAGGGCAGATACCTTGAACTTCCTCCTCAAACCATGTTCCCCAATCACCTTCCTGTGTGGGCTCAAGTGAGGTTGGCTCGCTTTCCAGCAGGAAATCTTTCAAACATGCAGGCCAAACTCTTGGCTCTGTCTCTGATCTTGGCCTCTTTGGTCTTAATGGCTGGAGCTGCTGCTCTGGTTTCAGCTGTTGCCGTAGCTCTTGTAAGATCCTATTTGACTTCCCATCTAATTTCCTTCCATCTGCTCCTGCCCATATTAAATCAACCCACATCTGGGTCCTCATAACCTTCATAGGGCCCTGTAAATTCTTCTTGTGAGCAACAGGTCTTATTTCTTTCCAAATTCTCGTGGCTTCAGCCTCTCCTAAGTCTGCTACTGTACGTGTCACCTAGCTTATGGGATGCCCTAAGTGAGGGGAAAGAATGGCCACTAGAGACCCAAAGAGGGATGTAGGAGCCGTTTGAAGTACAATATTTCTCACCCCAGTAGTGAAAATCTCTTCATCTGGGCCATAATTCTCTGGACTATAGATGGCATTTCTCATGCCTAGCTCTCGTAACACCTGTTGGAGTTCAGCATACGTCTGCCATCTAACAGGAGAGGATGGTAGATCACCCGGATTGGGCCACACAGCATGAAGTGCAGCCATGAGCCAGTCGAGGAGGGAGTGACTCCCTGGGGTCTGATGTGCATTTTGTAATCGCTGCCTCAAGGCAGGCTGCACTGTCAGGGAAGACAGCTTTCCCATCTCTGACCCCGACAGAACAATTCCATCCACCCCTAAGTCCCACAGATGCAGGAGCCAAGCTGATATTGACTCCGGGGGCTTCTGCCTAAACCGGGAGCCCAAATCCACCAGCTCAGCCTGAGTATAGAGGCGGACCATAGAGTGCTCCACGACCTGGGGAGGGGGCTGCTCCTCTCCTTGGGGGACTTTCACCTGCTGGGTCTTTATTTTCTTTACAACCACTGGGCGTGCTTTCAATACAGGAGGGGCCAATGCCTCCGGCACCACCTCGTCATCCTTCCACAACTCCTCCATTTCTGGAGCTGATGGCACTCTTCTCTCCCCTCCCCTGAGTGCTACAACTTTTACCTTTTCTACTGTGCCTCGCAGCAATGCTACCTCAGTCTTCAGAAGGTCTCTTACCTTCAGCTCAATGCTTCGCAGCTGACGTTCTCATGCCACCTCCGCCTGTGCTTCCCTCAGGAGTTTGTCTTTTTCCTTGATGGCCTCTTCCTCCTTCAGAGCACCTGGCAGCAATGCCGTCTCATCTCCAGTGGCACCTTTATGCCGGTGCTCTTGTATCAATGCCATCTCTTTCTTCAGGGAATCCACAAAAGTGTGCAGCTCATGTTCTTGTGCCACCACCTCTCACATCAATGCCATTTCCCTCCTCAGGGAATCCACAGAAGTTTGCAGCTCATGTTCTTGTGCCACCTCCTCTCACATCAATGCCATTTCTCTCCTCAGGGAATCCACAGAAGTTTGCAGCTCATGTTCTTGTGCCGCCATTTCTTGGGTCTCCTCTGTAGACTTTTAATACTGTGAGAAGCAGCCAACCCACAGTCCTGGCTGCCTCACGGGCACTCTACTTCTCAGAGGATCTGCTTACTATACCAAGAGCCTCCCCTACTACCTCAAGTGTCATCTCCACTTGCCTCCAGTCCTGGGGTGGGGCCCAAGCAAGCCACCTCCGACCACATACCCATTGGGGGATGATCCACTGTCTCCCCATTCACAGGGGCAGCCCGCTGAAGCACCCCTCCCATAAGGACAGCCTGTCTTTTTCCTTGGTCAACAATATACCCTGCCAACTTTCACCAATTGTCTTGCCAATGGGTTTCAGCCCTGGGCAAGTTCACTATGGATTCAATGCCACCAAAGAAATTGACAGCAGAACTTTCTTTGGGGTGAAAGGGTTTATTACCCAGCTTGTTCTCCCAGCGGTAGGTTGAGCACTAACGTCTCTGCCTTCGCCCAGAGCACTGGGCCGAGCTCTCTCTATAGCACAGTAATAGCTTATTGCCTAAAGGTGTGGAAGCAGTAGCCTAGCAACAGGCCAGTTACATCATCAGGTGGTTTAAGTTCAGTGAGGATCCTGGCCATAGGAACCCCAACTTCCCCACACTTACTATTTCTAAGAAATACTACTTGAATGGATTTGTTAATTTTTATTTAAGTGTTTTGTAACTATATTTGTGAGTGATATTGGCCTATTATCTTCTATATTAGTCTGGGTTCTCCAGAGAAATAGAACCAATAGGAGATATGTATATGTATAGATATAGATGTATATAGATAGATATGTAGATATACATTGAGAGAATAAGAGAGAAAGAAAGAGAAGAGAGAGATTTACTGTAAAGAATTAGCTCCTGAGATTATGTAGACTAAGAATTCCCAAGATCTGCAGTCAGCAAGCTGGAGACCCAGGAGAGCCAATGTGTAGTTCCAGTCTGAGTTGGAAGGCTGAAGAAGACCAATGTCCCAGCTTGTAGACAGTCAAGAAGAGAGAAAGGATACTTTTTTATTCAGCTTTTTATTTTATTCGGGCCTTCAATGGATTGGATGGGGCACACCCACGCTGGGGCGGGCAATCTGCCTAATTCAGTCTGCCAATTTAAATGTTAATCTCATCCAGAAACACCCTCATATAGACACCCAGAAATAATATTTAACCAAATATTGGGGTACCCCAGGCAAGTTGATATATAAAATTAACTATCACATCTTATATTGCAATGTCCTTGTCCTTTTTGACATAGTGGTTATAAAACTTCTCAAAATTAGTTAGATTGCTTCCCCCCCTCCCTTTCTTTGCCCTCTAGAGTATTAATAAAAGGCAGAGAAAGCTACTCCTTGAATGTTTACTAAAAACCTGCTTTCAAAATGATCTTAGCATGACATCATTTTGCACTGTGGTAAATCTTTTACTATTGCATAAATTTGTTCAATAATAATTGGTTTCCTTAGGGGATATTTTCTTCTTGAGTCAATTTTAATAATTTGTATATATTTTTTAATTTAACTCTGTGATAGACAAAAAAATGGATCACCAAAGATGTTCATGTCCTGTTCCCCAGAATCTGCGAATATGTTACTTTCATGGCAAAAGGGACTTTGCAGATGGAACTAAGGTTAGTCATCAACTGCCCTTCAAAGAAGGAGATTATCAAGGAGTTTCTGGGTGATAATGTAATTACATGAGTCCTTTAGAGCAGAAAATGAAGACAGAAGAAAAGGATCAAAAAATGTGGCATGAGAAAGACTCAACACATTGTTGCTAGCTTTGATGGAGGATCCAGGCCCAAGCCAATGAATGCAGATGGCTTTTAGAAGCATAGAATGGCTCTCAGCTGACAGCCAGCAAGAAAATTGGTACTTAAGTCATGCTAGCATAGGAAACTGAGTTCTGCATCAACTTTAATGAGCTAAGAAATGGATTATTCCCTACAGCTGCCATAAAGGACTACACCTCGATTTTAAGGCCAAGACCTTGATTTTAACCTGTTGAGACTATACACAGAGACCCAGCGGAGACTGTCAGACTTCTGACTTACAGAAACTGTGAGATAATAAATTTTCATTGTTTTAAGTTGCTGAATTTGTGGTAATTTGTTACAGCAATAGAAAACAGATACAGTTTCAAATTTATTTAGCCTAAGGTTGGTCATTAATAACCACTTAGGATTTTTCATTTCCTTTGTAGATGATCTGCTTTCTCTCTGGTAGTGTTTTTACCTCACTTGGCACTTTTTAGGATTTCTCAATCAGAGGTCTATGTCTTTTCTCAAATTTGGAAAATTCTCAGCCATTTTATTTTCAAATATTGGCTCTCCTTCATTGTTTCTCTTCTTTCTCTCTGGAACTGAGACCTGTGTTGGAACTTCTTATGTAACCCTTATTCCTTAAATTATTTTTCTTTCTGTCTTCAGCTACATTATGGATGATTTATTTGATTCTATATTCCAGTGAAATAATGTCTATTTCCTCTGGTGTGAATGCTCTTATAGACTTTTATTCTTATGTGCATTTAAATTTCTTGAGAGCTTGTATTGTTTGGGATTTTTGAATGCCCCCATTCCTAACAAATTAAGTGCTTTTGAGTTGCCTCAGCCTTATAGGGAACAATAAAACAAATCTGGTTATATGCTAGGTGCTTGTAGTGTTTACCATGAAGGCGTACTGCATTTCTGGATCCTTCATGCAAACACGGCATAGGTCAGGCTCCCCATCTCATATGGATAACAGCAAATCCAAGGGGTAAGTGAGATCTATTTTATTAATCTTTCTTATGGGCACACACAATCACCCCACTACATGTGAGTGACCTTCGCCCAGCATTTCTGTGTAGGCATTGAAACCTTAACACCCACTTGTCTATATCCAGTCCCAGCTCTGAATAGGCCTCTAGACAATTTGTGGGGTTATTTTTCTCCTTGATTTATGGTTTATGAAAATTTTTGTTCTTCATTTTTAGCTTTGTTGTGTATTTTTAAATATGAAATACTATAATGGTCAATCATTGCTACACATCTTGAAGACTTACATTTCTATATAGCTGAAGAATTTACAGTATGTTCTCTCCTTGCTTTCTTGTGCCAGAATGCCCTCATGGTTTTCATAGGCTCCTAGGACACCATGTCTACTAAGTACACACACAGTTTCTTTTTTTCTCAAGTCACCTTCTGCAAGACATTGATGATTTTATCTTTTTTCTTTTGATACTTTTTCTAGCTTTATTGAGATATAATTGACATAAAACATTGTGTGAGCTTGGGGGTAAAATATAATTTGATAGGTTACACTTATATATTGAGAAATGATCACCAGAGTAGGATTAGTTGACACCTTCATCACCATTTGATGGGGGGCAGGGTGGGGGGAGTACATTTAAGATCTACTCTCTTAGTAACTTTCAAGTATATAATGGAGTTTTGTTAACTATAATTACCACGCTGTACATCCTCAGAATGTCCTCATCTTATTATTCTTATTTTTTTTTACAATTTATTTTGGTATCATTAACCTACAATTACATGAGTAATATTGTGGTGATTAAACTACCCCCTTCATCAGGTCCCCCCCACCAACCCTATTACAGTCACTGTCCATCAGTATAGTGAGATGAGAATCCCTACTTGTCTTCTCTGAGTTGTACAAGCCTCCCGGGCCCCCCCAATTTATGTCTGCTAATCGTAATGCCCCTTTTACCCTCTTATCCCTCCCTTCCCGCCCTTCTTCCCCAGTCCCTTTCCCTTTGGTAACTATTAGTCCATTCTTGGATTCTGTGAGTCTGCTGCTGTTTTGTCCCTTCAGTTTTTTTCTTTGTTCTTATACTCCACATATGAGTGACATCATTTGATACTTGTCTTTTTCGGCTTGGCTTATTTCACTGAGCATAATACCCTCTAGCTCCATCCATGTTGTTGCAAATGGTACGATTTGTTTTTTTCTTATGGCTGAATAATATTCCATTGTGTATATGTACCACATCTTCTTAATCCACTCATCTACTGATGGACACTGAGGTTGCTTCCATTTCTTGGCTATTGTAAATAGTGCTGCAATAAACATAGGGGTACATCTGTCTTTCTCAAACTGGGCTGCTGCATTCTTGGGATAAATTCCTAGGAGTGGGATTCCTGGGTCAAATGGTATTTCTATTTTGAGTTTTTTGAGGAACCTCCATACTGCTTCCCACAATGGTTGAAATAATTTGCATTCCCACCAGCAGTGTAGGAGGTTCCCTTTTCTCCACATGTTCGCCAACATTTGTTGTTGTTTGTGTTTTGGATGTTGGCCATCCTCACTGGTGTGAGGTGATATCTCATTGTGGTTTTAATCTGCATTTCTCTGATGATTAGCGATGTGGAGCATCTTTTCATGTGCCTGTTGGCCATCTGAATTTCTTCTTTAGGAAAGTGTCTATTCATGTCCTCTGCCCATTTCTAAATTGGATTATTTGCTTTTTGTTTGTTAAGGTGCGTGAGTTCTTTGTATATTTTGGATGTCAACCCCTTATCAGATACATCATTTATGAATATATTTTCCCATATTGTAGGATGTCTTTTTGTTCTACTGATGCTGTCCTTTGCGGTACAGAAGCTTTTCAACTTGATATAGTCCCATTTGTTCATTTTTGCTTTTGTTTCCCTTGCCCAGGGGAATATGTTCATGAAGAAGTCGCTCATATTTATGTCCAAGAGATTTTTGCCTATGTTTTTTTCTAAGAGTTTTATGGTTTCATGACTTACATTCAGGTCTTTGATCCATTTTGAGTTTACCTTTGTGTATGGGGTTTGACAGTAGTCCAGTTTCATTCTCTTACATGTAGCTGTCCAGTTTTTCCAACACCAGCTGCTAAAGAGGCTGTCATCTCCCCATTGTATATCCAAGGCTCCTGTATCAAATATTAATTGACTGTAAATGTTTGGGTTAATGTTTGGATTTCTATTCTGTTCCACTGGTCTGTGGGTCTGTTTTTGTGCCAGTACCAAATTGTCTTGATTACTGTGGCTTTGTAGTAGAGCTTGAAGTCAGGGAGCATAATTCCCCCTGTTTGATTCCTCCTTCTCAGGATTGCTTTGGCTATTTGGGGTCTTTTCTGGTTCCATATGAATTTTAGAATTATTTGTTCCAGTTCATTGAAGAAAGCTGTTGGTAGTTTGATAGGGATTGCGTTGAATCTGTAGATTGCTTTAGGTATATAGCCATTTTGACAATATTTATTCTTCCTAGCCAAAAGCATGTGATGCATTTCCATTTGTTAGTGTCTTCTTTAATTTCTCCTAGGAGTGTCTTGTAGTTCAGAGTACAGGTCTTTCACTTCCTTTGTTAGGTTTATTCCTAGGTATTTTATTCTTTTAGATGCAATTGTGAATGGAATTGTTTTTCTGATTTCTCTTTCTGTTAGTTCATCATTAGTGTATAGGAAAGCAACAGATTTCTGTGTGTTAATTTTATATCCTGCAACTTTGCTGAATTCAGATATTAGTTCTAGTAGTTTGGGAGTGGAGTTTTAGGGTTTTTTATATACAGTGTCATGTCATCTGCAAATAGTGACAATTTGATTTCTTTACCAATCTGGATGCCTTGTATGTCTTTGTTTTGTCTGATTGCCGTGGCTAGGACCTCCAGTACTATGTTGAATAACAGTGGAGAGAGTGGGCACCCCTGTCTTGTTCCCGATCTTAGATGAAAAGCTTTCAGCTTCTCGCTATTAAGTATGATGTTAGCTGTGGGTTTGTCATATATAGCCTTTATGATGTTGAGGTATTTGCCACCTATACCCATTCTGTTGAGAGTTTTAATCAAAAATGGATGCTGAATTTTGTCAAATTCTTTTTCAGCATCTATGGAGATGATCATGTGGTTTTTGTTCTTCTTTTTATTGATGTGATGGATGATGTTAATGGATATTCGAATGTTGTACCATCCTTGCATCCCTGATCATGGTGTATGATCCTCTTGATGTATTTTTGAATTCGGTTTGCTAATATTTTGTTGAGTATTTTTGCATCTGTGTTCATCAGGGATATTTGTCTGTAATTTTCGTTTTTAGTGAGGTCTTTGCCCGGTTTGGGTATTAGAGTGATGCTGGCTTCATAGAAAGAGTCTGGAAGTATTCCCTCCTCTTCTATTTTTTGGAAAACTTTAAGGAGAATGGGTGTTATTTCTTCTTTATATGTCTGGTAGAATTCATAGGTGAATCCATCAGGTCCGGGGGTTTTGTTCTTGGGTAGTTTTTTGATTACCGATTCAATTTCATTGCTGGTGATTGGTCTGTTTAGTTTTTCTGTTTCCTGCTTGGTGAGTCTTGGAAGGCTGTATTTTTCTTAGAAGTTGTCCATTTCTTCTAGGTTTTGAAGCTTGTTAGCATATAGATGCTCGTAATATTCTCTTATAATTCTTTGTATTTCTGTGGTGTCCGTTGTTATTTTTCCTTTCTCATTTGTGATTCTGTTTATGTGTGTAGATTCTCTTTTTCTCTTAATGAGTCTGGCTAGGGGTTTATCTATTTTGTTTATTTTTTCAAAGAACCAGCTTTTGGTTTCATTGATTTTTTTCTATTGTTTTATTCTTCTCAATTTTATTTATTTCTTCTCTGATCTTTATTATGTCTCTCC
>JAQQAC010016209.1:37159989-37178265 GCA_029783875.1 Phataginus tricuspis
CAAATGTTGGCGAGGATGTGGAGAGAGGGGAACCCTCCTACATTGCTGGTGGGAATGCAAATTAGTTCAACCATTGTGGAAAGCAGTATGGAGGTTCCTCAGAAAACTCAAAATAGAAATACCATTTGACCCAGGAATCCCACTCCTAGGAATTTACTCCAAGAATGCAGCAGCCCAGTTTGAGAAAGACACATGCACCCCTATGTTTATTGCAGCACTATTTACAATAGCCAAGAAATGGAAGCAACCTAAGTGCCCATCAGTAGATGAATGGATTAAGAAGAAGTGGTACATATACACAATGGAATATTACGCAGCAATAAGAAAGAAACAAATCCTACCATTTGCAACAACATGGATGGAGCTAGAGGGTATTATGCTCAGTGAAATAAGCCAGGCCGAAAAAGACAAGTACCAAATGATCTCACTCATATGTGTAGTATAAGAACAAAGAAAAAATAAAAAAAATAAAAAAATGAAGGAACAAAACAGCAGCAGACTCACAGAACCCACGAATGGACTAACAGTTACCAAAGGGAAAGGGACTGGGGAGATGGATGGGAAGGGAGGGATAAGAGTGTAAAAGGGGCATTACGATTGGCAGACATAGGGTGGGGGGGCACGGGGGGGACTGTACAGCTCAGAGAAGACAAGTAGCGATTCCCATCTCACTACGCTGATGGACAGTGACTGTGGTGGGGTTGGTGGGGGGGACCTGGTGATGGGGGGAGTTCAATCATCACGGTATTGCCCATGTAATTGTAGGTTAATGATACTAAAATAAAATAAATTATTAAGATAAAAAAAAAAAAATCAGAGCTCTAACCAGTGGTTACATCTTGCCTGAACATCTCTGCTCTGAAGAAGAGTTTAGAGAAAAAAGTAAAAGAATAATTTTGGAAATTTTTTATTTGGTGCAATTTTAATGGAACTAGAGGCACAGAGGAGGCAATGGTGAGAAAATAACTGTCAATCGAATTTGCAGATGGTCCTAAAAAAGAAGTGCTTCCAAATGCCAATGCACAGTCATTTTCTAAAGAAGAATATGATAGTTATGTTAAGATTTTTAAATCAAAAGTTCATCAAGCATTTAAGAATTTTCAAAGTGAGCATACCTTCAACATGGTTCTAGATACTCTGTGTGCTGCATGTCTCCATTTGTACCTCCACACCCACCCTCTGCTCTTCTGGGCCCTGCTGTCTGGCTCAGGAGACTGATCTGTACAGACCATATGGTCCTTGCACTCTGATTTTCACTTAGGTTTGTCCAGTGGGGAACACCAGCTGTAAACTGGAGTGATGACTTCAGTTGGCTCCTCCCACAGCTCTCCTTTTGCCTGCTTGTTGAGGCTGGCTGTATCCCCCTACTGAAGGCCACAGCCCCTTGCCGCTCCACAGACCTCTCTCTGAGTCTGTGTTCTGGTAAGCACATCTTCCCCTCATCCTCTCAGGCCTATGGGTGATAACCTGCCTGCCGGAATGTACTAAACCCATGTGTGAGATCCCTGACCTCATCTTGGTAAAAGTCACTACATAAAAATCTCCTTAAATTTCCCAATTTGAGCATTTCACCAATTTCTGCCAAATCCCTGACAAATATGCTCTGGGAAGTTTAAATAAAAAAAATAATAACTGTATAAAACACATTGTCCCTACCTTCAGAGAGCTTACAATCTTGTGCTGTAAAGTTACCATAGGAGGAAAATATATTAGCACCCACAACATACACTATACTAAGAGAGAGATACTATAGAGCAGTGAGGATTTTTTCTCCTTTTATATTTCATTTTGTAATGGCTTTATTGAGATATTTTGAATATGCAATAAATGTACATATTTAAAGTGTATAACTTGGTAAGCTCTGACATAGGTGTCTGACCCATGACACCATCAACCACATCTAACCACATCAAGATAATAAAAACTTTTCACCCCCAACAATTTTCCCATACCCCTTTATAATTGCTTCCTGTAGCCAAACCTTCCCCTCACAAAAACCTAGCTTCATGCTACCACTAATCTGCATGCTGTTGATATAGATTGCTTTGTGCTTTCTTCAATTTTATATAAATAGAATCATAAATGTGTATGTACTCATTTTATTCTGTTTTTTTCACTTAACATGATCATTTTGAGATTCTTTCACATTGTAGTGTGTATCAAGAGTTAACTTCTCTTTATGTCTGAGTAATATTCCATTGTATGGCTATATCACAGTGTATTTATCCACTCACCTGTTGATAGATATTACAGTTGTTTCTTATTTTTAGCTATTACTCATAAAGTTGCTATGAACAATCATTTACAAGTCTTTGCAGGGACATGTGCTTTCATTCTGCTCAGGAAAATACCTAAAGGTTATAGCTGGATCGTATGGTTGGCATATATTGAACTTTTAAAGAAACTGCCACATTCTTTTCCAAAGTGGCTTTATATTTCCACTATAGTGTATTGTGTGTGTGTGTGTGTGTGTAGCATACATATGTGTGATATCACATGTATGATTTTCTGTCAGTATGCATCTTGTCCTTTTATTCTTTTAAGCAGTGTCTTTATAAGCAGACATTAACAGAAAGTTTAAACTTGATGATATCCCATATATCCAGTTTTTTCTTTTTATAAATCATTCTTTTGGTGTCAGATATAAGACATCTTGGCCTAATCCAAGGTCATGAATGCTGTCTCCTAAATTTTTTCTATAAATGCTATAGCTTCAAGTTTTACATTTAGGTCTATGATCCATGTTTAATTAATTTTGGGGTATGATATGACATATGGGTTGAAGTTCCTTCTTTTTTGCATATGGATATCCAAGTATTCCACTAGGATTTGTTGAAAAGATTATCCTTTCTCCAATGAATTGCAAGTTAACTTAAAAAAAATGACTGTATATGTGTGGGTCTATTTCTGGTCTCTGTTCTGTTCCTATTTGTAATGTCTTTTCACAAATACCACATTGTATTGAGTTCTATGGCTTTATAAGGTGTTGAAGCAAAACAGTGTAAATCTTCTAAGTTTTTTATTCTTTTTTAAACTTGTTTTGGCTATTTTAGGCCCTTTGCATGTACATACAAATTTTAGAATTAAATTATTAATTTTTGTAGAAGCCTGTAGGAATTTGCAATGGAATTGCATTAAACCTATAGTTCAATTAGGAAGGAATTGACATTTTAGCAATATTTAGTCTTCTAATCCATGAACATAGGATATTGCTCCATTTATTTAGATCTTTAATTTCTCTTAGCAATATTTTGTAGTTTTTCCTGTGTAGGTGTGGGTAAAATTGTATTATTTCCAGAATCTCTTGCCTGGCTTTAGTGCATCTGCATATCAATAGGTGTTTCCAAGGGGTGGAGAGAAGTAGTCATCTCCATATCAATAGGTATTTCAAGGGGTAGAGAGAAGTGGTCCATCTACATATCAATAGGTAATTACAAGGGCCTGTGTGGGCTTATCTGGACTGGAGAGGTTGGGTGGAGCTTTGTTCTTCTGCAGCCTGGTCAAGAGAGAGACAGGCTGACTGCTTGTAAGAAATAAATGGGTTTCTTAAACTTTATTTCTTAAACTTGATTTCGGTTTCAAAGGTATTTTGTCTCGGGATTTTTCCCCCCTGGAGTTACAGTAGGTCTTTCATATTTTTTGTCAGATTTTTCCCTAAGTGTTTAATATTTTTGAGGCTGTTATAAATGGTATCTTTTTTGTTTTAATTTTTATTTGTTTCTAGTGCTGTTTATCAGAATACTTTGATTTTTGTATATCAATGTTTTAGCTTACAACCTTGCTAAATTCACCTATTCTAATAGAGTGTTTTGTGGATTCCATCAGGTTTTCTACGTATATGATTGTGTTACAAATACATACGGTTTTACCTCTTCTTTTCCAATCGAGATGCTGTATTTATTTCTTTATGTTGCCTTAAACCTGTAGCTAGAACCTGTATTACACAGTTGAATAGAAGTGCTCTAAATGGACATCCCTGTTTTGTTCCTAATCCTAGAGAGAAAGCTTTCAATTTTTTACTATGAACTCTGATGTTAGCTTAGGTTTTTTGTAGATGCCCTTCACCAGATTGAGGAATTTCCCTTCTATTCCCAGTTTGATGAGTTCTTTTTTTTAAATTAGGAATGGGCATTGGATTTTGTTAAACCTTTGTTCTAGGACTATTAGGGTGATGACCTACATTCATTGCTTTTTAAATGTTAAGCCAACTTTGCATTAGTTTGACAAACTGGGTTTGTCAAATAAACAGCACTTGGTTATTACATACTGTCTATTTTGTTTGATTTGATTTGCTAAAATTTTGTTGTGAATTTTTGCATCTATGTGCAGGAGGAATATTTTTTTGTAGTGTTCTTATAATTTTGCCTGGTTTAGGTATCATAGCAACTGTGGTGTCATAAAATGAGCTGGGAGGTGCTCCATTGTTTTCAATTTTATGGAAATATTGATGTAGAATTAGAATTAATTTTTCATCAACTATTTCTTAGAATTCACCCGTGAAGCTACCTTGACCTGGAGTTTCCTATGTGGGAGGTTTTTAACTACAAATTCAATTTCTTCAGTGGATGTAGGGAAATTCACATTATCTATTTCTTCTTGAATAAGCTTTCATACTCTGTATCTTACAAGCAATTTTTCAATTTCATCCAAGTTGTTGAATATAATGGAATTGTTATAATTCCCTATTGTATTTTTAATATCTATACTCTCTAGTGATAGTCCTTTCATTCTAGATATTAGTAATTGTGTTTTCTCTCTTTTTATCCTGATTGGTCTGGATAGAGTTTAATCAATTTTATTGGCCTATTCAAAGAATTTGGTTTTGGTTTCGCTGACTTTTTTCTATTATTTTTCTATCTTCTGTTTAATTGATTTCCTCTCTGATATTTATTATTTACTTCCTTCTGCCTAATTTTAGTTTAATTTTCTCTTTTTTCTAGTTGTTTAAGGTGGAAGCTAAGGTCATTGATTTGAGACATTTCTTCTTTTCTAATATTGGTGTCTCATGCTATAAACTTTCTCCTAATTACTGATGAAATGAGAGCTCACAAATTTCTACATGTGCTTTTACTTTATTCAGTTCAAGTACTTTCTACTTTCTCTTTTAATTTCTTCTTTGACCCATGGGTTATCCAGATGTGAGTTATTCAGTTTCCAAAATTTTAGGGATTTTCCAGAGATGTTTTCATACTGATTTTAAAGGAAATTCCACTGTGGTCAGAGGACATACTTTTTATGACTTGAATCCTTTAAAATTTATTAAGGCTTGTTTTATGACCCAGAATATGGTCTATCTTGGTAAATATGCCATGTGCATTTGAAAAGAATGTGTGTTTTGTTATTGTTGATCAGAGAGTTCTATAAATGTCATTTAGGTCAAGTCAGCTGAAAGTATTGTACAACTCTATATCCTTGTTGATTTTCTATTTACTTACTCTATCAGTTATTTGGTGGGGAGGATTTAAATCTCCAACTATGATTGCAGATTTGCCTCTTCCTTTTTGCAGTTCCATTAGTATTATTTCATGTATTTTGAAGCTTGTTTTTAGGTGCATACATTTTTAAGATAGTAAAGTCCTCTCGATGGATTGATTTCTTAATCATTATGAAGTGGCCTTCTTAAATCTTTGTCCATGTCTAGTATTAATATAGTTACTTTGGCTTTCTTTGATAGTGTTAGTGTGGTATATCTTTTTCTATCTTACTTTTAACTTATTCTTCGTAGGAAGAATATCACTGAGAATTACTTTTTTATTCAGTCTGACAGCCTCTGCCTTTTTATCAAGGTATTCACATCTTTTACACGCTAATTATTAATAAGGTTAAAGTTTTAATATACCATCTTGCTATTTGTTTTCTATTTGTCCCATCTGAGCTTTATTCCCTTATCCCATTTTCTTTATCTATTTTTTGGATTACTTGCCTTTTTAACGATTCCTTTTTGTTTCCATTGTCCAACTATCACCCATTAGTACTTGCTTTAGGAATTCTTTAACTTATTATGCTCTGCCTTCAAATGGTAGTATCCAATTCATACATATTATAAAAGCTTTACAATAATATATTTACATTTCTCTCCTAGCCTTTGTGGTGGTGTTTCCATGCATTTTAGTTTTACATATATTATAAGCTTCACACTCCTTTGTTATTTTTGTTTAAATAATTTTGTTTAAAAATTAGTTATCTTTTAAAGAAATTTAGATAATATTATGTGTTTATCTATGTTATCACCGTTTCCTCTTCCTTATTCCATGGTGTAGATTCATATTTCCACCTAGTATCATTTTCTTTTTTCCTTAATAACTTGCTTTAACATTTTTGTAGTGTAGGTATCCTGGTGATGAATTCTTTCAGCTTTGTATGTCTATGTCTTTATTTCAGCTTTTTTCAAAGGTATTTTCAATAGTTATAGAATTCTAGGCTGATTGTTTTTCTTTCAGTACTTAAAAATATTGCTTCACTATCCTTGCTTTCATTGTTTGCAACAAGAAATCCATTGTCATCTTTGCATTTGTACTTTTGTATGCAATGTGTTTTTTTCCTCTGGCAGCTTTTAAGATGGTCTCTTTATCACTAGTTTTTAAAAAGTTTATTATAATGTGCTTTGATAGTTTTCTTCATAATGATGGTGTTGAGGTTTGTTGAGATTCTTGGATCTGCAAGTTTTTCATGAAATTTGTATAATTGTTGGCTATTATTTCTGCAAACATTTTTTTCCTGCACTACACTCTTCTTATAGGACTCCAACTGCACCTATATTAAGCTGCTTTAAGTTGTTCTGCTATCACTGATTCTGAGTTCATTTCCCCCCTTATTGCTTTCACTTTGGATAGTTTTTATTGCTATGTCAAATTCATTTTCACCAGTCTTTGCTCCTGTGAGATCCAATTTGTTATTATTATCATTCAGCATATTTTGCATCTCATAATTGTAGTTGTCATATCTAGAAGCTTGTATCTTTCATGTTTCTATTTAATTTTTTGAACACATGGGATATTATTATGACTTTTTAAATGTCCTTGTCTGCTAATTCTAACATCTGTGTCAGTTCTGGATTGGTTTCAATTGATTGATTTTTCTCTTTATCATAGGTCTTATTTTCCTGCTTGATTGCCTGCTTTATAATATTTTCACAGCTTTTTGAGATATAATTAACATACCATTTAATTCATCTATTTAAAGTGTACACATCAACAATGTTTCTTAGACTGGTAATTTTAGGTTGGATTCCAGACACGGTGAATTTTTCTGTTCTTGAGTGTTGGGTATTTTTTATTCCTATAAATACTGTTGACATTTTTTTCTAGGACTCAGTGAAATTAAATGAATATAGCTTGATCCTTTCAAGACTTTTTAGGCAGAAGCAAAGTTGTATTTAGTTTAAGGCTAATTATTCCCCATGACTGACACAAAACACTTCTGTGTACCCTATCCAATGCTTTGTGAATCACGAGGTTTTCCAGTCTGGCTGGTACTAACAGGTAAAATTCCCCACCCCTGTCTGAACACCAGGTATTGTTCCTTGTAATCTTTTTAGACAATTCTCTTGCCAGCCATGGGAAGTTTCCTTACGTACATGTACTGATCAATATTTACTGGATATTTGAAAGAGTCCTTCTGCGAATCTTCAGGTTTCTTTCTGTGTGAAACACTCTCCTCTCTGGTACTGTATTCTATGAACTACAGCTGCTTTGGTCTGCTTTGACCCTCTGCTCTGTCTCTTTAACTCAGATAGTCTGCTATGCTCTGCCTGGGTTCCCTGTCCCTGTGGTCAGGAAATTTTTAAGACACAAAACTGGAGTCATCATAGGGCTTATTTGTTTCCCTTCTCTCAGGGATCACTCTCCCTCATTGCCTGATATTCATTATCTTGAAAATCATAAATTCATATATTTGTTCACTATTGGGTTATTTCAAGTGAGGAAATATTCTGGTCCCTTTATTCCATTTTGCCTTGAACCAGAAGTGTAGAGAAATGGTGGTTTTTTTTTTTAAAGAAAAAAACCATTTTTTGTAATTCCAAGAAACTTTTCCATGTATCTTTTAAAAGAAAGTGTGATCTTAGGAAACACATCGAGTTTGTACCTCAGAACCTCTAAACCTTGATCCAATGTAGCAATGGGTTGAAAAATAAAATAAAACAATCTAAAAACATAATTCAGTTGTTTATTAAATGAGCCCATCTACAATACTCTTTCTGGGTTACAAATGATCTCTTCTAGTGTTCTTATCAGGAATTGCCCTTCTCTGAACATTTTTTTTTTTATCCTGCTACAGCTACAGTCTTTAGACCAGCCTTATCAGGTTTGCTTTTATCCTTATAATGGAAGTGTATATAACCTGATGGGATGAGGCAAGGGTTTGGAATCCAGTGCCTCCTTGAAATTGCCTTCTGGATCTCTTTCCTGGATAGTGGTACCCATTACTCAGATCCTTTTTCCAGTCTGGACCTACTCTAAACTCTGAGCATTCTTTCTAGTACATTTCTACTTAGCTTTATATTTACTTGGAAGATCCCAGGAATCTGAATGTTCTTCATCTTTAGCTTCTAGTCATCCAGCTCTCCTGAGTCTACCTCCTGACCCTGTTTACAGCCATTCAGGTCAGGCACTACAGGATAAGACTAATTACAATGCTCATTCTTGTAGCATGTTTGGAGCTCCTCAAAGAAACCATAATTTGAATTTTGTTGGATCAATAATGGGAGTAGGAGAGGAAGAATGTTATTATAGGCTAACCAAATGATAGCATAAGGCCTCCATGTTTTCTGTAAACACTGGTGTAAGTCTGGGGAAAGGAAATCCTGGGGCAAAATACCTCTAAAAACCGAAACCAGTCAAAGGGAGAAATAAAGTTTAAAACCCATTTATTGCTTACAAACTGCAGTCCACGGCCGTCTCTCTCCTCCGCTCTGGAAGGAAGCAAGCCAGCAAGCCAGCCCCTCCCCTTAAACTCTCAGGTTCAGACCCGCTCTTGGTTGCCCAGGTAATTACCCATTGACAGGGAGATGAACTTCTTTCCACCCCTGAGGATATGCAAATGTACTAAAGCCAGGTGAGATACTTTGGAAATGTTACAATTTTACCCACAACTGGGTGGCATTTATTTGCCTTTTGCAAATGTGGGGTTTTTCTTGTGAATGTATCCCTAGATTTAAAACTTTCACATTATTTCCCCCCTTTATATGCACTGATCCCTTGTAGTGGAGTGGGATCTTAAAATGCCTTCAAAATGGTATTTCCTATTCTTGAGCTTCATTGGTAACACCTTAATGAGTTATAAATCTTTGATAATCAGTTACAAAGAATGGTTTTGCAGTTTTGTCTTTCAGTTCAGTGCTTGCCATGGGGACAAAGGTAGCTTCACCTCAATTGTGAAGCGGACTCTACAAATACACTAAATTTAGCCTGTGTCATTTGGGATCCTGGAAGGTAACTGTATTCAGCAAAATGGATTAAATACAAGACATTAATGAGAGGACTAATCACAGAGGTATGGGATTAATTAAGAAATCCAACAAAGGATGTTGAGGCATTCAGATACTAGTATCAATGGAAAACCATTATCACTTCTAAGCCTGAGGAGCAGTAGGAAGAAACCATGTTACTGGAGCCATGGAACAAGGCAGAGAAGAAAGCTTGCCAGCGGGCGATATAGTCTCATAGTAACATGACCATGCCAGAAATGTGGCACTGATGAATGGAGAAAACGGGAAGAAATATCCCAACCTGTTTCTCCTAGCACTTTTTAATCCCCCAAGAATACTTCCATAGGATTAGACCAACCAGAACTCAGCCAACAGGGAGGCTTGGGTAATACAGTCCATAGGGCCCCCTGGGACACATAGTAGGACAGAAAAGGGTAGAATATGCATGATGGGGGTGAAAATTGAGAAAACCCAGCCAAAAACCATTGTACATTTCTGGATTCTAGTTGTTATCTTAGGTTAATTACTTAATTATTGTAGGTTACCAACTATCATAAGGTTAATAATTGAGCTAAGCTGTCATTACGCTATTTTTCTTTACTATCCATAGAGATTTTTTAAAATTTTAAGCACCACATAAATTATTTACGTTGATGTTTTTAAAGTCAGGTTAAAGTTTTCAAAGTTTTAATAGCTTCTAGTATAAAAGATTTTTCCAATGCAGTTTGTGAGATGCATATCTCTATTTTAAAAGGGCCAATGAACTGGTGTGGTATGACTCTACAGTCACTGACCTCTCCCATTTTAACTACTTTTAAAACTTAAAAATAAACAATAAGATCCCTGAGTGCTTGTTGGCAAGGCTATGTTTTTAAAAACACTTCCTCAGAACACCACAGTTATTTGAAGGATGTGTCACACAGTCTGCTGTTGGCTTAAGAAAACATGAGATGGACAACAGTCAGTTGCCTTTTTGAACTTATTTATTCAATTTTAGAAATAAGTGCATGACAAAAGGAGCTTTGATTCTATAGGCTGAGAGCCTGTGTACAAGTCCCAAACTTTTGAGATTTAAGTCTCTTCTATGACTCTGGAATGAGTGGTTGTCTGGGGTGATATGGATTCCCCAACTAAGGCTGGCAGCCTCAGAGGTATGTATAATATTTCAACCCACTTGGTCCACAGCACCAATTGCAGGAACTCCTGAGAAAGTTAATCCTTGTACTACTGCAGTTCAAGCACACTCAATATGGATGGACTGAACCACCACAATGTGCCAGACACTGTGCCTGATACTGGGGGATCAAAGACAAACAAGATGTGGAATCAGCCATTAGAGAAATGGGTACATAAGCAGACTCTCCAGTATCATGTGGTATGTGTGGTTATAGAGGTAGACACGGGGTATTTAGCTCACCTGAGTCATAGGAAAGCTTCCTGGTGACTAACTTATTTTTTTTAAGGTTTCTGGATTTCACATCCAGTGGGGAAATGAAGGTGGAAAGGGTGGTCCAGGCAGGGAAAGCATCACAACTAAAGGTACAGAGGCATGGGTCAACATGGTGAACGCTGAGAACTATACCAAGCATGAATAGCAAAGAAGGAAGTGGTAAGGGATTTGGCTGACAAGTCAGCAAGACAGCTGATGTCAAGGGGAGTAAACTTGCTCAAGAGTTTAGACAGTATCTGTATGGTTATGAGAAGCTGTCAAATATAGCTTTACACAAATATTGTAGAAGGAATTAAGTCTAGGATGGGACAACACTGGGGGACAATAGTGCAGGAAGTGTGGGTAGAAGGCCAATTGCATGATGCTTGGCTCTCCAGCCTCCCAAGAGGAACAAGGATCAGACATCAGGAACAACTGACCCATGTGATTTATGAAATTGTCAGATTACGTAAAGTAATATAGTTACATAAAGAATCCCTGCCCAGAAACCTGACTGGCAGTGCAAAATATCCACAGACAAAGGTAAAACAGAAGTCAGTTCTACTTGGCTTTGCAACCCTGAAATGAGAAAAAAAGAAATCCCAGTTGACATATATCCCTGTAACCCAAGGAGATGAAAGCACTTTCTACCCAAAAGTCTTGCCAGTACACTTCTCCTCAGTGTCGTCCACACAGGAAATCCTCAGTTGTCTAGTGGTAGACATAATTTTCTTCAGTTCTGGGAGATTTGGGGGTGTAACCATCACTAGCAGTTCATTCATAACTATTCAGTTAGCTTATGGGATTGGTAATGGTCACCTTTTTACAGTTGCTTCTCCATTATCCTTCCGGATGAGAGGGCTCATTACTAGTCCTAGTAATAAGGGCTTTCTTGCTGGACTTCAGCTATAATCCCTTATTTTCAGGTTAAAATCTGCCCATCAGAATTAATTTTTAATCCCAAACTGGCAGTTTATCTTCCTTTCCATTTCATCACAATTCAGTTTTCATTTTGATTAAGAAAGTATATTCTTATCAATATATGGTGTTGGGTTCATTGGAAAAACATTGAAAGAAAAGTAAAGCTTAACCTCTACTTTTATGTCATAGGCAAATACTAATCCCAGGTAAACTGTGGACCTCAGTGTTAAAGATAAAACAATAAAGCTTCTAGAAGAGAGTATAGAAGAACTTTATTACCTTGGGCAATATTTCTAGATAGAACACAAAAAGTACCAACCATAAAGGAAAAAATTGATAAATTGAGCCACATTGATTAATAAGTTAAACTGTTTTAAGAATTTCTTTTCATCAAAAGACCAATAAGAGTGAATGGATAAGCCACAGAGACTCAGATCCAGAATATTATAAGGAAAAGACAGATATACCAATGGAAAAATGGGCAAAATATTTGAATAGTAATTTCACAAAAAGATAATCAACTGATCATTAAGCATATGAAATGATATTAAACTCATCTGTATTTGAGGAAATGCTAAAATTACAATGAGATACTGTTCTATACCTGTCAGAATGGAAAAAAAAAACCTAAAAATACCAAGTGTTGGTGAGAATACATAGCAACTGGAACATTGCTGGTGGGAGTGTAAATCTGTAGCTACTTTGGAAAACTGCTTAGAAGTATCTAATAAAGCTCAGCCTACACATATCCTGTGGCCCAGTAATTCTAATCTAATATATATACTCAACAGAGATGCATACGTATGAGTCCTGCACAAGTATGTTCATAGCAGCTTTATTTTTAATAACCCAGGAATGGCTCATTACATCAGCAGTCTATCAACTGAAAAATGGATAAGTAAATTATATTAGATTCAAAATGGAATAATATAAAGCAATGAAAATGAATGAACTACTGCTATACCCAACTGGATGAATCTCTCGGACATAATACCAAGTGAACGAATCCAGATGCATAAGAATATTTTTGTATGATCCCTTTTACATACACTTCAAAAATAGGTAAAACCAATTTACAATGGTAGAAGTTAGGTTATGTGAGAGGAAGAGGTGATGATGAATGAAAGGGGACGTGAGGTGGAGGAGCTTTGGGGATGCTGGTAATATTTTATTTTCTGTGAGGATGCTGTAGGTGGTGGTGTTGCTCCACTGTTCCACAGCCGCAGCCATGCCGCTCCGCAGGGCCCTTTGTAGCTCTGGCTGGGGTGGAAATGAATGGGAGGCTGCTGATCTCTGTGGGAAGTCTGAGTGCGGCTACTTTTTCCCAGTTGCCAGCCAAGGGGTCTGAAATTCCCCAGGACTCCCAGCCTGCTGGGCTGAGTGTTCTGGGACGATCCTGTTCCTCCTTTGGGCCCCTATCTCTTTAAGACTGCTAAAAAAAGCGCGCGGTTTTCTTTTGTCCTGGGGACCCAGCTGAGAGGACCTGGTGCATTCCCTGGCTCAGATCCTGCACCCTCTGTCTCTCCAATCTCCAATACACCACGCGATGTGTGTCAGCGCTCCCTGTGCAGATCACCGGGGCTGGTTATTTCGCGGGCCTGTACTTCCACTCCCTCCTAGCTGTGAATCCTCTCCTCCCGCGGGGTGCGCTGGGGTGGGAGAGTGCTCGGGTCACGCAGGGACACGGCTCTGTATCTTACCTGCCTCGCGGGGTGCCGAGTCCTCTCAGGTGTAGATGCAGGCTGGGTGCTGTCCTGTATCTTCTGGTCTCTCTTTTAGGAATAGTTGTATTTTCATAAATATATATGGTTTTGGGAGGAGATTTCCGCCGCACTGCTCATGCCGCCATCTTCCCAGAACTCTCCTCAGTCTTCTATATTTTCATCTAAGGATGTTATAGTGTTAGCTCTCACATTTAGGTCTATCATTCATTTTGAGTTAATTTTTATATATACTATAAGAAAGGCCCAATTTTATTCTTTTGCATATGGATATCCTGTTGTCCCAGAACCATTCTAGCATTCCTGTGATAAATTACACTTGGTTGTGGTGTGTAAACTTTTTCATATATTGTTGGTTTTAGTTTGCTAGTATTTTGTTGAAGATGGTTGTATTCATGATCATAAGGGATATTGGTCTATAGTTTTCTGTTTTTGCAATGTCTTTGTTTCATTTTGTTATTAGAATAATACTGGCCCATAGAAGGAGTTGTAAAGTCCTCCCTCCTTTTCTACTTCTTGGAAGCGTTTGTGTACAATTTGTACAAGTTCTTTAAATGTTTGGTAGAATCCATCAATAAAGCCATCTGAGCCTGGGATAATCTTTGTGGGAAGTTACTAAATTACTAAATATTTTACTTTTCATAGGTCTGTTAAGGTTTAATATTTCTTCTTGAATGAGTACCCATAGTTTGTTCCTTTCTAGGAATTTGTCCATTTCATCTATGCTATCTAATTTGTTGGCATACAGTTGCTCAAAGTATTCACTTCGAATTCTTTTTATTTTTGTAAGGTGCTGTCTTTTTGTCCTGGTTTTAGTAATTTGAGTCTTTTTTTTTTTTTTTTTGATAATTCTAGCAAGAGATTTGTTTTCTTGACTTCTTAAGAACCAACTTTTGGTTTTGTTTATTTTCTCTGCTATATTTCAGTTATCTGTTTCATTTATTTCTAATCTAATCTTTATAATTTCCTTTCTTCTCCTTGATTTGTGTTTACTTTGCTCTTTTTCTGGTTTAATACAGTGGAAGGTTAGGTTATTGATTTAAGATATTTCTTCCTTTTTTATATGGTATTTACAACCATAAATTTTTCTCTCATCATTACTTTAGCTGTATACCATAAGTTCTGGTTGTATTTTTGTTTTTCATTCATTTCAAATTATTTTCTAATTTCCCTCGTGATTTCTTCTTGGCTCCATTTCTTAGTTAGTACTTTGTTGTTTAATTTGCACGTATTTTTGCATTTCCCAAATTTCCTTCTGTTATTCATTTCTAATTTCATTCTATTGTGGTTGGAGAACACACTTTGAACCATTTAAATCCTTTTAAATTTATTTAAAACAAAAAAGGTTATTTGATGGCTTAACAGTGGTCTATCCTGGAGAATGTTCTATGAGAATTTGAAAAGAATATTTATTCTGCTGTTGGGCTGTTGGGCAAGGTGTTCTATTTTTTGAAGTTTTTTTAAATATATATTTTGGATTCTGGGCCTTTATCAGATATGTCTTATGCAAATATTTTTCCAAGTTTGTGGCTTGTCTTCTCATTCTCTTAATAATATTTTTCACATAATAGAAAATTTTAATTTTAATTAAGTACCGCTTATCAATTATTCCTTTCATGGATAGTGCCTTTGGTGTTATATCTAAGAAGTCATCTCCAATCGAAGGTCATCTAGAATTTCTCTTGTTATCTTCTGGTTTTATAGTTTTGTATTTTATATTTAGGTCTTTGACTCATTTTGTGTCATTTTTTATGAAGGATATAAGGTCTATGTATAGATTCTTTTTTTGTTCCCTTTTTGTTGAAAGAACTGTCTTTGTTCCATTGTATTGCCTTTGCTCCTTTGTCAAAGATCAGCTGACTATATTTATGTGAGTCTATTTCTGGGCTTTCTATTTTGTTTCATTGATCTATTTGAATATTCTTTCACCATACCGCACTATCTTGATTAATGTAGATTTATAGTAATTCTTGAAGTTGGGTAGTGTCAGTCCTCCAACTTTGTTCTTAAGTATTGTATTTTCAGTATTCAGTCTTTTGTGTTTCCACAATAACTTGCTAGGATTTTGATTGAGGCTGCATTGAATCTATAGACCAAGTTGAAAAGCACTGACATCGTGACAATATTGTGTCTTCCCATCCATGAATATGGAATGTTTCTCAATTTATTTAGTTTTTGATTTCATTAATCAGAGTTTTGTAGTCTTCCTTATATAAATTTTATTCATTTTGTTAGATCTGTACCTAACTTAGATCTGTACCTAAGTATTTCCTTCTCTTTTCTGTGCTAATGTAAATTGTTTTTAATTTCAAATTCCAATTGTTCATTGCTGATATATAAGAAAATTGAGTGACTTTTTAATATTAAGCTGGTATCCTGCTACCTTGTTATAATCTTGTATTAGTTCCAGGATATTTTTTTCATGTGTGATTCTTTGTGATTTTCTATATAGGCAATCATGTCATATGTGAACAAAGACAGTTTTATTTCTTCCTCTCCAGTCTATAAACCTTTTATTTCCTTTTCTTGTCTTATTGTATAAGCTAGGACTTCAAGTATGATGTTGAAAGGGAGTGCTTAGAGGAGACATCTTTTCCTTGTTCTTATTTGTTTTTTATATACCTTTTGTATTTTATTCCATTATTCCTCAATTACTGACTTTTTTGGTGTTAAATCAATATTTTCTAGAGTGCCATTTCAAATCCCTTATTTCATTTTATATATTTTTGAGTCATTTTCTCAACAACTACTCTGGGGATTATAAATCTAATTTGGAATAGTGCCAACTTAATTTCAATAATGTACAAATTTTTCCATATACTTCCATTTCATCCCTTCTTTGTGCTGCTATTGTCACACGAATTACGTATTTATACATTATGATTCCATCAGCATAGTTTCATAATTATTGTTCCATGCAGCTGTCTTTTAAGTCAGGTATAAGAACAATGTAGTTACAAACAAAACTAAATTTATATTGTCTTTTATATTTGTCTATCTAGTCACCCTTTCCAATGTTCTTTATTTCTTCTTGTTAAGTTTAGCTGCTGTTTAGTGTTCTTTTATTTCAGCCAGAATAGCTCCTTTTAGTATTTCTTGTAGGGCAAGTCTTCTGGCAACATTTCTCTTGATTTTTATTTATTGCAAATGTGTTCATTTCTCCTTTATTTTTGAAGGATACTTTTACTGGATTTGGAGTTCTTGGGTTTGGCCATTATTTCTTCAAATATTCTTTCTGCTCTTCTCTTTCTCTCTCTCTTTTTGGGACTTCCATTATGTGTATGTTGGTACATTTGATGATGTTTCACAGGTCCCTGAGACTGCTTATTTTTCTTCATACTATTTTCTTTTTATTACTCAGACTGGATAATACCAATTGACCTATCTTAAAATTCACATATTTATTTTTTCTGCCAGGTCAAATTTGCTGTTGAGTCACTTTAGCACAATTATCATTGTAGTTATTATAGTTTTAAACTCCAAAATTTGTTTGGTCCTTTTGTTGTTGTTTCTGTCCCTTTTATTCATATTTTCTATTTGGCTAAACATCATTCTCATACTTTCCTTTTGCTCTTTAGATATGGCTTCCTAGTTGAACATATTTATGCTAGCTGATTTAGTCTTTGTGCAATAGGTCCAACATGTGGACTTCCTGGATGACATTTTCTATGACTGCTTTTTCTCCTGGTATAGGAAACATGCTTTGCTGTTTCTTTTTGCATCTCATAACTGTCTCATGTCAAAAACTAGACTTTTTAAATACTGTAATGCAGAAAGTCTGGAAATCAGATCTTCCCCTTCCCAGAGTTTATTCTTTTTGCTGTTTATTTGTTTAATGACTCTTCTGGATCAATTCTATAAATTCTGTATTTTTTTGTTGGGTACTGTGACTAAAATCTCTGGCTCAATCAGCTTAGAAGTCAGCTAATGTTTTAACAGAGATATCTTTAAATACCTGAACACAGTAAGTCATCCACCCTTTGCCAGTGTTCTGTGTGCATGTTGGGGTACAACCTCAATTCTCTAGCAGCTTAAAATTCTGCCTGAGCCTTTACTTCTGTTTTTTTTTTTTTTTTTACAATTTATTTTATTTTAGTATCATTAACCTACAATTACATGAGCAATATTGTGATGATTAAACTACCCCCTTCATCAGGTCCCCCCCACCAACCCTATTACAGTCACTGTCCATCAGTGTAGTGAGATGAGAATCACTACTTGTCTTCTCTGAGCTGTACAGTCCCCCCCGTGCCCCCCCACCCTATGTCTGCCAATCGTAATGCCCCTTTTACCCTCTTATCCCTCCCTTCCCACCCATCTCCCCAGTCCCTTTCCCTTTGGTAACTGTTAGTCCATTCGTGGGTTCTGTGAGTCTGCTGCTGTTTTGTTCCTTCATTTTTTTTTTCCTTTGTTCTTATACTCCACATATGAGTGAGATCATTTGGTACTTGTCTTTTTCGGCCTGGCTTATTTCACTGAGCATAATACCCTCCAGCTCCATCCATGTTGTTGCAAATGGTAGGATTTGTTTTTTTCTTATGGCTGCATAATATTCCATTGTGTATATGTACCACATCTTCTTAATCCATTCATCTACTGATGGGCACTTAGGTTGCTTCCATTTCTTGGCTATTGTAAATAGTGCTGCAATAAACATAGGGGTGCATCTGTCTTTCTCAAACTGGGCTGCTGCATTCTTGGGGTAAATTCCTAGGAGTGGGATTCCTGGGTCATAATGGTATTTCTATTTTGAGTTTTTTGAGGAACCTCCATACTGC
>JAQQAC010016209.1:37183265-37338103 GCA_029783875.1 Phataginus tricuspis
GGAGATCTGTGGGCTTCCGTGGACTGTGAGACTATTTCCTTCCCCAGCGTGGGGAAGTTTTCGGCAATTATTTCTTCAAAGACACTTTCTATCCCTTTTTCTCTCTCTTCTTCCTCTGGTACTCGTATAATGCGAATATTGCTCCGTTTCGATTGGTCACAGAGTTCTCTAAATATTCTTTCATTCTTAGAGATCCTTTTATCTCTCTCTGCCTCAGCTTCTTTGTATTCCTGGTCCCTGTCTTGTAATTCCTTGATCGTGTCTTGAACCTGATTCAATCTGCTGTTGAGCCCTTCGATGGCTTGTTTCATTTCTGCATTGTCTTTCCTCACTTCCCTTACTTCCTCCCTCAGCTCTTGCACATTTTTCTGTAGATCCGTCAGCATGGCTATGACTTTTATTCTGAATTCTTTTTCTGGAAGACTGTGCATGTCCATTTCTTCAGATTCTTTCTCTGGAGTTGTGTTTGTCTGAAGCTTTGTCTGTATCATATTCTTCTGTCTTCTCATGACTATAGAATTGGTTGTTGGTAGCAAGGAGAGATAAGAAAGGAGAGAAAAGAAAAAAAGAGATTTCTACTAATAATAAAAAAGTAAAAGGAGAGAGAGAGAAAGGAAAAGAAAAGAAAGAAAAAGTAAAGGCAGCAACACCTAAAAGAAAACATCAACAACAACAACAAAAAAAGCCACCGGGAGTGGGTTCCGCACGAGTGCTGTAGGTGGCGCTGTTGCTCCACTATTCCACCGCCACTGTATAGTTCTGGCTGGGTTGGGAACGAATGGTAAGCTGTTGATCTCCGTGGGGGTCTCAATGGCGGGCACTCTTTCCCAGTCGCCAGCCACGGGGTCCAAAGCTCCCCAGGACTCCCAGCGTGCTGGGCTCAGTTTGCGGGGCTATCCGGCCCCTCTACTGAGCTCCTGTCTCTTTAAGCCTGCTGAGGTAGAGCGCGCGCTTTTCTTCCCTTTTTTCTCCTTTCTTTTTCCTTCCCGGAGCCTGCCGTGGGCAACTTGTACGTTCCGGGCTGGGACCCTGTGCCCTCTGTCTCTCCTATCTCCGCTACACCGCAGGCCGTGTGTCGGCGCTCCCGGCGCAGATTTCCACTCCCTCCCGGCTCTGAATCCTCTACTCCCGCCGGAGCACTGGGGGAGAGGAGCGCTCAGTCCGCTCGCGGCTCTGTACCTTACCCGCCTTGCTGGGTCTCCCGCCGGAGTTCTGGGGTGGAGGGATGCTCCCGGCGCAGACTTCCGCTCCCTCCTGGCTCTGAATCCTCTCCTCCCGCCGGAGCGCTGGGGGAGAGGAGCGCTCAGTCCACTCGCGGCTCCGTACCTTACCCGCCTTGCCGGGACTCCCACCGGAGTGCTGGTGTGCAGGGTCGCTCTGGTCTCGCTGGATCGTGTTTCCGTCCCGCCTCACCAGGTGCCGAGTCCTCTGTCCGGAGTGTCTGGCCGCCGGAGCTAGGTGTAGCTGTATGCTGTGCAATTTCCTGTGTATTCTGGTCTCTCTTTTAGGGATAGTTGTATTTGCTGTATTTTCGTGAATAAATATAATGTTGGGAGGAATTTTTCTGCTGGTCCGTTCACGACGCCATATTCCCGGAAGTTCCAGCCTTTACTTCTTGCCTCCACAGAGCTTCAAGGTAAGCCAGAAGTGAGAGATGAGGGCCTTCTCAAATTTTTCCTGGGCATGCATGCAGCCCTGCACATGCATGTGGCTTTCTAGATTCCTAGAAATATGCCAGTGGCTTTCAAAGCCCCTTGTAAACATCTAATTTCTGAGATTTTCCTTTTAAGTTATTCACTACCCTATTGTTTGCCCCAATTAGTATCATTGCCTCAAGCAACTGTGCTTTTAAACAATTGCCACTGATCGTTTTTGACAAACTCTTTGAGGATAGGGCTTTCCTCCCTGAGTGAGCTCAGAGTTCAGATCAAATAAAGACAAATCCTGTGAATGGGGCTTTTCTAGGGAGCTGGCAGACAGGTCAAACAGTGAAAATTTTCTGGGGATGGATGTTTTTTACGGGAACTCCAAACTTGTTCCGCCCCTTCCAGTGGCTACTAGGCTGCTGGTTTTCACAGCTACTGTGATTTTGAAGCTGCTGTTTTTCAAAGACTGCTACAAATCTGGGGAGATGGGGATGGGTATAAGTTAAGCTAAAATATCACAAAACTCACTTTTTTTACTGAGATTCATTCTTTTTTATTATTTCATTTTGAAATAAGTGGCATTTGAATTGTAAACTTTGGGTTAATTTCAAGAATTTGGAAATTATTTTGACATTTTTTCCAGTATTATTGTTGCTGTTATGGAGGAACAGATTTTTGAAAGTCTTTACTCTATCATTCCAGAAGTGCTTCTTTAGGTGCAGATTTGAAGGAAAGACAATAAGGTCAATTTTAGGCTAACTGAATTAAAATTGGCCTTTGAGACACTCAAAAGGAGATGTCCAGTTGTCAACTAAATATATGCATCATTTAACATATGCAGTTGTTAATATTTCTTTTAGGACATCAGTTGAAGAAGGTTGAGTTATTGTATTTCTCAGTCCATTGCATGTTAATATTATTAGCTCAAGCAAAGCCCCTCTATGGGATGTATGTATGCATGCATGCATGTAGGTATGTATGTATATTTACATACATACCATTTCCATTCTTCCTTTCTCTCTATAGGCAATCATTCTGATATGCTTAATATGTATCTTTTATCTCATTAAGTATTTTCTCAAAATGTGTTTTATGTTCATGTTTTACATGCAATCAAAAATTATTGTAGCAAATATATACACTCATATACACACACCAACTGATATATATGAAAGGTTCTTAAATTTGGTTACACTTTAGACTCTCCTGTGTAGCTTTAATCTGATGCCCAATTTGTAGCCCATACAAAAAAAAAAGTCAGAATCTGCAGGTATAGGATCCAGGCATCATAAGTTTTAAATTACTCCAGGTGATTCTAACATACAGCCAATTTTGAGAACCAGTGGTATGTATCATTCTGTTTCTTACTTTTTAAACCCAGCAGTATGTTTTTAAGGTCTGTTCCTGTCTGTACATCTGTGAATCTAGCCAAAAGATCAGCAAACATTTTCTGTAAAGGGTCAGATATTAAATATTTTCAGCTTTGCAGGCCATATGGTCTCTGTCACAACCCAACTCTGTGCTGTAGTATGAAAACAGCCAAACAGCCATAGACAATACATAAACAAATGGACATGGTCATGTTCCAATAAATTTTTTTTTTTAAATAGGAGATGGGCCATATTTGGCACATGGGCCATAGTTTACTGATCCCTGATCTAGTCCTTTGCTTCCAATCACTTAGGCAGCTCCATGAAATACATCTGCTTCATTTTTCCTATCCTTTCCTCTAGTTAGAGGTTATTGTGTATCTAACTCTTCAGTGCCACAGGTAATATTGCAATGAATGTGTATCTGTCTATCTGTCCATATCCTTTTGTCCCCCCATACAATTTATTTTGCAATTGCTGGACCATATGGCATAAATACAGTTACTTTGATCATATACTTCTAGTTACCTCCAGAATGACTATACCAGTCTATACTCCTACCAGTAGACATAAGGATTTCTAGATCTTCACATCCATACCAACACTTGGCATTATCTAAGTTTTGCCAGTTTCATAGTTTACTTCACATTTCTAATTTTATTACTTGTATGCTTATCTTGTTAATCCCTGTCTTTCATAAAACTATATGCATGGTCCATGAGGGCAGGGACCTTATCTAGTTTTGTTCAGTATTCTATTAGCATCTAACACAAGCCTGGCACATAGTAGGAGTTCCATAAATATTTGTGCAGCAAATGGATATGTGAGCACCTCTGTGTTAGCTGTACGAATATGCTTATTTCTTTATTGATAGGTTTGAGCTGGTGACCTGAGGTGAGTAAGGGGGACATATTTAGAATAAGTAGATTCTTGACCAAGAGAGGATTTATACTCTGGGAGAGATGGCAAAAATATTTATTCATCCACTTATTCACAAAACATTTTGAGCATTCTCATGTTATGTGCCAGACATTATGCATAATAATGAGCACGCAGATACAGGGAACCCACAGTGTGATGGCCGTGTCAGTGGGCCCAGCAGACAATTGTCATACAGTGAGAGGAATGTTACTGGAGAAGTATCCAATACTCTGGAAACTCTTAACAAGTGTCTCCTAATCTAATCTAGTGGCAGTGAAGGAAGACAAGTATGGTAATTATTACCAGATGACTCCTTATAAATGCCTAAAGAGTTTCCCTGGAAGTGTGATGTTGAAGGAATTCAGAGATTCATAGGACAGAACAGTAATATTCTAGCAGCATTATACAAACAAGGTTGGCTATGTCTTCAAGTTGTTCTGCAAATAGTGGAGTGAATTAAAGGAATTTAAGATAATTATACTTAAATCTTCTCTTTCCCAATTATTCTATTTTTGATGGAATTGCTGGGCTGGTTTCCTTTCACTTTATTAGTTGTAAAATAAATAGATATTCAGGTTCTCAGAAATGTAAAGGTTGCCTTACTTCTTTCGCCAATGGCTGATATGATCAGTAATGAAGAAAAAGTCTTCAGTAAACCATAACTGATCGCATGTAATTTTGAAGGTTTAACTGCTTTAGGGGAAATTCTAGATTCCTGGAAAAGTAGAGTTGAAACTTAACGGTTTGAATTTGCTTAATGAACACTCCCTCCTCCTCCCCCACCTCCCCCAACACACCCTGAAGATCTTCACTGAGCGTTATCAGAGATTTAAAACTTCACTATTTCCAAACAATTACAGCAGCTATACTTGTTTATTCTTCCTTCCCTTTCAACATCATTTATTTTTATCTCCCCCACCCCATTTTCTCCTTACTTTGTTTAACAATCTTAGCAAGCAAGGACTGGTAGATCTCCATTTTCTGCTTTATTTATTTACAGTCAGAAGAAACCTGGTCCAGGTTCCACACTGTTAGAGACAAAAAATGAAGTCAAGAAGTTTTGACCAACCTGTCCATTGTCTTGGCTCATTCTCAGGGTGAGTGGGGGGCGGGCATCAGTACAAATGTCAAAAAATATTACTAGATGAGGAAGGAAGAATTAGGAAAATAAGAACTGGCACAGAAGGTTAAAAGCAACAACAAAGAGGCACACAGACGCCAGCATTCCGTGGACTCTCTTCTCTTGTTTATCTTTGACGACTGCCCTAGGATAGGTCTTGAGCCCTTGTGCACTCAGAACACTCGTGAGTGTGGCTGAGCACAGGAAGCACTGAAGTCTGCACCAGTGTGAGAGTTAGTTTCTGTTACCATATCCCCCTTCTCATCCCATTCCATAGTCTACCCTTCTCTGTCCTGTTCTGTGATCTGGGAGGAGGCTCCCCATGGTCTGCATGGCTAGACTATCTTACCCCAGGCTCTGGCTAGGTTTGGGAAATAGGAGGCACAGGTATGAGATAAGACAGAAGGAGAGCACATAGAAGTATTCCTCTTGCTCCCTCCCTTCTCTGAATGATTGAGATCTTCCATGACAACAGCACCGACTGTTTGGTACCTCCCCTTCTCCATGTGCCAGGTCCCACAGGATTCTATTTCTTTCCCATGTTCTCCTCGGGCTTGCAGATGGTAAGGGCTTCCTGCCATGCTCATCTCTGGGTGCCTCAATCTCTCTTATTTAATGCTGTAACTCAGCAGGTGTTCCCTTTATTAAAGTCTCTTCATTTGAATCTTATGAGTTGGATTCTGTTTCCTATTGGGATCCTCTAGATCTGGTTACAGTACTTGAGTGATATGATAGTTGATATGATAGTCCCTCTAGGTCTGTCTTACAGTACTTTTGGGAATAGGACTAGGTATAGAACAGTACTGTGTGAAATTCAGAGGAAGAACAAAAACCCTGATCTTACAGCCTCACTGCAAAAATGGAAAAACACAAATACATACACAGGGACCTAAGCCCTCTAACTCAATAAAGAACAGCAATATCAGCTCCATATGTACAGAGACAGGTGCAAGATGCACATAAGTAGGGAAGTGGGGGAGATAAACATGCTTTTCTAAACCTCTGTTCTTTTCAAAGAGTGCCCCACAAATGCCTGCCTATGCTGTGAGTTCTCTCATCTGTCAAGACGATCATAACGCAATGTCACCCCAGGGGACCTACATTTAGGTCCTACAGTTGCTGGGGACAGGTCTTGCTGCTTTGTGTTTCGTTTGGTGAAGGTAATGCTTCCTTATGGGGAAATCATTCAGTTCTAAGGTATTTTATGTTTTCCTGTTTCTCTAAAGTCTGTCATTTCCTAAACAGCGTGTATCTGTTCCTTTATAATGGCCCAGTGGAAATGGAAGCACATTCCATTTAGGAGAAGGAAAAATAGCAGTTTTAACCCTATACATATTTTGATGTTGTTGTTGTTTTCTTAAGCAAGATAGTGAATCTCCTATATAATGGGCAAACGCCCCTCTCTCGACAGCTTGCCAGGGCATGTATCCATGAGCTGGGTGATGAGTGTCTTTGTAGATTGGGACTACTGTCATCTCCTCTGTATATTGTGGGATGAATATCTCCAGCCACTTTCAGTCTGATGCACTTTCAGTCTTCTTTTAGCTGCTGTGCTGAACTGAAGCACAAAGGGCCTTTCATAATCTCGTCCCATTGGGTTTTTTTTTTTTTTTGGTTAAATAAAACTCTTTTCTGGGACTGTATTCCAGACATGCCCAGAAAAACCCATTTAATGGTGCCCAGGGTAGGTTATTAGCAATAATTCAAGAAACCTGACAGGGCAGTCTTTTCTACAGGCATCAGAGTTTTAGAACAGTATTTACCTCTTTTAAATTCTCTATGCAATATCAGTGAGAAGGGAACTTTAAGAGTCCTAAAAGGTAGAGCCCCTCTTGGTACTATATTGTAAACAAATTTAATCTAATTGTACTTCAGAATTTGTTCATTCATTCAACAAATATATATTAAGCACTTACTATATGCCAGACGTCAAGCAAGGTATGAGCTACATTTAAAGTAAAAAAGGATTGGTTTGTGCCCTCAAAAAGTTTACAGCCTGGTGGCTTAGCTGTTCATTACCATTTAAAGGCAAACCTACATAACAAATAACCTTTTGGACCTATTTCTTAACTCACTGCACTTCTTTTATTGCAGGCCAAAATACGTGGTATTGTGTACTCCAGTTTTGTCTTCTTGATCTTATTTAATCATTACAACTGATCTCTGAAGTCAATAAGATTAGTATAATAGCCCCCATTTTATAGGGGAGGAAACCTGCATACTACATGAATCAAAGGTTTATTGTGCAATCACACAGCTAGAGGAAGTCAGGCCCCAGACTGCATTTAGGCCTTTACTTCCTCCACTTTGCTTCCTCCACTGTGCTACTGTCTTGTACCTGGCCTCTACTACTATTTTTTGCACGTGTTAACATTATGGATCACCCAGAAGACTCGAAGCTCCTCTAGGCTCAGTGTCATATATTTCTTTCAACTGTTCAAAACAATTAGCATAATGCTGAACATGTTGTTAATGCATATAGATTGGGTATATTGACTTAGCTAGATTTGAGTTAAAATCTGTGATGTGTTTCAAAGGACTGAGAATGTAATTCAGACTTACCTCTCTAGGTTGTACATGTTTAAAAGGGTGTTGGCATTGGCTGCTTCCTTTCCAAATGACATTCTACTGGATTGGTTTAATTTACTGTGGACTAGGATAATTGGGACAGGATGAGACCATTACCTGGGAGACTTAATGGCTGAAAATCTTACTCACACACTTCACTGGAAGTAAATGCATGAGTAATTTTCACGTGGCTGAACCAGGCCCTGGATTTCACTGGGGAGATTATGATTTTAATTTAACATATCCTCCCATACAGTGTGTGATATATGCAGCCAGCAATGATCACTGTGAGATGAAAGCCCAGTTGTGTTTATTTTAAGAGACTTGCGGTCCTCTGCCAAAGCCAACATTCCTGGGCAATGAATAGCTTGAGTGAATCGTTCAAAGTAGGTGAGAGGTCAGAAGCCTGACCAAAAAAAACCCAAAAGCTGAAAGGTTTTCCTCAGTCAAATGGCAGGCATTTGGCATTTTAAAAGCAGAAGCTATCCTGGAAACCGGTCTTTCTTTGTCAAGATGAATGAATCTTCTGCAGGTGGATCCCGACGACCTCTTCCTTGGCTCCAGCTAATTAGTCCTGGTGTTTGCCTTTATTGGAAATCAGAGCAGAGGAATACTCTGGTTCCTATCTCTGGCTCTTGACAGTGGCCTCGTTGCAGAACAGAAAAGTAGCCACATTCTTGAGGGTAAGGTAGACACATTCTCTGTTGGAAGCAAGCTGGCATATTGCCCATGTGGCATGACTTTGGTGAGTGTCCACAAACCTTCATAGCCTTCTCTAGATTCCTTATGTGTCAAGCATTATGGAATGTCAACAAAGGTCCAGGCATGATGTTAAAGGTTGAGTGTACAACAGTTATCCATTGAGCATGTGCTGTGTACCAGGTACCTATTTAATCCTCACTCATCCAATAATGTGGATATTTAAAGTTCCCTCTTAATGGATGAGAAAACTGAAATTTATAGAAGTGAAGGCACTTAGGTAGTTAGTGTTCAGGACAAGATTCAAAGCTGAGTAGGATGGAAAGCACACTTTCTATTACCACCAGCTAAACAGCTGGAATAAAGACTGCCTGGGTCATTCCCTGACTGTATGTAATGCGACTTCCATTTACATGAAAGACAGACAACAAAAACCAATTCATACTGTTCACTATACCCTAGAGTATCAGGAAGGAAGATACCTTCTATGGGCCCAGCCTTAGGAGAAACCAAAATGAAACAAATCACAAACGATACCAAAGCTGTACCTAGTCCCTGTCCCCAAGTTACAAAAGATGGTTTGTAAGTGAAGGGCTTGAAACTTGGACAGCCGCAACATACTAGCGATAGCAGAAATCTATCCCAGTTATCCCCTGAGATAGATATACCTTGAGATAAAGTGATCGCATTTCCAGAGGCTCAAGTTTTCAAAGCAGGGTCTCTGGAAGGGAAACTTAACAGTCCATGTCAGATGTTCCCTAAATTTTTTCATTTAGTAATTAGCCACCATTTTATGAAGAGGAAGGACCTGGCTGAGAGAAGGTGCGGCACTTCACTGAGGCTGAGAACGATGGAAAGTTCTGGGAAGTGGGAACAGTTCAGGGAAAGCAGTTCCAGTCCCTGGCAGCAGGAAGGCTCTCTCTGAGTGCTGGGGTATGAAGCTCAAGGAGGGAGTCTTGGGTAGGGAGATGGAAGTTAAATTCACCAGAGCTCATTTGAGGGGACAGCCGTGAAGGTGAGCGGTTGGAGACGCATCTTTTTAAAGGTTCCCATCTGTGTTTTCAGTTGCGTTTTAGTGGACACAGGTGGTGTGTATGTGTGTGTAGGTGAAATTGTCTTTTAAATAATATTCTGTGAGAGTCAGTTTTCTCTTCCATTACCTCCACAGTGGGTGTGTTGGGGAAGTTGCCCTGGAAGAGGTTTTAAAGAGCTGTGCTTTGCAGGAATGCCCTTGGCAAGTCCTGAGGGTGGACATGGCCTCAGCTGATGATTCTTTAGAGAATGTGGTTGTTTCTTCTGTTTCAGGGGATTTGGTGACTTAACAGAGACTTCTCTTTGAAAGAGTGATACCTATGTTCATGCAGGAGGGGGTTTGGGAAATTTGGGAGTGATTTTCCTTTGGTCCCTTACGCCTTTGGTGGTAGCTCCTGTCTCCCTTGGTTTCTGGATTTCCTGACCATGCCCCATTTGCTCCTGTCTGGTGGTAGCAACCTTTGTGGTTTGTTTGCTTTTGCCTTTTCCTGAGCTCTAGCTGACTGAAGACACTGCCATGGTCATTTCCAACACACGGAAATGTGTGTTTTCAGTCTGCAGTGGGCTTTTCCCCAAGGGGACTTACTCTCCAGTCGTGCTATAGCTCCTGACCCAGAAGAGAGGTAGATGCTGGCAGGGGACAGGCGGCAACTGAGACAAAGGTTAAGCTAACAGTTTTCTACAGTTTGGAGAACAGGAGAGAGGAAAGCAACCATCTCTTGCACAGGGCCCTGGAGGGGACCAATGAGCAGAGGCCATTGCTGCATCCGTTGGGGAGGGAAGGGAAGGAGATTGTGAAGCTGAGTTTCTAGCCAATCCATGACCTACCTAGCTGCCCGCAGTCAGCCCCACATACACTCCTTCTTAGAGAATGTAGAAAACAGCATTGGATGTGAGGTAACCACATATATAATTCTCAGTTATGTAGGAAGCATTTGTTTATTTATTTAGTGTTGTTTGTTTTTGTAACAAACACATAGCATTGACTACGCATGTCCTAAGGGCTTTACCTTAATTCATTTTAACCATAAGAAATAGGAACCAATATTATCTTCATTTTGCACATTAGGAAACAGGGGCACAGGTTAATTAACTTGCCCGAGTTGACACCTTTAGCAAGTGGAGAGCTGGATACAAACCCCCCAGAATGTTGGGCACTTTGCTATTCTAACCAACCTCTTTGGCTAGCATGTTAATGAATGATGTGCCTGGCACACATACTACTATGGAAGCATAATCCTTGCTTTTATTGCTGTTATTAGCTACTGCTCTACTACACTACTTGCAGGTGGCTTAAGGATCTGTGAAGAAAGAGTTCCTGCTTTGGAAACATCGGTTCAAATCCTGGTTCTGTTACATGTTAGCTGTGAGATATTGTAGATATTATTTCATCTCCCTATGTCTTGGTTTCTAAATTTGTAACACGGGCATAATAGTCTTTACCTCATTAATTTGCTGTGAATATTAAACAAGGTGATGTTTACACTTAGCAAAATGCCTGGCACATAGTAAGCGCTCAGTAAATATTTGTTGTTCACATTATTACCTGTTATATTTGAATTAAACTGCTTTTAATACTTTGGAATTTCTTTTCATTTAGCCAATTAGTCCCTTATTTCCAGGGATTCTCTGATAATATTCCCTTACATTCATTTATGGAAAACCAGTATGTTTCAGATCTTCAGGTGAGTTATTCCATTTAATTTTGAGGTTGATGGGGTAAGTATTATCTCCTTGTTAAGGATGTGGAAACAGGCCAGAGAGAGGAAATGACTAGATCAAGTCTACACTGCCAATCGTGGTGGATTTTCTGAGTTACAGCACAGTGCACGCATACACACACACGCATGCAAATTCACACACACACACACACACACACACACACACACACTTTCCCTTGCACTTCTTAACTCTGTGTCACCTAACCCAAATTCTTGAATCCTTTGCTTTTTACATTAGTAAAGACTCATTTTCTCTACACACTCCTCGGGGTGATGAAGAAGTCAGTTTCTGCAAACTGCTCTCTCCTCCCCTTCCCCTCCACATCACATTTAATACTTTGGAGGCTCACTGAATCTTGCTCTCCAGGGCTGAGAGACAGATCATCTCCTATTTGGGATTTTCAGAGAATGATAAAAGTAATTTAAGATTAGAGACTGCTATAAGGGCTCCCAGGTAGCAAACTGATGGCGTTGCCCTCTGTCCTCTGAGAGCCCTTGGCCACCTGTGCTGCCCTCCTCCACTTTCTGACCAGTGTCCTGCCCCAAATACAAACCTCTTTCTTCCCCCAAAACCTGAATAACTATTGCGTCTCTGGATCTGGCTTTGTGTTTGCTAACCTGGTAAAAGAATTCTCTAAGGTGCCCTCCTCATGTTAATCAGAGCTTTCTGGAAGCAGAAGCTTAACCTGAAATATTGAAGCTAATGATGGAATTTCAGGCATTGGTGCCTTGTTGCCTCTTGATTACACTACCCACAATGCTTACTCTCCTGCCCCAAATAAGACCAACACTAAATACTTGTGTAAACAGAGACATGAGTTCTTTTGATGAAAATCCTGGAGATAGAGTGAAGTGTGGTCATTAAGACTAAGGCTCAGAGAAGTGGAAATGCATCACGCCCTTACTGATGTTTTCCAGCCTCTGCTCCGCCCCTGTCCCACTGCTGCCCCCAACACGCACACACACTGTGTTCTGTGACCTTCCTGCTTCCTCAGACTTGACCCACTGGTTGGTGAGGGGAATTCCTGGCACAGGGATAGGAAAATCTCCCCGTGAAGCTCACTGGTGAGCTTCTTTGCCAGAGAAAGTGTTTGGTCATAGCCACACAACTCCATGGCTGGCCTGCTGCCAAGGGCATGCCTGCTCCCACTTCAGAATAGGACCTAATTGTGGTTAAAACTACCACCAGCCCTGAGATTCTGTGAACTTTCCTGCCTTCCACCAATAATTCTCCGTCTTTGGTGATGCTAGCAATGGAATGTGGGAGGCAGATTCTGCCTTCCCTCACCCCTTCCCTTCAGTGCCGTCTATGAGAGGACATAGGAAGTCCAAGATTGAATGTGACATCAGCAATGAGTGATTTTGGAGTAGTAAATAGTAGTCCTTCCACATGTAAAGCCTGATTAGAAAGGTAGCCTCACAATTAAAGTCACCGTATATGGGGGTGTTCTTAAGGATGATTCCCATTTCGATGAGGGGACAGGTAGGAAGGGCCACCTGGGACTCAGTAGTGACCTTTCTGTGTGATGGAGTGGACAGAAGTCATGCGTCTCACGGGGGTATGACTGATGTTTGTCTCATGAAGGCTGGGAGAAGGGGTAGAGTATGGGGGAGGGAGGATTAATTAGCTACCACAAGCAGCAGGGAGCGATCTGGTCAGAGGTCGTGGAGGAATGTCCACATACTGTGGAAAGGAAAACCATGCCCCAGATGACAGCATAAACATTCAATTGCACATCATCTTGGCAGAGGACATTTGGGTCTTTGCTTCCTGTTCCATGCATCAGAGTCTTCCCTCTGTATGCCCACAGATGGGAGATAAGGCCAGATAAAGGGCCTCAAAGAAGAGGCAGTGAGGCATTGTAAAAAAGGGGCTCCCTAACCTTGTAGGTTATAGAGATGAGGATTTTAGGTCTAGCCCACTGCTCATCAGTTGTGTGACCTCAGGCTGGTCTCATAACATCTCTGAGCCTTTTTTGCCTCATCTGAAAAATTATGGTACAATTTCTACTTTGTAGATATATAGTGAGGGCTACAGGAATGTCATAGGTTGAGTTCTATAGGAGCAAAGCCCAAGATGAGGATTCTGTACAAGTGACTTACTAAGGAAGAAGTGCCCCAGGGAAGAGAGTGGGGAAGCAAGACAGGGATGGGAAAGAAGTTAAGCAAGGCAAAGTCCCAGCCTCAGCCTGATCATGCGCAGAACTCTGGAGAGTAAATTATATCCGAGAGTTGATGCAGCTTGAGGGAGTTGGGCTTTCCTGTTCTAGCCATTGGCCGAGGGCCTTGGGGTAGAGAGAGATGGCTAACATAAACTCCCAGGCATTTCCAGTTCTCTGTGTCCAGGTTTGGTGTGAGTTGTTAGAAGCCAAAGGACAGCGAAGCCAGGAGAGAATTCACAGAAGAAATAGAAAGAATAAGAGGGCCCTGGGCAAAAAAATGACAATTATCAGCTACAGTGGAAAAATATTCTGATTGGTCAGAGATTCATCAGGGATTACTCAAAGCACATGGATCTGCTCTCAACAAGGAACAGAACACCAGCTCATTTTCCCAGACTGCCAGAGAAAGTATGATCTTCAGTTGTCTGCAAGTGATCTCACACTGAAAGCCTGCACAAGCAAAGGAACACTTCAAGGAGGCTGTCCAAGGGAAAAGCCAGTCTTCATCTCATTAGACACTCTGAACAGGACAGAGAACAGAAATACTGACCTGTTCACACTAGCTTAGGCCCTCTGAGAATCACGTTCACTGTGCAGTGCTTGATGCTAGTAAGTTCCACCAACCAGAGACCTCCACGAACGTACTAGTCATTGGTGAGCTAGTTGTGGCAAAAAAGAACGTGCACCAGAGGAATCCCCAAGCATCTTGGAACTGGGGCCTCTCACTGGGATTGGGCTTTCTTGGAGTGATTTCCAGGAGGGATTGGGGTAGTGGGGGCCATTTGGATGGGACACTTTCAAGAAGCAGGGGTGATGTGGTGTTCTGGCATCTCAATAGTTTTCCTACAGGACAAGCAAGGCTGGGGTCACCATTGGTAAAGGAAGAGCAGTGAGTCATGTTAGTCAGAAGGAGGATGTTCAGTCATATTTGTGATTGCCGGGTGACTTTATCTTTATCTTGTTCCAAATATGACCATGGAGTGGCCTTGTCCCAGCGCTGTTTATGTTAGTTGAGAACATCATGGTCTGGCTGCCAGAAGGTCCATTTCTCACTTTCTCTGCTTGTCAGCAGGATGTATTTCATTTTCCCAATGGCACACCCTTTGTTTCCCATAAAAGTTCAAAGGAATGGGCCCTACTAAGTCTGCTCCTGCAGCAGCAATACAAACTCTGAAGAATTAGCCCTTGTACCACCAGGGATATGACACAAAAGCCCCTTGGGAATTCATTCCAAATTTAATGCCAAGAAAATTGATTCCACTTAAGAAATGCTCATCTTTCTTCTTCATGATAGCAAGGTCTAGGCAGTCCTCCCTTCTTTTTTTTTGCTTTTGCTTTCAGGATGTCCAGGGACAAATTTGAAACTCCTCAGGCATTGACTCTTATGTTTAACACATTTGCATTTACTTTTCTCACTAATCTTAATTTTCTATTTCTATTTTACTATTTTGTTGTTGTTACTGTTAGCTTCTTCAGATAAAGGTGGGGAAGAAATGAATACATTCCACTTTGAACCATCCTGCAGCTTGACGCAAACACAAAATGATATCTGGCATGGGTTGACAGTTATTTTATGGATGGAATCTGACTCTCACCATTAAAAGGTAGAGCACCTATCTCTTCTTTCTTCCATTTCCTTCCTCCCCATAACACAGTGTAGATAAAATGAGAGTTCCTGTGGCCAGGATTCTCACCTGGCCCTGGTTGATTAGCTCACTGCACACCTGTGGGCAATACATGGCTGTTGACTCTTTATAAAGAGCTCTGCCCAGTGCTCTGGGCGTGAAACGGTGTTATGGCTGTGAGGCTGCAGGAGAGCAGAGCAGAGGCTGGAGTGGTGGCAGCGCCGAGGACAGAGGTCCAGAGGATGGTTATGTGGGATGGCTTTGCAGAGAGGCCCAGAGGACGGCTGTGTGGGACAACTATGCAGACAGAGGAGCCCAGAAGCAGAGACCGGCTTGCTGCATGCAGACTCTCTCTGAGTGAACGGGATTTTAGTGACTGACCTGCCACCTGGAAATAAAGTTGGGTATAACCCTTTCACCCCAAGAACAGTTTTGCTGTCAATTTCTTTGGTCACATTGTGTCCATAGCGAACTTGCCGGGGCTGAAACCCGTTGGCAGGACACATACTATACAAATGAAACAGATGCTATTTGGAAACTCTTGGTCTTTGACGGGAGACATTTTGGGAATTCTTACAGTCAGACAGTAGAGGTCACCATGTAGCTGTGCATGATGGAGCAGCTGCTCATAGATCTGCAAATGTAGCCCAGTGGGTCTGAAACGGCCTGGAGCTTGACCATTCCATTCTTTTTCTCTCTGGTCATTCTACGACAGCCCTTTGCAGAGGTTGCTTCCGGTTCACTTCAGTAATATAATTGTTTAGAGGAGAGAAGGTGGCTTTTATATATTGTTTACCCCCCAAAATTCCATTTTAAGCACTAAGGAACTCTGAAAAAAAAATGGTTACAAAATGTGTTTACTTAAATATTGTGAAATGAAGTTGGAAATTCGCGGTGCAGGGTATTTATCATCTGCTCATGACTAGCAGATGGCTGCCTCCTCCTCCTCCTCCTCCTCCTCCTCTGAAAGTTGAATGACTCACATCTTACAGGGTGTGCAAAGTGAAATTTTGAAACTCTCTAGGGCAGAGGTGGCAGTGCCATAGCTCGATGCAGGAGGAGTGTGCCAGCCAGATGACTTTGCCAGCCAGTGTGCTGCCAAAGACTTCACAAATTGTCTCTCTCATTGGAAAAGAAAAGTGTTTGGATGCCTTACCGCACGTGTTCACTATGCCATTTCTGGAAGGATACAGGGCATACTTCAGGCTGGGTGTGAGCCTATGCATGTGAAAGGCTGCAAGTAGTACCCAGCCCAGAGATGGGCAGTAAGCACCCTTACCAAGGTGAATCATGCAAGATGGGCTCACCTGTTTGGCTTGTCAGCTCTAGAATGGTGGCAGGTCTGCCTCCAGCCTTCAGCAGAACAAAGTCTGAGCTATTATAACATGCTCCAATAAATGGGAGATGAAATACAGTTTAAAGAGATGCAAGTCATCTAAGTTCAAACTTTTTCTTTGCTCTCTTTTGTTTAATTGAAAGGAACTCTGGGTCCGCTATGCTTAACCAAAAAATGAGGGCTGTGTTTTAGGCAATTATATTTGTTTTAAAAGTCCTGCCAGCCAGATGGACCAACAGCTAACTTGACTTTTAGCTGCAGATTCCATTTTTCTTCATGTGATAGCTGGTCACCAAAGATGCCTACCTCCACAACAGTCCCCAACCGCACCTCCTGGTAGTCACACCTTTGTGTAGTTCCTTTCTTTTGAAGTCAAAGCATGCCTTGCAGCTTCCGCTTGGGTCTCCTGGGACACTCATTCTGGGAGAAGCCAACTGCCAGGTCAAAAGTTTGACTACCCCAAGACCATTATGTTTTGAGGACACTCAAGTGGCCAAATGAAGAGACTGTGTGGACAAATGCCTGTAAGCCCCTTGCTGTTTCAGGAATCTCAGCTGATTATCCAGACGTGGGACTACTGAAGCCATTTTGAGCATCTGGCCTAGCTGAGCCTTCAGGTGACTCCAGGTGCCATCTGACTGCAATCGCCTGAGAGAATCCAAAACCACCCAGCTGAACTCAGTCAACCTACAGGGCCATGAGAGAGAATAATAAATTGTTTTAAGCTACTGTGTTTTTGTGGGGTTTGTTACACAGCAATAGAAAACCTAAACCCTTTATATTGAGAGAGAGAGAGAGAGAAATATTAGGTGACTAACAGCAACTGAGTAGGTAGATTATGTTACAACTCAGTAGTCGGAATCACTTTTGATATGGCCTGAACCTCCAATATTTTCCAAAGGATCTTAGACACTAGTAATGTGATAAAGATACATTCATGGGTCTGTATAATGCAGTGAAGAAAGAAGGAGAATGCACTTTTGGACTGCATGAGATGGGAACATCCTCTATGGAGCTAAGAAAAAGGAGAGAACCTGGAAATCATTCAGTAGAACAGTAGAATTGTCAGCCCTCGGCCCCCCCATTCTTTGTTCATTTTTGGGCACCTAGATATCTGAAACGTGTAGATAACTGGAAGATGGACTAAAATGTCCTGATAAGCTAGAGTAATGAAGAGAGGATGTTATCAAAGAAGATTAAAGGCTCTGAATAAGGAGGGTTTGTGGAACAAGGGTGAAGGAATGGCAGCAGGTAAGGATGTCAGTGCCAAAGAGGAAAGTCTATCTTAGTCATTTGTAGGATTGGGTTAGACCCAATGAGGGAGGAAGAAAAAGGGGGACAGAAAACAATGGAGTCAAGAGGAAGAGACAGGCTCTGGATGTATAAATAGCAGGATTTTTAGGTTAAAGCCTTTCCAGTCAACCACAACCACCACATTTATTCAAGCAAAGTTTGGTACAGCAGAAAGAGTACCAACATGCTAGTTGGGAGGTCTTTGTTCAGCTTCTAACAGGCAGTATAAACTTGGCAAGTCATTTATCCTCTCTGGGTCTCGGAAGACATGTTGTAACTTAGAAAATCTCTACAAAGCCAAAGTATTATATTAACTGTGATAAAATGAGGAGTAGTACTTTATGAAATTTAAGCTCCTTTTCAACTATAAATTATTTTAGGTCTAAACCATAGAAATAGGAGACAATTTTAAAATTAAAAAATTAGGTAATTAGGCTCAAAGACTGGAGATATATATAAAAAGGTTTGATTGAGATTTTATGTAATATATATAGGAAAAACTTTAGGTAAGGGTAAGGAATTTTCTTTTATTTCCAGATTTGTCTCAAGTACCTAGAACAATGCCAACATTTGGTGGACACTAATATTTGTGATATAAAATAGAATATGTGAGATCATGCTGACATATATATATGCGGAGTCTAAAAAACAAACACTGAAAATCTAAACTCAGGGAAAAAGAGATCAACCTTGTGGTTACCAGAGGTGGAGGGTAGTGGGAGGAGGAGTTGGAAGAAAGTGGTCAAAAGGTACAAACTTCCAGCTGTAAGATAAATAAGTACTAGAGATGTACAACATGACAAGTATAGCTAGCACTGCTATATGGTATATATGAAAGTTGTTAAGACAGTAAATTGTAAGAGTTCTTATAGCACGGGAAATAATGTTTTCCCCTTTTTCTTTTTATTGTATCTATATGAGAAGATGCATGTTTGCTGAACTTATTGTGGCAATCACTTCACAATATATATAAATCAAACCATCATGCTGAGCGCCTTAAGTTTCACAGTAATGTATGCTAGTTATTTGTCAATAAAACTGGTGAAAAGATATTTGTGGACTGACTGAATGAGGTATTCCTGGGAAACCTAGGTCAAAAATGGCCTAAAAAGTAGACACATTACCTATAAGTCTGTCCTTATCTCTTATTTTTACAAATTTTTCTCACTTAGTTCTATTGCTGGGCAAACGGAAAAACGAATTTCAAAACAATATTTAATCTTGCTTCTCGTCTTCACTTTAAATAGGGAAGCATATATATTCCCCACTAATGCTAACTCACTAATTTATGATTTCTTTGATTTAAACTTTTTATTAAGAAAAATTCCAAACACATAAAGTAAATAGAACACCCATCACCGAGAATTCAGCAATTATCTTCATTCTATGATTCTAGATTGATTTATACCACCACCACTTTTACTCGCAATGGATTACATATGATTATTTTTTAAAATAGATTTTTCTACATCTTGTAAAACAGAATTTAGCATTCCATTTATCTTATCCTAGTGTACTCATTTATAAGTGTTTAATTTCCCAATTTTTCAGTAAATTGCTAACTTGCAAAGAACTTCCCCAGGGCGCTATTTCTTCTGATTCTGGATGAAGTAAAATTGCAACAATTTTAGAAAGGCTTTCTATGGATGTGTCCTTTGTACCGAGGGTTTCATAGCTTTTCTGTTTGGAAAGTGATCCATAACAGTCAGATTTCTAATGCAAACATTAGCCTTCACTGCAGTTGGTTAGGCAGAAAACTTATACCTAACAGATATGAGATGTTCCGGTAGACCCTCTGAGAGGACTAGAGACCCAGGATTGAAGACATATGTGCAAGAACAACACTCAGTGTCAAGTGGCCCTTCAAGATGGCTCCAGAAAGGGCTCTACCATTGCTGCCACTGGGCACAGACACTGCAGATCGCCCCCTTGATCCCAGACAATGGATGCCAACTGCTGCCATCATTGTCCCCAAAGGCCACTGCCTCTGTCATTATCCTTTTCAGAGAATGGTCTCCACGGTGTCTGCTTCCTCATGTCTGTCTCTTTTAAAAGGTCATTTCATGTGGTGGAATTTACTGACTGAGTTTAAGTCAATTATTTATGTCCTAGCTTCCAGGAAGCCCGGGAAAATGAGTTTCTGGCTTCTAGGTTGGGAAAACAAGACTCATAAGGTGGGCCATTCCCCAAACTTAGATGTTCAAAAGTTCTGGATAGACACAAGTTATGACATGTGTTTATTAAAGTATCTTTAAATCTTAAATGGTCTTTGAAGGAATTCCTTGACTGCATGAAAGGAATATATATAGCTGATGTTCTTACCTACATGCTAGAAAGAGTTTATTGATTTCTTGTCCGGTAAAAAAAAAAAATCACAATTCTTTTAGCTTCCAAAAAGTCACATATGCTATTTTCTATTGCTTTAATATCTTCTATTTTTCTGGATTCTTTCCAAAATCTTCAAGCCTCTGTGTCATTCTAGAGTTCTTCACCATGTAGTCCCCCACTCTACCACCTTAGAGTTTTTCTAAAATAGTTCCTATTACAAGTCATTCTTGGATGCAAGATTTTCTTTGCTCTGAAAATTTCTCTCCTTTAAAAAAGAGTTCTAAAGCATATATATGCTTCCCTTGATGAGGAAGGATGCATCTCAAGTGCTATCAAAAGATGATGAAAACAGATATGCAGTAACTAATTCCCCAAGAATTTTACAATTACAGGCATGTTGAGATACTTTTTCTAAGTGACTGTAGTAAACCATTTACTTTATATTTAAATAAAAAGAAAGAAAAAGGCAGACTAAGGAGATAAGACATTCACTCTCACAGACTTATAAACATTTTGCAGAACACTTATAATTCATATCAAACTTCTTTAGTTTGACCTAAACCATCTATCATGTCCCTGTCTGCTACTTGCTGAAAGATCATACTTGCTCTTTCAAATTAAATTCGGATAATAACTTCCCTTTCAAGTGATAGACAAAGAGGGCTTTACATTATGCAAAGAAATGTTGAAATGTGTTTATTCCATATCATCGAGAATAATAAAATAAATACACCAGAAGGTCATTCTAGAAAATGATTCTGCATATAAAATAGTATACACTAGCCCTCCCCTGACGGATATAAACCGTAAAGCCAGCACAAAAACATTTCTCTCACAGTCGATTTTCTTCTCTTTATCACTAAATACTAAACCCAGCTACTTACATAATCATCACTAGTACAGTCATTTTAAATGCTTGAATAGTTTAAATTGTTCTCTCTTCCTTTAAGAAATACAATTTAAAAGTTGTTTCAGTGAAACTATACTAACCAAATGTTTGATGGCTTGGATTAAAATCAGCCATTAACCAAAGTATGTTTTATTCAGATTTTTTGAAAGGGTGGGCTCTTTTTCATTTTGTTTTTCATCCCTGGATGCAAATGAAACATTTAGGAGACAGAGGTCAAACTGAATGTCACTGTGAAATATGAATAAGGCCAACTTTATTCTGCTTAATCAGCTTCTGGACTTGACAAAAACACAGAGATTCATAGTAGTAAAGGGTTCGAATATTTTGCAGGGTTTGTTGCTAGTTTGAAGAAAAGAAGTATCAAAGCACTGTTTTTTCATAAGAATGTTAAAAGCTTATACTGACACAAACCAAAAAAAATAAATGAGATTTATAATCTCCAATAAACACTGACAGAGGTAAGAAAGAAAAAAGTGGGAAGAATTTTAATCAAACAGTTTACATTAATTTTCTATTGCTGTGGAACAAATTACCACAAATTTAGAAGCTCAAAACAACATGCATTTATTATCTTATAACTTCCATAAGTCAGGAGTCTGGTAACCACTTATCTGGGTCTTCAGCTCAGGGTCTCACAAGGCTGCAGTCAAGGTGTCAGTCAGGCTGTGTTCTCATCAGATGCTTGACTGGAGAAGTATCTGCTTCCAAGTTCCTTTAGTTGTTGGAAGGATTCATTTCATTGTGGCAGCTTGCATTTTTAGGACCATTGGGAGAGTGGAGAACAAACTTGCTCTGAGGCTTCTATATAAATAGTAAGGTGGATTACATGCAAGAGAACTCATCATCTTTTCCATATTCTGTTGGTTAGAAACAAGTCACCAATTCTGCTTGTACCTGAGGGAATGGTGTGAACATGGGGCCATCTTCGATTTCTATCTACTGCAGAGTTGAAAGTATTTTAGTAAATTCCAGTGAATCCAAGACAGACACTTTACCAGACAGAGCACCCTTTTATTAACATACTTGTTGGTATTTACAAGATTAGTAACCGCAGGATTCCCAGGTATTTCAAGGATGTAAAGGAAACATGTTGAAAGACTCTTTGGCTGTGCAAAACATAGCAGAGCACACTGCCCTGCTGTGGCCCTGACCAGTTTTCAGCTCTGACCACAGATGGGCTTCATGAGTCTACCCTGTCTCCTGTGTATAGGGGCATACCTGAGCACAGTGAACACAGACAATCCTGTTTGGGGTACCACTAATGAATTTCCCCTACACAAGCAAACAGGTATTGACACCTGAGAGGAGCCACAGGGTCCGGTCCAGCCACTGCAAGCCCAGTCTTCTTGAATGTCAACAGTGAGTTTAGTCATTTCATGAAGAGAATCAAACAGGAGTGAGGACAAACACCCTTCATGTGAGAAAAGAAATAACATGGTAAATAGTAAAATATGGAGATGAAGGGCTATAGGTCCCCCTTTTGAAAGCATGCTTGTGCTTAAGGTCTTAAATACGAATGCTGCATTCTGTATGCATCCTCTTTAGCGTGTGTCCATGCATATAAATGGGATTATAGACCCAAACTGCCGTGGGAACTGAGGATAATATACACTTTACATATTTTCCATATTGTGGAAAGAAGAAATAAAGTATATTCCTGTGTAGTTGGATTCTCTGAGAAGCAGATGCTGAAATGAAGTTAGGGAGGCAAAAGGTTGGTTGGGGAGAAACACTGGTAAGCATTTGGCAAGCAAGGTTGCATCTGCCACAACTCCACGTGGCCCACAGAAGTCACAGCTCTGAGCTGCAGTTTAAAAAAAGCAAGATGCTCTATGGCTTTGTAGTATCTGGCCCCTGTTTATAATGAAAACTACCTCAGAACCTCAGGAGCTTAGGCAAATTCTCAGAGGCTGTCCATGTCAACTCTTCATCTTTAAACAGAGATGCATGGAATCATCCTGAGGGTGGACAACTTTGCCATCTCTGAGATGGCCCAGGTAGGTGGTTCTACACAGCCCTTGCTCAGTGATTTCACTGAGAGGTGATAGACATTTGAATCTTTCCAACTCAATCCTCCAGGTTTACCCCAGGTTACTAAAGTGGGCATATTCTCTACTGGCTTCTTTTCTATTGCTAGTCCCTTGCATACTGGGATTCACAATTATCCTCTTCTTATTCTAAACCCTTCCCCAAGGAGAGTGCATCTCCTGCCGTGGCTTCAACTTGGACCTGTATAGCAGTGGTTCTTAACCAGGGGCTATTTGCTTCCCAGGGGCATTGGGAAATATCTGAAGATATTTTGGGCTGCCATGATTTGGGTGGTACTACTGGCACCGAGAGGACAGGGACCAGGGATGCTGCTGAACTTCCTACAATGTACAGGACAGCCCCTCACAACAAAGAGTCATCCACCCCAAATTCTCAATAGTGCCGAGATTGGGAAACCCTGCTATATAGAGACAACGCATATTCCACATCTTCTACCCACGTTTCTCTCTCAAGCTCTACATGGCAAGATGAGGAATTTTTGACCTATTTCCTAAATAAGTAAAGAGCAAGCAAAGTCATCAGATAAAGAAGTGCTGGGGAGCAAAGCTACCATTGGACACAGTCGTCAGTCACAGTGCCTGCCCAGGGCCTACAACACCTTTAGGGGCCCATGAAAATGTTTTAATTTCTTTTGAAATCAGAAGAAACAAATGAATATAGTAAGAATGAATATAGAATAATGAATCAAGCTTTGATTATATTTGTCTTTATGTCAACTCAGTAGTAAAACACAACTTACAAGTTTATTTTTTAAAGAGGAAGGGACCCATGGAGAAAAAAGTCTCTAGGGTTCACAAAAATCATAATATAGCCCCTTTAGGGAGAAGAAGGAGGCGTAGGAAATTTTTGAAGAGTGGATAAGGTGTGAAATATTCCTTTGGGAGTGGGAAAGCAGTTTTAGGAAAGAAATGCATGATTTTTTAGTAAGACCACCAGGTGTTAAGTGCCCATTTGGAGTTGGCATTCATCAATTTATAGCAAGTATACCAACTTGTCTGGTGCATAATTCCCTAGCAGAGTTCAGCTGCATGGACATGGCACAAAGCAGGCAAAGGTTTGGGATTTTCTAGTGCTGGTCATTTGGAGTAAGGGGGAGAGAAGTTAAGGAGATAAGAGAATTTATATAATAATGAACTGAAAGAGCTAAACTGGACAAGGAGTAAAGTATTAACAGAATGGGACCTTTGGATCGAGGTGGAAAGGTCAATAAATTAGAAACTTCAATCAGGTTTCTTCAATTACAAAAAATTGTAACCCATATGTGATGATTTGTGCAATTTGGGGACTCTAGCATGTGCCCAAAAATCTATTCCTGCATACATCAAGAACTAGAAAATTTGACAATACAGATTACTCCGGGAATTGCCAGAGTCATTTTGTTAGTTTGTCAAACTTGCCAATTTGTGAAGCTCTCTGTTAAAATGCAGAAATTCTTGAGAATGTAAAAAAACAGTGTCTTTCCCAATTAACACCTTAGCTTATAGCTAGTTTCAATTGAGATCTTCTAGGGAATAGGACCTTGAATGAGGGCCTAGGAAGCAAGCCAATTAAAACAAAAATCTATTTGCTAAAAATCAATTCAACTTGCAGAACGGCCAACATGACAAATTGCCAATTGCAGCATTATTGAATCACTAAAAATTTGTTTCTGTTTACTAGTATAACATTTGTAGAAATCTGTGTTGAATGAGATAGTTTACCGGCCACTGAAGTATGGGGAGCTGTTGGCCAACTCAGGGTCAGGTGCCCAGATAGTAGTGAGTTGGGTTTCAGCTCAGGGTGACCGTTTTTGGAGTGTCGTCGGCTTGCACTTTGCGGTTAGGGGCTTTTTCTTTGTTTCTGTTTTCATATACAAACTGTTCTGCCAAGATGGCGCTTGCCGGATGAGCATGGGGAGGTGCTCAGGCATTTTGGCGGGCTATGACATTAGTCTGCCTGTGTTCCGGGTGTCTCCCTATTGGTGGCATAAGTCTTCCGCGAACGTGATCAGCTCGTGGACACCGTTTACTTGCATTATGTGCCTTCCTGCGTGAAGAGCTTGTGACTGCTTAACCTTTATGTTGATTGGCCCATGAATGGTATATATACTCTGCTGCTTCCACAAATCAATGAGACTTGATCAGGAATTTGTCTTGTCTCCATTCTTCGCGTCTCTTGTTTCCTTCCAAATTCCCACTCCCCCTCTCCAGGTCCTCGTTGCAGTCCTGCGGGCCGGGTCACTGAAGAATTTTTAAAGTTTTACTTTATTTAAATTCTTTAGCTTAGGTTTTACTTTTAATGTACTGCAGCCATTTTACCCCAGCCATTTTGCAGTAGAGCTGTCAGTCTAACTCAGCTGGACCTCATTTTCTTGCATGATTCACAGTTCAGACATTGAGCACTTTTCAACTATTGACAGACTATTATCCATGGGTCTCTCATGTTTCTGCACATCTTGTAAGCAAGATAAGCATCTTGTGAGAAAGACAAGACTGTCCTTTGTTCTGGATGATCTTTTCAATGATACTTGTGTAGTGAACAATATCTCCCTCCAAAGCAAAAGGCAGGAATGCCTACTTTCCATTTTAAAAGATTTATGTTACCTATACTCAGAATCTTTTCTTCTAATGCAACCCATTGTGTGTGGGGGCATCACCTGGCCCTTTACCCATCACCCTGTGGGTGTTGGGGCACAGGGAGCCTGCACAAAAATGCTGATAATCTACATATTGCTGTTTCTTTGAGTAATTGTCACTCACTTCTGACCTTGGAGTTGCTTGTCTTCTACTGGCATCCATGAAACTGTGTCAGACTAAACTGTTAGAGTACAAGTGAAGTCTCAGACACCTCCCAGTTCTTGACATGGCCTAAAACACCAGCAAAATATTCATTTTCTTCAAATCCCTTTTAAAAGTGTGAATTAAAGTAATTACAAAACACTAGGAAATGAATGTCAAATATGTTGGATGAGCAAATCTGTGCACCTCCATTCTGAAATCCTTGATATTTGAGATATATGCAACATTTGTCATTTGAAATGCACAAGTAATTCTCAATATAAAAGGTCACATAACCAAAGTATTGAAAAATCTAGAATACATTAAACTTTGGCTATCCATGATGAAAAGCAGTGGTAAAACAGCTGCAGAAAAACTAAAACCAGACTCAATGAAATTTTTGTGCCAGTAACCTAAACTGCACAAAAACCTCCAAACAATCCCATGGTTTTAAATGGTGAAATGGACCTGTTTTTTTCTTTAATAATTTGGCAAATATGGCGAATTTCTCATTCATTGACTTGACTTAGCTAATGCAGGGGGTGGTGAGGCATCAGAGACCTTGAGGAGGTGTGAGAAGCAGACGTGCCCAGCTGCATGGTTTAACTCAAGAACACCAGCCTTGAGGGAAGGGAAATTTCATAGACAGATGAGAACTAGTCTCACTTGGCCCTTCTACCTAAAAACTGGTACAAAATAACTTCTCCATCAAACTGAAACCATCACATTTAGAGGCTCTAGTGATTAAGAGCTGAGACTTTGCTAACCAGGGTTCAAAATCTGGCCTTTATCATTTTACTTAATCTCTTTAAGCCTCAATTTCTACATCTTAAAGGTAGAGACAATCACAGCACTTGTTTCTCAGGGATGTTGTAAGGATGAATTGAAACATGCCTTTAAATTGCTTAGCATGAGATCTGCCACATCGAAAGTGCTTAATAGTCTTAGCATGAGCTAGAATTAAGAAATTTATGTTTCAAATTGGAATTTCAAAGCACTTTATCAAATATGTTTTGGTAACTTTTTTCTTTACACATTTGGGGAAAAAAGCACAAAGATATAGCACTTTCTAAAGGGCTAGATTAATACTGGGTGAGGTAAATGTGTTTTAGAGAATCTAGATACTACATACCACTTAGCAAATGTTGAGGTTTTGGAAGAACAACAAATGGATTTTGCAAAGACTCTGTCCTTTAATTATTAAACCTCTATATATTAAGAGGAAATAAATCCATGTGGTATTTTTTTATCAATTTGAACTTAATTAATAAAACTACAGTGTTGTAAAAAATATTTGATGTTCAAGCAGTTATTTACCTCCCACTTTCTTTATAAGTTACCCTTTCCTTTTGGAAGCTTGTTTTTAGAAGTTGAGTGATATGGCAGTTAATGGTCACCTAAAGTAAATCTGCTTTATTTTAAATACTGGATGCTGCAAAGCCAGGTAAGTCACATGACTTAGTATTCCTGGGAGTAGAATTGTTGTCTTTATTGTCATAACTGTCAAATACACAACATTTTGAAGGGAGAATATGGCCCTCTGGTGAATCCTGCTACATTCTCCCAGCTGGAAATTGGTCAAAATTGTAGCAGGTGGAGGTACTATCATCATTTCAATTATTACTATTACTGGGCTACTATTTATTGAGCATATATTATGTAATAGGCTCCTAACTTACATTTACTTACAATTTAATTCCCACAACAACCTTATGATGTAAGCATTATCACCACCTTTTTACTGATGAGAACATAGGCACAGAGAGCTTAAGGAACTTGCTCAGTATTATCCAGTTTGTAAGTGATAGAGCCAGATATTGAACACTGAACCATGAGTCCATCACTTTGCGCTTCAATTGGGCCTGAAAAAACCTTTGTCCTAGATCACCATCAATCTACATACATTCCAAGAGTGGCCTGAGTTAAACCAGGCTCTGGTCAGAAAATAAAAAAGTGAAGACTTGTGGGAGAGGGAGGATGGCTGAAAAACCCAGCATCAAGCATATTCCTCCAGGCACATTACTTCAAAACTTTTCTAATAGTTAGATAGTTACTGCCACTATAATCCAATCGGTAGCATGGATGAGGATGCTCTAAAGTCTTGTCACTAAGGGCTCTATATTGAAGTGTGAAGACCTAAAAAGAGTTTCCTGGGTCTTGTTTCTAACATTGGCCATTTTACAATGAAGTTACAGATATTCAGGAAGCTAAATGAGCATATACTATATGACTTAGGATTAGGTTTAGCTATGAGTGACAGATAACCTTAATAAGCAATAGCTTAAATCAATTAACACCAATTCTTTACAAATTGTCCTAAAAAATAGGAAGGGACTTCTTGACTCATTCTATCAGGACAGTGTTTACCCCAATATGAAAACAAGACAAAGACAATATTAAAAAAGAGAAAACTACAGGCCAATATCTCTTATGAACATATATGCAAAAATTCTCAACAAAATATTAACAAATTGAATCCAGCAATATTTGAAAGAAGTATACACCATCACCAAGTGGGATTTATCCCAGGAATGCAAGGTTGGTTTACCATCCTAAAATCAATGTAACACACTATATCAATAGAATAAAAGCCAAACCACATAATTATCTCAACAGGCTAAAAAAAGTAGTTGATAAATCACAATACTCATTCATGGTAGAAATGCTCAGTGAGCTAGGAATACAAGCAAACTTCCTTAATCTGAAAATAGGCATCTACAAACAAACAAACAAAACCCACAGCTAACATTATACTTAATGGTGAAAGAATTAATGCTGTCTTCTTGAGATCAAGAACAAGAAAGTGGTATCCACTCTTGCCACTTCTATTTTCTTCGGTATAGTGTACTAGAGACTCTGGTCAGGATATTTAATCATTAAAAAGAAAAAAGGCATCCAAAATTGTAAATGAGAAGTAAAACTCTCTTTATTCATAGCTGACATGATCTTGTAAGTAGCAAAGTCCAAGGAATCCACTAAAAACTAACAAGTTCAGCGTGTTGCAGGAAATATACAAAAATTAATTGTATTTCTACACATTTGCAATGGAAAATCCAAAAATGAAACTAAGAATATAATTCCATTTATAATAAAGTGAAAAAGAATAATTTTAACAATAGAAATGTAAAACTTACTTGAAATCTACAAAACATTGTTGAAAGAAATTTTTTTACAGTTCCAAGTAAATGGAAAGACACCCCATCTTCATGGACTGGAATGTTTAATATTGCCAGAATGCTAATACACTCCACATTGATCTATAGATTAAATGCAGTTCCTGTTGAATCCCAGTTGGCTTCTTTGTAGACATTGACAAAGTGATCTGAAAATTCATATGAAAACTCAAGGAACCAAAAGTAGACAAAACACTCCTGAAAAAAGAACAAAAGTGGAAGGCTTAACTTTGACAAGTGTGTTAATACCATTCAGTGGAGGATAGAGTAGCCTTTTCAACAAATGATGCTGGGACAAATGGATATCCACATACAAAAGAATGAATTTGGACTTCTTTTTCACATCAAATGCAAATATTAACTCAAGATGGATCATGATGTAAATTTAGTAGCTAAAACTATCAACTTCTTAAAAGAAAAGATAGGGGTAAATCTTTATGACGTTAGATTTGGCAAAGCCTTCTTAGATATGACATCAAAAGCATAAGAAACCAAAGGAAAAAAAACAGATAAATTGGACTTCATCAAAATTAAAAGTGCTTTTTGCCTCAAAGAACACCATCAAGAAAGTGGAAAGACAACCCACAAAATTGGAAATAATATTTGCAAATAATATATCTTTTAAGGGATGTGTATCTAGAATATATAAAGAAGTCTTACAATTCAACAATAAGAAGAAAAATAACTGAATTTTAAAATGGGCAAATGAACTGAATAGACATTTTTCCAAAGAAGATGGCCAACTAGCTTGTGCTTATGGCCAACAAGCATGTGCTTAACATCATTAGTCCTCAGAGCAATGCAGATCAAAACCACAATGAGTTACAATTTCACATTCGTTAGGATAGTTATAATTTTTTAATATGAAGAATAACAAGTATTAGAATGTGGAGGAATTGGGCCTCTCATACACTGCTGGTGGGAATGCAAAATGATGTGGCCACTTTTGGAAAACACTCTGGCACTTCCTCAAGAACTTAAACCAGAGTTACTATTTTACTCAGCAATTCAATTCCTAGGTATATACTCAAGAGAGACAGGAGGGAGTTTTGATTGAGAAGCACAAGGTGAGGTGCTTCTAAAGAACTAGCAATATTCTATTTATTGACCTGCATGATGCTTTACAATTTTTTGTCAAGCTATTTACACTTTTATGTACTCTTCTGTATGTATGTTTTATTTCACCATAGTTAAAAAATAATAAAAGAAATAAACATTTATAATAATTTCACAATAATAAAATATCTTTTAAAAAGAAAATAACTACATCCAAATAAAAAACTTGAAACATTTTCAGTTTCCCAAAGCAGAAGAAAAAAGCAAAAATTAGATGACACCATCAAGATGGTGGAGTAGGAGACACCAGCTTCTATTCCCCTGTCCAAAGATCAACAATTAGCTATTCATGAACAAAAACAGCTCTGAGAAACTTCGGAAACATTTTGCCTGCATTATCCCACCCCACAAGCCACCAGCATTGCTCAGCGCCCAGAGGGAATTCCCAGCTAGATGAGTTCCCCTCACAGGAAAAGGAAGAGCGGTGCAAGTGACCAGCATCCTCAATCTTTCAGGGCACTGCACAAAGGTTCCACTTTGGTTTCACTCAATGCAGAGACTGGCAATGTTGAGGTATCTAGAGATGGGTAGGAGCAAGGAGAAAAAGCAGGGGCTACCAGTTGCAATTACACAGCGGGAGCAATTGCGGTTCCCAGGTGACCTGCTCTGTACATAAACCCAGCACTTTTTGTCTCTGAAGAAACCAATGGCGAGCACAGAAACCACAGAACCCCTGGTGATTACAATGGCTTTTGCCCCACAGGTATTCGCATTACCTGATGCCAGCTGTCTGGGTTCCTGCCCCCCTCACTGCTCTCCCTTTCCCCTGCATCCTTTCAATCCCCTCACCCTCCAGAGCCCTGGAAGTGCCCTGGCAGCCAGTCCAGGCTTCTGCAGATGTGTTAGAGCAAGACACCAGCCTGGACCCTTGTGGCTGACCCATACTTTTGTGTGCATGCTTAAGGCTAGAGCCTTCAGCTGTGAAGGTGCGTGCCACTGACCTAACACTTGTCATGGGCCTCCACTGCTGTGCACGGACCCAGAGGGAGATCTGCAGCCACGGGTAGCACACCAACATCCAGGATCTCCGCAGCTGAGTGTGGGCCTCAATCAAGCCCTGTGTTCAGTCATTGCCTTGCACCACTGTGTCACCTGCAGCCGGCTCCTCCAGCTGTGAATCTGTGTGCCCCTGGCATGAACCCCGTCACTGGTTTCCACTGGTCTACACGCATGGCAAGACCCAGCAGTCACAGTAGTGCACACCAGCAACAAGGGCCCCCGCATCTACCGTGTCCTGGTCCTCGCTGCCTGCCTTGGTGCCCGTCATTATATATGTGTAGGCAACTGGCCCCTGCCACAGACAGGCATCTGCAATTGGCACCTGCAGACAAGCATGTGTATACCAGCTTGGCTACTATGACTTCTTGTCCTGTTCACAAGCCGCTGGACCTGGAGGCACTGTTGAGGACCCCAACATCTCTTTCAGGCTCTACGGATCCTACAGTGCTTGCCGAGGACCATGCAGTTGTAATACTGTGGACTCTAATGGCTTGAGATGATGAGCTACCACATCCTCCCAGACCCAGTGCACTTGGTGCCTGCCCCTGGATCCCTAGACCTGGGGTCACAGCATGCTCCAGCATGCCCCACCTACAGATGAGCCTTCCCTTAATGAAGTCTGTCCATAAAGTCTGGAGAAGGTGACTGCTTCTTCAGATGTGTAGGCACTTATGCAAGGCTATAGGTATCACAAAGAATAAGGGAAACATAAGACCTTCAAAGGAACAAAGTAAACTTCCAGTGACTGACCACAAAGAAATGGAAATCTGGGAGTTGCCTGACAAAGAATTCAAAATAATTATTCTAAAGATGCTCAGAGAACTACAAGAGACCACAGGTAAACCCACCTAACTCAAGTCTATTGGAAACTAAATAGACCAATGTGATCAGTAGTTATATGTGTTAACTTGGCTGAGCCACGGTGCCCAGATATTTGGTCAAAAATTATTCTGGATGTTTCTGTGAGTTTTTTTGGATGATCTTAACATTTAAATTGGTGGACTTGGAGTAAAGCAGATTACTCTCCACAAAAGGAGTGAGTCTTAGCCAATCAACTAAAGGCCTTAAACACCCTCCTGATAAAGAAGAAATTCTGCTAGCAGACTGCCCCTGGACTACAACTACAACTCTTCCCTGGGTCTCCAGCCTACCAGCCCACCCTGTGAGTTGCTTAATTACAACATATGTTGAATTCACAACCTCCCAGGGTGTCTCTTGTCAGAGTGAGGGCATTGATTGGGAAGGAATAAGATCCTAAAAATTAGAATGGGGATGCATGGAATACCCTGATAAAACTGAGGATATTGAACCTCTAAATTCAAATGTGTCTTCTTTGCCAGAGGAAGTATCCTCTCCTCCTCCATCTAAGGATTGTGTAAAGAACTATAATGGCCTCTACTGAGGCATTTGCCTAACAAGACACTGCTGAGTCTCTTCAGCAGCCTTTCTCAAAACTCCTCTTTGTTTCTCAACCTATAACCAGACTCAAGTCCTAGAAGCCCTCTAAAGATGAGGTATAAGGTCTTCAACAAAACTTCTTCAACCATATATGCTAAATCTAAAACTAAAATCATAGTGGTGAAAGACTGAAGGTTTTTCCTCTAAAATTAGAAACAAGACAGGGATGCCCCCTCTCATCATTTCTATTCAACATAGCACTGGAAGTCCTCACCAGAGCAATTAGCCAAGAAAAAGAAAAATTTTAAAAAGAAATAAAAGGCATCCACATCAGAAAGGGAGAAGTTAAATTGTCTCTGTTTGCAGATGACATGATCTTATATATAGAAAACACTAAAGACTACATAAAAAACCTGTAAGAACTAATAAATGAATTCAATAAAGCTGTAGGATACAAAATCAAGATACAAAATCAGTTGTGTTTCTATACATTAACAATGAGCTATCTGAAAAACAAGTTAGGAAAACAATCCCATTTACATTTGCATTGAAAATAATAAAATACTTGGAAATAAATTTAACCAAAAAGGTGAAAGATCCCTATACTGAAAACTATAACACTTTGGTGAAATAAATTGAAGAAGATACAAATAAATGGATAGATATCCCATGTAGATAGACAAGAAGAATTAATATTGTTAAAATATACTACCCAAAGTGATTTATAAATTCAATGCTATCTCTATCAAAATTCCATTGGCATTTTCTACAGAAATAGAAAAAGCTATCCTAAAATTTGTATGAAACCATGAAAGACCCCAAATAGCCAAAGCAACCTTGAGAAACGGAACAAAACTGGGGCAGCTTCTGGTATTCAAGCTATAATACAAAGCCATAGCAATCAAAACAGTATGGTACTGGTGTAAAAACAGATATGTAGACAAATGGAATAGAAAGAAGTAGAATAGAAAGCCCAGGAGTAAACCAACACATATGCAGGCAACTAATCTTTGACAAGGGTGCCTAAATACAAAATGGGGAAACAACAGTCTCTTTAATAAATGGGTTTTAAAACCTGGACATTCACATAAAAAAGAATGAAATTGGACACTTATACTATACACAATATCCACTCAAAATGGGCTGAAGACATAAAACCTAAAACTGTAAAATTCCTACAGAAAACACAGGGGAAAAGCCCCCTGATACTGATCTTGGCAATGATTTTTGGATATGACACCAAAAGCACAAGCAACAACAGTAAAAATAAATAAGTGGGACTATATCAAACTTAAAGGTTTCCACACAGAAAAAGAAATAATCAATAGAGTGAAAAGGCAACCTACAGAATGGGAGAAAATATTTGCAAACCATATATCTGACAAGTGATAGTATCTAAAATATATAGGAGAACACATATAACTCAAGAGCAAAAATACAAAATAATCCAACTGAAAAATGGGCAAAGGACCTGAATAGATATTTTTCCAAAGTAGATTAACAAATAACCAACAAATGTATGAAAGGGTGCTCCACATCGCTAATCATCAGGGAAATGCAAATGAAAACCACAATAAACTATCACTTCACACCAGTCAGGATGACTACTATATAAAAGACAACAGACAGCACACATTGGTGAGGATGTGGACAAAAGGGAACCCTTGGAATGGGAGTAGAAACATGCAAAATCTTTCTTTCTCCCTCCTTCTTTAGCTCTCTCCCCGCCCACACCCCCCAACCACCCCACCGGCTTGTAGGGTTCAGTTCATTTAAATCCCATTTTTGAATTTGTTTTCTATCCAATACTGACTGCATATATTTACACAAATTAAGAGGGGTTCTGAGTCAAAGGACCTGAAAGTCTAACCCTGCTTCACCAATAACTGCTTGCTTTTAGGCAAATGCCTTGACTTTTATTTTTTTCATCTAGAAAATGAAAGATATGGATTAGGTAGTCTCAGATCTAAATATGTTTAGAAGATCAAAGGTAATTGATGGAACAGGACATAAAAATTTTATATAACTTGTAAAAGTGTAAAAATTTCAGTTAAATACATGTGTTTCCAATTATGGGATAAGTTGGTAGCTGACATGATTAACTTTTTCTCAAAGTAGAAAACAATCATCTGTTTATTCTAGCAATTTGTAGACACAATGTTAATCCGATTTAATTATGCAGCCCCAACGTAACATTATCCACACATTGAAACTCTTAAACGTCCTTCTTGACAATGATAAAACTAATTTCCTATGAAGGAAAAATAAATCTTTGTATAAGTCAGGTGATACATGCAGCTGTCATCCATGAACCTTTTTTCCACAAGCTAAACTTGATGCAGTCTTCGCTCTTAACCAATCTGCAAGAAAGCCAATCAATAATACCAAATGCGTGCTAATTTTTATGGAAGATTTTGTGGGGCCACAGGGAAGAATCAGTATGGACAACACACAGTATTTCATGTGAATATTCCCAAACAGAACCACATCTCCTTTAAGTCTCTTTTTTGAGCTTCCAACCACAGGCTCCCTCTCCTTCCCCAAACTTTTCCCAGTGCATAGTTAGCCTCTCCTCTTTGTACACTCAATTCTCTCTCTCTGTATCCTTATTCAAGTATCTTCTCAATAAAGCTGGTCTATGGTTGCAAAGTAGTTGTTTGTAAAGATAAACTTTTGCACCTCTAGGCATTTGCGAGCAAATTACCCCTTTCCTGTTGAAAGCTGTATTTGATGTGGGAGCAGACTGCTTGGCTCTAAGGTCTTGATTACATACAAAGCACTGGACTTTTGTCTCCAAGAATTGTGCGTCTCATCCCCAATACAGCATGTGCAGCAGACATTCCAGGCATCAAAATTTTTAGCTGGCACTGAAGTTGCATTGAACACAGCCTGATCTACTCAGAAGGTTGGCTTTCTTACTCCATCAAAACTCAATTGGAAATATCTACTTAATTAGAAGGAAAAATAGGAGAGTGGTTAACATTGTGCAAGTACAATTATCTCAGATGATTAGGCACTTTTTCTTCTGAAGTGAATAAATAAAAGAGAAAGGGGGCAGAATAATAATGGTACACGTTTTACTTTTTTAAAGTTTGAATAAAATTAGCATAATTTCCCTTTATTAAGCTACAGTAGATAGAAAGCACATTATAGACACTGTAGGTGGAGATGTGGGTGGACACATAAGAGGGGAAATGAAAGAGCAGTGAAAATACAGCTGAAATAATGAGCAGGTAATATGAAGAACAGCAGTAGGGATCAGGCTAGAGGACGGAAGGATCTCTGATATGATCACAGACAGAGGGTATGGAGAACAGAAAATTAGAGGAAACCATTCGGCTGAGCTGAGAGACTCGGGCAGCCTAAACTAATGGAGCTGGGCATACATAGGAAGAGAATAGGGAACACTTCCCAATTGACTTGGGCTTTAAAACTTATTCCTTGTGCTTAGAGGGAGGAAAGCACAATAATATCATTTATAAAACTATCCAGTTTTATCCATACTAACCATGATGGAAATAGAAGCTACACAATTTGCTTCCATTTGGCTGTGGTTACCAGATTAGGGTGAATTAATTCTCAGGGACAGAAAAACAAAAATACCCACCACCATTACCTTCTTTGTGTGCTACTGTACATTGCACAAACTTCCATATTACTTAGGACTTCTAGCAATTTTTGTGCGTTTTTCCACCCTACTGGACAATGAGTTCCTTGACAACAGGGACCATGTTTCTTTGTTTTCTATTTCTAGAACTTAGCATAGTATGTGGCATTAAGCAGATGCTCAACAAACACGTTGAATGGATAAAGAGATGATCAAAGAAATGAAATTGAATGGATCCAAGACACACATGAATTACGGATGAGAGGATAAACCAAGCACCAAAATGAGGGGAAGAGAAAAGAATGCAGTGATTTGGGTGGGTCATCAGATGCTGGAAGTACAGAAAGCTGCTCCTGGACATGACAAAGGAGAAAAGTCACCCTGAGCTAGAAGAAAGTTGCTGTTTCCTCCCAGGACCAGAGATATTCAGGAAGAGAGAGAAGAATAGAATTTTTTAACAACTTAATTGAGGTATACTGACATACAATGCACTTTGCATATTTATAATGTACAATTTCACATATTTTGACACATGTATAAGCCTCTGAAATAATCACCACAATGAAGATAATGAACATGTCCACCACCCTGAAAGGTTTCCTAATGTTCCTTTTTAACCCTTCCTTCCAGTCTCTCCCAGTATAACTTATCCACAGCTGCCACTATGGATTAGTTTATATTTTCTAGTAGTTTTTACAAAGGAAGTGAGAGAGTAGGTATTTTTTTGTCTTGTTTCTTTTATCCAATGTAGTTATTTTGAGATTTGACCCTGTTATTGTGAATATTAATAGTTCACTCTATTTTGTTGTTGAGTAATATTCCAAAGTACTGATATATTACAGTTCACATGTCTGCTCACTTGCTCATGAGTATTTGAGTTATTTCCAATTTGGGGCTATTACAAATGAACTTGTTGGGAGCATTCATGTATAAGACTTTGTGAAGACATATGCATTTCTTTTTTTTGAATCAGTAACTAGCTGTGTGATGGCTAAGTTACATAAGGGTTTTAAAAGTTTTTTAACTTTAAAAAAACTGGATAAAATTCCATTTCTGGTATGACAGCATAAGGGGCTTTGTGGATCTGCTTTCCAGTGAAACTGGTGAAAATAAATTTTAAAACAACCATTTAAAATCTCTGGAAATTGTTCTTGGTGTATACAACAAATGAAGAAATATTTATTCAAGAAAATCTACTAAAGCTCAGTAAAAAATACAAGAGTCTGTTATATTTGAATCAAAACCTGTGCCTTCCTTTCCCCTTCCCAGTTGAGTAAAATGGAAACTATACTTCAGACTTTCAACAGACAGGGATCCTTCTCTCTCCAGCTCCCAGCTGGAGGGCTAACTTCCCTGGAGGGGCAGGATGTCAGCATTTCTCATCCTTCCTCCAGCTACCTGTTGCTAAAATAAAGGATAGAAAATATATCATGGAAACAGCAACTGCAAGAAAGTGAAGTAGCTGTAGTAATATCAGACAAAATAGACATTAAAACAACAGCAAAAAATACTACAGAAAATAAGGACATTTTATAAACATAAAAGGATCAATCCAGCCAGAAGATAGAACAATTATAAGTATATATGCACCTAGCAACAAAAATGCCCCAAAATAGTTGAAGTAAAAATTGACAGAATTAAAAGGAAACTTCAATAAACCACCTTCAATAATAGATAGAACAGCCAGGCATAAAATCAAGGAAACAAATAACACAGTAAGTCAACTATACCTAGCAGACATCTATAGAAAACTCCACCCCAAATACCAGAATATACATTCTTGTCAAGTACACATGGAACATTCTCCAGAATAGACCGTATAACAAACCTAATACACTTAAAAGAGCACAAATAATCAAACTATGTTCTCAAGCCAATAATAGGGAAACTTACAAATATGTGGAAATTAAACAACACATTCATAAATAATTGGTTAGTCACAGAAAAAAATCACAGAGGAAATTTGGAATTAATTCAACATGAATGAAAATGAAGACACAACATAACAGAACTTATGGGACATAGCTAAGGCAGTGCTTATTGGGAAATTTATAGCTGTAAAATATCTATATTAAAAAATAAGAAAGATCTCAAATCAATAACTTTCCACCTTAAGACACTGCAAAATGAGGACAAACTAAAGCTGAAGTGAGGAGAAGGAAGGAAATAATTAGAGATTAGAGCAGAAATTAGTAAAGTAGGAAATAAAAAATAAATCAGTGATAATTAAAAAATTGACAAACCTTCAGCAAGACTAACCAAGAGAAAAGAAAGAAGACTCAAATTACTAGAATCAGAAATGAAAAAGGAGACATTCCTATTGACCTTACAGACATAAAAAGGATTATAAATAAAAGAGCAATTATATGACAAATTAGACAACAAAAATTAAACAAAAGGAACAAATTCCTAGAAAGTTGCAAACTACCAAATGTAACTCAAGAAGAAACAATATGAATAGATGTATAACAATTAAAAACATTGAGTTAGTCATCAAAAAACTACCTACAAAGAAAATTCCAGGTGGCTTCACTGTTGAATTCTACTAAATATTTAAAGAAAATGAATACCAATTCTTCACAAACTCTTCTAAGAAATAGAAGAGGAACACTTCCCAACTCATTTTATGAAACTATTCTTACCTTGATATCAAAACCAGAAGAATACATCACAAGATAACTACAGACCAATATCTTATGAATAGAGATGAAAAAATCTACAGCAAAATAACAGCAAAGCAAGTTTAGTCACATATAAGGAAGATTATACAATATGACTAAATGGGATACCAGGATGAAAAGTTGGCTTAAAATCCAAAAAATCAATTAATGTAATATATCACATCAATAGAATAATAACAAATAATCATCTCAGTAGAAGCAGAAAAGTATTTGATAAAATCCAATACTCATTAGTGACAAAAACACTCAACAAGGTAGGGAAAGAAAGGAATGTCCTCACCCTGATAAAGGGCATCTGTGAAAACCCAGTGAGATACCACTTCACATCCACTAGAATGGCTGTCATCAAAAAGTAAACATATAACAAGTGTTGGCACGAATATGGAGAAATTGGACTCTTTGTACACTGTTGGTGGGAATGTAAAATAATGCAGTTACTTTACAGTCTGATAGTTCCTCAAACAATTAAACATGCATTTAAGCAAACAGTTAAATCCACAAATTATATTCCTAAGTATATACCCAAGAGAAATGAAAACATATGTCCACATAAAAACTTGTACACAAGTTTGTGTACAATTATGTACACATAATTGTAAATGGTATTGTTTTTAAATTTCAATTTCTGGCTTTTGTCGCAGGTATCAATTGAATTTTGTATATTGATATTACATCCTGTAACCTTGTTAAACTCATTTATTAGTTCTTGAAGTGTTTTAATTTCATAAGATTTTCTTCATAGATGACCATAATGTTTGCAAATATAATTTAACTTCTTACTTTCCTATTTGGATACTCATTTAAGGTAAATGCTTGTTTAGGATTGTTGTGTTCTCTTGGTGAATTGACCCATTTATCATTATGTCTATCCTTGGTAATATTGTTTGCACTGAAATCTACTTTGTCTGATATTAATATATTCACTCAAGCTTTATTCTGGTTAGTGTTCAAATGGTATAACTTATTGATATGATTGTATTTAGATCAAACATCTTACTATTTGTTTTATTCCATTTGTTCTTTGTTCACTTCTATTTTTTGCCTTCTTTTGGGTTGAGTATTTTATGATTCTGTTTTTATCTCTTTTGTTGAATTGTTGGCTATAATTCTTTGTTTTATTTTAGTGGCTGCTGTAGGTTTTAAAACATGCACCCTTATCATAGTATATCTTCAAGTGACATTATAATACTTCACATGTAGCATAAGAACTTTTTTGCAGTCCTTTTTATTTTGCTATTATTAATATACAATTACATGTGCAACATTATGGTTACTAGACTCCCCCTATTATCAAGTCCCCATCACATACCCATTGCAGTCACTGTCCATTAGTGTAGTAAGATGCTATAGAATCACTACTTCTCTTCTCTGTGTTATACTACCTTCCCTGTATCCCCCCACCACACACACACCCCCTGCTACATTATGTATTCTAATTGTAGTAGCCCTTTTTCCCCCTTATCCCTCCCTTTCCACCCATCTTCCCCAGTCCCTTTCCCTTTGGTAACTGTTAGTCCATTCTTGGGTTCTGTGAGTCTGCTGCTGTTTTGTTCCTTCAGTTTTTTCTTTGTTCTTATACTCCACAGATAAGTGAAATAATCTGATACTTGTCTTTCTCTGCCTGGCTTATTTCACTGAGCATAATACCCTCTAGCTCCATCCATGTTGTTGCAAATGGTAGGATTTGTTTTCTTCTTATGGCTGAGTAATATTCCATTGTATATATATACCACATCTTCTTTATCCATTCATCTACTGATGGACACTTAGGTTGCTTCCATTTCTTGGCTACTGTAAATAGTGCTGCGATAAACATAGGGGTGCATATGTCTTTTTCAAACTTGGCTGCTGCATTCTTAGGGTAAATTCCTAGAAGTGGAATTCCTGGGTCAAATTTGTTCCATTATTTTCATTTCTCCTCTTTAGTCTTTGTGGACTTCTTGGTATCTATTTTACTTTTACATATGATATAAACTCTACATTATGTTGTCATTATTTTTGCTTTAAGTCAGAGTTTGGCAGACTATAGCCTATGAGTCAAGTCGAAATCACCATCTGTTTTTGTTAATAAAGTTTTATTGGTGTAACTCTTGGGGGGAAAATCCTGGGGAAAATACCTTTGAAACCGAAATCAGTCAAAGGGAGAAATAAAGTGGGAGAAATCCATTTACTGCTTATAAGCTGCCATCCGCTTCTGCTCTCCCATGTCTCTCCCGACCTGGCTGCAGAAGAACCCTCTCTGGTCCAGATATGCCCTCACTCGCCCTTGTAATTACTTATTGATATGGAGATGGACTACGTCTCTTCACCCCTTGGAAACACCTAATGATATGGAGATGCACTAAGGTCAGGTGAGAGATTCTGGAAATATTGCAATTTTACCCACAATTGGTAAACAATTACACTTATTCATTCGTGTATTGTTTATTGCTGCTTTCATGCAATAATCAGAGACTTGAGTAGTTGTGACAGACCATATAACCTACAAGTGTAAAATTATTTTACCTGGTCCTTTACAGAAAAAGTTTTTCAGTTCGTACTGTAGACAATCAATCTCTTAAAGGAATTTAAATAATGAGAATTCATTTTCAATATTCATCCATATAGTTATCATTTCAGCTCATCTTTGTGTAGATTGAGATTTACATCTCATATCATTTTCTTTCCTCTTGAAGGAATTTATTTAACATTTTTTAGAGTGCATATCTGCTGGTGACAAATTCTTTAAACTTTATGTGTCTGAAAATGCCTCAATTTTGCAGTCGTTTTTGAAATGTATTTTCACTGGGAAAGAATTCTGTGTAGATAGTTGGTTTTTTTGAATACTTTGAATATGTTGTCCCACTCTCTCCTCCCTTACATTGATTCTAATGAGCAGTTATGCTGTCATCCTTATTTTCGTTCCGCTGGACCTAATGTGTCTTTCTTCTCTGGTTACTTCCAGAGTTTATCAATTGTTTTGACCAATTTGATTATAATGTGCCTTGGTGTAGTTTTCTTCTTGTTACTTGTGCTAGGGATTTGTTGAACTTCTTTAGTATATACATTTTTAGTTATCATATTAGGAAATTATTCTGCTATTATTTCTTCAGGCACTTGTTTTCTCCTCTGCCCCTGCCAAATTTCTCTCCTTTGAGTACTCCAATTACACAAATATTAGGCTGCTAGAAATTTTTGCACAACTCATTAATGCTATATTATTTTTCTCCATTTCCTTGGATAGTTCTTGATATCATGTGTTTAGGTTCGCAAATATTTTCTTCTGCAATATCTAATCTGCTGTTAATTCCATACAGTGCACTTTTTTGCCTCAGTTGTAGTCTTTTTTTATCTCTAGAAGTTCAGCTTATGTGTTTATCTTCCATTCTTGACATGTTCAATCCATCATCTAGCTTCTTGAATATATCTTAACAAGTTAAAAGTCCTTTTCTACTAATCTATATCATTTCTGGGCTTCCCTTGATTGATTTTTCTTCTCACTTTGAGTGGTATTTTCCTGTTTCTTTGCATACCTGGTAGTTTTTGATTAGAGTAAGGTATTGTGGCAGGGGTCCACTCCCATGGTGGCTGGAAAGAGAATAGTGTGTCTATTAGTTATGCCACAGTAATGTTGTATAAGAAATACCCCAAACTTAGTGGCTTAAAATAGCCAGGATATATTCTCATGGATCTGTGGATCAGCTCTCTGCTGATTAGGCTGGGCTCCACTAATGGTTCTGTTTCATGCTCTCATAGCTGGGGAATCTCTGCTTCTAACTGCCGGTCTGTAGGTTAACTGGGGTGGTGCTATTGCACATGTGTTTATTCCGGGGCCCAAGCTAAAGGAGCAGCAACCACTAGGGGAAGCTCTCTCATGGCAATGACAGTGGTCTATGTGGCAAGTGGTAACTGAGAAGTCGAGCTCTTGGTAAAAAAAATCTATGTGTGATCTTTCAGGCCTGACCATTCTGGCAATTACAAAGGCTCTCTCTGGCAGGCCTCACTGGGGTAAGCTACCCTTCCTAGGCCAGACTTAATGTATGAGCAGTGAACTGCAGCCTCTAAAAGGAGAATCTCTAAACTGCAGCCTCTAAATTGCAGTCAGGGACTCAGACCTCCTGACCAGCCATGCTGTTACGCATTCCCAACCAAGGCACCTCCATTCAGAGGCCTCTTTATCAGAGGCCTTGGTCAATGCATCTCTCAGGTGACTCTAATGAGAATATCTTATCAGGGAGTCTTGAAGCCATTTCTCTCCACTCTTACTCAGTATTCAGTGCTTTTCCATACTTACTATTTCCTTCTCTTCCTTCCCCTAACCTCCAGGTCCATAAACAGCAGGAACCTTTTGTTTGGAGCTCCCTCAGCAATAAACTGATTCTTCCCACCTGCTGATACCTCTGTCCTTCACCTGGTGTTTTTCCATGGAAAATGGAACGCTGTTGGAACTAGCACTTTTTCCTGTTTAGTCTCTTGTCATACTTTCAAGGTAAGTGATTAAATGTTTGACTATTTGTCTTGCCAATGGGTTTCAGCCCCAGGCAAGTTCACTATGGATTCAATGTGACCCAAGAAATTGACAGCAAAACGTTCTTTGAGGTGAAAGGGTTTATTACCTGGCTTGTTCTCCCAGCAATAGGTCGAGCACTAGAGTCTCTGCCTCCACCCAGAGCACTGGGCCAAGCTCTCTATATAGCACAATAATAGCTTATTACCTAGAGGTGTGGAAGTGGTAGCCTAGCAACAGGCCAGTTACATCACCAGGTGGTTTAAGTTCAGTGAGGCTCCTGGCCATAGGAACTCCAACTTCCCCACACTCCACCTCTCCAAGATTTCAACCTTCCGCAATGGTCCCTGTACAAGAAAGCTGGAGCACTGTAACCAGATTCCACAATAGCAACAGAGGATAACAACAAAGAGATAATAAAAATTAAGATACAGCAAGATTTTGATACAGTTAACAAAAATTATAATAATCCTCAAGCCAGAGGAGGTTCCTAATAACAAAAATTATAATAATCCTCAAGCCAGAGGAAGTTCCCAATCCTCAGAGACTTTAGGGGCGATAAGACACATGTTTTAATGCCACCAGTATAGACAAATCTTGTCTATCAGGTAAGATGCATGCAAGAGAGTAGCCCTGTGATAGGACTGTAGCAGGAAGGGGTCCCTTCCAGGTCTAGTATACCATACTTTTATTCCTTTCCCCATGGGGGTTTACTGAAAGGTCTATATATAATGCTACTGGAGGTGCATGCACTGGCCATAATGATAAAACAAAACTCACCGGTAAGATGCTCCTACTTTCTGGTCATTCAGGATATACTACTGTGACTTTTGGCGGCCACTCTGCTGTTATTCCAGGAATACACAGGAGGTGAGCTTTCAGGCCTTGTCCCCAAGGTGCCAGGAGAGCCAGCCATCTTTGGTCCATGTGTTGAAAGGTCCAAGGCCACACCCACTCAATGCAGTCACCGGGGTTCAGTGCAGTTGGTGCTGGCAGCAAGATGTTATTCTGGTGGCCGAACCTTGGCTTCAGTGATTCTTCCTTGGTTTGTACTTGCAGTTGTATAGGGGAGGCAGCCATATATGTTAACATGTCTACAGGGCTCAGGGCTCCCTTTCGAGGTCTCTTGTTCAAATGCCATAGAACGGTCCATAAGCAGACTGACAATTTCTGCAGACTATTGGTATCTGGCTTTAGTCCGGATTTTAACAGCCATTGTGCCTCTCTATCATGCCTGCTGTGGTAGGATTGTATGGCACATGAAAGTTCCATTTGATTCCCAGCTGTCGCACCCATTCTTGCAGTGTATGTCCAGTAAAATGGGTGCCCTGATCACTCAATTACCTGTGGTCAGCCATAGGCAGCAAAGAGATGCTCCAGGCCTCTATTGGTCATCTGCTGGTCTGATACAAGTACTGCAACTCCTGCTTTTTTCTCACTATTGGTTGCATGAAATATCTTTTTCCATCCCTTCGCTTTTAGTCTGTGTATGTTTTGGGGTTTAAAGTCTCTTGTAGGTAGCATATAGATGCGTCTTGTTTTTTTATCCATTCAGTGACTCTATGTCTTTTGATTAGTGCATTCATTCCATTTACATTTAGGGTGATTATGGATAGGTATGTACTTATTGGCATTGCAGGCTTTAGATTCATGGTTACCAAAGGTTCAAGGTTAACTTCCTTACTGTCTAAGAGTCTAACTTAACTCACTTAATATGCTATCACAAACACAATCTAAAGGTTATATCCCTTTTTCTCTCTTTTCTTCTGGTACCCCTATAATGCGAATATTGTTCCGTTTGGATTGGTCACACAGTTCTCTCAATATTCTTTCATTCTTAGAGGTCCTTTTTTCTCTGTGCCTCAGCTTCTTTATATTCCTCTTCTCTAGTTTCTATTTCACTTATTGTCTCCTCCACCATATCCAATCTGCTTTTAATACCCTCCATTGTGCTCTTCAATGATTGGCTCTCCAACTGGAGTTCATTCCTGAGTTCTTGAATATCTTCCGTACCTCCATGAGCATGTTAATGATTTTTATTTTGAACTCCCTTTCAGGGAGAGTCATGAGGTCGATATCATTTAAATCTTTCTCAGAAGTTGTATTAATAATTTTACTCTGGACCAAGTTTCTTTGGCATTTCATATTTGTGTATGGTGCCCTCTAGTGCCCAGAAACTCTACTCTCTGGAGCTGCTCAGCCCCTGAAGCAATATCGGGGGTTGCAGGGTAATGGTATTGGTGCCTTGGGGGAGGAAAGAGCTGTTTCCTGCTTCCTGGCTGCTACCCCTGTCTCCACTGCCTTTCCGGGTTTGCAAGCCTGGTGGGGCTGGCCAGATGAAAGGCGCAGTAGGCTGCCTATCACAGAAAGGGTTTTTGGAGCTGTGTAGGCAGCCAGGGAGCTGGAGCACCTGAAGACTGTGAAAGCTCCCAACCTGCTAGGCAGAGTGCACCCAGGCAATTTTGTCTACCTGTCCTTTCTCCTGAGTAAGCTTTGTGCAATCCTTGCCCCTTTAGCAGCTCTCTTGCGAAGGGCTTCTTTGTAAGGAAATCTCTCAGACTGCCTACCTTTCTTTTGTCCCAGAGCAGCTGGATATGGATCCCTGCTTTCCACAGGCAGCTGGAATCTTAGTCTTTCCAGGAATTCTGTGTCTCTTAGCTTTCCAACTCCATAATTACGAGAGTATCATGCAAGCACCATGAAGTGTAGGTTTGTGCTTCCAGAGCAGATCTCCAGAGTTAGGTATTCAGCAGTCCCAGGTCTCCACTCCCTCCCAGCTTCGTTCCTCTTCCTCCCACCAGTGAGCTGGGGTGGGGGAAGGGGTTGGGTCCTGCAGGGCCACAGCTTTAGGACATTACCCTGTTCTGTGAGGTCTGCTCTTGTCTCCAGGTGTATGCAGTTTGGTGCAGTCTTCTTTCCTGTTGCTCTTTCAAGAATAGTTGTATTAGTTATATTTTCGTATTATATGCAGTTTTAGGAGGAAGCCTCTATCTCTCCTCTCACGCTGCCATCTTTAATCTCAATCCAGGTCTTTATTTTCTTTACAACCACTGGGCGTGCTTTCAATACAGGAGGGACAAGTGCCTCTGGCACCACCCCTTCATCCTTTCCCAGCTCCTCCATTTCTGGGGCTGATGGCACCTTTCTTTCCCCTCCCCCGAGTGCCTCCTCTGCTACAACCTTTACCTTTTCTACTGTGCCTCGGAGCAATGCTACCTCAGTTTTCAGAAGCTCTTTTACTTTCACCTCAATGCTTTGCAGCTGACGTTCTCATGCCACCTCCACCTGTGCTTCCCTCAGGAGTTTGTCTTTCTCCTTGATGGCCTCTTCCTCTTTCAGAGCACCTGGAAGCGCTGCTGTCTTGTTCTGCAAAGAATTGTTTACCTCTCTAATGGCACCTTGCTGCCGGCATTCTCGTGCCATCTCCTCTCGCATCAATGCCATTTCCCTCTTCAGGGAATCCACAGAAGTTTTCAGCTCTCATTCTTGTGCCGCCTCTCGCATCAATGCCATTTCCTTTTTCAGGGAATCCACAGAAGTTTGCAGCTCGTGTTCTCGTGCTGCCATTTCTTGGGTCTCTTCTGTAGACCTTTTTAATACTGTGAGAAGAAGCCAACCCACAGTCCCTTCTGCCTCACGAGCAGTCTGCTTCTCAAAGGATCTGCTCATTATACCAAGGGCCACCCCTACTGCCTCAGGTGTCACCTCCACTTGCCTCCCATCCTGGGGTGGGGCCCAGTCCTCTAGAAGGCAAGCCTCCTCAAACCACATACCCATTGTGAGACAATCCACTGTCTCCCCATTCACAGGGGCAGCCCACTGAAGCACCTCTTCCATAAGGGCAGCCTGTCTTTTTCCTTGGTCAACAATGAAACCTGCCGACTTTTGCCAATTGTCTTGCCAATGGGTTTCAGCCCCAGGCAAGTTCACTATGGATTCAATGTGACCAAAGAAATGACAGCAAACGAACGTTCTTTGGGGTGAAAGGGTTTATTACCTGGCTTGTTCTCCTGGTGGTAGGTTGAGCACTAGCGTCTCTACCTCCACCCAGAGCACTGGGCCGAGCTTTCTATATAGCACAATAATAGCTTATTGCCTGAGGTGTGGAAGTGGTAGCCTAGCAACAGGCCAGTTACAGCACCAGGTGGTTTAAGTTCAGTGAGGATCCTGGCCATAGGAACCCCAACTTACCCACACTATTATTTCATTTGAGCTTGTTATCTTAACTTACTACCTGGAAGCTCAGGTCTTTCCAATTCAGCTCAACTCTTGACAGAAACATGCAAAGCCTCCTAAGGCCTAGGCTCAGAACCAACCTAGCATCCCTTCTGCCCACACTGGGCAAAGCAGGACATGACTGAGTCTAAAACTAAAGCAAGGCCACAGAAAGGGTAAGGATAGGAAGGGTGAAGAATTGGCATCAATGATTCAGTCTACAGTGGGTGGTATGGGGCAAATTTCCTGCATACAGGAGGTGAGACAAACTCTTGGCTCAGCCCAGATCTTCAGTCCAGGTGGCTGTTGATGCTTCTGGGTCTTATGTACAGATAAGTTGTTTTTCTTGAGAGCTGCCCATGAGTGATAGAGCCCTGATTGCCAAGCTCATATTTGGTTACTTACCTAAACATTCAAGAAGTATTTATTGAACACCTAGCACATGCCAGAAACTAATAGCCCCTGGGAATGACACAAAAACCACAAGAAGTATAGTTACTGCACTGATGGAGCTTAAACAAAATTTGTATACAAGAAAATAGACATGCAGTAATTTCAAGTGCTATAAAGGAAACAATGTGCTGATACAAAAACTAAATGGGGGGCTTCATTAGCTAAATGGTTGAAAAGAGTATAGTCTCAGGTGAGTTGAAAAGCACAGCCAGAACTCCTCCATAGAAGCTGATGAAGGTTGGTATTTGTAAGTTCTAATATGGATACCAAGAAGAGATTATGCATTATGAGAAGTAGACTTTTTATCAGGATGCAGGGATTTGTTTTGTTTCAAGGGAAAACTTTACCTAAAATTCTTGGCTGCATTAAAACTGTGTGTCCTAAAATATGTAGAAGGTCCCTGTTTTCTAGGAAGAAAGTCTCTAGGAGACTTTTACCTAGAAACAATTACCTATGTTTCTGGAGAAGAATGCTCCTTGTCCTTGAGTAAGGAGGATCCATCCTTTTTTAATTAATGAAAATTTGGGCTTCATATTACTGGGCAATTGAAGCCCATCTCAATAGCCATCAAGGGCAACCATGATGAAATAAGAGAGTAGGGAATATGGGGAGGGGTAAAGGATGTATAGGTGGGAAGTGAGAAAGTCTGGGAGAAGAATAAGAAGGATATCCTGAGCAGGGAGAGAGGTTTAAAGAGCAGGGGCACTGTGTGGGAGATGCAGAGAAAGCTGGCCAAAGGATGACATCCCAGAACCCATTTTGAGACTTTGGTATTTAACTTCCTGGGTTTTGGGAGCAAAAATACTGCACAGAAAATTCCTAGTCTTTCCATATTTGTAGCTGAAATGGTGGTACCACCTAAATATTATGTTTGGCACAGATCAGGTGAAGAAATTCCAAATTCAGATTTATGCTAGTCTGTAGACATCCTTCAAAAATCTAGATCAATTGCTTCAATCCTGTTAATTTCTTAATTGATTTTCTGCTATATGTCAAGAAGAAAAGCCCTTTCTGTAGAAATTATATATGGAGATTTGGTTGTCTGCCTTTCAAAGTCACGTTTTTTTTAATCACTGCTTTTGCATAATTTCATTGAGTCTTCATTTTCTCATGTGTAAAATGAATGGGGCAGGGAGGGTGTGTGTGTAGAGTTGTATTGTACATGCTTTGAGGGCAATGGGCAGAATGATCATCAAACTCAGTGTATGTTGTTTCAGTGTGATTGTGAGTCTAGGTAACTGTGTTTTCTTTTACCAAGAGGCCTGTATATAACCCAAGCTGAAACATTCAGGCTTTCTCCATGGATTTTGCATCTTGAGAAATTCAGGGATCTGAAAACAGATAAATTTCATTTATTCAAGAACTACCTCCTGGGCCAGATAGTCATTCATATTCTAATCCATGCTGCCTGCATTCCTGATCTGTCCTGATTCTTGTCTATTTCTGAATATGGTACACCACACCTTCATATTATGTCTGTGATACACTTCTAATAAATTTTCTTTTTTCCATAAATAAAACCAAGTTTATTTTAGTTGCTTACAAAGAGCCCTAAATGATATAGCTTCATGGAAGAAAAAGTGCTGAAATCATCTATTAAAATGGATATCATAAGGATAGGCCATAAAGAATGTTGAAGTTGGAGAGATGCACATGGGCCAGACCCTGAAGTGTCTTAGGATAAGGACAAGAGGATTTTAAACTGGAAAGTAATCAGTCAATAAAGTCATAGACCAGTGGTTCTCAAAGTGTGGTCCTCTAGGCCAGAAACACCAGCATCACATGGTAGCCTGTTCGAAAAGCAAATTCTAGGGCTTTACTGAATCAGACCTACTGAACCAGAAACTCTGAGCTTAGGGCCCAGCAATCTATGTTTTAACAATATTCCAGATAATTCTGATGTACTCTAAGATTTGAGATTCCCTATCCTACCTAATTATTATTGCTGTGTAAAGGGGAAAGGCCTTAAAGGGGTGAAATTTAAAGAAAAGGAAACTAGTTGGGACACTATTATAGTAGTATATGGCCTGAACCAAGGTACTGCAAGTAAATGGACTGTAGGAAAAAAAAAGTCAAGAAATTCAATGAATATAAGACCATTAATAGAATGTTATCTGAAAGCACAATGAGATATTCAAAATTATTCCCTGACTTACAACTTGGATGAATGATTAAATAGTGGTGCCATCAATTAAGTTTAGGAGGAGAAGTACAGGAGGAGAAGCAGGTTTTTAAAAAATTATTGGGGTGAAATTCACATAACATAAAATTAACCATTTTAAAGTGAACAATTCAGTGGCATTTAGGACATTTACAGTGTTGTGCAACCACCACCTCCATCTAATTCCAATACATTTCCATCATCACAAGATAAAATCTTGTGCCCATTAAGCAGTTTTTCTCCATCCCCTACTCCTCCAGCCCCTGGAAACCATCAATCTGTGTTCTGTCTTAATGGATTTACCCATTCTGGGTATTTCATATAAATGGAATCATACAATATATGAACTTTCATGTCTGGCTTTTTTCACTTAATATTTTCATGAGTCATCTACACTGTAGCATGTATGAGTATTTCATTCCTTTTAATAGCTGAATAATATTTTATTGCATGTATATAACATAATTTGTTTATCGATTCATCCATTAATGGACATCAGTTTCCACCTTTTAGGTATTGTGAATAGTCTGCTATGAACAAGAATATACATGTATTGTTTGAGTATCTGTTTTCAATTCTTTTGGCTATACACCAAGAAGAGTTGTTAGGTCACATGGTAACTCTATGTTTAACATTTTAAGGAACTGCCAAAATATTTTTCACAGTGACAGTACAATCACATTCCCACCAGGATTGTATGAAGGTTCCCATTCTCCACATTCCACTCCACTCCACATTTTCACCAACATTCATTATTTTCCATTTATTTTTGTTACAGCCATCCTAATAGATATGAAGTGATATCTCATTGTGTTTTTCATTTGCATTTCCCTAATGACTAGTGATGTTGAGCATTTTTTCATGTGCTTATTGACAAGTTGGATATCTTCTTTAGAGAAGTGAATCTTCAAGTCCTTTGCCCACTTTTAAAACTGGGTTGTTTTTCCTATTGTTCTTGAGTTGCAAGAGCTCATTGTATATTTTAAATACTAGACTCTAATCAGATATATGATTTACAAATATTTTTCCCATTCTGTGGGTTGTCGTTTTTTTCTCTTGGTAATAACCTTTGATGAATAAAAGTTTTTAATTTTGAAGAAGTCCAATTTCTCTCATTTTTTCCTTTGCTCCTTATATTTTTGTCATACCTAAGATTTTGTCATATACAAATCCAAGTTCATAAAGACTTATTCCCACAGTTTCTTCTAAGAGTTTTATAGTTTAACTCTCATATTAGGGTCTTTGATCCATTTTGAGTTAACTTTGGTATATGGTGAGAAGTAGTGTCCAATTACATTCTTTTTATGTGTATATACAGTTGTCCCAACATCATTTGATGAAGAGATTATTACTTTTCCATTATATGGTCCTGGAACCCTTGTTGAAATTCAATTTGCCTTAAAGGTATGGGTTTTTTTCTATTCTCTCAATTCTATTCCATTGTTCTATATGTACAGACTGTTTTCATTACTATAGCTTTGTAGTAAGGTTTGAAATTGGGAAATACAAGTTTTCCAAATTTTTTCTTCTTTTCCTAGGTTGTTTTAGCTATCCAGGGCCCCTTAATATCATATACATTTGAGGATTGGCTTATACATTTGGATAAAACAAAGGTCACTGGAATTTTGATAGGGATTGTACTGAATCTATAGAGAATCAGATTTTAAGATAAAGCATGGGTTTGATTTTGAGCATGATGAGTTTAGGGTGCTTTTAGAATATTCAAGATATTTAGCTATATGGAATCAGATATATATGTCCTAGAGCTTAGGAGAAAGGCCTGAATGGGGATGCATATTTGGGATATGAGTATATATGAAGATGGTAATTGAAGCCCTGGTTGTTGATGAACCATGTTGGAAAGAGCATGTAGAATTAAGGAAGTATAAGGGAAGAAGAGCCTTTGAACATAACTTGAAAAAGGAGGGATAATGGAGAAAGTAAGTGAAGAAGAAAAGAGTGGCACAGTAGAAGTCAAGGGAGGAAAGAGATTTAATACAAGCAGTGTTTAGTGTTTCAGAGAGTTCATGACTTAACTCTGAAAAGCAGTCAATGGATTTGGCAGTCATGAGGCCACTGGTGACCTGAGGCAGGTCAGTCTGTGTGGATTGTGGAGGCCAAAACCTGGCTAGAGGGGATTAGAGCACGTACAAGAAGTAAGAAAGAAAGGGCAGCAGAAGTCTAAATTGTTTTTCAGTATCTTGGCTATGAAAAGAAAGGGAAAGATAGGGTTAATGCAAGAGGAGGATATAGTGTTATTGGAAGATTTAGTGGCCACAGAAAGATATCTCAAAGAAGAGAGAAGTTGCAAATAGAGATGAAATTGGGAGTTATCAGTGGGATAAGGCCTTGAATCTGTAGATGAGGGGGAATATGGAGGGAATTGACTTCAGCAGGAGAAAGGACAGCTTCCATAGCTTACTTTCTCCTTCTTTAGTATTAATGACCAAACCTGAAGGTAGGTGCAGATAAAAATGACTCAGGTATGTGGGGTGGGGAAGTTATGGAAGTTAAGCACCTAGTAGCCTTGACATTCTGGTTGAAATAAGAGGTAGGGTCATGTGTACTGAAGGAATGGTGTACTTGAGGCCAGTGGAGCAGACATTGAGAGAAATAGGAGAAGAAGGTGGTTAGAAATGAGGGACCAAATTAACAAGGAATGCTGAGGGTCTAGGAGAGGCTGGAGACCGTGAATCCATGATGATCCCAATCCATTCAAGGATGTGATGTTCTGCAGTAGCATTCAGCAGTCCAGATGTGGGAGCAGCAAAGGAAAATGGTAAGATCAGTTGATCCAAAGTTGAAGACTAGGAGAGATGTTGTGGGAAGAAAATGGGCTCAGTTTTGAGTGCAAGGGTACAGTGGTTGAATACAAGTTTGGATAGGTAAGGACGTAAAGCAAACAGGGCTGATGGACTGGGAATAAAGTGCCTTTGAGATTTCTATGTGTGAGGTTAAAGAACTGAAGTAAGAGAGAGAAAAGGCTGAAAGGATAAGAAGGTAAGATCCAGAATGGTACATTAGAATATGAGTTCAGAGGTGGAGTTGTTCCAAATGATATCAGGTCCTAGAGTATGATGACCAGAGTGGTTCATTGAGGTAGTAATAGGTGGAGACTATTTGGTGTTGAAGATGTTTTATAAAACAGCCATGAGGCCAGGATGCTGGATGGCTTCCCATAGATGTAGAAGTTGCTCAACATGAAGACAGAACATGAGGGGAAGAAAATAGTGAGCTAGTGTCCATCCCCTTAATGAATAGAGGGGAACAGGTGAGAACTTCAAAGTTAAAGAGGGATGGAAGGAAGAATATACACTTGGCACAAGCCTCAATGCAGGAGGGTTTCTTGCCCCAGGCTGGAGGAGTTGTATCTGCCAGTTGTATTGGACTGCTAGGAGACATGATCAAGGCACAGACTGGGATATGTAGGTGTAGAAGAATCAACATCCTCCACAGAAGAAGTTTCAGGAGAGGTATGCTCTGGGAAGAGCCAGGAGATAGTGCTCTGTGAAGTAGTTGAGGATATAAGGAAAGTTATTTAAAACAGAATGAGGGTCTCTGAGGAAAGAGTTGGAGGGAAGTCAGCATTGTGAAAAACATCCAGAATGATAATACTAATGGGTGTCAGACACCATGCCAAGAACTTTATATATTTATTTTGTTTAATTATTATAGTAACTCTGCAATGTAGGTGTAACCTCTCTTTTGCATGTGAATAAATTGACATCGAGGGCACTGAGAAACTTGTCTAAAGTCATCTATCTAAAAAGTGACTGAGTTGGTTTTCCAAAATTTGACTTCAAGGTCTGGTCTCTTACCCACGAAACAGGATTGGAATGAGAGGATATAAGAGGAGAACAGTATAATAGGGGCCAGAGCAGCTCCTATTTTGGGAAGAAGCCTCCAATGATAGTATAAGTGACCTAGGAGATAGTATCATGAGTCCAACTAACTGAAAGGTAGGAGTGTGCTTATAGGGTCCTCCAGGTGGCAGAGGCCGCCGGTCAGGGTCGGTCTGTTCCCAGCGTTCCAGATGGGATGCAGGAAAGGGGTGTTCTTTGCTCTCAAAGAGGGAAAGTGAGAATGTGGGGCTGAAAAGGGATCAGTGAGTTGGGGAAGAACATGAAGAACATGAAGACAGCTCTTGTTGGGGAAGTCTCTGGAGAGATAACTATACCAGGGTTGCAGAGACAAGAAGTGAATCTTTATTTGGGGTCTTTTCTCTCCTTCCCTGCCATTACCAGCTATGCCCCTCCCACAGTCTTCTGCTTTTTAGGTTTTGCCATCTATGGTGAAAGCATTGCTAGTACTCACTCAAATCCCTTCAGGTCTTTCTTACTGCTTCTACGCACCCCTCTCCTGGCTTTGGTGTGCTTTTGCCTCCAAAGTCTACATCTGAGACTCTTCTGATGATTGCTCTATTTATCTGGGACAGGCTTTAGCCGGTGACTGATGGATGTGGCAACAGAAAAGCTCATGTTCCTTGCCTGAGCGTGAAGGCATGGCTTACTTGGCAGAGTTCCCCTGAGGGATCAGGCTGAATCTATCCTCCATGGGACCATATCTGAAATTGCTCTCTGGATTGGCTTCTTCCCCTTCCCTATTCTGCTTCCCCTACTTCCTTCCTAGTTTCTTCTGGGAGCACTTTTTAAATAAATCACACATATGTGAATCCTCAACTTAATCTGCTTCTGGGAATCTCAAGACAGGGAATCACATAACTACTAAAGGGAATTCATTTAGATAGAAATTTTGAGGACAACGTTGAAAAGTGTAATTTTTTAAACAAACACACATGAACAAATTAAGAACTAAAATAAAGTATGAGTGAATTACTTGAAAATATAAGAGCAAGGAAAGCTTGTCTAACCATGGCTTAAAATCAAGAAGCAACGAAAAAAGGCTGATAAACTCTACTGCACAAAAAATGAAAATACAGTTTGCTTGAAATAAACAACATAAGTAAAAAAAATGACAAAATGAAGTGAAAAATATTTGCAAATTATGTCAGAGATGGAGGGTTAATTTAGAAAATTGTCATTCTAAGGAGAGGTGTGCAGAAAAATTTGGGGTGAAGTGTTACAATGTCAAATGAAAGAAAGAGATGAAGCAAATATGGCAAAATATTTGCACTTGTTGAGTCTCGAGGGAGGGTATAAGGATGTCCATTGAATCATTCTCTCAACTTGTTGCTACACTTAAAATTTTTACAGCAAAGATGGAGGGGGTGGGAAGGATTAGACTCTAAGTGTACATGTAGTATTATGTCTGACATGTGCTAGATGTTGGGGGAGGGAGGCAAGATTGAGGGTAGCTACAGATTCGGGCATCTGGCACAGACTCACAGGTACCAAAAACGTTAGAGTAGTGAATTGATGGGAAACAGTTGGGAGAATAAGTTGAGAAGTTGGATACAGGGAGAGAAAGGGGAGGCATGATGCAAAGTGTAAAGAGGTATGAAGTTATAGAGGGAGTTTAGAAATAGCCATTCTTGATTTCCAAAATTGAGCCCCAATTTTAATGGCCACTTAAAAATCCCAAGTTGTTGAAACTTTGATAGGGAACAGACCATTTACATAGTTTCAAAGCATCTCTCCATAAATGACATTCTTATTCCAAAGGGAAAAACAGTGACTACAGTTGGCAAACCTGGAGGACGCCAGCTTAACCAAATGATCAAAGTTTAGCAAAATTAGGACAAACATTATCACCTGACTCCCAATATATGTGAGATATTAAAATGGGCACAATGTTATTTAAATAGTATTCCTGCCAAAAATTCTAACCTGAATCCAATCGCGAGGAAACACCTGACAAACCCAAATTGAGGGATATTCTACAAAACAACTGGCCTGTACTCTGCTATATGGCATGGTGGTAAAAGACAATGAAATGCTGAGTTGTTGATTTGGATTGAAGGAGATTGGAAAGACATGGCAACTAAATGCAGTGCATGATCTTGAATTGAATCCTGGATTAGGAAAAAGAACTATAAAGAAAAAACATTAAAAACACAAAATATATATAACATGAAATATAATACATATATAACTATAAAGGTCATGATTGAAACAACTGTGAGAGTTGAATATGAAGTGTGGACTAAATAACAACATTGTATCAATGTTAAATTTCCTGATCTTGATTGTTGCAGTGTGGTTATTTAGTAGAATGTCCTTGATTTTAGGAAGCTAGATTATTTCCTGTTTGTCAATATTAGGCCAAGGCTGTCAAAAATATCTTTACCTTATAGCATTTACTTTCTTTTTGAATTGCTTCTGTAGGATAAATTCTTCATAGAATATGAGCACTTTTATGAGAAAGGTTGGTAAAGGAGCAAGCTTGGTATGATCAACTTACTCTCATTTGAGAGTATTTAGTTAAAAGTAATGTATGCATATGCACACAGAAAGAGAAAATAAGATAAGGCAAAACATAGTGTGAATCTGAGTAAAGAATATAGGAGAGATCCTTACACTGTTCTTGGAATTTGAAATTATATCAAAGTAAAAAGTTAGCAAATAAAAAGTTATCCCCCAAAATTGCACCTGCTCAGTGCGTGCAACTTTTGAGAGCTGACCACGTGAAGGGCTTCTCTTTGTGCTCAAATATTAACCCTGCTGCAGGATGCAAGGTAATTACAAGACCACAAAAAGGTCCAGTCCCAAATAACTGAACAAATCCTTTAATGCCTGAGAGCACATGGTTTGCAAAATCACAATGTCTCCACTTTTTGTCATCAAAAATCACAAGTACTTTAATTGCACAAAGCAAATGGATAGTGTTTCAGATGCAGAATAATAGACGCTAAGACCAGGTAAGTAACCACAGCCAGGCTGGGGTTGATTGGTCTCTGGAGCGGGTCGGGGGGGGGGGGGGGAGGTCTGATGGCTAAGTCCTGCCGTGGGTGTTATGCACACAGAGGTCAGGCCCCAAGGGGAGAGAGGGAGAGGAAGTACAAGTAAGACAGCAGGCAGGAGCTTCTCCTGAATAAAAGGGGGGGGGGTGCCGGGAGGCCACAGCCCCCCTCTCACTTGGGCCAGCAGCATCAGGCCTTTGCAGCCACCTCATTAACACATCATTAAGAGGAGTCCATTCTACGTAAGTGAGTGTTTCCCAGAAAAATGGATTATTTCTGTCCTCTTAAAATTCATAAATGCTGCCCAGAAAGCCCCAGGTTTCCTGTAATGTCTATGAAAAATTCCAGATATTCCAGCAACAATGTCCAGTCCCCACTATTTCCACTAAGAGGAAGAAAATAGTAACACTAAATTATGCTGGTTCTTTCTTAGATGACATACTCAGCGGAGAGAAAGTGTAATACTGGATTGAATCTGTAATCTTTCAGGATTATGACCAAAACCTGATAGCCTCTTTAAAAATTATGTCTCTTTCTCTTAAAACTAAAATGTGGAAAACCATTTCAACTGTTAGGGTTTGGAGTGTTTTTTTTTCTTTTTAAAATATTACAACTAAAAAAGTTTAATAGGGGATGTGAGCTGAGGTTGGCTTTGATTCCTGAACTGTTGTTTCTCTAGGGCCATAAAGCTACTTTTGTTTCAGAGTATATTTCATCAGAAGGAAGGAAATTGATATTTATTGGCTACCTACTATGTGCTGGGGATTGCACTATTTCATTTAATCCAGAGTTTTGCTCATTCCAAACTCAGAGGAAAAATGAAACACCAAAGGATTTCTTCTTATTAGAAAGGAATAATGTCAGTACCATTTTATTTTGTGAATACAAATTCTGGACCTATGCATTCAAATAGGTTTTCCTGCATATTCAGTGACATCTAAGTATTCATGTTCCTTTTTGTTATTTTTGTCAATAAGAATTTCTTAGTGCACTTATTTTTCCTTCATTTATTTCCCAGTGACTTCTTCTCTTTATAGACTAGAATGCTTGCAATATTATATTAATGAGATAGATTGTGTCTTATTTTCTCTTTTTCACTTAAAGATAATTTGGCAAAATGATGGAGAAAAACCATCTAAAATCTCACCAGCCTACAACTATAATGCTTTACAATTCTGTGTATTCCCTTCCAGTCCTCATTCATATTTGTATGTTTTTTTTGGCATCATTAATCTACAATTACATGTGCAACATTATGGTTACTAGACTCCCCACATCATCAAGTCCCCCCCACACACATACCCATTACAGTCACTGTCCATCAGCGTAGTGAGATGCTATAGAGTCACTACTTGTCTTCTCTGAGTTGTACAGCCGTCTCCGAGCCCCCCCCCCATTATGTCTGCTAATCGTAATGCCCCATTTTCCCCCTTGTCCCTCCCTTCCCACCCTTCTTCCCCAGTCCCTTTCCCTTTGGTTAGTCCATTCTTGGGTTCTGTGAGTCTGCTGCTGTTTTGTTCCTTCAGTTTTTTTTTTGTTGTTGTTGTTCTTATACTACACATATGAGTGAAATCATTTGATACTTGTCTTTTTCGGCTTGGCTTATTTCACTGAGCATAATACTCTCTAGCTCCATCCATGTTGTTGCAAATGGTAGGATTTGTTTTCTTCTTATGACTGAATAATATTCCATTGTGTATATGTACCATCTCTTCTTAATCCATTCATCTACTGATGGACACTTAGGTTGCTTCCATTTCTTGGCTATTGTAAATAGTGCTGTGATAAACATAGGGGTGCATATGTCTGTTTCAAAGTGGGCTCCTGCATTCTTAGGGTAAATTCCTAGGAGTGGGATTCCTGGGTCAAATGGTATTTCTATTTTGAGTTTTTTGAGGAACCTCCATACTGCTTTCCACAATGGTTGAAATAATTTGCATTCCCACCAGCAGTGTAGGAGGGTTCCCCTTTTTCCACATCCTCGCCAGCATTTGTTGTTGTTTGTGTTTTGGAAGTTCGCCATCCTCACTGGTGTGAGATGATATCTCATTGTGGTTTTAATTTGCATTTCTCTGATGATTAGTGATGTGGAGCATCTTTTCATGTGCCTGTTGGCCCATATTTGTATGTTTTTATACAGTTGCAGTAAAAGCGTTTGTACAATTGGAGGCCTTTTACTCACCTTCTATATCTTACCATACAGGCATCTGTTTTCAATACTAGAATTCTTAGTGCCAGTTAATATTCAATAAAGTGGCTATGTCATAATTTCTTTAAGCATGACTCTACCATTAAACAGCTAGATTATTTCCTGTTTGTCAATATAAGGCCAATGCTGTCAAAAATATCTTTACCTGTATTGCATTTACTTTCTTTTTGAATTGCTTCTGTAGGATAAATTCTTCATAGAATATGAGCACTTTTATGACAATTAACCTCGCTTGTCAAATTGCTTTCTAAAAATACTCTAGCCAAATGACAATGCTTAAACGTCACGTGTGTTCCAGAGCTACCCTATTCTCCTCAGCACTCTTTAACTACTTGGTTACTTCAGTCCTAGTGCTTTTGGCTCATTTGGGAAATAAAACACAATATCATCCAGTATCCTATGGTACCTGATTTAAAAATTTTTTTTAAAGACTTTAATTTTTTGAGAGCAATTGTAGGGTCATAGCAAAATGAAGAGGAAAATTTTCCATCTACCCTCTACCCTTGCTCCTATACAGCCTCCCCGATTACCAACAGCGCAGTCCAGAGTGGTATATTTGTTACAATTGATGCGCCTACATTGAAACATCATAATCACCCAGAGTCCGTAATTTACATTAGGGGTCACACTTGGTGTTGTACATTTTAGGGGTTTGGACAAATATACGATGACATGAATTCACCATTATAGTAGCTTATAGAGTAGTTATACTGTCCTAAAAATCCTCTCTACTCTGTCTATTTATCCTTCCTTCTCCTCAATGCCTGGCAACTAGCGTTTTACTGCCTTCATAATTTTGCCTTTTCTTGAAGGTCATATAGTTGGAATCAAACAAACAGCCTTTTAGACAGGCTTGTTTCACTTAGTAATATGCATTTGAGATTCCACCATGTCTTCTCATGGCTCATTTCTTTTTGGTTCTGAAAAATATTTTAGTGCTTGGATGCACCATAGTTTATTTATCCACTCACCTACTAAAAGACATCTTGGTTGCTTCCAAGTTTTGGCAATTGTGAATGAAGCAATAGTAAACATCTGTGTGCAGGTTTTTGTGTGTCTATTTTATTTGATTTTTATTTGCATATGTTCAACTGCAATCAAAGTTGAACTTTTCCTCTTATGGGTATTTACCAGAGTCGTGAATTTTTGTGTGAATTTTCTTTTTCCCAATTTTCTATTGATATCTGCATGTTTTGTGTCTTGGCCAATTTCTACTTGTTTTGTTTTAAAACTAACATCCTTGAAAATTATTACCTGAAACATTCTCTTTGGTATGTGGCTTGCTGTTTAATTTTGTCAAAATGGTGCTCTTGATGTTTATGTGGTTGAATCTATCTTCTGGGCTTTTTTCTAATGCTTTAAAGTTTTTAAGTTATCGCTTTTCCGGAAAGTTGAAAAACATTCAACTACATGTTAATATATTTATAATTTATTTTGGTGAATTCTGTGAAATATGCCACTAAATTATTCTTTTTCTAAATTACCAACCACTTATCTGAATTGCAATATTTTAGATGCCTCATTTATGTTATCTGTAATCAGATATACTTCTGAATTTTATTTCATTGGTCAATATCCAATCTTCCTCTCCTTACATACTTCATATTATTGTTGCTTATAAATAGGTATTCCTAAATAGTGTCTATAATAGGGTCTTTATTAGTCAGCTTGGGCTGTGTTATGTGTTCTTTCATATACAACAATAGTAATAGCATTACACACAGCGGTAACAGTATAACTCTGTTTGGATTGCTGGACCCAATTCCAAGGTGTGCATATGTGTGGGGTCGGGTCTTCCCATACATAACACTAAGCAATTCTCAAACACCAGCAGGGTGTCCGAGAACTCAACTCAATTCTGATGCTATCTGACCTGAGACAGCACCAGATCCCCCATGTTAAGGGCTCCATCCTACACGACTGGCCTTCACCCCCCACTCCAGATGCCGGTCCCAAGCCCCAGGCTGTTACCTGTGCTTCTGACCTACAGGCTACAGATTGGAGGTTCCCATGACCTCCCCCTTAGGTTTGATTAATTTGTTGGAGTGCCTCACAGAACTCAGGAAAACACTTAGGTTTACCAGTTTAATAAAGGATACCATAAAGGATACAGGTTAACAGCCAGATGAAGAGATACATAGGACAAGGTCCCAAAAAAAGGAGCTTCTATCCTGTGGAGCTTGGGGCCTGGCTTGGTGGCACGTGGAGGTGTTCTGGTTCTCCAAGCATGGAAGCTCTCTCCAACAGAGAAGCAGGATCCAAGAGAGCAGAGAGTGGTAAGCTCTTCTCAGGGGTTTTTGTGAGGGCTTCATTGGATAGTCATGATTGACTAAATTTATTGGCCGTTGGCTGATCCAGCCTCCAGCCCCCACCCTTGGGTGGGGGCCCAAAAGTCTCTCATTGACATGACGTACACCTCTTTCACCTTTAAGACCCTGCAGTGTTTTCAGGAACTGTGGATGAAGACCAAATATATTATGACTCATTATATTTCAGGCTGTTATGACCAAGTACCCAGACTGGGTGGCATTTATTTCTCATAGTTCTTGAGGCTATAAGTCGAAGATCAAAGTGCTGTCCAACTCATTTCCCAGGGAGGGTTCACTTCATGACTTGCAGATGATGCTATCTTGCTGTGTCCTCACATAGTGAAGAGAGAGAGTGAATCCTCTGGTGTTTGGACAGTGAATCCTCTGGTGTTCTTGAAAGGATACTAATGCTATCAGACCAAGGCCCCACCCTTATGACCTCATTTAACCTTTACTTCCTTACTCTAAATACAGTCATATTGGGGACTGGAACAGCAACATATGAATTTGTAGGGTGCACAATTCATCCATAGTAGGGTCATATTTCCCAATAAGCATCCAGTACAATTATGTTCCTGACCCTATAATTCCAGGTCCCTATAGATCACAATATCCAGTCACAACCCCCAGCAGCTGCTTCTGGTCATCCTAGATCCTTATCCTTAGCCCCCACATTGCTGCTCTAGATTCCTGGCACAGCAGCCCTGCATGGTTTTAGTTCTCTAATCCATTCTTCTTTAGAGACCCCTGTGGCCACAGGTGAAAATTTTCACTGAATCATCATCAGGCCAGCCCCAGCTTTCTATATATCTAGACTTTCTTCTCAAAGGATGGGACTTATAATGGTTTCATAATTCACTAATGACAGGGCTCTATGACACCTTTATCTCTACTGTGGTTTAGGTCAATGAAACAGGCCCATATGTCAGACTTCTTAAATAAGAACCTTAGGGCAAGACTTCCCATGTGCAAAGGGTTGCTAAAGTCAACACTATTTGCATGCAATATTCTTTTATCATGTGTCTCCAAGACTGTTTTCTTACTCTGGATGCTCTTCCACATCCTTTTTGAGGAGGCTGGTGTTCTTCTCACTGTTTGGCTTCCATCTAGTTGGGCAGGCATGGATGGCCTGCTAACTGAGCATGTCATTATGGTAACAAAGACCCTTTCCTTATATTTTACACTCTTCCTCAAAGCCCTGGAGAAAAGCTGGAGCCAATTTTGGAACAAAAGACTTTCTTCAAAACTCATTCATTCTCAGAAAACATAACTTGGTCTCTTGTTTTTCATTATAAGGAATCGCCTAAAATAACAGATGAGACTATGGGTATTTAGCCAGAGACTGTCTTATTTGTCTCTCTATCTCTAGTACTTAATGTAATACCTGGCACATAGTAGGTGCTCAACAAATATTTATGGAAAACAAGAAAGAAGAGGTGAATTTAAACCTGGGAGCTGAGATCAGCTTTTCATTTTATATATTGGGGTCATTTGTTGGTTTCATGAATGTGTGACCCCTTCAACTTAGATACACCAAGATGCTACTAACAGGGACAAAATTCTGAGTCTTAGGGTAATTCCTCCAGTGGTTTGGCCAGAAGCATGCTTCACAGCAGAATGGTCTACTGAGGCATCTGCCTAAAATTTAGAAGACAGGAGGACACTTTTATTCATTCTTCCATTCTATTTAACGTAGTTCCAAAGACGAGAAGAAACAAGACAGGAAACAGAGGTTGTGAGTGTTTAAAGGAAGGTGGCATTGAAATTGATATTAGGCCTGCATTTTTAAAGGTGGAATGGCCTTAGAAATCATGAAAACAATGTGATTGATGATAAGAAATTTACTTGTCTCCTGTGCTCATCCAAAATGGGATCTTAAAAAAAGTTATAGGATTACTATTCCCACCACTTATCTTTGAAAACAGACTCACATCATTCAGACACATCACTTAGAAATTGCAATTCAAGGAGTGGGAATTCAGAAATGAATTTGATGTCAATTCACATCAAGTTCCTACTGTGCAAATTTTCTATTTTAGTCTCTTCTATCTGGAACAGCCTTCCTGCACCTTTCTACCTTATTGCTTCTCAGTTTAAAGTTCACTTTTTGCTCTGTGGCTGCACTTTGTAATTTCTCTTGTCCTTTATTGTTATTTACCATTTTAAATTTGTGTGGCTTGAGGGACAGTCATATTTGAAAGGGGTTAATAGCAAAGTTTTATGGTCAAAGCAGCACACTCTTGGTAGCAAAGCAACCTGTCCCACCTATCCAACAAATTGGAGAACATTCTCAGCATTCTGTTCATAACTCCTAGGAATGTGGTTGTAAGGACTTGGCAGGACCCTTATTCATGAGGATAGAGAGCTCTGAGAATGGAGAGATATAAACGGAAATTCCTTGGTATGAAGCATGCACCCAGTGGATGTGAAGGTGCCGTAGTTTATTCCTGAGGATTCCAGGGTACCAAAACAGAGGGCGTGCACTAGCACTGTGCTTCTCCCACTTTAATGTGCACACTAATCACCTAGAGATCTTGCTAAACAGAGATTCCAATTCAGTAGATCTGGAGTGAAGCCTGGAATTCTGTGTCTCTAACGTGCTCCCAGGTGATGCTGATATTGATGATCTGTGAGTGACACTCTGAGGAGAAGAGTCTTAACAAATATAATAGCTAATGAAGGATATTTTATGATTTATTTATTTATGTCCTCTTTGTTCCAAGGAAAAAAATGTTGCCATTTATGAAGTTATAGGCAATAAAACAAGATTAAAAAATAAAATAAAGGAGGAAATTGAGGTTAAGGGGAGAAAAGTAGGAAAAGAAAAAAGCCTAAGTCTGGGAGGATCAGTTGACAGGAAATGCAAATCATTGTGTCCTGAAAAATTGCTAAGGAGGGAAGGCATTTCTGTGCTTTTTAATAACCAGAAAAAAATGAGAAACTGCATGTTGCAAGTCTTCAAGATAAAACCTCCCCAGTGCTCAGCAGAAGCAAGTGGCACCAGGGGCCCTGTTTCTTGCAGGCAACCATGCAGAAGGACCTGGGTGAAGCAGTGAGCAACATTCTTTAATGTGTTCTAAGAAGAAATAGAATGATAAACTCTTAGTTTTAATACTTCTAATAATGTGTGCATCTATGTACTCCAGTGGCATAGTGCCAACGCATAGATTTATGACTCTGATGTTCTGGCTTGTTTCAAGGATAAGATTTAGGATCTCGAGGATGGAAGGACTGCATATCCTCCAGTATGGATTATTTATATAGAGATAAATCATATATAGGTATCCAGCCGAGGAAAAATCTGTGTAACAGGTTGGGTAGGAAGATATGGAGTGATTTTGTTCAAAGTTGAGGACAAGTGCTCCACTAGGCACAGTGCCCCCCACCAAGATTTGCTAAGATGTAGGTTAACTGGCCCTTCAATTATCTACCCTATCACCAATCTCCAGAATGCATATGAGAAGGCTCATTAGTCCCTAGTGTGATCTTCAAAGGGAATTTACAGAAAAGAAGTGTGGCATTTTCCCCCTCCTAAGCGGAAGGATAGGGGTTTTCTCCCACCCAATGTTAAGTCTCAAGAGAAGCACTTGGTGAAGGACTGCTTCCTAAAAGGGGAGCCACACTCTTACAAACATGCCTAATGCTCTTTCTCAAGTGTTTAAGGCAGTGACATGCTAGTAAATGCTTAACAACCTGCTCTCCAGAAAGGTAGGTGGGGTGGGGGAAGCCTTGATTTGTAACAATTGTTGTTATCTATGGTATAAATTCCCATCATGGCCAATTTCAGACTACACACGTGAAATCACTGATGTGAAGTTGCGAAGAGGTGTACAATTAGCTGTCAGCTCCAGAACACCGCTCCTAGGTAAACCCTCTCTTGTTACAACAATGGTCCTAAATCCATGCCTATTTGTACACTCCTTCTGCATTAACTCTGGACTGGATCATGTGACTTGCTTTCAGTCATGGGAAATCGGCAAGCGTGACACAACCAGATGCTAAGAAAGTGCTTGTGCACGGGGGCTCTCCCTCTTGGAATTGTTCATCATGTAAAGAAGCCTGGGATAGCCTGCTAGAGGATGAGAGATCATTTGGAGATATTTAGCCCAACCAACCCCCAACACCAACTGTCAGACATGTGAGTGAGGTTACCTTAGACCATCCAGCCTCGGTCAAGCCACCAGATGACTGCAGCTCTGTTACAACAGGCCAGATCAACAGAAGAATCACCCATCAGAGTCCATCACAAATTGCTGACCCACAGGATTTTGAACAAATAAACTGGTTCTTGTTTTAATCTACTAAGTTTTGGAGTGTTTTAACCTACTAAGTTTGTACATAACAATAGATAACTGATACACCCACTTGTGTCCCCTTGAGTTTGGAATGCACATGAGTATTGATTCTGATGGTATGGCATGGTGTGGAGAGAAGGGCCAGGACTGGGTCAAGTCACACTGCCACCTTTTGGTAAGCAAGGTCAAGTCCTTCCCATGAAGGGGATCCTTGGAAGGACCCTGCCAAAAAAAGCTATGTGCTGGGTGAAAGGACCCCACAAGAATAGAGATTATGGGCAGCTCCTTGGAAGCAGGAGATGAGGTGGTATTAAAAGAGAGGTGTGCTTTATTATCCACATCTGAAGGAGGTATAGTGACATAGCTTCCACCAGTGTACTTCATGAACAACTTAGGGTTTGGATGCCTGCCAAGATAAGAAGGTATTCAACAGTCAAGGGAAGCATGAACACCACCAACTCCAAGCTCTCTTTTCTCCATTTCTTCCTTAGAGGAGCCACTGATGAGAGCAGAGTAAAGTAGAATAAAGATATTTCCTGTTTCTATTGTACCAAATCCTGGCAATTCTATAACTTGCAAAACTTACATTTGCATTTAAAGAACTTTTAAATAATATTTTATGCATAATAAATGGCTTATGAATACCCAGTAATATCAAATAATACTATCATACCCATTCACCCATTCATTCAATAATTATGGGTTCAGGTTACTGTCTGCCAGATAAGTTGTAGGACCTAAGAATTCAATAATGAACAATATACAGTTCTTAACTTCATAGCTTACATTCTAGTGTTGGGGACAGATAACTATGTAATCAAATATCAGTGGGAAGTACTCAGATGAAAACAAACATTTATTTTCTGATACCCCTCCAGTGAGAGTGTCACCTCATTATTATTGGATGGAGGTCAGAGTCCAGGTTATCCATTCAGATTTCATTTACCCCTGGGTGGAAGGGGTTCCTTGTTACTCCTTGGCAGGGGTTGGGGGACAAGATTGCACATTACAAGGCAGCAGGGGAGCAATGGAGGGCTGAAATACTACCCTTCATCAGGTCCTAACACTTCCCAAGCAACCAGTGAACTTCTCAACCTGTAGTTACTTGAGATAACTTCAGTAATCAACAGCAGAACAGTGGATAATCAGTTGTGACATAGTTATACAATGGAATGCACCAATGACCACAAATGAATGATAGCTACATGCACCGTATTGGTTGAATTTGTTTTTTTAAATTTTTATTAAAGTATCATTGATATATGATCTTATGAAGGTTTCACATGAACAACATTGTGGTTTCAACATTCATTCATCCATGTTACCAAGTCTTTACCCCCCCCATTGTAGTTACTGTCTAGGCGTAGTAAGATTCTGTAGAGTCATTACTTGCCTTCCCCATGCTGTACTGCCTTCCTGTGACCTACCTATACTGTGATTGGTAATTATAGTGCCCCTTAATCCCCTTCTCCCTTCCCACCCACCCTCCCCAAGCCCTCCCCTTTGGTAATCACTAGTCCCTTCTTGGAGTCTGTGAGCCTGCTGCTATTTTGTTCCTTCAGTTTTGCTTTGTTGTTACACTCCACAAATGAGTGAAGTCAGTTGGTACTTGTTTTTCACCACCTGGCTTATTTCCCTGAGCATAACACCCTCTAGCTCCATCCATGTTGTTGTAAATGTTAGGATTTCCTTTCTTTTTATGGCTGAATAATATTCCATTGTGTATATGTACAACATCTTCTTTATCCATTCATCTACTGATGGACACTTAGGTTGCTTCCATTTCTTGGCTATTGTGAATAGTGCAGCGATAAACATAGGGGAGGATATGTCTTTTTGAATCTGTGATCTTGTTTTCTTCAGGTAAATTCCTAGGACTGGAATTACTGAGTCAAATGGTATTTCTATTTTTAGTTTTTTGAGGACCCTCCATTTTGCTTTACACAATGGTTGCACCAATTTACATTCCTACCAGCAGTGTAGGGGGGGGGTTCCTACTATGGTTGAATTTCAAGAACATAATGTAATAAAAAGAAAGTCACAGAAAAAAGCATGCACAATATTTCTAATCACATAAGCTTGAAAACAGGCAAAATTTAAATCATATTTAGGCATACCTGAATGTATAGAAATGAAAAAGTATAAAGAAAAATAAGGAAATGATCAACAAAATTGAAGACAATTGTCAATTCTGGAAGAAGGGATGAGGTGTAATGGGTGAGGCATACAGAAGCTTTAAAAAGTATCAGTAATGTTCTAGTTCAGCAGTTCTCAAACTTTGATCTGCCTCAGAATCAGGTGGGGAACTTGATAAAAAATGAAAAAGCCTGAGTCCATCCTACCTAGAGGAGCTTAGACCTCTGTGTTCTCTATTAGCTCGCCAGTTGATTCTGACAAACACCAAGGTTTCAGAATCAAGTTCGAGCTTTTAAGCCAGGTACTGTAGAAACAGAAATTACTTTGTAATTATCATTTAACTACTTATATATGTACAATACATTCAATTTAAAATTTTTATGTAGTTCCTTTAACAGCCTTGTCCATACTTCCCAGGCATGAGAACTTCCAGAAGTTCAAGCCTCTTAACCATGACTGAGCAGACCTCAAGATACTTTATTTCCATTCAGAAATTAGATGGTCCAGCCTAGTTTGGTTCAAAATTCCAAACTTGATTTAGCATTACACATATTTCTTTCCCAGTTTATGCATGTTATGGCAGACTTCTTTTTTTCCCCTCAAATCCCCCTCCACTAGCTGCTATAGGCAAAGCCACCACCATCATCTGTCACCAGTACTATTGTGATACTCTATTAACTGATCTACCTTCTTTTCACTTCCTACAACTCATTCTCCACCTAGCAGCCTGAATAAAATTTGTTTTAATTTTTTTAATTTGAACTAATTTTAGGCTGAGAGAAAAGTTGAAAAAATAGTTCAAGAGAGTTCCCTTATACCCCTCAGTCAGGTTTCCCTAAACATTAGCATCTTACACAACCATAGAGTACCCTCATTAAAACCAGGAAATTCCCTTTTGTACAATACTATGAACTAAAACCACATGTCATATTTTAATTCCAGAAGTTTTTCACTGTCTTTCTTGTCTTCTAGCATCCTGTACAGGATCTCACATTGCATGTAAGTGTTGTTTCTGCACAATCTTCTCCAATCTATAAAAGTACCTCACTCTTTCTTTATCTTTAATGACTTTGACACTTTTGTGAGAGTATTAGTCAATTTTGTCAAATGTTCCCTCTTTTAGGTTTTTCTGATTTTTTTTAATGATTGGAATGAGGTGCTGTGGTATGCTCTTATTTTAAAACTTTTGAAGGAATGGGATATTACTCAGTCATAAAAAGAAGGAAACCTTGCCATTTGTGAAAATGTGGATGGACCTACAGGGTATTATGCTAAGTAAAATAAGTCAGACAAAGACAAATACCATATGCTTTCACTTATATGTGGAATCTGAAAAGCAAAACAAAAAAATAGACTCATAAATACTGACAGTGGACTGTTGTTTACTGTAGGAGAGAGGTGTGGGGGGATACGTGAAATAGGTGAAGAGGACAAATAAATTTGTTCTATTTTGAGTCTTTTGAGGAACCTCCATAATACTTTCCATAATGGTTGAACTAGTTTAAATTCCCACCAGCAGTGCAGGAGGGTTCCCCTTTCTCCACAAGCTCTCCAACACTTGTTGTTTGTCTTTTGGAAGGTGGCCATCCTAACTGCTGTGAAGTGATACCTCATTGTGGTCTTAATTTGCATATCTCTGATGATTAGCGATGTGGAGCATCTTTTCATGTGCCTGTTGGCCATCTGAATTTCTTCTTTGGAGAAGTGGGTGTTCAGATCCTCTGCCTATTTTTTAATTGGATTATTTGCTTTTTGTTTGTTGAGGTGTGTGAGCTCTTTATATATATTGGATGTCAACCCCTTATCGGACATGTCATTTATGAATATATTCTCCCATACTGTAGGATGTCTTTTTGTTCTACTGATGGTGTCCTTTGCAGTACAGAAGCTTTTCAGCTTGATATAGTCCACTTGTTCATTTTTTCTTTTGTTTCTCTTGCCCAGGGAGATATGTTCATGAAGAAGTCGCTCATGTTTATGTCCAAGAGATTTTTGCCGATGTTTTTTTCTAAGAGTTTTATGGTTTCATGACTTACATTCAGGTCTTTGTTCCATTTTGAATTTACTTTTGTGTATGGGGTTAGGTAATGATCCAGTTTCATTCTCTTACATGTAGCTCTCCAGTTTTGCTAACACCAGCTGTTGAGGAGGCTGTTATTTCCCCATTGTATATCTATGGCTCCTTTATCATATATTAATTGACTGTATATGTTTGGGTTAATACCTGAACTCTCTACTCTTTTCCACTGGTCTATGGGTCTGTTCTTGTGCCAGTACTAAATTGTCTTGATTACTTTGCCTTTGTAGTAGAGCTTGAAGTTGGGAAGCGAGATACCCCCTGCTTTATTCTTCCTTCTCAGGATTGCGTTGGCTATTTGGGGTCTTTTGTGGTTCCATATGAATTTTAGAGCTATTTGTTCCAGTTTGTTGAAGAATGCTGTTGGTATTTTGATAGGAATTGCATTGAATCTGTAGATTGCTTTTAGTAGTACAGCCATTTTGGCAATATTTATTCTTCCTAGCCAATAACATAGGATGAATTTCCATTTGTTAGTGTCCTCTTTAATTTCTCTTAGGAGTGTCTTGTAGTTTTCAGGGTATAGGTCTTTCACTTCCTTCGTTAGGTTTATTCCTAGGTATTTTATTCTTTTTGATGCAATTGTGAATGGAATTGTTTTCCTGATTTCTCTTTCTTTTAGTTCATCATTAGTGTATAGGAAAGCAACAGATTTCTGTGTGTTAATTTTGTATCCTGCAACTTTGCTGAATTCAGATATTAGTTTTTGTAGTTTTGGCGTGGAGTCTTTAGGGTTTTTAATGTACAGTATCATGTCATCTGCAAATAGTGACAATTTGACTTCTTCTTTACCAATCTGGATGCCTTGTATTTCTTTGTTTTGTCTGATTGCCATGGCTAGGACCTCCAGTACTATGTTGAATAGAAGTGGGGAGAGAGTGGGCATCCCTGTCCTGTTCCCGATCTTAGGTGAAAAGATTTCAGCTTCTCGCTGTTAAGTATGATGTTGGCTGTGGGTTTATCATATGTGGCCTTTATTATGTTGAGGTACTTGCCCTCTATACCCATTTCGTTAAGAGTTTTTATCATGAATGGATGTTGAATTTAGTAAAATGCCTTTTCAGCATCTATGGAGATGATCATGTGGTTTTTGTTCTTCTTTTTGTTGATGTGGTGGATGATGTTGATGGATTTTCGAATGTTGTACCATCCATGCATCCCTGAGATGAATCCCACTTTATCATGGTGTATGACCCTCTTGATGTATTTTTGAATTCCGTTTGCTAATATTTTGTTGAGTATTTTTGCATCTACGTTCATGAGGGATATTGGTCTGTAATTTTCGTTTTTGGTGAGGTCTTTGCCAGGTTTTGGTATTAGAGTGATGCTGGCTTCATAGAATGAGTTTGGAAGTATTCCCTCATCTTCTATTTTTTGGAAAACTTTAAGGAGAATGGGTATTATTTCTTCTCTATGTGTCTTGTAGAATTCAGAGGTGAAGCCATCTGGCCCGGAGGTTTTGTTCTTGGGTAGTTTTTTTATTACAGATTCAATTTCATTGCTGGTGATTGGTCTGTTTAGTTTTTCTGTTTCTTCCTTGGTCAGTTTTGGAAGGTTTTATTTTTCTAAGAAGTTGTCCATTTCTTCTAGGTTTTCCAGCTTATTAGCATATGGATTATCATAGTATTCTCTTATAATTCTTTGTGTTTCTGTGGGGTCCGTCATTATTTTTCCTTTCTCATTTTTGATTCTGTTTATGTGTGTAGACTCTCTTTTTCTCTTAATAAGTCTGGCTAGGGGTTTATGTATTTTGTTTATTTTTTCAATGAACCGGCTCTTGATTTCATTGACTTTTTCAATTGTTTTATTCTTCTCAATTTTATTTATTTCTTCTCTGATCTTTATTATGTCCCTCCTTCTGGTGACTTTGGGACTCATTGGTTCTTATTTTTCCAATTTCAGTAATTGTGTCTTTAGACTATTAATTTGGGATTGTTCTTCCTTCTTTAAATAGGCCTGGATTGCTATATACTTTCCTCTTAGAGCTGCCTTTGCTGCATCCCACAGAAGTTGTGGCTTTGTGTTATTGTCATTAGTCTCCATATATTGTTTGATCTCTGTTTTTATTTGGTCATTGATCCATTGATTATTTTGGACCCTGTTATTAAGCCTCCATGTATTTGTGAGCCTTTTTGTTTTCTTTGTACAATTTATTTCTAGTTTTACACCTTTTTGATCTGAGAAATTGGTTTGTAGAATTTCAATCTTTTTTAATTTACTTAGGTTCTTTTTCTGGCCTAGTATGTGTTCTACTCTGGACAGGGTGTCATGTGCACTTAAGAAGAATGTGTATCCTGCTGCTTTTGGGTGTAGAGTTCTGTAGATATCTGTTAGGTCCATGTGTTCTAGTGTGTTGTTCAGTGCCTCTGTGTCCTTACTTATTTTCTGTCTGGTTCATCTGTCCTTTGGAGTGTGTGGTGTATTGAAGTCTCCTAAATGAATGCATTGCATTCTATTTCCTCCTTTAATTCTGTTAGTATTTGTTTCACATATGTCGGTGCTCCTGTGTGGGGTGCATATATATTTATATTGGTCATATCCTCTTGTTGGACTGACCCCTTTATCATTATGTAATGTCCTTCTTTATGTCTTGCTACTTTCTTTGTTTTGAAGTCTGTTTTGTCTGATACAAGTACTACAACACCTGCTTTTTTCTCCCTGTTGTTTGCATGAAATATCTTTTTCCATTCCTTCACTTTTAGTCTGTGTATATCTTTGGGTTTGAGGTGAGTCTCTTGTAAGCAGCATATAAATGGGTCTTGCTTTTATCCATTCTATTACTCTGTGTCTTTTGATTAGTGTATTCAGTCCATTTACACTTAGGGTGATTTTCGATAGATATGTACTTATTGCCACTGGAGGCTTTGGATTCGTGGTTACCAAAGGTTCAAGGGTAGCTTCTTTACTATCTAACAGTTTAACTTAACTCTCTTATTAAACTATTATAAACAGTCTGATGATTCTTTATTTCTCTCCCTTCTTATTCTTCTTCCTCCATTCTTTATATGTTACGTGTTTTATTTTGTACTCTTTTGTGTTTCCTTTGACTGTTTTTGTGGAAAGTTTATTTTATTTTTTGCCCTTAGTTAGTATTTGGATGTTCTGATTTCTTTGCTGTGCTTTTATTTTCTGTACTGACATCTATTTAGCCTTAGTAGTTCTTCCATCTAGAGCAGTCACTTTATAATATCCTGTAGAGGTGGTTTGTGGGAGGCAAATTCCCTTAACTTTTGCTTGTATGTGAATTGTTTAATCCCTCACTGAAATTTAAATGATAATCATGCTGGATACAGTATTCTTGGTTCAAGGCCCTTTTGTTTCACTGCATTAAATATATCATGCCATTCTCTTCTGACCTGTAGAGTTTCTGTTGAGAAGTCTGATGATAGCCTGATGGGTTTTCCTTTGTAGGTGATCTTTTTCTCTCTCTGGCTGCCTTTAATCCTCTGTCCTTGTCTTTGACCTTTGCCATTTTAATTATTGTATGTCTTGGTGTTGTCCTCCTTGGGTTCCTTGTGTTGGGAGATCTGTGGGCTTCCATTGTCTGAGAGATTATTTCCTTCCCCAGCTTGGGGAAGTTTTCAGCAATTATTTCTTGAAAGACACCCTTTATCCCTTTTACTCTCTCTTCTTCTTCTGGTACCCCTATAATGCAAAAATTGTTCCATTTGGATTGGTCACACATTTCTCTTAATATTCTTTCATTCCTAGAGATGCTTTTATCTCTCTCTGCCTCAGCATCTCTGTACTCCTGTTCTCTGAATTCTATTCCATTAACAGTCTCTTGCACCTCGTCCTGTCTGCTCTTAAGCCTGTCTATCGATTGTTTCATTTCTGTAATCTCCCTCCTGACTTCATCTCTTAGCTCTTGCATATTTCTCTGTAGGTCCGTGAGCATGGTTATGACTTTTATTTTGAATTCTTTTTCAGGAAGATTGGTTAAATCTATCCCACCAGGCTCTCTCTCTGGAGTTCTCTGAGTGATTTTTGAGTGGACCAGATTCTTCTGTCTTTTCATGGTGATAGAAGTGGTCTCAGGCAGGTGGCATGTGTGTCAGGTGGGATAACTACGTCCCTTCCTGCTTGTTGCTCTCCTTGCCCTTGTATTCAGCCTGTGCTGCTTACCTGCACATCTGGAGGCAGTCTCTGGGATAATCCCCTGCACTGCCGTGGCCAGGGCCCTCCTCAGGCTAGCCTAGAGCCCTGCAGGGTTTGGCAGGCATGCCAGGTGTGTTCTACTGTGAGGATGGCCCCCCTTTGTGCCTTCTGCACCTTGCTCTGGCTTCTGCTGCCTGTGCCGATTACCCACACACTGGGAGGCAGTCTCTGGGATAATCCCTTGAGGTGCCGTGGCAGGGCCACCCTCAGGCTAGCCTATAGCACTGCTGGTGTGGGGTGGCAGCCCCACAGGGTGCGTTCTACTGTGAGGTCTGCACCCCTTTGTGCCTTCTGGACCTTGCTCTGGCTTCCACTGCCTTTGCTGGTTACCCGCACACAGGGAGGCAGTCTCTGGGATAATCCCCTGAGTTGCCATGGGCAGGGCCTCCCTCAGGCTAACCTAGAGCACTGTGGGGCTTGCAGCCATTCCATGTGCATTCTGCTACAAGGACGGCACCCCTTTGTGCCTCTGGACCTTGCTCTGGCTCCTGCAGACTGTCCCGGTTAGCTGCACGCTGGGAGGAGATTCTGTGTGGTTGCCCTAGGTGGGGCCACTCTCCCGCTGCTCCGCAGCTATGGTGGGTCAGCCTGTCCATTTACAGCACCGGCTGTGGGGAACGAATGGCAGGCTCATTATTGCTGTGAGGGGCTTCAGGGCTGCTTTACCCAGCAGGGGGTTGGGGGGCCTGAAGCTCCTCAAGATTCCTGGCCTGCTGGGCTGAGTGTGCTAGGATGATTTTGTTCAGCTGTTGGGCCCTTGTCCCTTTAAGACTTTTAAAAAAGCCCCTCTTTTCTTTTGTCCCAGGGAAGCTGGCTGTGGGGACCTGCTCACAGTCTCCGTCTTAGATCCTGCCCTTCCGTTTCTCTAATATCCAGTACACCATGCGATGTGTATCTGTGCTCCTGGTGCGGATCAACAGGGCTTGTTATTTAGCAGTCCTGTGCTTCCACTCCCTCCCCACTCTGATTCTTTCCCTCCCGCCGGTACACTGGGGTGGGGGAGTGCTCAGGTCCCAACGGGTCACAGCTTTGTATCTTACCCCCTTCGTGAGATGCTGAGTTCTCACAGATGTAGATGTAGCCTGGATGTTGTACTGTATCTTCTGGTCTCTCTTTTAGGCAGAGTTGTATTTGGTGTATTTTCAAAAACATATATGGTTTTGGGAGGTGATTTCCGCCATCCTGCTCACACTGCCATATTGAACCCCTCCTCTCTTCATTGATTCTTTCTGTTGTTTTATTCTACTCGATTTTATTTATTTCTGCTCTAATCTTTATTATGTCCCTCCTTTTACTGACTTTGGGTCTCATTTGTTCTTCTTTTTCTAGTTTTGTTAATTGTGAGTTTAGACTGTTCATATGGGATCGTTCCTCTTTCCTGAGGTAGGCCTGTACTGTACTATATTTCCCTCTTAGCATGGCCTTTGCTGGGTCCCACAAGTTTTGCAGTGTTGAATTATTCTTGTCATGTGTCACCATATATTGCTTGATCTCTGTTTTTATTTGGTCATTGATCCATTGATTATGTAGGAGCATGTTGTTAAGCCTCCATGTGTCTGTGGGCTTTTTAGTTTTCTTTGCATAATTTATTTCTAGTTCCATACCTTTGTGGTCTGAGAAGCTGGTTGGCACTATTTCAATCTTTTTGAATTTACTGAAGCTCTTTTTGTGGCCTAGTATGTGATCTATTCTGGAAAATGTTCCATGTACATTTGAGAAGATTGTGTATCCTGCTGCTTTTGGTGGAGAGTTCTGTAGATGTCTATTAGGTCCATCTGTTCTAATGTGTTGTTCAATGCCTCTGTCTCCTTCCTTATTTTCCGTCCAGTTCATCTGTCCTTTGGAGTAAGTGGAGTGTTTATGTCTCCTAGAATGAATGCCTTGCATTCTGTTTCCCCTTTTAATTCTGTCAGCATTTGTTTCGCATATGTAGGTGCTCCTCTATTGAGTGCATAAATATTTATCATGGTTATATCCTCTTGTTGGATTGACCCCTTTATCATTATGTAATGTCCTTCTTTGTCTCTTGTGACTTTCTTTGTTTTGAAGTCTATTTTGTCTGATACAAGTACTGCAACACCTTCTTTTCTCTCCCTATTATTTGCATGAAGTATCTTTTTCCATCCCTTCACTTTTAGTCTGTGTATGTCTTTGGGTTTGAAGTGAGTCTCCTGTAAGCAGCATATGGTTGGGTCTTGATTTTTTATCCATTCAGTGATTCTATGTTTTTTGATTGGTGCAGTCAGACCGTTTACATTTAGGGCGATTATCGATAAGTGTGTATTTATTACCATTATAGGCTTTAGATTCGTGGTTACCAAAGGCTCAAGGATAACTTCCTTACTATCTATGAGTCTAACTTAACTCACTTAACATGCTATTACAAACACAATATAAAGGTTCTTTTTTTTTTGCCCTCCTTTTCTTCCTCCTCCATTCTTTATATATTAGATATCAAATTCTGTACTCTTTGTTTATCTCTTTTTATTACCTCTGGTGACAGCTATTTAACCTTAGAACCACTTCCATCTATAGCAATCCCTACAAAATACACTGTAGAGGTGGTTTTGGGAAGTAAATTCTCTCAACTTTTGCTTATCTGGAAATTGTTTAATCCCTCCTTCAAATTTAAATGATAATCATGCCAAATAGAGTATTCTTGATTCGAGGCCCTTCTGCTTTATTGCATTAAATATATCATGCCACTCCCTTCTGGTCTGTAAGGGTTCTGCTGAGAAGTCTGATGATAGCCTGATGGGTTTTCCTTTGTATGTGATCTTTTTTTTCTCTCTGGATGCTTTTAATAGTTTGTCCTTATCCTTGATCTTTGCCATTTTAATTATTATATGTCTGGTGTTGTCCTCCTTGGGTCCCTTTTGTTGGGAGATCTATGGACCTCCATGGCCTGAGAGACTCTATCCTTCCCCAGATTGGTGAAGTTTTCAGAAATTACATCCTCAAAGATACTTTCTATCCCTTTTTCTCTCTCTTCTTCTTGTACACCTATAATACGAATATTGTTCCATTTGGATTGGTCACGCAGTTCTCTCAATATTCTTTCATTCCTAGAGATCCTTTTTTCTCTCTGTGTCTCAGCTTCTTTGTATTCCTCTTCCGTAATTTCTATTTCATTTATCATCTCCTCCACCATATCTATGATCCATCGACCTCTGGGTTATGGGCCCAGGAGGCTTCCGCTGTGCCACTCTGCTTTACTCCTCCACTGTATCTAATCTGCTTTTAATACCCTCCATTGTGTTCCTCAATGATTGCATCTCCATCCTAAATTTGTTCCTGAGTTCTTGATTATTTTTCTGTACCTCCATAAGCATGTTTATGATTTTTATTTTGAAATCTCCTTCAGGAAGGTTTATTAGTTCAATCTCACTCAAACTTTTTTCTGGTGTTGAGATTTTGCTTTGGACCTGGTTCCTTTGATGTTTCATATTTGTATGTGGTACCCTCTAGTGCCATGAAGCTCTAATCTCTGGAGCTGCTTAGCCCCTGGAGTGATGTCAGGGGTTGTAGGGGAGTGGTGCTGGTGCCTGGGGGGAAGAAAAAGCAATTTCCTGCTTCCCGGCTGCTATGCCTGTCTCCACTGCCAGAACCAGTGGGATGAGCACATAGTTGTAAGCCTCTATGCTTTGTGTTTGTGGCTGCCATAGGCAGGGCTTCCCTCTGGCTGACCTGATGCCAGGGCAGGGGCTGCCGGTTTGTGAGCCAGGTGCGGGCTAGCTGGGAGAAAGGCACAGCAAGTTGCGTATCACATTGGGGGGCCTTGGAGCTGCCTAGCCAGCCAGGGGGATGGAGCACCTGAAGGTCTTTAAGTTCCCAACATGCTGGGCAGAGTGCACCTGGACAATTTTGTCTACCTGTCCTTTCTCCTGAGCAGTAAGCTCTGTGCAATCCCCACCCCCTCACTAGCCCTCTTGCTTTTCAGAATTCTCTCAGACTGCCTGCCCAGATCAGTTGGATATGAATCCATTTTCCACAAGCAGTTGAAATCTCAGGTTCTCCAGGTATTCCTCCTGTCTTAGCTTTCCAACCCCACTAATCACCAGAGCACCATGCAATGTAGGTTTGTGCTCCCAGAGCAGATTTCCAGAGCTAGGTGTTCAGCAGTCCCAGGCCTCCACTCCCTCCCCGCTCTGTTTCTCTTCCTCCCGCCAGTGAGGTGGGGTGGGGGAAGGGCTTGGGTCCCGCCAGGTAATGGCTTAGGTACATTACCTTGTTCCATGAGATCTGTTCTTTCATCCAAGTCTACGCAGTCTGGTGCAGCCTTCTTTCATGTTGCTCTTTTAGAATTAGTTGTATTAATTATATTTTCAAATTATATGTGGTTTTAGGAGGAGGTCTCTTTCTCACCCCTCACACCACCATCTTTAATCCCCAAAACATCTTTATTCCAATGTTCTTTAAATTTTTCTCTGCATGCATTACTAAGTGGGATCACTTCCATTCAGTAAAAAAGCACTGTGCTGAACATAGCTTAAAAGTACATTCATTTAAATATCTTCAATAAAAGTTTTTTCTATATTTCACTACATGCATTACAGAATGGCTATGAATTCTGTTTTCTGAAATAACACTATTCTGAAGGTTGCTTTCAAGAAGCTTATTAGAAACATCTCCATTTCAAGTATTTTAACACTTCTCTATGTGCATTACAGAATGGGTATCTCTTCCATTCATTGACATAACACCATTCTGAATGTAACTTGCAAGTAGCTTGTTTTAAACATCTTATTCTTTTTTTCCCAGTTTTATTGAGGAATAATTGGCATACATCACTGTGTAAGTTTAAGGTGTATAGCATGATGGTTTGATTTACATATATTGTGAAATGATTACCAAATAGATTCAGCTGACATTCATCTTCTCCTATAGATACAATAAAAAGAAAAGAAAGAAAAAAAGAGAAAAAATTTCTCCTTGTAATGAGAACCCTTAAGATTTACTTTCTGAAAAACTTTCCTGTATATCATGCAGCACTGTTAACTATAATCATCATGTCATAAATTACATCCCTCATACTTATTTATCTTACAACTGAAAGTCTTTATCTTTTGGCAACTTTCCTTCAATTCCTCCTCCCCTTACCCTCTCCCTCTGCTTCTGGTAACCATAAGTCTGATCTTTTTCTATGAGTTTGGGTTGTTGTTGTTGCCTTTTAATTCCACATATAAGTAAGACAATATGATATTTACCTTTCTCTGTCTTATTTCTCTGAGCATAATGCCTTAAAGGTCTGCCCATATTGTCACAAATGGTAGGATTCACTCATTTCCATGTCTTGGCTATTGTAAATAATGCTGCTATGAACATGGGGATGCAGATATTTTTTTGAGTTGTGTTTTCATTTCCTTTGGATATTTTCTCAGAAGTGGAATTGCTGGATCATATGGTAGTTCTATTTTGAATTTTTGAGGATCCTCCATACGGTTTTCCATAGTGATTGTACCAATTTATAATCCCACAAGCATTGTACAAGGGTTCCCTTTTCTCTACATCCATCCGACATTTGTTATCTCTTGTCTTTTTGATGATGGCCATTCTAGCAGGTGTGAGGTGATATTTCATTGCAGTTTAAGTTGCATTTCTATAATGACTCCTGATGTTGAACATCTTTTCATGTGCCTGTTTGCCTTTCATTTATCTTCTTTGGAGAAATGTCTATTCAGGTCCTTTGCCCATTTTTTAATTGGGTTGTTTGTGGGGCTTTTTGCTCTTGGTTTGTGTAAGTTTTTATGTATTTTGGATATTAACCCCTTATCAGATATATGGTTTGCAAGTATTTTTTCCTATTTTGTAGGCTGTTTTTTTCACTTTGCTGATGATTTGTTTTGCTGTGTAGAAGATAGAAGATTTTTAGCTTATTTTTTACTTTGTTGCATGTGCTTTAGGTGTCATATACAAAAAAATAATTACCAAGGCTCATGTCAAGAAGCTTTATTCCTATGTTTTCTTCTAGGAGTTCCATGGTTTCAGGCTTTACATTTAAGTCGTTAATCTATTTTGAGTTAGTTTTTTGAGTGGTGTAAGATATGGATCCAGTTTCATTCTTTTACGTGTAAATATGCAATTACCCCAACACCATTTATTGAAAAAACTGTCTTTTCTCCATTGAGTATTCTTGGCTCCTTTGTGAAACATAAGGTAACCATAAGTGCTTGAGTTTATTTCTAGGCTCTTGATTCTGTTCCATTGGTCTACTTGTCTGTTTTTATGCCAGTAACATACTGTTTGATGACTACAGATTTACAGTGTAGTTTGAAATCAGGAAGTGTGATGATCTTGCTTTGTTCTTTCTTGGGATTTCTTTTTCTATTCAGGGGCTTTCTGGTTCCATATAAATCTTAGGATTATTTTTTCTACTTCTGTAAAACATGCCATTGGAATTTTGATAGGGATTATATTGAATCTGTAGATGGCTTTTGGTTGTATTCATATTTTAAAAGTATTAAATTTTCCAGTCCATGAATATGAGGTATCTTTTCATTTATTTGTGTCTTCTTCAATTTCTTTCACCAGCGTCTTGTAGTTTTCAGAGTAGAGATCTCCCACCTCCTTAGTTAAATTTACTCCTAAGTATTTTATCATTCTTGATGTATTATAAATGGATCAATTTCTTTTTTTTAGAAAATTCTTTGTTAATGAATAGAAATGCTACTGAGTTTTGTATGTTAATCTTGTATTTTACAACATTTTACTGAATTAATTGATTAAATCTAACTTTTTTTGGTGGAGTTTTTAGCATTTCCTATATATAAAATCATGTCATCTGCAAATAAATGCAATTTTATTTCTTCCTTTACAATTCTAATACCTTTTGTTTATTTTTCTTTCCTGATTACTCCAACTAGAAGTTCTAGCATTATGTTGAATCAGAGTGGTGAGAGTGGGCACCTTTGTCTTATTTCCTATCTTAGAGGAACGTTTTCAACTTTTCTTGATTGAGGATGATGTTATCTGTGGGCTTGTCATATATAGCCCTTATTATGTTCAGATATGTTTCCTTATGCCTAATTTGTTAAGAATTTCTATCACAAATTAATATTGAATGTTGTCAAGTGCTTTTTCTGCATCTATCAAGATGATGTGATTCTTTTCTTCATTCTATTAATGTGATGGATCAATTGATTGATTTGCATATGTTGAATCACTCTTGTATCTGAGGGATAAAGCTCACATGATCATGGTGTATGATCCTTTTAATGTGGTGCAGGATTCAATTTGCTAGTATATTGAGAATTTTTACATCTATATTAATCAGGGATAGTGGCCTGTAGTTTTATTTTCTAGTAGTGTCCTTTTCTGGTTTTGGTGTCATGATAATGATGGCCTCATATAATGAGTGTTCTCTCTTTGATTTTTTGGAAGAGTTTGAGAAGGATTGGTGTTAATTTTTCCTTCAATGTTTGGTAAAATTTACCAGTGAGGTCATCTGGTAATTGCCTTTTCTTTGTTGGCAGACACTTGATTATTCATTCAATCTCCTTACTAGTAATTGGTCTATTCCAATTTTCTACTTCTTCTTGATTCTTAGTAAGTTGTATGTTTATAAGAATTATTCTATTTCTTCCAGGTTGTTAGCATATAGTTGTTCATAGAAGCTTCATGATCCTTTAAATTTCTGTGATATTGGTTATAATGTTTCCTTTATCATTTATAATTTTGTTGATTTGGGTCCTTTTTCTTTTTCCCTTGGTTGGTCTAGCTGAGGGTTTGTCAATTTTGTTTATCTCTTCAAAGAACCAACTTTTAGTTTGATTAACGTTTTCTGTTGTCTTTTGGTTTTCTATTTCATTTATTTCTGCTCTAATCTTTATTAGTTCCTTTCTTCTGCTACCTTTGGGCTCAGTTTACTTTTCCTGGCTCTTTGAGACACAGAGTTAGGTTGTTTAGTTGGAATTTTTCTTGCTTCTTAATGTAAACATTTATTGCTATGAACTTCCCTCTTAGAACTAGTTCTCTGCATCCCACATGTTCTGGCATGTTGTGTTTCTACTTTCATTTGTCTCAGGAAACTTTTTTATTTCCCCTTTGATCCACTGGTTATTCAGAAGAATATTATTTAATTTCCATGTGCTCATGAATTTTCCAGTTTCCCTCATTATTGATTTCTAGTGTCACGCTCTTTTGTATGTTTATCTTGTATTTTACAACATTTTACTGAATTAATTGATTAAGAGAAGATACTTGGTATGATTTCCATCTTCTTGAATTTTCTAAGACTTGTTTTGTGGCCTAACATATGGTCTATCCTAGAAAATGTTTCATGTGCACTTGAGAAGAATGTTCTTGCAGAGAATATTCTGTACATGTCTGTTAGGTCCATTTGGTCTATAGTGTTGTTCACGTTCACTGTTTCCTTATTGATTCTTTGGATAATCTATCCATTGTTGAGAGTGAGATATTAAAGACCCTAACTATTTATTATATTACTGCTTATTTCTCCTTCAACTCTGTTAGTTTTTGCTTTATATATTTAGGTGCTCCAATGTTGGGGGCACAATTATTTACAGTTGTTATATCTTTTTGATAATAGTCTGTCATTAAATAATGACTTTTACCATATTTAGTTTAAAGTCTATTTTGCCTGATATAAGTATAGCTATACCTGATTCTTTTTGTTACAATTTGTTTGAAATGTCTTTTCCATCACTTCACTGTCAGTCTAAATGGTATGGTCTTAAGGCTAAAGTGGTTCTGCAGACGAGCAAATCCACTTGTAGGGATTACTATTTGGGTACTGCAGGTATGAACTTGCTCTGCCAAGACCCATGTGCTGTTTGTTGCAAGCTTCTCTCTCTCTCTGTCACAGTTAGATTCTGAATGGTTGAGTCATACAGATTCCCTTGCAACCACCATGGTGAAAGATCAGAGTAGGGGCTCCTGCATAGTGACCCACAGTCCTGGATGGGCTGGTTATCTCCTTAGGTTCTCTTTTCCCACTGGAGGAAACAGAGGAAATAGACTTCTCTGCATGGTGATGTACTGGCTTGGGAGAGGTGCAATGCAGTCAGTACATAGGCACTTTTCTTAGCCTTCTAATATCTTGGTCTTTGTGGTACAGGAGGGGTTCTTCAGCCTCACACCATGTTCTAGAATTATCTCAGTGGCGTCTTGTTCTTGGATAGTTGTTAGTCATTCTTGTGTTGATGAGTGACAATCTATATCACCATTTTTGGTGACATTACTCAGAAAGTTTTAATTTTAATGAAGTCCAGTTTATTTCAACTACTTCATGGATCATGGCTTTGGTATTTTATCTAAAAAGTCATTACATTACCAAGGTCATCTAGGTTTTCTCCTGTGTTATCCTCTACTAGTTTTATAGTTTTGCATTTTACATTTAGGTATGTGATCATTTGACTTAACTTTTGTGAATGGTGTAAAGTCTGTGTCTAGATTAATTTTTTTTGCTTGTGGATGTCTGGTGGTTCCAACACCATTTGTTGAAAGACTACCTTTGCTCCATTGTACTATCTTTGCTTCTTTGTTGACTATATTTATATAGATCCATTTCTAGGCTTTCTATTCTGTTTCAGTGATATATTTGAATATTATTTCACCAACACCACGCTGTCTTAATTAATGTAGTTTTACAGTAACTTTAAAAGTTAGGTAGTGTCAATCCTCCAACTTTGTTCTTTAGTACTGTGTTGTTTCTTCTGGGTCTTTTGCCTCTCCATATAAACTTTAGAATCACTTTGTTGACAGCCATGAGGTAAGTTGTTGGGATTTTTATTGCGGTTGTATAAAATATATGAATCAAATTGGGAAAAACTGACATTTTCACAATATTGAGTCTTCCTATATATTAATATGGAATATTTATTAATTATTTTAAATATCCATTTCTTTAGTTCTTTGATTTTATTAATTTTAGAGTCTTCCTCATATAGATCTTGTACATATTTTGTTAGATTTATACCTAAATATTTCATTTTTTAAGATGCTAATGGTATTGTATTTTTAATTTTCAATTTCACTTGTTCATTGTTGGCAGACAAGAAAATGACTGGCTTTTGTGTACTAACTGTCCATCCTTGCTATATCACTTATTAGTTCCAGGAGATTTTTGCTGACTCTTCAGGATTTTCTACATAGACAATCATGTCACTTGTGAACAAAAATGGTTTTATTTTCCCTTCTCATCTGTATGCCTTTTATTTCCCTTTCTTGTCTCATTGCATTTACTAGAACTTCCATTGTGGTGTTGAAAAGGAGTAGTGAGAGGGGACATTCTTGTCTTGTACCTGATATTTGTGGGAAAGCTTCTAATTTCTCACCATTATGTATGATGTTAGATGTAGGTTTTGTAGATATTTATCACTTTGGGGAACTTACCCTCTATTTATAGTTTTCTGAGACTTTTTATCATGAATGGGTGTTGAGTTTTGTGACATGCTTTTTTTGCATCTACTGATATGAACATTTGATTTTTCTTTTTTAGCCTGTTAATGTAATGGATTACATTAATTGCTTTTGAATACTGAACTAGCCTTGCGTATCTGTCATAAATCCCACCTGGTCATGGTATATAATTCTTTTTAAACATTGTTGTATTTGATTTGCTAATATTTTGCTGAGGATTTTTGCATCTATGTTCATGAGATACATTGGCCTATAGTTTTCTTTTATTAAAGTGCCTTTTTTTGGTTTTGGTATTAGTGCAAGGCTGGCCTCATAGAATAAGTTAGGAGCATCTCTTTACTTCTATTTTCTGAAAAGGACTGTGGAGAATTGGTACAAATACTTCCTTAAATTTTTGGTGAAATTTACCAGTGAATGCATTCTGGGCTTGATGCTTTCTGATTTGAAAGATTATTAATTATTGATTGAATTTCTTTAATAGGCATATTCAGATTGTTTATTTCTTCTTGTGTGAGTTTTGGTAAATTGTGTCTTTCAAAGAATTGGTCCATTTCATCTAGGTTATCAAATTTGTGGACATAGAGTTGTTTATAGTATTCTTTACTACATTTTTAATGTCCATACTATCTGTAGTGATGTTCCCTCTTTCGTATCTGATAGCAATAATTTTTTTTTTCTTAGCCTGGCTAGAAGTTTATCTATTTTATCATTTCAAAGAACCAACTTTTGGTTTCACTGATTTTTTTCTATTGATTTTTTGTTTCCATTTTCACTGATTTCTGCTCTAATTCTTATTATTTATTTTCTTTTGCTTACTTTAGATTTAACTCTTCTTTTTCTAATATCCTAAAGTAGAAACTTAGATTATTGATTTTGTATCTGTTTTTTTCTAATATATGCATCTATTAGAAAAGAAGCCCTGCTTTTTGCCATATCCCACAAATTTTGATAAGCTTTGTTTCCACTTTCATTTAGTCCAAAGTATTTTTAAATTTCACTTGAGATTTCTTCTTTGATCCATGTGTGATTTAGAAGTATGTTGTTTAATCTCCACATATTTGGGTATAATCCGTCTTTAAAAAAAATAAATAAGTGAAGAAAGCCAGTTAAATGAAGACATTTTTTATAATCTGGTATGGCCCAACCCAGTACAGTTGAGGCTTTCAAAATAAATGGGAGTATGAGAGTACAATTTTTACCTCCATGATGGAGTTCTGTGTTTAACAGGACTCACTCCTTTACATACATAAGAGAATTCAAGGCATGCAGGGCAAGATCAGCTAATTCGAGGGTGGAATTTCATTACCATAAATTTTAAAAGAACAACCCCAGCTGCTGTGTGCAATGTGGAGGACTGGAACAAGTGAAATCCAATTTGGCCTTTATTATGACTAATGCCATAGAAGAGATTACATTTCTCCTTTCTTCTTCTTCTTCCTCTTCCCCCTCCTCCTCTAATGTTAATACACATCTTTAAACTCATTAAGATCTGGTAATGAAGCTGACCAGGTGTGTGGAAAGTGGGGTTCCTGTGGCCAGGATCCTCACTGAACTTAAACCACCTGATGATGTAACTGGCCTGTTGCTATGCTACCTCTTCCACACCTTTAGGCAATAAGCCATTATGGTGTTATATAAAGAGCTCCACCCCTGCTCAGTGCACAACAGGGTGGCAGGGCAGCAAGGCTGCAGGAGAGCAGAGCTGAGGCTGGAGTGCTGGCAGCGCCGAGGACAAAGGCCCAGAGGATGGCTGTGCGGGATGGCTGTGCAGAGAGGCCCAGAGGACGGCTCTGCAGACAAAGGGGCCCAGAGGCAGAGACCGGCTTGCTGCATACAGACTCGCTCTGAGTGAACGGGATTTTAGTGACTGACCTGCCACCTGGAAATAAAGTTGGGTATAACTCTTTCACCCCAAGAACCCTTTGCTGTATATTTTTTTGGTCACAGTGAATCTATAGCGAACTTGCCTGGGGCTGAAACCCATTGGCAAGACACCAGGAAAGGTGAATTACTTATTTTCTTGCTTTACCTATTCATATTATGGCTGAAAAGTTACATTCTTTCATTTAAATAGGCGTTAAAATACGGATGAAGTAGCATGAATAAAAATGGAGGAGAAAGGTTAAAAATAAATCAGTTTTGCATTCATCATTTAACTATTTTTACTCTATTTTAATGGAAGAGAGAGTTAGCCTTTTTCTCCCTCTCAGCTGTGATATCACTGTAGGTTGAAAGCTAATAAATAACTAGTTTCTGGGTTTTCTTTTGTGATGAGAGGACATTGAAAAAAACTATTGTTTATAACATCTTTGTCTTGTATGAGGAAGAAATAAAATAGAATCCAATGATTGGACTATACTTGCAGTAATTGATTGTCAAGCCTGGCACTTTTTAAAAACAAGTATATAGTTACTCATCTAATCTACACTTTGCATTTTTCTGTCTTCAGGTCAAACTCCAAGAGTTTGAGGTTAAAGTTTGATGGCACATCCAGATGTCCTCAGCTGTCATGGAGAATACTTACCGTATTTGCCTGCATATTTTCCCCATTATATTGGCAGATACTTAGTTATTAACATAAAATAAAGAGGTGGATTGAGGAGCTAACCTATCAGTCACTGTAGCCTGGGGCCAGTATTACCCTTGACAGGATCCAAGGCTTTCAGCTTTACTGTATTCTTTCAGAAAGAAGCCATTGTATCACATGTGGCTAATAAAATAATAATAAAAATAAGTATAGTAATACTAAGAAGAACTGATACCTATTGAGCATCTACTATTCAAATACACAAACCTTTGCACACACACACACACCATTCTGCCTTTTTCTCCACCATAATTGTCATCACTTTCTCACACACCCATTCTCTCTCCTGGTAAAAAACTGACAAAGGGGTTTATTGGAACCTACGGAAGTCTTTCAGATACATTGGTTTGGTGTGAAATGCCCTCACAGGTATGGAAATGTGGCTTTAATTAAGCGTTACTCAGCTTGGGCCAAATGTTTGCAGCACTATGTAGGTCATTGTTTGAATTTCTAAAAGAAGGATCAGCAAGAGAAGAAATGGTGAAAAAGGATTCGCTTGGAGTTGTGGGGAAAATTTTTCTTCGTTAATTAGATACCTAACTTCTCTCCTAAACATCAAAAACAAAAAACAAAAAATAATGTCCCTATGAATAGAACAAATGTGGAAATACTGCCAGAACTGAAAAATCTCAGCACATAGCAACTTTCCTGTCTTAGGGAACTTCCAGGGGTCTGGGAATTACTGATGTTTGCCCCCAGCAAAAATTAGGAGAAAAAGTTCCCTTACCTATTGTTAAATGCCAAAATATTATGTGTCAAACCTTCTTTGATGGAAGAACTCCTTGGGAATTTTATACACAAATGGAGAGAAAATGAAGGCAACAACAATTTTTCTAGCTATTATCCTTTGTAATTTTCTCAAATATAACAAATGCTGAATATCCCAGAGAAATAAATTCTAAGGCTTGGAAAAGGTGGATACTAACAGGATGCACTTTTTTAAACTTTGGCAGGTTAAGGTGATCCAAACAGTTACTTTTCTTTCAAGTAACCATGGATGCCCCTGAATAAGGACCCACTAGCAATGTAAAACTAGAGCTGCTTGTGTCCCTGGGCCTGGGTAAAACATTTCCATCAAGCCCTGAGCTGTTGGTGAATTAAGGAGCTACATTGGTCAATGAATTTAATGATCAGTGTAGCCAAACAATGGTTTTGTATTTTTTAGCTGAATTGTTTGGTTATTTTACTGGCTATATTAGGGCCATAGGGGAGAGGTTGCACATGCTCACCTAGAAGAAAATGAGGGAAAAAAATTATCATATTCTCACAATTAATGAAAATCATCACTTTTTTTATCATGAGAAATCTGTATAGTTTGGGTTTAAAATTATTATTGAACTTTTCAAATCTACTCACTTTTATACTCAGCACAGGTATAGGTATATAAAACTGGACAAACCACTGTAGTTTCTGCCCTCATGGAGCTTAGAGCTTAAAGATGATAAAAGCAAAGATTTGAATAAATAAATATACCAATGACAAGTATGCTTTATACTTTAAAAATGAAGAAAAAAAGCATTTTTTAAAAGGAATGCAAGTAGCTTTAAATTTTTCTTTCTTTTTTCCTTCTTCCTTTCTTCTTTTCCTCCTCCCATCCCCCCCTGTTTCTTTTTTCTTGTTGCTTTATTGGAGCCTGTGTACATTGAAGGAGGCTGGAATATACAATTATGAGGTAAAGCAAGGAGACAACATGAAAAATGTCCTCAGATAAAAACTGTGGGAAGAAGAAAGAATAAACAGATGTAAGAAAGGGAATGGAGTAAGGAAGGAAAAATACCAAAGACCACATGAATTCCATTTAAAATATACAATAATGGAAATTAATGGCATAGGTTGGTAACCTTTGGGAAATAAATCCAGAGGAAGGAAATCATTTAAGAAAGAATTTTCTTCATTTTTCTATCGGTGGAGAGGAGAGTTTTGTTTTGTTTTTAAGCTGTTTTTATGAAACATATTTTATTGCCAGAATTTTAGATAGAGTAATTAATTACTGGCTCAGAGGCATGAAATATAGTACTCATGGTCACATACCAGGCAGAGCTGGCTCAGACCACCAGATCTCCTAATGCCTAAACTGGGGTTCTTTTACTCTGTTGCACCAATTCTAAGTAAAGAAAGCTTCCCAATGTCCCACTTTATTCAAAGGACTTTTTAGTTTACATGCAAACAAATTGTCTACAGTTTGGCTGGAGATTGGATACCTATTTCACACCTCTACTGGTTGCCTGTGGTCACACTCCTGCCTTCTGTCCAGTCCTTATTCAGATGGTGAGATGAGATTGGTAGAGAAAACTGAGCAAGTGCAACAACTTAAAAATATATCAGAAAGTGTACATCTATTTGGGAATGGGCTTTTCTTTGTGGGAAGTTTTAAAATTACTAATACACCTATTCAGTTCAATTTCTCCTTGTATCAGTATGGACAGTTTGTGTCTGTCTAGGAACTTTTCTATATCATCTATGCTATCTAATTTGTTGGCACACTGCTGTTCATAGAATTTTCTTATAGTCCTTTTTATTTCTGTAAAGATAGTAGTAGTATGTTCCCTCTTTTATACCTGGTTTAGTAATTTGAGTCTTCAATCTTTTTATCTTGGTCAGTCTAGCTACAGGCTTTTCCATTTTGTTGATTTTTTAAAGAACTAACTTTTGGTCTTGCTGATTTTCTTTATTGGTTTTGCATTGTCTATTTCATTAATGCTTGCTCTAATCTTTATTATTTCCTTCTGCTTTCTTTGAGTTTAGTTTCTAGTTCTTTAAAGTGGAAGGTTAGGTTACTGATCTGAGATTTTTCTTCTTTTTTAATATAGGTGGGTAGAACTATAAATTTTTTATTGAATTATCATTGGTATACAATCTTCTATTAGTTTCAAATACACAACAATAGTGGTTCAACAGTTACGCATATTATTACATCTTCACCCCTCTAGTGCAGTTACTATCTATCAATGTAGAAAGATGTTACAGAATCATTGACTATATTCTCCATGTTGTACTACTGTCCCCATGACAAACTTATATTGTGATTGCAAATTATTGTGCCCTTTTATCCTCCTCCTCCTCCCCCTCCACTCACCCTAACCCCTCTCCCTTGGTAATCACTAGTCATTTCTCAGTGTCTATGAGTCTACTGCTGCTTTGTTCTTTCTGCTTTGTTTTGTTTTTGTGTTCCACAAATAAGTAAAATTCTATGGTATTTGTCTTTCTCCACCTGGCTTATTTCCCGGAGCATAATACCCTCTATCTCCATTCATGTTGTTGCAAATGGGAGATTTCTTTCTTTTTATGGCTGAATAATATTCCATTATATGTACACCATCTTCTTTATCTATTCAACTATTGATGGACACTTAGGTTGCTTCCATATCTTGGCTATTGAAAATAGTGAGAAAATAAACATAGAGGTTCATAACTTTTTGAAACAGATTTTGTTTTCTTCAGGTAAATTCCTAGAAGTGGAATTACTGGATCAAATGGTATTTCTATTTTCAGTTTTTGAGGAACCTCCATACTGATTTCCACAATGGCTGAATTAATTTACATTCCCACCAGCAGTGTAGGAGGGATCCTTGTCTCCACATCTCTGCCAACACTTACTATTTCTTGTCTTTCGGATGGTGGCCAGTCTAACTGGTGTGAGGTGATATCTCACTGAGGTTTTGATTTGCATTTCCCTGACTATTACTGATGTGGAGCATCTTTTCATGTTTCTGTTGGCCATTTGTATTTTTTCTTTGGAGAAATGTCTGTTCAGGTCCTTCACTCATTTTTCAATCAGATTATTTGTTTTTTGGGTGTTGAGGCGTACAAGTTCTTTACATGTTTTGGGTGTTAACCCCTCATCAGATGAGTCATTTACAAATATATTCTAAAATACTATAGGTTGCTGTTTTGTTCTGCCAATGGGGTCCCTTGCTCTAGAGAAGATTTTTAGTTTGATGTAATCTCACTTGCTCATTTTTTATTTTGTTTCCCTTGCCCAAGGAGATGTGTCTAGGAAAAAAATTACTCATACTTATGTTCAAGAGATATTTGCCTATATTCTCTTCTAAGAGTTTTATGGTTTCATGACTTACATTCAGGTCTTTGATCCACCTTGAGTTTACCTTTGTGTATGAGGCTAGACAGTAGTCCAGTTTCATTTTCAGTTTTCATGTCCAGTTACATGTCCAGTTTTCCTAACACCAGTTGTTGAAGAGGTGGTATTTTCTCCATTGTACATTCATGGCTCCTTTATCATATACTAATTGATGATATATGTGTGGGTTTATATCTGGGCTCTCTATTCTGTTCCATTGATCTATGGGTCTGCACTTGTGCCAGTACCAAATTGTTTTGATTACTGTAGTAGAGCTTGAAGTCAGGGAGCATAATGCCCCCAGCTTTGTTCTTCTTTCTCAGGATTGCTTTGCCTATTTGGGGTCTTTTGTGGTTCCATGTGAATTTTAGAACTATTTGTTCTTGCTCACTGAAGAATCTTTTTGCTATTTTAGGGATTGCATTAAATCTGTAAATTGCTTTAGGCAGGGTACCATCTTGACAATATTAATTCTTCCTATCCATGAGCATGGGATAGATTTCCATTTATTGGTGTCTTTTTAAATTTCTCTCATGAGTGTCTTATAGTTTTCAGAGTAAATATCTTTCACTTTCTTGTTTATGTTTATTCCTACATATTTTATTCTTTCTGATGCAATTGTAAATGGAGTTGTTTTCTTGATTTCTCTTTTTGCTAGTTCGTTGTTAGTATATAGGAATGCAACAGATTTCTTTGTATTAACTTTGTATCTTGCAACTTTGTGAATTCAGTTATTAGTTCTAGTACTTTTTTTGGCATATTATTTAGGGTTTTCTATGTATAATAACATGTCATCTGCAAATAGTGACAATTTAACTTCTTCCTTCCAATTTGGATGCCTTTTATCTCTTTGTGTTGTCTGATTGCTGTGGCTAGGACATCCAGTACTATGTTGAATAAAAGGGGTGAAAGTGGGCATCCTTGTCTCATTCCTGATATTAGAGGAGAAGCTTTCAGCTTTTGGCTGTTAAGTATGATGTTGGCTGTGGGTTTGTCATATATGGTCTATATTATGTTGAGATGCTTGCCCTCCATACCCATTTTGTTGAGAGTTTTTATCATGAATAGATGTTGAATTTTTTCAAATGCTTTTTCACCATCTATTGAGATGATCATGTGGTTTTTATCTTTATTTTTGTTAATGTGGCATATATTGATTGATTTATGAATATTGTACCATCCTTGCATCCCTGGAATAAATCCCACTTGGTAATGATGGATGATCCTTTTGATGTATTTTTTATTCAGTTTGCTAATATTTTCTTGAGGAATTTTCCACCTATGTTCATCAAGAGTATTGGTTAATAATTTTCTTTTTTTTGTGTGGTGTCTGTCTGGTTTTGGTATTAGAGTGATACCGGCCTCATAGAATGAGTTTGGAAGTATTCCCTCCTCTTCTACTATTTATAATACTTTAAGAAGGGTGGATATTAGTTCTTCTTTAAATGTGTAGTAGAATCCAGCTGTGAAAGCATCTGGACATTGAGCTTTCTTTTTAGGTAGTTTTATTGATTACCAGTTCAATTTCATTGCTGGTAATTGGTCTGTTCAGATTTTCTATTTCTTCCTAGGTCAGTCTTGGAAGGTTGTATTTTTCTGGAAGTTTTCCATTTCTTCTAGATTGTCCAATTTATTGGCATATAATTTTTCATAGTATTCTCTAATAATTCTTTGTATTTCTGTGGTATCCTGTGTGGTTATTTGTTCTTCAATCCTGATTTTGTCTGTGTATACTCTCTTCTTTCCTTGACAAGTCTGGCTAGGGGTTTATCACTTTGTTATTTTCTCAAATAAACAGCTCCTGGTTTCATTGATTTTTTTTCTATTGTTTTATTCTTCTCTGTTTTGTTTATTTCTGTTCTGACCTTTAGTATGTCCCTCCTAACTTTGGGATTCATTTGTTCTTCTTTTCCTAGTTTCTTTAACTGTAATTTAGACTGTTTATTTGGAATTGTTCTTATTTCTTGAGGTAGGTCTGTATTTCTCTTAGAAGGGCCTTCACAGCATCCTACAGATTTGGGGCTGTTGAATTTTTGTTTTCATTTGTCTCAATGTATTTATTGGTTTTTGTTTTCATTTGTTCATTAATCCATTAATTATTTAGAAGTATGTTGTTTAGTTTCCATGTGTTTGTAGGCTTTTCTATTTTCTTTGTGTAATTTGTTCCTAGTTTCATACCATTGCAGTCTGAGAAGCTGCTTCATACAACTTCAATTTTTTTAATTTATTGAGGTTCTTTTTGTGGCCTAGTATGTGATCTATTTTGGAGAATGTTCCATGTACACTTGAGAAGAATGTGTATCCGGCTGGTTTTGGGTGAAGTGTTCTGTAGATGTCTGTTAGGTCCATATGTTCTAAAGTGTTGTTCAGTGCCTCTGTCTCCTTATTTTCTGTCTGGTTGATCTGTCCTTTGGAGTGAGTGGTGTGTTGAAGTCTCCTCAAATGAATGTGTTGGAGTCTATTTCCCCCTTCAATTCTGTTAGTATTTGTTTTACATATTTAGGTGCTCCTATGTTGGGTGCATGGTTATATCTTCTTGTTAGATTGACGCCTTTATCATTATGTGATGTCCTTCTTTGTCTCTTGTTACTTTCTTTGTTTTGATATCTATTATCTGATATAAGTACTGCTACTCCTGCTTTTCTCTCATTATTTACATGAAATATCTTTTTCCCATCCCTTCACTTTTAGTCTGTGTATGTCTTTGGGTCTGAAATGAGTCTCTTGTAGGCAGCATATAGATGGGTCATATTTCTTTATCCATTCTGCCATTCTATGTCTTTTGATTGATACATTCAGTCCACTTATATTTAAGGTAATTATTGATAGGTATGTACTTATTGCCATGTTATTAATTGTTTTCCGGTTGTTTTTTTTTTTGCTTCTTTCTGCTCCTTTCTTCCTCTCTTATACTCTTCAATTGTTATTTGATGATTTTCATTAGTGTTGTGATTAGACTCCTGTTTTTTAATTTTTTTGTGTATTTATTGTAGGCCTTAGTTTTTGCGGTCACCAAAGGTTTAAGGATAGCTTCCTTACTATATACCAGTCTATAATAAGTTGATGATTACTCTATTTCGATCACAATCTAGAGGTACTTTTTTTCTTCTTCTTTCTGTACACTTTATGTATTAGATGTCATAATGAGCACTTTTTGTGTATCCCTTGACTGGTTTTGTGTATATTTGATTTTGATATTTTTGTTTTGTTTCAATTTCATACCTGCTTGGTAATTAATTGGTCTACTACTTTTACTGTGGGTTTATTTTCACTGGTGAAAAAGCTATTTAGCCTTAGGAACATTTTCATCTATGGCATTCTCTTTAACGTATCCTGTAAGGCTGGCTTAGTGGTGGTGAATTCCTTCAACTTTTGTTTATCTGGAAATTGTTTAATCCCTGCTTCAAATTTAAATGTTAATATTTCTGGGTAGAGGATTCTTGGTTGAAGATCCTTCTGTTTCAGTACATTAAATAATTCATCCCTTCAGGCCTGTAAAGTTTCTGCTGAGAAGTCTGCCAATAGCCTGATGGGGTTTCCTTTATATGTAATCTTTTTCTCTCTCTGGCTGCTTTCCATATTCTCTCCTTATCCTTGACCTTTGCCATTTAATTATTATATGTCTTGGTGTTGTCTTCCTGGGGTTCCTTTTGTTATAGGCTCTCTGAACTTCCATGACCTATTTCCTTCCCCAAGTTGGAGAAGTTTTCAACAATTATTCCACAGAGAGACGTTATACCCCTTTGTCTCTCTCTTTTCCTTCTGGTATGCATATTATGCAAATATTATTTCATTTGGATTGGTAACATAGCTCTCTATCATTTTTCATTCCTAGAGATCCTTTTTTCTCTCTGTTCCTCAGCTTTATTGTGTTCATGTTCCCTAATTTTCATCTCATTGTCTCCTCTACTTGCAGTAATCTACTATTCATTCCCTCCATTGTATGTTTCATTTCAGTTACTGTATTCTTCAGCTTTGATGGCTCTTTTTCAGTTCTCTTTTTGTTGAAGTCATCTTTGAGGTCTTGAATACTTTTCTGTAAATCAGTGAGCATGTTTATGACTTATTTTGAAATCTTTCAAGAATATTGGTATCTCCATTTCATTTAGACCTCTTTCTGGTGTCTTGTCCTGTTGTTTTATTTGGAACATATTCCTCTACCTCCTCTATTTGTCAAAGTTTCTGTGTTTCTTCCTTTGTATTAGATGGATCTGCTATGCTTCCTGCCTATAGAGTAATAGCCTTATGAAGGAGGCATCCTATGGTGTCCAGAAGCTCAAGACTCTTTATTCTCCAGTGCCTGGTTCTACTTTGTGGCAGCCCCAGCTGTTGTGGGTGTACAGTGGGTGAGACCACCTTTCAGTCTGTCTGCAGCATCAGCAGTTTGCCTCAGCTGCCTTTTTGATCTGAGCAGAAACCTCTGCTGGGATCTCTATGGGCAGGGCTGCCCTCTGCCTGCCCTGCAGTGATGGTGGGGCTGCAACGTTAATGGGGTTGGTGGGGCCATTGACCTTCTGTTTTTTAATGCTGTTATTAAAGTCCCCAACTACTACCATGAGAGCCCACATATTTTTAACTCTGTAAATATTTCCTGCCTAGCCCTCTCTCCACTTGCTGTACTTTAAAACCATATTTATTGTTTAATACTCCACCAAGCTCATCCACCTCTGCTCCTTTTGTACACAAACACACACCAGAGAGAGACTTTGGGGATGGTGAGGAGTAAATATATGGCTGTCCCTGAGCTTGGCGTATAAAGGATCAACATAGTACACTAATGGCATACTTAAAAGATCAAGTCAGGTTAAATCTGACTGAAGTCTGAATTCAGTTAAACTAGGAAACTTCAAGGCTTATGGCCCTAAGTTGTATAGTACAAATCACAGATTGGTATGATCTCATAGTCAATTTATTTTTGAGAAGGGTGTCAAGACAATTCAGTGAGAGAAATAATAGTCTTCTCAACAAATAGTGCTGAGACAACTAGATAGCCACATGCAAAAAGAAATGAAGTTAGATCCCTACTTCACACCATTTACAAAAGTTTATTCAAAAGGGATCATAGATCTAAATGTAAGTGCTAAAACTATAAAACTCTTTGAAGCAAACAAAGGAGTAAATCCTCATTGCCTTGGGTTAGGCGAAGTCTTAGATATCACACCAAGAGTATAATCAGTTACACAAGAAACACATTAATTGCATTTTATCAAAATTAAAAAATTTTGTGCAACAGACACCATTAAGAAAATGATAAGACAACTTGCATAAAAGGAGAAAATGTTTGCAAGTAATAGGGACTTGTACCCAGAATGTATAAAGAACTCTTACAACTCAAAAATAAAAAGACAATTAAATGAATTAAAACATGGGCAAGGGACCTGATGGCTGTAATAAGAATGAGAAGAAGTACTGGCAAGGATGTGGAAAAATTACAACTTTCGTACTGATGGGAATGTAAAATGGTGCAGCTCCTTTGGGAAATAGTTGGGTTGTTCCTCAGATAATTAAATATACAGTTACTATATGTCCCAGGAATTTCACTCTGAGGTATATACTCAAGAGAATTGAAACCATAGGTCACCACAAAAATTTGTACATGAATGTTCATAACAGCATTATTCATAAAATAAAAAATGGGAAAAAACCTGAATATCCATCAACTGAAGACTAGATAAACAAAATGTGGCATAGCCATACAATGTGTTATTATTTTGCCATAGAAAGGAATAAAGTACTGATACAAGCTACAAAATGAATAAACCTTGAAAACATGCCAAGTGGAAGAAGCCAGACACAAAATGCCACACGTTATACAATTACATCCAATCAGAAAAACTACTGAATTATATACTTAAAAATGTTGAACTTCATGGTATGTGAATTTTATCTCAAAAAAGATATTGCTTTTACAAATATTAATAACTAAGAAAGTCACAATTTAGCATGGATGACATCGAGTCATTGCTGGTATTTAGAGTTGAGCCTCTGTCTCAATTTCTCATCCAAAATGTCAGTGCCCTCAGGACAGACTCCTGTCACCTACCTTGAAGGAAATAATTCTCCTGAGCATCACAGATATCACTGGGCCAACTTAAAGGGTATCTTGCAGTGATCCTCCCTTCCGCAAAATAACTCAGGGAGGCACAAATCCACACAAGAGATTTTAATGGCTGAAAAAGAAAATGAAAATGGCTGTCTCTGAGTAAAGAGCAGCAGCTCATGGGTGAGAAAGCGCGTTTTGAGGAGTTGGGGTTGGGTGTGTCCTGCTACGGGGATGTAGGTGATTGGGTTTTGGGGGGGGGTGTTGTGATCATCTGGTCATTGGTGATTGGAGACTGTGGGAAACAAGATGGCGGCTCCTGGTCCCAAGATGGCAGGTGCCTTAGTGCCCTGGAATTGCCTTTATTCTCATCTTTTTCTTTACTTAATAGGGACCTCTGGGGAACTGGATGTAGAGTCTCATTTTCTAGGTACTTCCTGCTGGAAGGAGGCATAGATTCTGGGGTCAGAGAGGCCATTCCTGTAGAGTTGGGGAAGGGCGGGCATCTGAGATGATCTATGACACCATCATAGCTGGTTTCGTTATTCTTCATGAGAAGGCCTTGATAGTCTTGGAGGAGTAACTGGTTGACAGTATGGTTAGAATTTTTCAAAATTTGATTTTGAATGAATTTTTGGAATAGGTTAATGAAGCAGGGAAGGAAAAGGAGAAGAATAATAATAAAGGTAATAGGGGCCAGGAGGGGCAGGAGCCAATTGAAGGGGTAAGGGAGTGGATTGCTAGGGGAGTTTTCTAGAAGTTTGGAGGCTTGTTCACGGAGATATTTTGTACCAACCCGGATGAGACCGGATTTGTTGGTGTAGAAGCAGCATTGTTCTTGGAGTAGGGCACATATGCCACCTTGCAGAGCTGAAAGGAGGTCTAGACTGCTGCGGTTCTGGAGAACAACTGAGGCTAGTGAGTCTACCTGATATTGTAGGTGTTCTAATTGGTTAGAGGCTTGTTTCAGCCCTTTTGCAAGTTCCCTTGATAGTTTAGCAAATTCTGCAAGGGATATTCCTAGAGCTCCAATTCCTGTTCCAGTATCCATGATTATTCCTAGGGTAGCAATTAGGGGAACGAATTGTACAGCACAGCGTGCTCTGACATGGGTTATAGGGGAGACAGGAATGGGTAGGTCAGGTGTGGCTAAAGAAAGGGTGGGAGTAAGGAGACTTAAAGTACAAGTCCCAGTCCAGTTGGTTGGCAAGCAAACATATTATTTATCTCCACATACCCAAAAGATGCCTGTTTCCAAGGATAGACATCCTATGAGGTCAAAGGAGGATAAGAGGAGGATATCTGGGGGAGGCTCGGGAAGTAAATGTTGGACTTCCTCAAATTTATGCCATATGTGAAAAGAGGAGCTTAAAGCTGCAACTGCTAGAGGGGATAGAGGTGAGGCTGGTTGTATCTTGGTTGAACTTTCTTGGCTAAGAGCTGCATATTTTTGGCTTAAGAAGATTCTACCTTCGGGTATGTCGAGTTGTTTGCATTCTTGGTTTCCCCCATGGGCTAGGGGAGTGTCCTTTAGGGGGTCCTTTTCCCTGTTTTGGCAGTATTGGGATGTGGTGCTGCTTAAACTGCCTTGAAAGGAATGATACCCAGGGACTCTTAAGAGAGCTCCCAGATGGTTAGTACTGCGGTGGTTTGATGGTGGAAGGAGTTGGAGGTTGTATTTGCAGTGGGAAGGATTTAAGGAGCCTACTGGGATATAATGGTTTTGTTGTGCTCGAGAAATGCACAAGGGGGCAGGATGGGTCATATGAAGTTTACTTTGGGATGGGCCAATAATGGCCTGTTGGGGAAGTTGGTGGGCTTTTAAAGTTCATCTAATGCCTTTTAAGGCTCCCAGTAGTCTGATGTCAGATCCCTCAGTTAGGGCTGTGCCTCTGGGGTTAGCTGTCTCAGTGAAGTGAAGTCCTGCTGAGGTATTGATCCAGGCTGTTAAGGGAGCAGGGGTCGCTGAGTCTGCTAACTGAGAAAGGTGAAGACAGACCCAGCAAGGGGGTTGGATAGTTCCATTAAAGGTTTGGATGATTTGGGCTGTGTGAGAGATTGTTTGATTGAGGTATGTGGGAAGGGTTTGAGCCATAGGGTTGAGTGAGTATTACTAAGAGAATAAGGCTTGTAGTAAGAGAATACATGAAGAAAAGATAGTAATTTCATTTGGGGAGAAGTCTGAAAGGGTTCTCTGCAGCAATAAGCCTTGAATTATTATACATAAGGGGGTATAGAGTGAGTATTGGGGAAGTTATTCTAATAAGATGGGTAGGAAATGGGCAAGTTTATGCAAGTTTGGGCTCATAGGAACTGAGTAAAACTATGCAGGTGTTGTACTTATCTTTTTGTATCTTCACGGGTGTTGTAAGGGGAATTGGCTGGTCTCAAAAGGCCCTTTTGTAGGAGCTCTTGGATGGTGGGTTGTAAACCCAATAGGCTTTTGAGAAGTAAGGGGTATTGAGATTGTGGAGGGAAGGAGGTAAGGTCTTTGAGTTTAATGGTCACGGGTGGGCAGGTGACGATGGAGAAGGTAGACGTATCCAAGACTATGGGGTTTACCTGGCAAGGAGGTAAGGGAAAAGGGGAGGGAGGTGAGTCTGGAATGGTTTGGAGAGCAAGTAGAAAAAGGATCAAAGGCAAGTCTGAGTTGAGGCATGGGCCAAAAGTAAAGGTGATAGTGGCCCCTAGTTTGGATAAAAGGTCTCTTCCTATAAGGGGAATCAGACAGCAGGGAATCACTCAAAAGGAATGAGAGAGCAACGCCCTTAAAGAGGCAGTGAAGCATGGGAGTTTGTAAAGGTTGATTAGGGTATGCCCTCTACCCCAACTATAGAGGACTGTGAAAGGGAGGTGAGCCCCCAGAACTCCTTCAGGACTGAGTAAGTAGCTCCAGCATCTAATAGGAAGGAGATGGGCTTGCCGCTACCAAAATGATCACCCTGGGCTCCTGCAAAGTGATGTTAGTAGCCAGGTGTGGGAGTCCCGGGCCCCCTCAGTTGTTGGTGGCCAGGCCCAGAAGGGCTATAGGTGGGTTGTTGGAGCTGGATGGCTTGGCACCTCTCAGTGTGTGAGGACAGTTGACAGCTCAATGTCCCTCCTGATGGCATTTAGGACATGGACCAGGGGGCTTCTAGGGATTTGGGCAAGCTCTAGCCCAATGTCCCAATAGGCCACATTTAAAACATGGACTAGGAGGTCCTCCTGGTTGTTCCTTGAGATGCGAGGTTACCCGGGTACCAGTGTTTGAGGCAGGCTGGAAGGCCTTAGCCATCATTTGGTATTTTTGTTTATGGGCTTTTTCATCTCTTCCATTGTACACCTTGAAGGCTACTGCCAAGACTTCTGCCTGGGCAGTCAAGGGTCCCCTCTCCAGCCATTTAAGTTTAGCCTTTATGTTGGGGAAGCTCTGGGAGAAAAAGTAAGTCATAAGTAGTTGTCTCCCATCTGGGGTTTCAGGGTATAAATTGGTATATTGTAGAAGGGCTTTAGTAAGATGGTCTAGGAACATGGAAGGATTTTCATTTTTATCTTGGATAATTTCTTGGAGTTTCTCATAACTGATAGCTTTATTGGCTGACTGCTTGAGACCTGCCATGAGACAAGTGATAAATTGATCTTGGCTTATGACGCCCCCGGGGATGTTGTAATCCCAATTGGGGTCTCGATCGGGAACTGCCTCAGCACCAATAGGGTGAATGGGTGGGGTTTGGTGGACTTCATCGGCATAAGTTTTAGCCTGTTCCCAGACTCACCTGAACTCCTCGGGTAGAAGGGTATTGGAGATGATCATGTGTACATCATGAAAGGTTAGATCATACGATTGGGTCAGGTACTGGAATTCCTTTATATAAGTGGCTGGGTTGGACGTGAAGGAGCCCAATCTCTTTTCTATTTGAGACAGGTCAGAGAGGGAGAAAGGGACATGGACCCGAACAATGCCTTCTGTGCCCGTTACCTCTCGTAGTAATGCTATGACTTGGGTATGAGAGCGAGTAACTGGGGGACTTGGTAGGGGATCTCAGGATGGAAGGGGAACTGGTTGCAGTTGAGGAGGCAGTGCTGCACCGCCACCAATGGGAGCTTGTGGTGGGAGACCTAGGAGGTGTTGAGAAGGAGGAGGTGGTGCAGGTTCTGTGGCGGCACTGGGTGGCCGGGTGGTTGAGGAGGTGGAGCAGGTGCCATAGGGATTTGGGGTTGATAGAATGGGGGTTCGTCAGTGGGGTCAAAGCCAGAGGATGTAGTAGGATCTGGTTTCTTGGAGGGTGAGGACTTTAGGGCAAGTAGTAGGTGTTTAGGATTGCAGGGGAGACAGAGAGAGGGCTTGGTTCGGAGGTAGGAGAAAGCCTAGACATAAGGAATCTCTTTCCACTTGCCTGTATGCTCACAGATGTTATATAAATCTCAGAGAATGTTAGGATCTTAAGAGCCATTGGGTGGCCACTTGGACTGATTATCTAGGGAATATTGTGGCCAGATGTCATTACGGTAGCAAATAAGTTTGAAAGGTTTGAGGTCAGGAGTATGGCGGAGGTGTTTGAGATTATCAAGTAAACATCCCAATGGCGAGTCTACAGGATAGAAGGTCCAGTTCCCATGGTGAGAATGAGACTGTTTACAGATTGCAAAGGTATCCCAGAGTGATACGGAAAGGTTGAGGAGAAGACCGAGCATGGCTAGGGGGTTGTCACCACCTCTAACCAGGCGATTGAGGTGAAAAATGCCGAGAAGGCTCAGTGCCTGGTACCAGGAATTTACGAGTAGATAAAGGGAGACCGAACCTCAGTGAATGAAGATTCTCACCATGGGGAGGCAGAGAAGGGTCAACTATGGGGATCAACTGTAGCCATGAAGGTCATGGCTGGGGGTTCCCCTGCCCCAGAGGAGACCACAGGGGTGCCAACGGTCACTCCTCAGGTTCCACAGGAGCATTTAAGTCAACCGGAAGGGAAACTTACCAAATCGGAGGCTGGTGTTGGGTGGGAGATCGAGCAACCAGGAAGATGGAAGGTGAGTTCATGGAGGAGGATCAGAGAGTGAGGGCTCCTAAGGCAGCTCAAATTCCTGAAGGAAGAGTAGTCAATGGGACAGCCTCAATCTGAGTCATGGCACCATTGAAAGGGTTTCTCACAGACCCACCCTTCCCCAAAATAACTCAGGGAGGCATGAACCCACACAAGAAATGTTAATGGCTGAAAAAGAAAATGAAAATGGCTGTCTCTGAGTAGAGAGCAGCAGCTTGTGGATGAGGAAGCACGTTTTTGAGGAGTTGGGGTTGGGTGTGTTCTGCTACCGCGACATTGATGATTGGGTCTTGGGGGGGGGGAGGGTGTGATCATCTGGTCGTTGGTGACTGGAGGCTGCGGGAAACAAAAAGGCGGCTCCTGATCCCAAGATGGCAGGCGAACAAAATGGCAGCTCCTGATCCCAAGATGACAGGTGCTTTAGCATGCCGGAATTGCTTTCACCAACTATCTGCCCATTAGGGCTCTTGGCATTCTGAGTAGACACTCAGAAATTCTTGTTGAACTAAATTGGTTTCTACCAAATTCTCTCAGCTTGTCTGTGGGAAACTCAGTCTTCTGCTGGATCACTCTAATTCTAGATACCTGTTATGCCTACCTGGTGTTTACTACCTCAGAAATCTTTCTCTTTTCACTAATTGTCCTAGTGTATATGAGTCTGGCCTGTTCTACCTCCAACAAAGCTCCATTTCTGACCGTGCTGGATAGATCTCCTTTCAGCTACCTGTCAAGTGGCCTCAGATGACTAGAGAGGCAATATGGTCTTCTACAAAAGCATAGGAGCCAAGAGTCCAAGCCCCCACAGTGTCCAATTTGGATAAATAGCAAAACCTGGTCTGCGTTTTCTCTCCCCACCTCCTCTTTCCAACTTTGCATTGCAGAATGAGTGATCTTTAAAAACTGTAAATTGGATTATGCCTCTTCCTTGCTTAATTGCTAACACGGACTGAATGCTTAATGTCAAATATATTTCTAAGCCCTTTATATCTAGTGACTCATTAAATCTTCACAACAATAAGTATTTTTATTATTCTCATTTTACAGGTGAGGCACAGAAAGTTTAAGTTGCATATTCAAGATGACACATCCACTAAGTGGTTGGGTGAGAAATGAACCCACACACATGGCTTCAGAGCCCTTGATCTCAGCACTACACCATCCCCCTCCTAATAGGTGTTAATCCTTGTATTTGGGTTCACCATGTTCCAGCACACTAGCCTGCTGTTAATTACTAGTATGTGTCAAGCTGTGCCCCCTCAGCACCTTTGTACCTTCAGTTTTCTCTGTAATACATGTCCTCTTCTCCCCCTCTTTGACATGTTTAATTGTTTAAATGTTAGCATGTCAGAAATCTTCCCTGATCTTCCTCTTTTAGCAAATGCTCCACGTCCAGCTCTTCATCCACAGATCATTCTTGAATAAAGCAGCCTCATCATTTCATTCAGTCACTTTTCTGTGTGTTTACCAGATTATAAACTGCCTCTTCTGATGGACTGTGTGATTTGGAAGACAGGAACTGTCTGTTGGGTTCATCTAGCACTTAGCACTCTATCTGGCATGTCAGCACTTAATCAAAGTTGGCTTAATGAATGATGACAAAGGCTTTACCTATACTTTTGTTATAGGACTTATAACTTACATGGGCATTGTTTTGAACTTTTAAAAATAGAATTATATTTTTTTAGTTGTTATGCCTTTTGTGCCTAATATATAGTAGTATTCAATATGCTTTAATATATATTGAATAAAGAGAATGAATAAAGGAATGAGCCATTAAGGACTGGGATTTGTCAAGGAATGCTTTATAGAAGAGGTATCCTTTAATGAATTACTTCATGTAACAAAAATATTTTTTTAAAACATAAAAGATACATATTTTTAGGGCTCCTTATGAAGCAAACAGTTCTTGCTAAACAACATATCAATCATTCAAATGTAACTAAGAAAACACCATATGGATACATTTATTGAAAAAAGCCATGTGCTTAAGTTATATGTGAACCTACAGAAAAAGATAATTTTGCCATACATTTAAATAGTAAGAAGGTGTTAATGCTGGTTTGCGAATCCCAAAGGTGGTAGACTATAGCTACACACACTTTATGAACTGGACTAAGGGCCAGCTGATTTAATACTCAACAATGATAGCAGCTGAGAATCAATTCTTTTTCAAGTCAAATGGGTAATCAAGAAGACAGATATGAATTAAATCAGTTGTTGTGTAGGTTGTTCATTTTACTCATACTTAAGTTATATTTCATTTTTCTTAAAATATTATAGGGCTTAAAACAAAATGATCTAAAGTCAGAGTAAGGGGTTATAAGCCCAGCACTATTATTTACCTGCTGTGTGACTTCAGGCAAATTACTCTCTAAGCTTTGGTTTCCTGACTTGTAAAATGCTTTACATACTGTCTAGCACACAGAAAACCTTTGATAAGTGTTGGATACTAATAGTAGTATTTTGGGTCATGTGGGGAAACAAGCACTTAATTGGCTGTCAAGAGGTCTCAGTCTAGTCCTAGTTCTGCCACTAATTAGTTGTAGGACTTGCGGCAAATTCCAAAGTCAGTTTCTATTCAGGTTTCCTTTTGGATAACTGAGGGCATTTCCATGACCATTTATTTCAGGTATCTATCACTGCATAATAAATCACCAAAATTTAATGTGTTTAAACAACAAGTAGTAATTGTGATGATTCTGTGGTTGGCTGGTAGCAACTGGGAAGTTCTTTTGCTCTACATAGTGTAGCTGAGGTCACTCAAGTACATGAACTTTTGGCTGAGAGTTTGGCTGGAACAGTGACAAATAAACTGACCTCTCCACATTCTAGGCCTCTTCCCTCGTGTCCTCTCCTCATTCCCCAGTTTATTAATTAATTAATTTATTTATTTATTTATTGCCATTTTTTAAATTAAGGTATTATTGATAGAGGGTGCCTAGTATGAAGGTTTCACATGAAAAAAAATGTGGTTACTACATTTACCCATATTATCAAGTCCCCACTCATACCTCAATTCAGTCACTGTTCATCAGTGTAGTAAGATGACACAGATTCACTGCTGGCCTTCTCTGTGCTACACTGTTTTCTCCGTGGTTCCCCATACCATGTGTACTAAACATAATACCCAACAATCCCCTTCTCCCACCCTCCCCACCCACCCTCCAAAACCCCTCCCCTTTGGTAACCACTAGTTCCCTCTTGGAGTCTCTGAATCTGCTACTATTTTGTTCCTTCAGTTTTGCTTCGTTGTTATACTCCACAAATGAGGGAAATCGTTTGACACTTGTCTTTCCCCACCTGGCTTATTTCATTGAGCATAATATCCTCCAGCTCCATCCGTGTTGTTGCAAATGGCAGGATTTGTTTCCTTCTTATGGCTGAATAGTATTCCATTGTGTATATGTACCACCTCTTCTTTAGCCATTCATCTACTGATGGACACTTAGGTTGCTTCCATATCTGGGCTATTATAAAAAGTGCTGCAATAAACATAGGGGTACATATGTCCTTTTGAATCTGAGAAGTTGTATTCTTTGGGTAAATTCCAAGGAGTGGGATTCCTGGGTCAAATGTTATTTGTATTTTTAGTTTTTTGAGGAACCTCCATATTGCTTTCCACAATGGTTGAACTAGCTTACATTCCCACCAGCGGTGTAGGAGGGTTCCCCTTTCTCCACATCCTCGACAACATTTGTTATTCTTAGTATTTTGGATGCTGGCCATCCTTACTGGTGTGAGGTGATATTTCATTGTGCTTTTAATTTGCATTTCCCTGATTAGTGATGTGGAGCATCTTTTCATGTGTCTGTTGGCCATCTGAATTTCTTCTTTGGAGAACTGTCTCTTCATATCCTCTTCCCATTTTTAATCGAGTTTTTTGCTTTTTGGGTGTAGAGGCATTTAAGTTCTTTAGATATTTTGGATGTTAACCCCTTGTCGGATATGTCATTTATAAATATATTCTCCCATACTGTAGGATGCCTTTTTTTTCTGTTGATGGTGTCCTTTGCTGTACAGAAAATTTTTAGTTTGATGTAGTCCCATGAGTTCATTTTTGCTTTGGTTTCCCTTGCTCGAGGAGATGGGTTCAGGAAGAAGTTGCTCATGCTTATATTCAGGAGAATTTTGCCTATGCTGTCTTCTAAGAGTTTTATGGTTTCATGACTTACATTCAGGTCCTTGATCCATTTCGAGTTTACTTTTGTGTATGCAGCTAAACAATAATCCAGTTTCATTCTCTTGCATGTAGCTGTCCAGTTTTGTCAACACCAGCTGTTGAAGAGGCTGTCATTTCCCCTTTGTATGTCCATGGCTCCATTTTCATATATTAATTGGCCATATATGGTTGGGTTTATATCTGGGCTCTCTAGTCTGTTCCATTTGTCTATGGGTCTGTGTTGGTGCCAGAACCAAATTGTGTTGAGTACTGTGGCTTTGTAGTAAAGCTTGAAGTTGGGGAGCATAATCCCCCCAGCTTTATTCTTCCTTGTCAGGATTGCTTTGGCTATTCGGGGTCTTTTGTGGTTCCATATGAATTTTAGAATGATTTTCTCTAGTTCGTTGAAAAATGCTGTTGGTATTTTGATAGGAATTTCATTGAATCTGTAGATTGCTTTAGGCAGGATGACCATTTTGACAATATTAATTCTTCCTATCCATGAGCATGAGATGTGTTTCCATTTATTGGTATCTTCTTTCATTTCTCTCATGAGTGTCTTGTAGTTTTCAGAGTATAGGTCTTTCACTTCCTTGGTTAGGTTTACTCCTAGGTATTTTATTCTTTTTGATGCAACTGTGAATGGAATTGTTTTCCTGATTTCTCTCTCTGCTAGGTCATTGTTAGTGTATAGGAATGCCATAGATTTCTGCACATTAATTTTGTATCCCACAACTTTGCTGAATTCAGATATTAGATCTAGTAGTTTTGGAGTAGAGTCTTTAGGGTTTTTTATGTACAATATCATGTCATCTGCAAACAGGGACAGTTTAACTTCTTCCCTGCTAATCTGGATGCCTTTTATTTTGTGTTGTCTGATTGCCTTGGCTAGGACCTTCAGTACTATGTTGAATAGAAGTGGGGAGAGTGGGCATCTTTGTCTTGTTCCTGATCTTAAAGGAAAAGCTTTCAGCTTCTCGCTGTTAAGTATAATGTTGGCTGTGAGTTTGTCATATATAGCCTTTATTATGTTGAGGTACTTGCCCTCTATACCCATTTTGTTGAGCGTTTTTATCATGAATGCATGTTGAATTTAGTAAAATGCTTTTTCAGCATCTATGGAGATGATCATGTGGTTTTTGTCCTTCTTTTTGTTGATGTGGTGGATGATGTTGGTGGATTTTTGAATGTTGGACCATCCTTGCATCCCTGGAATAAATTCTACTTGATCATGATGGATGATCCTTTTGATGTACTTTTGAATTCGGTTTGCTAATATTTTGTTGAGTATTTTTGCGTCTATGTTCATCAGGGATATTGGTCTGTAGTTTTCTTTTCTTGTGGTGTCTTTGCCCCGTTTTAATATTAGAGTGATAGTGGCCTCATAGAATGAGTTTGGAAGTATTCCCTCTTCTTCTACTCCTTGGAAAACTTTAAGGAGGATGGGTATTAAGTCTTCACTGAATGTTTGATAAAATTCAGTGGTGAATCCATCTGGTCCAGGCGTTTTGTTCTTAGGTAGGTCTTTGATTACCAGTTCAATTTCATTGCTGGTAATTGGTCTGTTCAGATTTTCTGTTTCTATTTGGGTCAGCCTTGGAATGTTATATTTTTCTATAAAGTTGTCCATTTCTTCTATGTTATCCACTTTGTTAGCATATAATTTTTCATAGTATCCTCTCATAGTTCTTTGTATTTCTGGGCTGTCCGGAGTGATTTTTCCTTTCTCATTTCTTATTCTGTTTATGTGAATAGACTCTCTTTTTTTCTTGATAAGTCTGGATAGGGGTTTATCTATTTTGTTTATTTTCTCGAAGAACCAGCTCTTGCTTGCGTTGATCCTTTCTATTGTTTTATTCTTCTCAATTTTACTTATTTCTGCTCTAATCTTTATTATGTCCCTCCTTCTACTGCCTTTGGGTCTCATTTGTTCTTCTTTTTCTAGTTGCCTTAATTGTGAGTTTAGACTGCTCATATGGGAACATTCTTTTTTCCTGAGGTAGGCCTGTATTGCAATATACTTTCCTCTTAGCACGGCCTTCACTGCATCCCACAGACTTTGTGGTGTTGATTTATTATTGTCATTTGCCTCCATATGTTGCTTCATCTCTGTTTTTATTTGGTCATTGATCCATTGATTATTTAGGAGCATGTTAGTAAGCCTCCGTGTGTGTGGGATTTTTCATTTTCTTTGGGTAATTCATTTCTAGTTTCATTCCTTTGTGGTCTGAGAAGCTGGTTGGTACAATTTCAATCTTTTTGAATTTACTGAGGCTCTTTTTGTGGCCTAGGATATGATCTATTCTTGAAAATATTCTATGTGCACGTGAGAAGAATGTGTATTCTGCTGCTTTTGGGTGTAGAGTTCTGTAGATGTCTGTTAGGTCCATCTGTTCAAATGTGTTGTTCAGTGCCTCTGTTTCCTGACGTATTTTCTGTCTGGTTGATCTGTCCTTCAGAGTGAGTGTGTGTTGAAGTGTCCTAGAATTAATGCATTGCATTCTATTTCCCCCTTTAATTCTGTTAGTATTTTTTTTCACATATGTAGGAGGTCCTGTGTTCGGTGCATAGATATTTATAATGGTTATATCTTCTTGTTGGATTGACCCTTTTATTATTAGGTAATGTCCTTCTTTGTCTCTTGTGACTTTCTTTGTTTTGAAGTCCATTTTGTCTGATATAAGTACTGCAACTCCTGCTTTTTTTCTCCCTATTTGTTGCATGAAATGTCGTTCTCCATCCTTTCACTTTTAGTCTGTGTATGTCTTTGGGTTTAAAGTGATTCTCTTAAAGGCAGCATATAGATGGGTCTTGTTTTTTTATCCATTCACTGACTCTGTGTCTTTTTACTGTTGCATTCAGTCCATTTACATTTAGGGTGATTGTGGATAGGTATGTACTTATTGGCATTGCAGGCTTCATATTCGTGGTTACCAAAGGTTCAAGGTTAACTTTCCTGCTATCTAAAAGTGTAACAACTCACTTAATATGCTATTACAAACACAATCTAAAGGTTCTTTGTTTGTTTGTTTGTTTTTCTCCTCTCCTCCTTTTTCTTCCTCCTCCATTCTTTATATATTAGGTATCATATTCTGTCCTCTTTGTCTATCCCTTGATTGACTTTGGGGATAGTTAATTTAATTTTGCATTTGCTTAGGAATTAACTGTTCTACTTTCTTTACTGTGGATTTATTACCTCTGGTGACAGCTATTAAACCATAGGAATACTTCCATCTATAGCAGTCCCTCCAAAATACACTGTAGAGATGGTTTGTGGGAGGTAAATTCTCTCAGCTTTTGCTTCTCTGGGAATTGTTTAAGCCCTCCTTCAAATTTAAATGATAATCGTGCTGGATAAAGTAATCTTGGTTCAAGGCCCTTCTGCTTCATTGCATTAAATACTTCATGCCACTCCCTTCTGGCCTGTAAGGTTTCTGCTGAGAAGTCTGATGATAGCCTGATGGGTTTTCTTTTGTATGTGATCTTAGTTCTCTCTCTGGCTGCTTTTAATAGTCTGTCCTTATCCTTGATCTTTGCCATTTTAATTACTATATGTCTTGATGTTGTGTTCCTTGGGTCCCTTGTGTTGGGAGATCTGCATACTTCCATGGCCTGAGAGACTATCTCCTTCCCCAGATTGGGGAAGTTTTCAGCAATCACCTCCTCAAAGACACTTTCTATCCCTTTTTCTCTCTCCTCTTCTTCTGGTACCCCTATAATGCGAATATTGTTCCATTTGGATTGGTCACATTGTTCTCTCAATATTCTTTCATTCTTAGAGATCCTTTGTTCTCTCTGTGCCTCAGATTCTTTGTATTCCTCTTCTCTAGTTTCTGTTTCATTTATCATTTCCTCCACTGTATCCAATCTGCTTTTAATACCATCCATTGTGCTCTTCAATGATTGGATTTCCGACTGTATTTCGTTCCTGAGTTCTTGAATATCTTTCCCTACCTCCATGAGCATGTTAATGATTTTTATTTTGAACTCCCTTTCAGGGAGAGTCATGAGGTCCATATCACTTAAATCTTTCTCAGGAGTTGTATTCATAATTTTACGCTGGACCAGGCTCCTTTGGCGTTTCATAGTTGTGTATGGCGCCATCTAGTGCCCAGAAGCTCTACTCTCTGGAGCTGCTCAGCCCCTAAAGCAATGTTGGGGATTGTAGGGGAGTGGTACTGGTGCCTCTGGGGAGAAAAGGGCTGTTTCCTGGTTCCGGGCTGCTATGCCTGTCTCCACTGCCTGAACCAGTGGGCCAAGCACACAGGTATAAGCCTCAGCTTTAGTACGTTACCCTTTTCCATGAGGGCTTCTCTTGTCTCCAGGTGTATGCAGTTTGTTGCCGTCCTCTTTCCTGTAGCTCTTTCAAGAGTAGTTGTAGTAGTTATATTTTCATATTATATGTGGTTTTAGGAGGAAGCCTCTGTGTCACTTCTTACGCTGCCATCTTTAATCCGCCTCTCCTTCATTCCCCAGTTTAGCCCATTTGTCTTTACAATACTCCCAGGAGGGTGTGCCACAAAAGGACAAGTCCCATTGTGAAGGGATTATCAGGCCTTTGTGCTATCTTGCTTGCTGATGTTCCCTTGGCCAAAGCCAGTCAGATGGCCCAAGTCAGTTTTTAAGGCCAGGAATACTGTGAGGTGTGTTTCATTGGAGGCCACCAGATTGTAGCCGTCTACCCTGCCACGATTCCAGATTTTCTTCAGAGTAGGCATGTGCCAATTGACCACTTAGTAACACTTAATATCTGTATTTCTTTCCAAGACCATTTCCATTTTGTCATTTTGCTTCTCAACTAGTGTTTCTGTAATGCAGCATGTTTGTGGAAGCCAGCATAGGTTGAATTCCCCTATCTTTAAACAAAGCTGTAAACAAACTTGCCACTTTTATTTTTGTTGTTGTTGTAGTTTCTGTCTTGGCCCTTAATTCCTAGATTGAATATACTTTCATATTTCAAATATTTAATAATTGATTGAAGACATTATCTTCTACATATTATTCTCCACCCCACAAAAAGGTAAGCACCTTTCCTTAAGCTCCCCTTAGTCCACTCTCTTCCCTGCCTCTTCTCTCCTTTTCTGTGTCCCTGAGAGACACTTACATAAGGTTTGCAGCTCTAGCTGGTCAGTGTTTATGCAAGCCTAATCTTGATTTTTTGTATAGCTGTCCCATTACATCCTATTGGGAACAAAACAAAGGCTACTCTCTTTACATAATATTGAAGGGGTGCTCTTGCGTCTTGTGTTTCAGCAAATGCTGATCATCTGCCTCTTGGTGCTGGAAGGAGAAGTTCCTGAGTTTCTATCCATCTGGAGCCTTCTAGACGTTGTGCACATTCATGAAAACCCTCATCTCCCTAGCCAATAGCCCCACATGAACCCACTCTGTTCCTTGTCATCTAAAGCATTTCAAAAGGTGAAGCAACAAACCACCATTCATCAGAACAAGCTGTTTGACGTTATTTTCAGGGACATACCTTATTGCCAATATAAGGACTGTACGCAGCAGTTGGGTTTTTCATCTCAAAATGCTCCATTCTGGTCTTTGGGTGAGTCATGAGCCATTTCAGTTTGAAGTGGAAACCTAGCAACTATCTGGTTAATGAGACCAATTTAGGCAGCAAGAGGTCTGGCTAAGTTATAGAGCTTAGCATTTCACAACAATAAAGAGTTTGGAGTCTAGACTTTCTGTAAGGCTAAATATGTCTTGTTAAAAGGCATTTCAGGAAGCTAACCCAAAACATCAGCAAAACAAAAATCATGCATATCTTATCTGATAATTGCTATTAACTATGCTATAATGTTTTCCCAATGTTATCTAATTTGTCATTCATAAGACAGAATGGAGCTATGGTAGTTCTTTCAAACAACTATCATGCCAGGAAGTTACTAATACCTCAAGTAGCCATAGCTTCAAGGAGGCACACCAAGCACACAGACAGAACTTTTGGAGTTTTGTATTTTATAATATAATATGGATCCATTGATGAAATATCAGGACTGAATACAAACCACCTGACATGTGCACTCCTTTTAGAAGACAGATTGAAAATACATTCTTGTCATCAATTTGCTCATTTTTAATTTTGTGTAAATATAGGTGAGGTAACATGTCTTTTGAAAAGAACTCAACTACTAGTAAAAATCAAATTTTCCAAAAATTCCCAAGTTTATGTAAATGATCCAAGAGTGTTATGCTGCTTATATGTGTACTTTAAGAAAATAAATTTCCTTTTAAAAAGAAAATTAAAAAAAATAAATTTTAACAGAAGAGACACTAGAAAGAATAAGTTAAACACATCCAAATATAAAATATATTGTTCATTGTGTCTGTTTCTACAGTACTGTATAAGGGGAAAATCCTTTTCCTAAAAAGCAGGTTTTGCACGTGCATAAAAAACATCTGGGATGATCTACAAGAAAATATTAACAACATTTGACTCTGGGAAGAGAAGCTATGTAGGGAGGCATCAAGGAGATTTATTTCACAGTTTATATACTTACCATATAGCAACTTTTATAACATTGTCGTGCATTACTTTATGATATAAAATTAATAGAAAAAAAGACAAACCTAAGCTTTCTAATTTTATTAGCCTTATCTCCAGGCCATAGGTAGAATTTAGTAAGGATAGAATTCATAGAATTCATAAAATGCACAGCATTTTAGAGTTGGGGACTTTTGAGATAATCTGTACCATTACAAACTATTTCTAAATTAGCAGTTTAATCAGTTCACCTAACACTAAATAGAACTACATTACAACAGAGCTAAAGAATGTGGGCAGCCCTTGGGATTCACCTTAATGGAATTTGACTTACAGGTGAAGGTGCATGGTGTAAGTTTCTGCTTTACCCCTTAGTGTCATTAAGTGCCAAGATCACTCCTTGAAGAAATGGATAGAAGGGTAGGGTCAGTATTTGCCTATTAGGGTGAGCCTCAGGGCACCAAAAAGGTTCCCTCCCATCTTTCCTCTAATTTGCAAATATATTCCATTACAGATTCAGAGTTTTGATCAAAAACACAGAAGCTTATTGAAATGCATTTGTCCCTGTGAGAGGTAAGCAATAAAACATAACCACAAAGAAGAATTGAATCTACTGATTCTACCCTGAAAGTTATGAAGAAAGCAGATCAGGAAGGGAGAAAAAAACTGGGGGGTTAGGGAGGGTTACATAGAAGAAAGCTTGGCCAGCTTCACTTTTCTACCTACATGATCATATTGCTATGTAATAACCTTTAGAAAGTGGCTTTTGGTGTCAAATTAAGCCTTTCTACAACTGAACGACACCAGCAACTTCCCAAGTTCTAAAAGCTCAGTTGCTCCTCTCCTTGGGATCTCAGCGCTGTCTCATCACCCTTTGCCGGGGAAAGCATGATTTGTCAGTTTGCTCTACACTTGTAAGGAGACCCCTGAGTCCAAGCTTTTTCTAAGAAACAATGTAGTAAATATTGAGTATCACAATCTAGTGGGAAAAAGAAACACTGAATAACTGGAAGGAGAGCTATGAAGAAGTTCAGGATGCTATGGGACAGGATGTGTGCACATGTGTATATGGATGCACATATGTACATTGACACACACACAATCTCTTCATTAACCACTAATCATCATTCAGGACTCCAAAAATTAGGTCCCCACTCCTGGTAACCTTCCCTAACTACCCATGGCATACTGACTGAATACACATCTCTCATAGTCTTTTTAGCACTCTATTGTAATTGTTGTTTCCTTATTTATCTTCCTTACTACACCATAAAAGTCTTTGTGGGCAAGTGACTTTGTAATGTATCACAATATCTCCCAACACTATGTCTGGAATATCGTAAGTGCACAATACATTTTTGATGAAGGAAGGAATGAAATGAAGCCATTTAGTTGCATTTTAATACTAAAACTATAAATTGCTCTCTGAATAGAATACAGATTTCTAAAGAATTATGAATGCTTCCTTCCTCTGACAACGATTCTTGTGAGCTCTCCATGGCTGTACCTTGGGTATAAGTCTCAGAAATAGCATTTCGCAGCAGTTTTTTCCATGTCTCCCAGGAAGAGAGAATTCTAAGTGGTACTTATTCAAGAATCCTTAGGTTGTTACGTGGGTATTAAGATTTGGAATTTGTGAGGAAGCATGGTTGGACAATGACTGAAAATAAGAGAAGAAAAGAACGATAGGGAATGTAAAGGATCTGCCAATCTGGGTGGGAAAAACCAGGGTGAGAACTCAAAGTATTGCCAGACCTTCCAGGGCAAGATTGTGTTAAGTTGGCCATTCCCATTTCAGGTCTGAATATGCCTCTGAAACTCCTTGAAGACTTTTGTGGGGGAAAACCCCACCTACAGAGTCTGAATGAAACATTCCTCCAAGCCTCCAGAAATGAGTCCCCTGCTCTTACTATTACTCATTTCCTGGAAAAGTCATAGCTGGTCTATCCTGACCTTCAGAGCCTGAAGAAGTGTAGATTTATCTTCCAAATTCAAGAAGTTAGACAAATCATTCAGAAAAGTCTCAGAAACTGATCTTTCTGTCTTTGGCTTAATTTATAAAAAACTTCATGAACATTTTTCTGCTACTTTCTTTGCATGTTCTGAGTGAATCAACATGAAAACCAAGTTACTTCTCTGCCAAGTTGAAATTTAAATCTGCAAAGGTTGTTATTTCTAGTTTTGAGAAACTGTTCAGAACTTGAATCTAAAGTAACGATAAACCCTTTCTAGCTTTATGTAAAGTCATCCTTATAACCTTCAGCTTAGCATAATCTCTAGTTTTAGTAGTGTTATTATTACCTATATTTCTTTATTTGCCACAACAACTCCAGTCTTGTTTTCCACTTTGGCATTGGTAACACTAGCTTACCTTACAGGAAAAACATATTTATATTATATTTATATTATTTATAATCCAATCTCGAGAATATGCCATCCATGATTCCCTCCTGTATGCCAAGCTCTTGGGATTTCTACATTTTGATTGGCAAGGTTCTTTTCTCCAATTCAGTAATGTCTTTTCAGGCTAAGTGTGAGTAAGGCCTATGGATTCAAGCCCTAGACTACAGAAAGCAGAAAACTTATTGATTGCTCCTCCCTAAAATAACTGCCATCAACCAAAAGAAGCATATAATCCCCTTCCATGCACAAGGCAGCATGTTTTGCAATGCTATGTTGCAGGAATACCTTTGTGGGTTTGTGAGAAAATCTGGCCTAAGTAATTCAGCATCCATAGACAGCAAGCTTGCAGTTCACCTTAGTCTAGCCTTTCCATGAGATGATGACACATACACCATAATATTAGCAAAGTCCATGGGTCATGAATGAGTCTTAGTCACCAACTGTTCCAAAGAAAATTCTACTTCCTGCAACGGCTACATTTCATCTTTAACACAGTGCAGCCATACTATAGATACCCATATATATGTATATATATATATATATATATATATATATATATATATATATATACACATATATATATATAGTAGAACTACCAATTGTTTCAAAAGAAAGAGAATGAAGAATTATGCAACAGAGATATAATTTAACCTGTACAATGGAAATATTTTACATATTTTTTAATTTGAATTTATGCTTAACATACTTCTGAAGCACTGAACCAAGCAACTGATTTACCACCACAGTGGATGATCCATGGATTCTGGGAGGCTACATTGGGTGGACACTAAAACTTACATTCCATTCATACACTGCCAAAACTCTTGGGATGGTAAAATTCTGGTTAACAGAATATTCTCAAAGGAAAAAGGGAGGAATGTCATCAAGACAGCAATATAGGTTGTTCCTGACTTTAGTTCCCCTCACAAGATGACCTGGAAACTATCCATAGACAAGACACTGTTGTGAAAACTCCCTACTATTGTAATGGTGGTGCATAATTCACTTAGAACATTAGGTTAAAAGGTAAAAAATAAATGTATTAAAATTAACCATAACTACAATGATTTGTTTTTTGATACAAATATTAAAAACATATAAATTATAACATTAATAAGCTATAAGGAAGGGAAAGGTAAAGTATGAAGTTTTTGTATGCTCTCAGTTAAGAAGTTTTTAGTTTAAAATAGGATAATGATTGCTGACTTTAATATATCACTCTCAACAATGACTAGATCATCCTTACATGTATTTATTATATGTAAGCCTTATGATAACCACAAAGGAAAATCTTGTAGTAAATACACAAAAGATTGTAATAAAGATGTGAAAGCATACCACTACAAAAACTCATCAAATTGCAAAGGAAGACAGCAAGAGGGGAAACAAGGAACAAGGGATCTATAAAACAGTCAGAAGGCAATTTTTAAAATGACAATAAGTCCTTACCTATCAACAATTACTTTAAATGTAAATGGATTAAATTTTGCATTCAAAAGACATAGAATGGCTGAATGGATAAAAAAACAAGATCCAATGATATACTGCCTACAAGAAACTCATTTCATCTTTAAGGACACACATAGACTGAGAATGAAGGGATGGAAAAAGATATCTGAAGCAAACGGTAACAAAAAGAAACCAGGATAGCTATACTTATATAAGACAAAATATACTTTAAGTTAAAAGTGGTAAAAAGAGACAAAGAAGGTGATTATATAATGACAAAGGGTCAATCCACAGAGAAGATATAACAATTGCAAATATTTATGCACCAAACATCAGAGCACCTAAATGCACAAAGCAAATAGTAACAGAACTAAAAGGAGAAATAAATGGCAATACAATAATGTATTTAATTTTATCAACAGTGGATATATTATTTAGAGAGAAAATTAATGAGGAACCAGCAGATTTGAGCAACACCACAGACAAAATGGACCTAACAGACATACAGAGCATTCCAATCAACATCATCAGACTACAAAGCCTTCTCAAGCACACATGGAACATTTTCTAGATTAGATCATGTGTTAGGCTACAAAATAAGGCTCAAAAAATTCAAAAAGATTGAAATCATACCAAGTTATCATTTCCAGTCACATGATATGAAACTAGAAATCACAACAGGAGGAAAGCTGGAAGATTCACAAATACATGGAAGTTCAACAACATACTCCTGAATAACCAATGGATCAAAAAAATCATAAGGAAAGTAAAAAAATCTTGATACAAACATGGAAAGAAAACATATCAAAAATTATAGGAGGTAGCAAAAGCAGCTGGGTAAGAGGGACGCTTATAGAAATAAATATACAAAGGAAAGAAGAAAGATCTCAAATATAAACCTGACTTCACATCTCAAAGAACTAGAAGAAAAAATTAAGCCCAAATTTAGCAGAAGAAAAAATATAATAAAGATTAAAGCATAAATAAATGAAATGGAGAATAGGAAAACAATAGAAAAGATTACCTAACAAAGATTTGGTTCTTTGAAAATATAACCAAAACAGGCAAGCCTTTAGCTAGGCTAGCCAAGAAAGAGGGAGAAAGAAGTAAATAAAATTATTAATGAAAGAGGATACATTACAAGTGATATCACAGATATTCAAGGGATCGTAAGAGACTATGAACAATTATGCATCAACAAATTGGATAAGCTAGAAGAAACATAAATTTCTAGAAAGATACAACCTACCAAAACTGAATCGTTAAGATATAGAAAATAGGAACAGACCACTAATGAGTAAGAAGTTTACATTAGTAAGAAAGTTTTTCAAAAAGGGAAAACCCATACCAGATAGATGACTTCACTAATGAATTCTAACAAACATAAAGAGGAATTAAAGCCAATTATTCTCAAACTCTCCCAAAAATTTGAAGAGGAGGGAACACACCCAAACTCATTATGAGGCCAGAAATAGCCTGATACCAAAACCAGATAAGGACACTTCAAGAAAAGAAAACTACAGGAAATATCTGTGATGAACATAAATGCAAAAATACTCCACAAAATATTAGCAAACCTAATTAAAAAATACATCAAAAAGATCATCCATCATGATCAAGTAGGATTTATTTCAGGGAGGCAAAGGTGGTACAATATTCGAAAGTCCATCAACATCATACACCACATCAACAAAAAGGACAAAAATCACATGATCATCATAGATACTAAAAAAGCATTTGACAAAATTCAACATCCATTCATGATAAAACCTCTCAACAAAATGGGTATAGTAGGGCAAGTACCTCAACATAATAAAGGCCATACATGACAAATCCAGAGCCAACATCATACTTAACAGCTAGAAGCTGAAAGCTTTTCCTCTAAGATCGGGAACAAGACAAGGATGCCCACTCTCATCACTTTTATTCAACATAGTACTGGAGGTCCTAGACATGGCAATCAGACAACACAAAGAAATAAACAGAATCCAGATTGGTAAGGAAGAAGTTAAACTGTCACTGTTTGCAGATGATATGATGTTGTACATAAAAAACCTAAAGAATTCACCCCAAAACTACAGCAAATTTGCAGGATACAAAATTAATACACAGAAATCTGTTGCATTCCTATATACTAATGATGAACTAGCACGAAGATAAATCAGGAAAACAATTTCATTTACAACTGCATCAGAAAGAATAAAATACCTAGGAATAAACCAAACCAAGGAGGTGAAAACCTATATGTGAAAACTACAAGATACTCAGGAGAGCAATTAAAGAAGACACCAATAAATAGAAATACATCCCATGCCCATGGGTAGGAAGAATTAACATTTTCAAAATGGCCATCCTGCTTAAAGCAATCTACAGATTTGATGCAATTCCTATCAAAACACCAACAGCATTCTTCAGTGAACTAGAACAAATAGTTCTAAATTTCATATGGAACTACAAAAGGCCCTGAATAGCCAAAGCAATCCTGAGAAGGAAGAATAAAGCTGGGGGGATTATGCTTTCCAACTTCAAGCTCTACCACACATCCACAGTAGTTAAGACAACTTGGTACTGGCACAGAACAGACCCATAGATCAATGCAACAGAATAAAGAGCCCAGATATAAACTCAAACACATATGGCCAATTAATGTACGATAAAGGGGCCATGGATATACAGTGGGGAAATGACAGCCTTTTCAACAACTGGTGTTATCAAAACTGGACAGCTTCACATAAGAGAATAAAACTGGATGATTGTCTAACTCCATACACAAAAGTAAACTCAAAATGGATCAAACACCTGAATATAAGTCATGAAACCATAAAACTCTTACAAGAAAACATAGGCAAAAATGTCTTGAAAATATACATAAGCAGCTTTTTCCTGAACACACCTGCTCAGGCAAGGGAAACAAAGTAAAAATGAACAAATGCGACTACATCAAACTAAAAAGCTTCTGTACAGCAAAGGACACCATCAGTAGAATAAAGAGGCATCCTACAGTATGGGAGAATATATTTGAAAACATATCTGACAAGGGGTTAACATCCAAAATATATAAAGAATTCACATGCCTCACCACCCAAAAAGCAAATAACCCTATTAAAAAATGGGCAGAGGATATGAACAGACAATTCTCCCAAGAAGAAATTCAGATGGCCTACAGGCACATGAAAAGATGCTCCATATCACTATTTATCAGGGAAATGCAAATTAAAACCACAATGATATGTCACCTCACACCAGTTAGGATGGCTAACATTGAAAAGTCAAGGAACAACAAATGCTGGAAAGGTTGAGGAGAAAGTGGAACTCTCCTACATTGTTGGTGGGAATGTAAATTAGTTCAACCATTATGGAAAACAATATGGAGGTTCCTCAAAAAACTAAAAATAGAAATACCATTGGACCCAGGAATTCCACTTCTAGGAATTTACCCAATGAAAACAAGATCCCAGATTCAAAAAGATATATGCACCCCTATGTTTATCACAGCAATATCTACAATAGACAAGATATGGAAGTAACCTAAGTGTCCATCAGTAGATGAATGGATAAAGAAGAGGTGGTACATATACACAGTGGAATATTATTCACCCATAAGAAGAAAACAAATCCTGCCATTTGCAACCACATAGATGGAGCTAGAGGGTAGTATGTTCAGCGAAATACACCAGGTGGAGAAAGACAAGTACCAAATGATTTCACTCATTTGTGGAGTATAACACCAAAGCAAAACTGAGGGATCAAAACAGTGTAAGATTCACAGACTCAAAGAAGGGACTAGTGGTTACCAAAGGGAAAGGGCTGGGGAGGGTGAGTGAGGAGGGAGGGGAAGGGGAGTAAAAGGCATTATGACCAGCATACATAATGTAGTGGGGTCATGGGGAACACAGTATCGCACAGAGAAGAGGAGTAGTGACTCTATAGCATCTTACTATGCTGATGACAGTAAACTGCAATGGGATGTGGGGGGGAGTTGATAATATGGGTGAATGTAGTAACCACATTGTTGCTCATGTGAAAACTTCATAAGATTGTGTATTAATGATACCTTAATAAAAAAGCACTATAAGACATTGATTAAAGAAACTGATGACACAAATAAGTAGAAAGATATAATGTGTTCAGGGATCAGAATGATTAATACTGTTAGAATGTCCATACTATGGAAAGTAATCTGTAGATTCAGTAAAATCCTTATCAAGATTCTAATGATACTTTTTACATAAATAGAATAAAGCAACCCCAAAATTGTTATGGAACCAGAATAAACCCCAAATGTCCAAAACAATCCTGAGAAAGAAATACAAAGCTGGACATCAGACTTTACTACTTCAAACTATATTACAAAACTATAGTAATAAAAACAGTATGGCACTGATATAAAAACTGACACATAACCAATGAAAAAGAATAGAGAATCCAGAGATAAACCTATGCATATATGGTCAACCAATATTTAACAGGAAGCCAACAATATTCAATGGAAAAGGGTCATCTCTTTAATAAATAGCATAGGGAAAACCAGATAGCCACATATAAAGGATTGAGACTGGATCCCTATGTTTTATTATAAAAATTAACTCAGAATGATTAAAGACTTAAATGTAAAACCTGAAGCCATAAAACTCCTAGGAAAAAAACACAGAGAAAAAGTTCCTTGACATTAGTCTTGGCAATGATTTTATAGGTATGACACATAAAGCAGAATCAACATGAACAAAAACAGGTGGGACTATATCAAACTAAAACCTTCCCAACAACAAAAGAAACAATCAACAAATGAAAGTCAACCTACAAAATGGGAGAAAATATTTACAAACCATATATCTGATAAAGGGTTAATATGCAAAATATATAAGGAACTCATACAACTCAAGTAGCAAAAAAAAAAATCCAATATGAGAATGGGCAAAGGAACTGAATAAACATTTTTGCAAGGCAATATTCAAATAGCTAAAAGATACATGAAAAGTTGGTTTAAAATCACTAATCATTAAGGAATTACAAATCAAAATCACAATGAGATCACCTCACACATGTTAGAATGGCCATTGTCAAAAAGACAAGAGATAATAAGTGCTGGCAAGGATATTTAGAAAAGGGAACTCTTGTGCACTGCCAATAGGAATGCAAATTGGTGTGGCCACTATGGAAAACAGCATGGAAGTTCTTCAAAAAGTTAAAAATAGAACTGTCATATGATCCAGTAATTCCACTTCTGGGTATATATCCAGAGGAAATGGAACCACTAGCTCAAACAGATATTTGCCCCCCATCTTCACACCAGTATTATTTACAATAACCAAGACATGTAAACAACCTATGTGTCCACCAGTGGATGAATGGATAAAGAATATGTGATATATACATATACATACATATATATATATATATATATATATATATAATGGAATATTATTCAGCCATAAAAAAGGAAACTGCCATTTGGAACAACACGGATTAACCTTAAGGGCATTATGCTAAATGAAATAAGTTGGACAGAGAAAAGCAAATACTTTATGATCTCATGTATATGTGGAACCCAAAGAAAGTCATCAAACTCATAGAAACAGAAGATATTGGTGGCTGTCAGTAGTGAGAAGTGGGGGAGGGGCAGGGGGAGGGAAATAGGTGAAAGTGGTCAAACAGTACAAACTTCTTGTTATAAGGTGATTAAGTTATTGGTGATGTAACAGAAAGCATGGTGACTACAGTTAACAATAACATATTGTATATTTGAGAGTTGCTAATAGAGTAGATTTTAAAAGTTCTCACCACACACACAAAAAATATAACTATGTGAGGTGATGAATGTTTTAACCAACCTTTTTGTGGTAATCATTTTGCAATACATAAATAGACAAAATCATTACATTGTGCATCTTAAACTTACACAATATTATATGTCAATTATACCCCAATGAAGCTAGAGAAAAAGGGGGGAAATCCTAAATTATTGAAAGCTAACATCTAATCAAATCTAAGTATTTTGCCCCATTTTTGCATTTCTGGAGCAGACTGTTACAAATTTATTTTCTGCTCTGGGCAGTTGAGCAACAGCCAAATGTGTAGTCACAACTTAGCAATGTGGCTTATGGGACTCATCCAAATTGGGGCACAATTAGCAAAATATGTTCCCATAAATGGCAGTTTCAATACTAAATTCTAGGGAGAAACCAGGAGACATGTACAACAGAAAAGCGTGGGGGAAATGGTTATGTTTTACTAAAGTAAAATACTTTGGTCATGTCTTTGGGTGAAGAGGGTCAAAGTCAGAGTGACAGGAGTTTTTAAAACTTACTATTAGAATTCCCAAGCTGAACAGCATTTTTTGAATGAAAAAATATCTAGACTCTAAATATCAGATTGAGGAGAATAGTGTATTTGTCATCTCAGCAAACACTCCAACTTTAGCAATTCTAAATTTAGAACCAAACTTGAACTGTTGGAAGGCTGTGTCCTCAGGCCGAAAAAGGAAACATTTTGGTTTCCACTCCTTGGTGCCTATAAGAACAACTCCTTGATCCCAGGGTCAATTGGAACAATGAAGGGATTAATTTTTTCCCTTTATATCTCGAAGCTGAGTCACTTGTCAACTAGAGTTTAGCTATGATGTAGAACCACAGAACTACATTTTTCAAGTATGCACTATGACTATAGCTGCATAGTGAAGAGATGCAGGGAGCTTTGGATAGCAGAGCTATAGAGCTGCCAACATATAAAACAAAAACGAAATGAAACAAGGTCCTACAAATGCCTTCTTTTCCTGCCCTAGAGCCCTCTTTTGGACTTTACCCTCAGGAAGTGAGGTTTGACCTGATCTCTCAAGTATGCAGAAGAAGAAAACAATGTTTCAGACAATGCTGCAGACAGGGCTGAGGGAAAGCCCTACGTCAAAAATATTATGGCACATTCAAAGCACTAGTGTGGCTTAAGTACAAAAAGTGAGGGGGAGAGTGGCTGGAAGTATAGCTAAAGTGTCAGATCACCCTTGAAAGCCATGTCATTTTCATTTATATATCTTTATGCTCAGAACAATGGGCAACCAATGAAGGTTATTTGGAGAGACATTACATACCCAGATTGTCATTTTGTGATTACTCTGTATGGATTTTGATGAATGTATTGGAGGCAGACAGACTGGGTTCAAGGAGACCTTTCAAGAAACCATTGTAACAGTCCAGGTAGAAAATTACTGCAGCCTTCACTAAGCTGGTAGCAGAGGAGATGGATGGAAGTGGATGGGTATAGGAGGAGAAATTGACAGGGTTTGTTGGTGGGTTGGCTATTAAGAATAAGAGAGCTAGAAGTGCCAAAAATGATTCCTGGGTTTCTATCATATCCAGTTTGAAAGGGCTATTGGCTAAAGCGAGAAACACTAAAAGAGGGTCAGATGTTGGAGGCATAAGGTCAGGCTTGGGCCTGCTGAATTTGAAGTGTTTTTGAAAATTGAAAGGGAAGATATTAAGTAGGACAGTGGATATGTTGGTCTGAATCTCAGAGAAGAGGTGTGGAATGGGTTTATACCATTCTTAATAATTAGCTGTGAATGTGGATAAATTTGCCTCATAGGAAGAGTTATAGAGAGAGAAGAAAAAGTAGATTCAGACAAAACTGAGTCTTGAGAAACTTTGTTAATGGGCCTATAGAAGAGGATGCACCTCCTACATGGAAAACCATGGAGGAAAACCATGGGTACATGTTCTGAGGTAGAGTTTCAAGAATTAGCTAAAACTAAATAGTGTTCAAATTAAAAAGATTGACTGAATGAGGAAATGTACAAGGTAGAAACTTTAGGAAAGCTTGGCCTGCTGGTAAAGATAAAAGCAGTGTTACTGATCAAGAGAGTGGTCATTGCTCTATAGCATCTTACTATGCTGATGGACAGTGACTGCAGTGGGGTGTAGTGGGGCGAACTTGATAATATGGGTGAATATAGTAACCACAATGTTGCTCATGTGAAACCTTCAGAAGATTGTATGTCAATGATGCCTTAATTAAAAAAAGAGAGAGAAAGTGGTCAGTGACAAGAATCCCAAGGAGTAAAAGTTGCAAGTTCATTATAATGGGTTGTCCTCAAATGAAATTTGTAGTTGTGAGTTCTGGTATGTGTTTGTCTAAGGTTTGGTGACAAGAGATATGGAAATAAGGATTAGGTTTGGGTAGCTGTTTCAAGGGATGGCATGGGGATGGCCTCAGGGATTATGAAAGGATGAGACATTAAGACTTCTTTTCACAGTGAAGATTGGACTTTTCTTGGTCCTCAGCCCAACCAGTGATCCCAACTGACTTGACAGGTCCCGAATTACCACATTGCTGCTGCCTCCATTGCTAAAATGATTCTCATTCTAATACAAATTTATAACAACACATTAATGACCTGCAAATACTTAATTTGGTTAATTATAGGCACACACATTTATTCTAGTTGTAATTGTCTCCTCTTTCATTTATAATTTTATATATTTTAGTCCTCTCTCTTTTTTCTTAATCCAACTAAATATTTGCTAACTTTGTTTACCTTTTTTAAAAAAGCTTAGTTTCGCTGATATTTTTATTGTTTTTCTGGTCTGTATTTCATTTATTTCTGCTCTGATCTTTGTTATTTCCTGCCTTCTGCTAACTTTGGGCTTAGTCTGTTCTTCTAGTTCCTTGAGGTGTAAGTTAGGTTATTTATTTGAGATCTTTCTTTTTTCACAGTGTAGGTGTTTACAACTATAAACTTCCCTCTTAGAACTGCTTTTGCTACATTCCATAAGTTTTGGTATGTTCTGTTTCCATGTTCATTTGTTTCAAGATTTTTTTAAATTTTCCTTTTGATTTCTTCTTTGATCCATTGGTTGCTCAGGAGTATATTGCTTAATTTCCACATCTTTGTGAATTATGTAGTTTTACTCCTGCTATTGATTTCTAGTTTCATACAATTGCAGTCAGAAAAGATATTTGGTAATATTTCAATCTTAAATTTGCTAAGACTTGTTTTGTGACATACATATGATATATCATGAAGAATGTTCTATGTGCACTTGAGAAGAATGTATATTCTCTTGCTGTTAGTTGGAATGTTCTGTACATGTCTGTTAGGTTCTTTGGGTCTAAAGCATAACTCAAGTACCATGTTTTTGTATTGATTTTCTCTCTGGATAATTCATCCAATGCTGAAAGTGGAGTATCAAAGTCCTCTACTATTATTGCATTATTTTCTATTTATCCCTTCAGGTATGTTAATATTTTCTTAATGTATTTAGGTATTTGCTGTTGGATACATGTTTGTTTACAATTGTTATATCCTCTTAATTATACCACTACATTATTTGTAATAACTTTTGTCTCTGGTTACAGTTTTTGACAAAGTCTATTGTGTCTGATATAAGTATAGATACCTGTGTTTCCTTTTGGTTTCCATGTGTATGGAATATCTTTTTCCATCCCTTTAATTTCAGCCTTAAAGCTGAAGTGAGTCTCTTGTAGGCAGCATATAGTTGGGTTTTGTTTTTTAATCCATTCAGCCACTCTTTGTCTTTTGTTTGTAGAATTTAATCCACTTATATTTAAAGTAATTACTGATGGGTAAGGACTTATTTGTGCCATCTCATTAATTGCTTTCTGGCTGTTTTGTATTTCCCTAGTTCTTTTCTTCCTCTCTTCATGTCTTCTTTTGTGAATTGATTATTTTCTGTAGTGACATGCTTTGATTCCCTTCTCTTTACCTTTTGTGTACCTACTGTAGGTTTCTTCTCTTGGGTTCCCATTAGGCTTATACATATAACAGTCTATTTTAAACTGATAACAACTTAACTTGTATCACATACAAAAACTGTACCCTTTTAATGCCCCTCCTTTTATGCTTTTGATGTCACAATTTACATCTTGTTTTATATTGTGTATCAATTGGCAAATTATTGTAGAGGGAAATTTGTTCTTGAATACTAATTTTTCTCTCTGGCATCTTGCTAAATTTCTAAGTGAATCTAATAAGTTTCAGTAGAGACAGTAATCTCATCTTTGAAAAACAACAGTTTTTATTTCTTCTTTTTGAGTCCTCAGAGCTTTAATATCTTTCCTTACTGTGCTGGTTATAACAATCCTAAATATAGAAGTGCTGATAACAGAAGCCCTTGTCTTGTTCCTGCTCCTAAAGGATGGTTCCAACATTCTTACATTAAGTATGAATTTAGCTCTAAATTTTTTTAGATGCCATTTATTGAATTAATGGGTTTCCTTTATGTTATTAGTATAATAAATTTTAAATCAGGAATGTTTTTTAATTTCATTAAATACATTTTTGCGTATATTCAGATGATTATAAAATCTTTCATTTGATGTGGTAAAGTGAACATTTTATTCAATTTTTAATTTAATCCAAACTTTAATTATCTTTGAAAGGCTATGGATTTGGGGCTCATGCCAAATTAATAACCAAAGAGTGATTAGTGTAATGGAGAAACTATGCAGTTTTCAGTGTAATAGCATGACGGCAGACCTATATTAGATTGATCTTTAAGTGCTTCTTCACTTTCCCTTGAAATTTTTTTCACTTTAAAATATTTACTTCTCACTAGCCATACAGAGTAGACTGGTAATACGTGGCACAGAGAGGGACAAAAATAACATTTTTATTCATGGATAAGAATCAAATAAAAGAAGTGTAAGTAGTACCATTTTCAAAAAAATATTTCTTGTTTCCACAAACTCTGGCCTGTGTTCTGCTAGAAGTCTTAATACCCAAGGGAAGGATGCCCCCACTAGAAGACATAATAATGATTGAAGTTTTTGAAAACTAAAAAATAAATTATGCACTTTAACTTTTTATTTCATAGGTAGAAACTGTTTTTGCAATTTTAGTTAGCTTAACAAATGGAGGCATTGTATTGTGAATAAATTTATCAAGTCCACATATAGTTCAATGGTTAAAAAAAGTACCCAAATTAATAGACTCAGACACACAAAAAAGAGGAAAAATTGGTATCACCTGGTGATGATAACCTAACACAGTCTAACACTTTACTAATATATTGAATGAATATAGTTTCAATTAGCTATTACTCCACATCATCACAAAAGTTAGTGGCTTTAAAGAAGGATTATTTTATTAGCTCTAATGGTTTCTGCATGCCAGGAATTTAGTGAAAAGCTAGTTTGGGGGGTTCTGGCTCTGGATCTCTCATGTGGTTGCACTCAGGCAGTGATTGAACCTGGAATAGTAGGATGCTGAAGCTAAGGACTGCTCAGCTTCATTCTTATTCTCTCCATGGCCTCTCTCGGCCTCTCCACATAGTCTCTCTACATAGGCTAGTTTAGGCTTCTTCGTAACTATCAGACTGCATAATTGTTGCTAAAAACTTCAAGAGTGAATATTCCAGCTCCTAAGGTACAAGCTGAATCACCTGTTATGACCTAGCCTTGAAAATCATATAACATTAATTAAGCCATACTCTGTTGATTAAACCAGTCACAAAATTCCACCAATTTTCAGGGAGACAGGACATAGACCCAGCCTCTCAAGGGGGCGAGAATCAAAACTTTGGAGACATATTTTAAAATCGCTGCAAATATACAGAAAGTAGTGGAAGACAATTCACAGTTCTTGTTTAGAATGGCTGAGTGTTGGTCAATATTTTTTTAAATTCTTTCTTGGCTTTTTGCTTTTATAAAACTATTTATTTCACAAAAATTTAACCACACACAAAGTTCTACCATCCAGAGTAAGTATTCTTAAAATATTGGAAAACAGTATCCCACACAAAGTTGGAGGAGTATGTACTTATATAGATACATGCATTTCATCTTACATAATTGAATTATTGCTCCATACTTTTTTATTACAGTATCATTGATATACAATATTATGATGGTTTCAAATACCCAACACAGTGGTTCAGTGTTTACCCATATTATCAAATCCTCAGCCCCTCCAGTGTCCAACATAGTAAAATGTTAGAGAATCATTAACTGTATTCTCCATGCTGTACTACCATCCCTGTGACCAACCTATATTGTGATCACAGATTATTGTGCCCCTTAGTCCTTTTCTCCCTCCCCCCCCAACCTCCCTAACCCCCCTCTTTGGTAACCAGGTAACCACTAGTCTCTTCTCCATGCCAATGAGTCTATTTCTATTTTGTTCCTTCTGTTTTGCTTTGTTTTTATACTCCACAAATAAGTGAAATAATTTTGTATTTGTCTTGTTCTGTATGGTCTGTATGGTTTATTTTGCTGAGCATAATACCTTTTAGATCCATCCATATTGTTGCAAATGGGAGGATTTATTTTCTTTTAATGGTTGAATAATATTCCATTGTGTATATGTACAGCATCTTCTTTATTCATTCATCTATTGATGGACACTTAAGGTTGCTTCTACATTTTGGCTATGGTAAATAGTTCAGTGATAAACATAAGGATGCATATGTCTTTTCAAATCAGGGATCTTGTTTCCTTTGGGTAAATTCCTAGGAGTGGAATTACTGGGTCAAATGGTATTTCTATTTTTAGTTTCTTGAGGAACCTCCATATTGCTTTCCATAATGGTTGAACTAATTTGCATTCCCACCAGCAGTGTAGGAGGGTTCCCTTTTCTCCACATCCTCGCCAACATTTGTTGTTGTTTGTGTTTTGGATGTTGGCCATCCTCACTGGTGTGAGGTGATATCTCATTGTGGTTTTAATCTGCATTTCTCTGATGACTAGCGATGTGGAGCATCTTTTCATATGCCTGTTGGCCATCTGAATTTCTTCTTTAGAGAAGTGTCTATTCATGTCCTCTGCCCATTTCTTAATTGGATTATTTGCTTTTTGTTTGTTAAGGTGCGTGAGTTCTTTATATATTTTGGATGTCAACCCCTTCTCAGATGCATCCTTTATGAATATATTTTCCCATACTGTAGGATGTCTTTTTGTTCTACTGATGGTGTCCTTTGGTGTACAGAAGCTTTTAAGCTTGATATAATCCCACTTGTTCATTTTTGCTTTTGTTTCCCTTGCCTGAGGAGATGTGTTCAGGAAAAAGTTCCTCATGTTTATATTCAAGAGATTTTTGCCTGTTTTTTTCTAAGAGTTTTATGGTTTCATGACTTACATGCAGGTGTTTGATTCATTTTGAGTTTACTTTTATGTATGGAGCTAGATGTTTCAGTCTCTTACATGTAGTTGTCCAGTTTTCCCAACACCAGTTGTTGAAGAATGTTTGACAATCTTAAAATAGACCTTCCTTCACTCAGACAGTCACAGCACAAATGTACATATTTTCAGTGCTCTGAAGTCTTGACTTTTTTCGTTTTATCACCTTTATTTTCCCTCAGCATCGCAATCTATATAATAATTGAAGCAATCTTGGGCATGTATGGCACATGATGGAAGTCCTTTGGGAAAACAAAGGAAAAAAGCTACTGTAAATGAGCATCCATTTTATGCCAAATATAAAGCTAAACTTGATACCTGTGTCTCACTGTACCTGTCCAGTTATCTATTGTTACATAACAAATTACTCTAAACCTTAGTGGCACAAAACAACAACTGTATTAATCTCACAAATTTTGGGGTCAGGAATTAAAATAGGCATAGTGGGGCTGACTCATCTATGCTTCATAATAACTAAGGTCTTATCTAGGGTGGGTTGAATGGCTGAAGAAGGATGTCATGGATCTTTTAGAGTCAGAAGCCTGGGAATGTGGCTCTAGCTGTTAGTTGGGTTCCTTGATTCTTCTCCACATGGCATTTGCTGGAGCTGGAATATCTAATACGACTTCATCACTTATATGTCTGGGCTTCAATGTCTCAAACAGCTGGATTTGTCTAGGTATCATTCCCTCTGTAATGCAGCCTCTCCACATTGCTGGCTTGGGCTACCTAACAGCATAGTGATCTCAGACTAGTCTGACTTTTTACACAATAGCTGGCTTCAGCCACAGTGAGTGTTCCAAGAGACCAAAGTGTAAGCAGCAAGGCTTCTTACAACCTAGCCTTGGAAGTCACCCAGTGCACTTCCCATCATATTCTATTGGCCAAAAGTAAGGCAAAAAACAGCTCAGATTCCAGAGGGTGGAGGAATAGATTACATCTCTTCGTGGAAGAATGGCTGATGCATATGGGGAAGGAAGGAATTGATAGTGTTTATTGTGGAAATGAGCTACCACACTCCCTTTTCGTAGGTGAAGAAAATGAGACTCAGAGCAGTTAAATAAACTGTTTTGGATTATATAGTAAGTAAAAAAGTAAGGAAGGAATACAGAACAGAAACCAAGGTAGTCTGACTTCAAGTTCAGAACTCCCACTTTATCTTGCAGCTTTTAGGCAATCTATCAATCATTGTTTACCTGTATTCCTCAGAAGCTCTGCTCCCCCAAAAGCCATGGTTTGCGGTAGTTTGGGAAACACTGAATAATAGATTTCCTTTTGGAGAATCAAAATGTACATTAATATGTAAAAGGCACTGAGATGTCTGTTTAACTTTCCCAAACCTGTTTGACTACGGAACCTCTTTTTAATATAAGACCCTTTAATGTCAGTCCATGGAATTTGCTTTCACAGATGTTATATTAAATAATGCAAAGAAGATGTACTATTACTGATGTTATAAAATATAATATTACAGGCAAAATCTCACTTTAATGAGTGCCATTGAACCATCAAAATTACATAACAAGGCTATTTTCATGATCTGATTAACTGTCCATATTGAAATTGCTCTGCTGATGTATACACAGTAAATTTTCATGAAAGAGAAATCTTGTGTGACCAAAGACTCCCTAAGTCCTTGTCAATTTATCAATGAAAAAACTGTTGAATAAAATTCGTGCCTATCAAAAAAATTGGGGTGTTTATATTTTCAGTACCTGCAAAATGTTCAATTTTATTAATAAAATATTTTGCATATCAAATTTACTTTTATTATATTAAAGAGAATTTTTGTAATATTCAAGAGAATTTTCTCACCTGTACATATTTACATATTTAACATATATCCTCTCTACACTGAGATAATCTCAGTCAATCTCTTTGGCACTTTCTATAAGCCAAGCCCTGTGGTAATACAACACACCACCAGCCCTCAGAAATTTAAACATTATTTGGAAGTGATGGGACTTGCATACCTCAAACAATAATATTGCCAAACAAGGGTATGTAATAAAACGAAAAATGGAATAAAATCCTAAGTCAAATGCCTCTAAAAATCAAAAGATACTGTAGCGAAAAAGGAAATAGAAGAGCTAAGTAACTGACACCATTTTCATGGGGAGGAGTGAGACTTGTCTTTCATTTTGGTGAATGTCACAGAATTTGAATTGGTGGACAGGAGAAACAAGCACCTGGTAGATAAAGAATGATCAAAGGCAAGTGTAATGAATCTCATTTTCTCCCGGAATTGACAGTCCTTGTGTATGTGTGTATGTTGCCTACGTTCTTTGCCCTTTCTTTCTAGTTCAACCTGCTCCTGCCTGTTTGCCCCTTTGATTATGGCTAACCAAAGCTCCGTCTGGCAGCTGTGTTCGTCCACTACCCGGTTTCAGTCACCCAGAGGCAGGTCAAGTACCTGATCCTCCATTAAACAAAGCTTCCCAACAACAATCCTCTTTCAGAACTAGATAGTAGTTTGGCACCAGCAAATCAAAATAATGCCTGACAGTACAGCATGGAGAAGACAATTAATGACTCTATAGCATCTTATATGCTGATAGTGACTACAACAGAGGAGGTGAGGACTTGATAATATGGGTGAATGTTGAAACCACTGCGCTGTTTATGTGAAACCATCATAAGATTGTATATCAGTGATACTTTAATAAAAAAAATAATAATGCCTGAGTATACAATGGGACAGCGAACTCTGGTGGAGGCTGCTGAAGGAGCCCATCAAGGTAGTAAAGAATGTATAAATGCTTTCTCTGGGCACAGTGGAACTTGAAAGGGTAAAATTTAGAACTAGGGAAGAGTATGACTGACTATGGTTGATTGATTAGACGACCAGGACCATTGGAAGTACTGTAAAAGGAAAGTCGCTGGACAAAACTAGGGTTTGGGGAGGATTATTCTTATAGTAGAGCTGTATAGAATTAACTGAAGCAAGGGGAGATTAGAGACAGGGAGATCCAGTGAGGAGGTGATTGAAGTTCACAAGTGAGAAGGTAAGAGCTGTTTTTGATATATTAAGTGTAGATATGAAGAAGATATAAATATATCGGATTTCAAAGAAAGATTTGCAGCACTTGGTAACAGAGTGGCCATAGGAAACAACTTTGGTTTGCTCGTTTCAAAAGTGAAGAAATTAAAATAGATGTTTAATAAGTTTCCCTCAATCTATATATCTATGAGTCAAGGATACTCAAGGGAGAGAAAAAAAATTGAAAACTAATGCGTTTTGTCTTATAACTCAGGCTGCTATAAGAAAATGCCACAGACTGGCTGGCTTAAAGAACATTCATTTTTCACAGTTCTGGGGACTGAGAAGTCCAAGAGATCAATGTGCTGCAAATTTAGTTCCTGTGACAGCACCTTCCTGGTTGCTGATGGCTGCCCTTGCCTGCCATATCTTCACATGATGGAGAGAGAGAGAGCTGGTTCTCTGGTCTCTTCTTATAAAGGCACAAACCTCATCTTGATGACCCCATCCCCATGACCTTATCTAAATCTAATTACTCCCAAGGCCCTGCCTCCTAATACCATCACATACTTCAACATGAATTTGGGAAGAGGACACAAGTATTTAGTCCATAACAGTTTCCTTTCCAAATGTTCTGTTGTTGAGTTCTACCATATTCCCCAACACTGGGGTTATTAAACTATGATTATGCTTGTTGACTCATTTGTGCAAACCAGAATTATTTTTACTGTGGAAATATACTTGCATTATACAAGCATCCACGTTGCTGATATTAATTAAACATCTTCCTCCTTGATAATTTTGAGTATGCCTTTCAACTGTTGTTTTCTGATTCTATGTGTGGGTATATATATCAGCTCAGTAAGGTTTGATTGAGTGTGACATAAAAGCCAAAAAAACAATGTCTTGAACAAAATAAAAATATATTTCTACATAAAAGAAATGATGATAAGCTGTCTAGACCTGATATGGCAGGTCTACAGATATCAGAGACTGAAATCCCTTCACTTTACCTACCTTCCATTCTAGCACATGACTTCTATTTTCAAGACCGCCTCATCACCCAAGATGTGCTCCAACAATCTCAGCAGTAGAAAGCAAGAGAGGCGAAGAGGGGGAAAAGGCACACTTTCCAATTAAATCAGCACCCTTTAAGGAGCCTTACATGGGGTACCACACAACAGTTCTACATATGTCTTATTGGCAGCCCCTATCTGTAAGAGATAGCCAGGTACATTGCTATTAGCCAGGTACATTGTTGCTTCCATTAACATGGGGTTCTGGTAATTAAGAAGAAGGCAAGAATGGATATTATTTCTGAGGTAATGTGCTTAGTAATTAACAACACAGTCTTCTGAGTATTGAGTTGTAGATCTCTCTGGGCTGTTTTATAAAAGCAAAGAAGCATAAACATATTGTCTGAATCTTGTTATTAGCATCAAAACAAGATATTCCATATGTATGCAAAATTACATTTTCTTTACACTTTATTTAAAAATTTCCCTTAACATCAGAGAGCTGCCTGTTTGTAAAGTTTACCTTAGGGGATAAAGAGATGACACCATTGAGCCACTGTCTATTAAACGTCTTTCTAAAGAGAAAAACCTCGCATGCTTGATCTCTCATAGAGCACTCTTTCTAATACAGCCTCTAATAAATTGGGATTTACTTCAATTGTTTTGGACACCATATTTTTCTTAGTGAATCCCAATATTGAATTAGCTTCTTGGCAATCATGTCACTCTGCTGGTTTAACTTTTATTAAAACCAACGAATCCATCTAGGTCATCTTCCATTATGAGCTGTTGTTAAGTCAAATCTGTTCCTTGCACTTTTTGGGTCTCAGAGACTTACTTTACATTTATCCCTATTATATTTCATTGTTTGATTTTTTTTTGGACCAGGTGTTTAAAAAATATTTTGTTTATTGTTTTTGGCTATTCTTCAAACTCTGGGTCATCTGCAGGTTTCATAAATGTGTCTTTATCCAGCCAGGTATTTGACATAAAATGCGGAAAAAGGCAAAGTTAATTGGAGTCTGGAGGGCTGGCACCATGATGGACACTAAGAAATTCATGCATTTAACACTGGTTTCTTATTCTCAATGACTCCACCTAGATTCTTAGTGGTCACCACTTCCCTTTCTAAAGGCTCCAAAAACATCTATTTGCTAATCATGCTAGAATTTGGTTGAGGTGCAATATCATGCTCACTGGTATATGGTTTCTGGAATCTATACCCCTCTTCCTCTTGTAAGTTGAGATACTATGGTGTTGCACTGCCAGATACCCCTTTAAGACTGAGGAACTCATTTCTCCAGCCCTTAGGAGTTTGGACTGTTGACAACTTATAACTGAATCCTTCCCTGGGAATTGCCCTCTCCTAAAGAAAGCCACCTCTCCTAAGGTCACCTGCCACTCCTGGGGTAGGGGTAGGGAATAAACCCATATTCACCAACTGGTGGAAGTGAGTTTATAGAGGCCTGGCACTCTTGCCTCAAGGTAAGACTACTCTGCAAGGCCTTCCTGACTCCAGAGCCCACCAAGGGACCAATCCAGGTCTTTGTTTTAAGTGAATTGCCATTCAGCTTCTCCTTCTGTCCAGATCCGCTTCCCGTATCCCTCCATAACTGTCGGTCCTGAAGGCAAGCCCTAATGTAAGTCATACTCAGAATCTGTGTCCTAGGGACTTGGACCTGCAGTACCACCCCAATTATTCAGGAGCCTCTCCAAATTCCTCTTTCAGTGCTCAGGATATAATTTAAGTTCATTTGATTGGGTAGGAGCTCCCAATATCTATCTACTTCTTTGTGCTTTTGTCCTTCAATATATTGTTGGTTACATATTTTGGAGGCTGAAGATCCTTCTTGTCTGTGAAGAGGGAAAAAAAGTGTTGAGGCAATGTGCTTTTACCCTGTGACCTGCTCATATTTTGGTGATCCTTCTTTGTACTTCTTGTTTTGTGCATGCGAATGAGTCCTTTTTGTGCTCCTTATGGTTTCCACATGCCTTAACTCACTCTGGCCCTGGCCCTTCTGGTACTGTTCATACTCCCTTCATGCCATGCAGGTCTCATGCTGATGGATGATGGACCTACAGTCCACCCATTCAGGGCACCCACTCTGTAATTCAGAGGTGAAGTCTGTGCTTTGATACAGAAAGCACTGTCTTGGTTTTATCACTGCCTCCCTTTTAACTTCTGGCCCGTATACAAAAGTGTTCATTTTCTCCATCCCCCAAACCCACATTGCCCAGCCCTGCTTTCAGGAGCAATTTTCCCACAACCAATGCCTTTGAATATACTTTTTGTGCCATGCTATTTTAGACTATAGGAAGCCAACTTAAGCAGTGTTAATGCATCTTGGTGTTTTCCAGCCAAACGTCTGATGGAGTTGATTTCTGTGCCATTTTAGAGCCTCCTACTCAACTTCAAATTTTAAAAAATGTACACTTGTACCCTTGATTTTTTCTCCCACCTAAACAAAACTCAGCACACATCACATTTTTCTTTAAGGAAAAAAACAATACCTTCTGAGAACAAGGGAATGGAGCTGCTCCCTCCCACAAAATCCCAAGTAAAACAGAAGAATGATGGATGGCTGTTAGGATAATAGCCATATTTACATTGCTTTAAGACATAAAATTATCCAGACACATGCAAGCAGCACATCTCTATCTATAGAGGTTTAAGTCCTTTTCAGTTAAAGGGAAAATCATTGGTACTGCCTGAACCTCAACAGATCTGCTTAACTTTCTCCACTCACTACTAAATTCCCAGCACATATCAAACTGATTTAAAAGGCTTCCTAATGTGGTGCATATAAAATGAAGTATACTTGCCACAGGTTGAGGTCTTAGATGACTTAGATCAAGCACTGAGCCAAATTGAGCACACATGGTGAATAACCAAAGCATGGGAACAGCATTTGAGGTCTTCAGTCAAAAAGTACTCAAAGAAATTCCCAAGATGTGATTAGGGCTCTAGCTGCTTTATTACCAACCATGTGCAAAGGAAAATACAGAGCAAGGTAGAAGCATTGTGCATTGGCTGCCAAAAGGAAGCAGACGCAATCAGCAGGACTTCATGTCTTATCTAGTTACTATGGATTTTTAATTAAAGATTTCCAAAATTAACAGAGTGTAGGTGAAGACCTTCTTTGCCCATGGGAAAGGTGCCATCCCTGATATGTGGTCCTGAATTCTGACTCCAAGACTTTTTGGCTGAGTGACCTTTGGCAAGTTACTTAGCCTCTTTGGTCTCAGTTTCTTCATCCACAGATTGGAAATAATAATAATTAATTCTAAGACTGTTGCAAGGATTAAATGAGATAAGGCATTGGAAGAGCTTAACACAGCGCCTGGTTATAAAGTAAAAGCTCAATGAATTTTAGCTATGATTATAATTGTGAATATTACAAAATAACATGAATTTTGATGACCTTTCATATGTGGGCCCCTGATTGGAAATTCATTATGATTACTTAAGGATCAGCAGAGGGAGTCAGTTTCCCCATTAGTGGGTATTGGAATGACCAGGTTAGAGGAGGGGGAGGATATATATAAAAGTGGGTAAGGTCCTGTAAGTTTTTTGGGCCTATTGCCATTTTTGTGAACCTGGGCACTTCTCAATCCCTTTTGTCTAAATTGCGGTGGTGAACGGAGCTGGTTTCTAGCTTTCCTTGGCTCTTACCATCCTAACTTTGATGTAGACAAAGATCTGACTCTTAATGAGGACACTGCCTCATCAGACTGCAGATCCCTACCCACAAGGCTGGGGCACTTATTTGTGTTAAAATTTCCCAGCCGTGGGATATGGCGGCTGATGTACTCATTGCCTACTTTCTTGAAGAAAAATGGAAGAAGAAGCAGAACTTTAGCCTCCAGGTCTTTGTACAGCCTCAGACTTCAGTAATAGGGCCCCTTCTATGGGCAAAAGAGAAATTCATCAGAGGCCTCAAACTTAAATGCCTACAGCAGCCCAGAAATATGAGAAATTGACCTGTAGGGCTTGTGATGACGTGAGAGCTTGGGTCTCTCCACAGGGCAGCTCCAGCCAATTGTTGTCACCTAAGAATATGGGTGCAGTGATGTTAGATCCTTTAATTTTACATGAGAAGCTATGAATCTAGCTTTTTACATGGAATCTTCTGTTTTTTAAATGTTGGCAAATATTCAAGTTTTGAAAAACACCATGTGGGTGAAACAAAATATTTCTATATGCCAGACATGGTCTAAGGATTGCTAGATTGGGACCCTTTCCTACATGATATAATTTCAGTTCCTGAGGAGGGTCCTTCTGACCCCAAACATGTCCCCTACCTTATATCACCCGACTGGAAGTTCCACAGAGTCTTTCCCAACTCTAAGATCACTCCCTCAAAATGCCAACTACCCCTTTTGGGGAGCACACTGAGCAGTTGTCACCCACTAGCTACTTAGCTTATGCAAAGCTATTGCATCCATTTAAGGAATGGAGGGAAGTTGAATGAATGGGAAGGTGAATCAAGGGGGAAGTTGTAGAAGTAGATGGGAATAGGGCAGTCCGATGGAAGGAACACCCAGGATTCTTTGCTCTGATACCCACTCATTGTTATAACCTCAAGGAAATCAGTTCTTGGGCAGTGGTTTTTCCTGATTTGAGCAGTCACTTTTCCTGATTTGTGAAAAGGGGCTAATAATTGCTGCCTTATGGGATTGTGGAATCAAGTGAAATACAACATACCAAATATCCAGCCCAGAACAGACTGTCCTTAAATAAAAGTTTAATCTGCAGGGAAGAAGGAAAGAGGTGCTGGTGCTTGGGGGCAGTTCTGAAATGGCGGATGGCCACACAGGACCTCTCAGAAGAGGAGTAAAAAGAGTAGGAAGGCAGGAGGGAGCTGTGAGCAATCAGAGCATATCATTCTCTGGCCAGCAGCCTAGCTAGTCCAGAGGGGATAATGTACTAAGGGAGAAACAGGTGCTATGACAATAACCCACACATGCAGCTTGTTATACTGACCTGCCTTCTAAACTTACACAAGTCTAATTCATCCTTCCAATATTTCTGGCCACTATAGACTTATTTTTCTGGATACTGTTTCTTGACTTCTTTGCTCAAATAAATGTTCCATGCCTGCATTTCTTACTTGTATAACATGTAAGTGAATTATGAGCCAAATTTTTGCTTTATGGAAACAGTAAAAAAAATGAAACCTCTTATGTCTTATGCTTTGCAGAACTCAGGAGAAATTTTACAGAAGAAATTTTGATCCGAATGAAACCAACTTGAGATGTGTATGGCAGGGACAGGAGTAGGGCTGAGGAAAGAATGGGAAATGAACATAAAACTCTATCAATAAGAAAATGGAAAATGAGAAGTGAAATGAGTACCTTAGAATCACATATCAGCAGCTTGACTTTGTAAAAATGTCCTGGTACTATAACACAAATGCCATAGAAAGGGAAGAGAAGTCATGTACTGTGTACCAGCAATGCACCTCCAGACCCTAGTTTCTCTCCCATGCCATTGCTGTTCTCCCATGCCAACTACAACGGTCTACAGAGTTGCCTCATAGAGGAAGAGATCAAGTTTTATCCAGGAAGCATACCACACAAAGACATGTTTCCCAGTTGAATATTGACATTTCTAACGCTCATATACATGTGAATGTGAGTGCACATGTATACGCATATTCATGCATATGGCCAAGTGCCTTAGATTTGTGTTACTGTATTTGACAAATCAAAGATGTGGACAAATCTCCACACTGTGTGTTTTCTGTGGTTGGCCTCTTGTCTGGAGGCAAAAGATCAGGCAGGATGTTAACCTGGAGTCCAGATGTAGCTTTTTGGAAAAACACATTCCTTAGCTTGGCTTTTGTATGTCTTAGTTCCCAAGATCCACTCTTCTGTGTTCAGCTCAGCCTCATTGCACTCTCTGTCCCCTGCTTCATCTCAAATGGCCACCACAGTAGTTGGCTTTTGTACTGGAACAGAGAGGAGGAAAAGCCTTGCGAATACCTTTTGGTGCCACAATAAGCTGGAGAAGAGGTACCAAATGTAATTTACTGCCAGATGTCAGAGCCTCTCATTATCTATGCTATTTATGCAGGGAATATTGTCTGAAGTACTCACATCACTGCATTTGAACAAGTGTGGCCATAATCCCTGAGGTTTGGATCTCTGGTAAAAAAGATAATTGTGTTACGTTCAATTGTCTAGGATCTCAGAAAACTGGGCACACTAGCAAGGGACTACCTTAACTTTATTAAACTCAGGCTTTGTTTTGTTCAGAAATTTTAGTATGTGAAAACAAACATAGGCTGACCTTTAAGAAACCTGATTCAACCTGTGACAAGACCCAGTAATCGGCATTTTATAATAAGCTACCCAGGTAGTTCTGGTATAAACAGTTCCTTGACCTTGTTTTGGGAACCTCTGCTCTGTGTCATCTATGTCTCAAATTTTTGGAACCCAGAATCCCTTTACACTCTCAAACATTGCTTAGGACCTCAACAAGCCTTGGATCCTGTAAGTTATACCTATTGATACTTACCAAAATTGAGACATTTAAAAATATTTATTTATAAATCATTTTGAAATAACAATAATAAACTTATTTCAATTTAATATAAGTGACATATTTTTATGAAAAATAACTGTCTTTTCCAACGCAATAAAATTAGTGAGAAGAGTGGCATTATTTTGCATTTTCAAATCTTTTTGCTGTCTGGCTTAATAGAGGACAGCTAGAGTCTCAATTTGCTTTCGCATTCTAGGTGTCACAATATGTTGTTTTGATACAAGTATATATATGAAGAAAATCCAGCTCACACAAACATGTAATTGGAAAAGGGAGAGAGTATTTTAATAGCTATCTTACATAATTGTGGGTATTCTTCTCTGATACTACACCAAAGCACAACAAGCTGTAGTTCCTTAAAGGATAGTTGCAACATGGAATGTGAAACAATATCACTGAGCTTTTCATTCTCTGTTACATTAAAATTCATTGACTTGCCCTGCCCTTGGAATATATTTATTACTTATGCGTGATTTTAGAAAACTATGATTGGTCATTTGGAAAGCACTGGTTCACCAAGGTATGCAGATCTCTCAAATATTGAAAATCATATTTGTTAATATCAATACCAATCCCATTAGAACATGTCATTAAGTATTAGGAAGCTGGGAAGCTCATGGTGATGGTTATAAGCTTTCCACAATTTAAATTTTCTCAAAAGCTGGAATTCTATCTTTGGTAACAAATACTATCAGTTGTTTTCCTTGAAATAACAGGCTCACTTGGTTCATTGTCAAGAAAATACCAGCCAAATACCTCAGTTCAAAGACCCATGATTGGTCAGTTATTCATTCAAATAAAGATGGTCTTACATGAAAAAAGCAGCTAGTTCAGCTCACAACTCAATTGCACAAGTATTTTCCTTGAGACAGTCACTGCATGACAGTGTGCAGCAGAAGTGATTTATGCACACTTCTGACGTCATCACACAGAGTATCAAAATAAAATTCAAAGACAAAGTACAGGATTAGAATTTTCCCATGAATACATGAATACAAGTTTGTGTTTGAGAGTCTTTCAGTATTGGGCACTCCTGATAGCTCTGGCCAGATGAAAATTGATGTCCACTGGGAGTTGGGACTTTAACATATGAATTTGCAGTGGAAGGGGAAGGGAGACAGAGTTCAACCCATAATAGAATCATTCTATGATTTGTTGTGTATGGATAAAATTTGAACATTCACCTCAACAGAAACTTTCTAGATCATAAGTGGCCCACCCTACTTGTGAAGAAACTACCAAAATCCCGAGAAACACTGCCAATAACAACAAAAACCACATAACCAATAAAGAACATCTCCATACAACGGTGGCCAAATCCAGTAGAGACATGATCCAAATTTGGAGAGCCTAGGGTTTGATCCGCTGTTTTCCACAAATTTATGTTTCATTGTGGATTTGGGGGATAAGCTAATTAATTGATTCAGACTCTAAAAGATGTGGCAGATGTATAGGATGTGTATATACATTATAGTAAAAGGCAATATCCTCTTTTTCTCTCTGGAAGGGTAGTTATTTGTCCTAGAAAAACCCTGTAGTTGGGGATGCAATGAGGTATAACAAAAGAATGATGTTATGATTGTATCGGGCTGGAGATTCAAGAATATTACCTCAACTCACCTGTTTCTCATCCTTTCGAGGATTTCAGAAGATGGAAACAAAAATATTTGCAAAGTGAGACCAAGTGAAACTTGATTATTAACTAGAATTTTGCTTCCAAACCCAAATGTGAAGGAAGCTCTTTGATAACTTGGGCTGGCTTTTGATAATCCATGGATAGCTCACTCATTTACACAAGAAAAGTTGGTTTCAGTGGCCTGGACACAAAACATCCTAAAGGTCCACTTTGCATCTCTTCCCTAAATTCAAAATTTACCACTTTACTGAGACAAAAAACCATCCTGTACACCAGTGTTCATAGAAGCAGTATTGACAATAGCCAAAAGGTGGAAACAACTCAGATGTACATTAACAGATAATTAAACAAAATGTATATATTTACAATGGAATATCATGCAGCCTTAAAAAAGAATGACATTCTGACACAAGCTACAATGTGGGTGAACCTTGAAGACATCATGCTAAGTGAATTAACAAGGCACAAAAAGACAAATATTGTATGATTCCACTTATATAAAGCATCAAGAGTAGTCAAATTCAGAGACATGGTATTTCGTAGGGAGGATCCTTTCATTCAAATGCAAATATTTTGGGAAGATGTAAGCACATTATCTAATGAAGTCAGGAGAGTGAATAAATTGATAGTTACATTGAGCAACACAACTGTAAATAAAGCCGTAATTGATTTTTAGGGTTGTTGCCTGTTGGTTTATTTTCAGTCTTCTCATTTAGTTTCCAAACACTTCCCTCCTTTCTCCCCACACTTCCTTCTGTTTCCTTTTTTTCTCCACACTCTAATTTTTCTCCTTTTAATCCCCTTTTTATATCATTTTTCACACCTTTTGCAGTATTTCTTTGGCTTTCCCACCTGCACTTGCTCCTGTCTACCTCACTCCTCCCTTCCCTCTTTTCTCCCAGGCTTGCAGTTCTTACCCCAGATGGCTTTTGTGGAGGCATTAAAGCCTCTACTTGGTCTGTGTTTTGCTTCCAGCCATACCTCTCTCTCAGTAATAACAACGGTGCAGAGAGACTCAGGATAGCCTGGGCATCTCAAACCTGGTAGGATAGAAGGCCTCCAAAGAGGAAAAACTGACATAGCCTATTTTCAGTGACTGACAAGCTGTTAACAGCTGGAGTAATACAGGTTGAATCAGATGATTTTTTTTCACACCAGAAATTAGAACTTCAATTCAACATGGGCCTTGACAAGCACATTAGAGTATAAATCTTTGATGGCAGAGCCATCTCATCCACCTTGCACCTAGTTGACAAATAAAGTCAAGTTTAATTGGATATAGCTTATAATTGACATGGTTGATTTTAATTGGCTTAAGCAATGAAATTATCTATGGTCACAGACTAAAATATTTTCTGGATAGACAGTAAATTCTCACTATGCAGCACAGGGTAGAGTTTCAGAGCACTGGCTCTGGGGCCACATACCCTGGGTTTGGATTCTGGAACTATCCTCACTAGCTGTACGGACATGGGTAAGCTACTTGAATTCTAAAATATTTTCATTTTAAATAATATTGGGCCTTCATAAATATTTGGATTGACTTCCAGTCACCAATTCAATAAAATGTGTTGAGGGCCTATTTGATGTTGGGTTGCTGTGAGGGTCATAGCGCTGGGCCATCTCAGAAGTGAGATGGGGTCTGGGATATAAGGAGGGACAAGGCAAGACTTTCATAGCTGTTCAGTGTGTCGACAACATGCCCCAGGAGTTCAGAGAGTGTGTGGTTATCTCCACACTAATGGATCAGAGACAATCTTAAGGTAACATTCCAAGGGCCCCTTGTAGGAGTCCAGGGTCCAGACGTGATGAGTGAAACAATCATTCCTTTTGAGGGAAGGCATCAAAATAAGGAAATGGGTGTTACTTATAGAAAATACAGCACGCATGAAGAAAAGCCCTGGAGAACAATGCAGGAAAGGCGGGTGGGTGCCCACTGTGGACAGTCTGAATGACTGGAGAAGCATTCAGGTTCTCTGCATGCTTGTCCTGAGCACTATTAGACAGTAAGTGTCTCCTTCCTTCTCTTCTCCCTGCAGTGAAGGGGTAATGCCTGTAGCCCACTCCTGTCCTAGGAATCCCCTGCCTTCCATTTCCCACCCCAGCAGACATCCCTCCATCCATCCACCCACACCCTTCCAGCATGGGGTAGTAAAGACTTGCTTTCCAGTCCAGGGAATCAAGCTTGGCACCAGTGGTTGGAATTTGTTTCTGTGACCAGTCAGCTTTCCAGCAGGTCCAGCAGGAACTTATGGGTGTCCGTACCATCCCCAACCCCAATTGTGTGCCTCCATTCCCAGAGTCAGCAGACTCCACAATGTGGTGTGGAGTCCTATGTGATCCTATGTGACCTGGCTCCTGCTGGTGTGCTTTCTGAGTCTCTCATGGTACTAGAACCAACTCCAAACCCCACCCATTTGCTCACACTGCCAGGACACTTTCCTCAAAAAACAACATCCAATCCCTCTATCCCCACCTTCACATCCATTGTATATCTCAATTTCCGAGATCCCATCACTGGTTCAAGTTTTTGGTAGCTGTTTAACAAACTACCCAAACGTACTGGCTGAAAACAATAATTTACCATTATACCTGACACTGGGTCAGGAACCTAGACAGGACACAGAAGGGAAGCCCATACTGATCTAGGAAGTCTGAAGCCTCAGCTTGGATGACTTGTACAGCTGGGGGATGAAATGGCTGGAGTCTCGCTGGGTCTCTTTTCTGTCTCTGTCATTGTCTCTGTCTCTCCTTCCCTATGGACTCTCCACGCGGCTAGCTTGGCATTCCTCACAGTATGGCAACCAGGGAACCGTCAGTTTCCTTAAATGATGGCTCAGGGCTTCAAGAGAAAGGAAGCAAAAACTGCCAGTCCTCTTAAAGGCTAGGTCTGGAAGTGGTAGAGCATCACTTCTGCCATATTCTATTGGTCAAAGCAATCACAGTCCAGCCCAGAATCAGCAGAGGGGACATAGACCTCACCTCTCAAGAAGAGAAGTGTCAAAGAAATCATGGCCATTTTTAATCCACCACATTGCACTTGACAGCAAGAATCTTCTATGTAGAAAGCTTTCTACTGTTGTCTGTGCTTCCCCTTACTGTTCCTCTCATGAAGAATAGACTTTCAAATGCCTTAGATATCCAGGCACCTGGATCAGACTTGACTTTGCCATTTCCCCTCTGTTACGGGTTGAATTGTGTCCCTCAAAAAAGATGTTTTGAAATCCTAACCTCCAGTACCTCAGAATGAGGACTTATTTGGAAATTAGGTCTTTGTATATGTAGTAAGGTTAAAAATAAATCATTAGGGTGCATGCTAATTCAACATGACTAGTGTCCATCTGGAAACAGAAATCTGGACACAGACACAGACACACAGACAAAAGACAATGTGAAGAGGCACAGGGAGAAGACAGCCATGTACAAGCCAAGGAATGCCAGAGGTGGATAGAAACTAGGAGAAAAACCTGGAACACGTTCTTCCCTAGAGACTTGAGAAGGAGCATGGCCCAGACAACACCTTGATTTTGGACTTCTGGCTTCCAGAAATATGAAACAATAGATGTGTTATTCTAAGCCACCTAGTTTGTGGTACTTTATAATAAAGCCCTAGAAAATGACTACACCCTTTAACATGAAAAATTCAGACTACAACACTCCTAGGAGCATTTGGATAGTCAGGAGAGTTTCCTTTGCAATGGCTAAGCCCATCCCAAGAATCTGCTCACTACCCCTTCCTGCTATAGTCCCCAGCATCCCTTCTAACTGAACCTGGAAGACATAAAAAAGACATGCAATACCTTCAGCACACTTTATTCCATTTAATCCCAATAACTACTCTATAAATCATTTAAATCACTTTTTTCATCTGTCAGGCTGCTATAACAAAATACCACTGATTAGGTAGTTCATAAACAACAGGGATTTATTTCTCACAGTTCTGTAAGCTGGAAAGCCCAAGATCAAGGTGCCAGCAGGGTCACGTTCTGATGAAAGCTCTCTTGGTAGTTCATACCTGGCTCCTTTTTGCTGTGTACACACATGGTGGAAGGCACCAGGGCGCTCTGTGGTGTCTCTTTCATAAGGCACTACTCTCATTCATGAGGGCTCCACCCTCACAACCTACACACCTCCTAAGTACCCTACTTCTAAAACCATCAAATCAGGCATTAGGATTTCAGCATATGAATTTTGGGGAAAGCCAAACCATAGCAGTCAGTTATTATTGCTACCATTTTACAGAAAATGAAACTGAGTCCCAGAAGTTTGGGCACCTATTAAAGATCATGCAGTTGTGAGCTGCTGATGAGATGATATTGGCTTCCATTGTGGAGCTCTCCCTACCATTGTAATGGCAGCCTCCCTCTGCACCTGGACTATTTTTAAGTGGGAAGGTGTTTTGAGGGTAGAACTTGATAATTATCTTACACCGTGCATGCTTTTTCTGAAGACAGCCCTCTTGTCTAATATGTTGTAAACAATCATTCCTTTTGCTGGATATATTGCCATGAATGAAACTAAAGGTTTATAATATAATTAAATCACAATTATTACCTCAAAATTTATGAGTGCCAGTTAAGGACATTTTAAATGTTCCAAGGAAACCAAAGTAAGAAACCTTAGCAGACATTTCTCGAAAAACTACAAGGTAGGAAGTGCTACAGTGGTATACAGTTGAGTAAGACAATGGTAAACACCTGTCCTTGGGTAGTAAAATAAACTTATAATAAAAACATACCAAGTTATGCGATCTCACAGATGGATGGTTCATCTGAAATAACACATGGCTTCCTAAACTCATCAACAGTTTTGCTCTGACACAGATACAGCCTTCTTATTTCTAAAATGTTTCCATGCCCCCCACAATCCATTTTCCTTTCCTTATGATATCAGATATCTAGCTTCAGAGTTTGTGGGTTTTCCAGACTCATAACCATCCATCTTTTCTTCCTACTTCCCAAGAGAGAAACTCTATTTGTCAGGCTCACCCACAACTCTTTTCTAAGTGCAAAAGACCTATATTGCTTCATTGTCAACTCTGCTCACTCTTTCAGAGCTTCTGATCACCCTGTTTCCTGTGGCAGAATGTTTTGATGGTTGGATACAAGCAAATGGGAACAAAGCTTTAAAGCCCATTCCCAGATCAACTCACAGATGTAGAACTTCATCACTGTAGTGTGATTTCAGAATAACCAAGAGACATACATTTTACTCCTTAAAATGCTATCTTTACACATTGCTGAAGGGAGATGGCAGCATGAGAAATTAGGCAGAAACCTCCTCCCAAAACCACATATAATAGAACTTTTAGATTGTGTTTGAAATAGCATAATAATAAGCGAGTTAAGTTAGACTGTTAGATAGTAAAGAAGCGGCCCATGAAGCTTTGGTAACTACAAATCCAAAGCCTACAATGGCAATAAGTACATATCTATTGATAATCACCCTAAATGTAAATGAACTGAGTGCATCAATCAAAACACATAGAGTTACAGAATGGATAAAAAACAAGACCCATTTAAATTCTGCCTAGAAGAGACTCACTTCAAAACCAAAGACATACACAGACTAAAGGTGAAGGGATGGAAAAAGATATTTCATGCAAATAACAGGAATAAAAAATCAGGTGTTGCAGTACTTGTATCAGACAAAAAAGACTTCAAAACGAAGAAAGTAGCAAGAGATAAAGAAGGATATTACATAATGATAAAGGGGTCAGTCCAACAAGAAGATATAACCATTATAAACATATATGCACCCAACACAGGAGCATCAGCATATGTGAAACAAATACTAACAGAAGTGAAGGAGGAAATAGACAGCAATGCAATTATTCTAGGAGACTTTAACACGCCACTCACTCCAAAGGATAGATCAACCAGGCAGAGGATAAGTAAAGACACAGAGGCACTGAACAACACACTAGAACAGATGGACCTAACAGATATCTACAGAACTCTGCACCCAAAAGCAGCAGGATACACATTCTTCTCAAGTGCACATGGTACATTTTCCAGAATAGATCAAACAGTAGGACACAAAAAAGTAAATTCAGAAGGATTGAAATTGTACCAACCAGCTTCTCATACCACAAAGGCATGAAACTAGAAATAAATTATGCAAAGAAAACAAAAAAGCCAACAAACACATGGAGATTTAACAACATGCTCCTAAATAATCAATGGGTCAATGACCAAATAAAAAGAGATCAAGCAAGATATGGAGACAAATGAAAATAGCAGCATAACACCCCAACTTCTGTGGGACGCAGCAAAGGCAGTTCTAAGAGGAAAGTATACAGCAATACAGGCCTATTTAAATAAGGAAGAACAATCCCAAATGAATAGTCTAAATTCACCATTGTTGAAACTAGAAAAAGAAGAACAAATGAGGCCCAAAGTCAGTAAGAGGGACATAATAAAGATCAGAGAAGAAGTAAATAAAATTAAGAGGAATAAAACAATAAAAGAATCAATGAAACCAGGACCTGGTTCTTTAGGAAAATAAACAAAATAGGTAAACCCTTAGCCAGACTTTTCAAGAAAAAAGAGAGTGTACACACATAAACAGAATCAGAAATGAGAAAGGAAAAATCACTACACGCATCACAGATAAAAAGAATTAGAGAATACTGTAAAAATTATATGATAAATTGGATAACCTAGAAGAAATGGACAACTTTCTAGAAAAATACAACCTTCCAAGGCTGACACAGAAAAAAGCAGGAAATCTGATCAGACAAATTACCAGCAATGAAATTGAATTGGCAATTAAAAACTACCTAAGAACAAAACACCTGTACCAGATGGCTTCACTGCTGAATTTTATCAATCATTTACAGAAGACCTAATACCCACCCTCCTTAGAGATTTCCAAAAAGCAGATGAGGAGGGAATAATTTCAAACTCATTTTAGGAGTCGAGCATCACTCTAATACCAAAACCAGCAGACACCAAAAAAAAAGAAAATTACAGAACAATATCCTTGATGAACATACATGCAAAAACCCTCAACAAAATTATAGCAAACGGAATTAAGAAATACATCAAAAAGATCATCCATCATGATAAAGTGATATTTATTCCAGGGATGCAAGGATGGTGCAATATTTGAAAATCCATCAACATCATACACCACATCAACAAAAAGAAGGACAAAAATCACATGATCATCTCAAAAGATGCTAAAAAATTTTGAGAAAATTCAGCATCCATTCATAAACACAAAAAAATGGGTATAGAGGGGGTAAGTACCTCAATATAATAAAGGTCATATATGACAAACCTACAGCCAACATCACACTTAACAGTGAAAAGCTGGAAGCTTTTCCTCTAAGACTGGGAACAAGACAAGGATAGCCACTCTCACCACTTTTATTCAACATAGTACTGGAGGTCCTCGCCACAGCAATCAGACAACACAAAGAAACAAAAGGCATCCAGATGGGTAAGGAAGAAGCTAAACTGTCACTGTCTGCAGAAGATATGTTGTTGTACATAAAAAACCCTATTAAAAACACCCAAAACTACTAGAATTAATAACTGAATTCAGCAAAGTTGCAGGATACAAAATTAATACACAGAAATCTGTTGCCTTCTTATATATGAATGATGAACTAGCAGAAAGAGAAATCAGGAAAACAATTCCATTTACAACTGCATCAAAAAGAATAAAATACCTAGGAATAAACCTAACCAAGAAGGTGAAAGACCTATACCCTGAAAACTACAAGACACTCATGAGAGAAATTAAAGTAGACACCAATAAATGGAAATACATCCTGTGCTCATGGATAGGAAGAATTAATATTGCCAATGGGCCATCCTGCCTAAAGCAATCTACAGATTCAATGTAATCCCTATCAAAATACCAACAGCCTTCTTCAACAAACTAGACCAAATAATTCTAAAATTCATTTGGAACCACAAAAGACCCCGAATAGCCAAAGCAATCCTGAGAAGGAAGAATAAAGCTGGGGGATTATGCTTCTCAATGTCAGGCTGTACTACAAAGCCACAAAAATCAAAACAATTTGGTACTCTCACAAGAACAGACCCATAGATCAATGGAACAGAATAGAGAGCCCTGATATAAACCCAAACATAAATGGCCAATTAATAAACGATGAAGAAGCCATGGATATACAATGGGGAAATGACAGCCTCTTCAACAACTGGTCTTGGCAAAACTGGACAGCTACATGTAAGAGAATGAAACTGGATTACTGTCTAACTCCATACACAAAAGTAAACTCAAAATGGATTAAAGATCTGAATGTAAGTCATGAAAGCATAAAACTCTTAGAAGAAAACATAGGCAAAAATCTCTGGAATATAAACATGAGCAACTTTTTCCTGAACACATCTCCTCAGGCAAGGGAAACAAAAGCAAAAATGAACAAGTGGGACTACATCAAGCTAAAAGGCTTCTGTACAGTAAAGGACACCATCAGTAGAACAAAAAGGCATCCTACAGTATTGGAGAATATATTCATACATTACATATCCAACAAGGGGTTAACATCCAAAATAGATAAATAACTCACACACCTCAACATCCAAAAAGCAAATAACCCAATTAAAAAGTGGGCAGATCATCTGAACAGACACTTCTCCAAAGAAGAAATTCAGATGGCCAACAAGCACATGAAAAGATGCTCTGCATAGCTAATTATCAGGGAAATGCAAATTAAAACTACAATGAGATATCACCTCACACCAGGTAGGATAGTCCACATCCAAAAGACAAGAAACAACAAATTCTGGTGAGGATGAGGAGAAAGGGGAACTCTCCTACACTGTTGGTGGGAGTGTAAATTAGTTCAACCATTGTGGAAAGCAATATGAAGGTTTCTCAAAAAACTAAAAATAGAAATACCATTTGACCCAGGAATTACACTCCTAGGAATTTACCCAATGAAAACAAGGCCACAGATTCAAAAAGGCATATGCACCCCTATGTTTATCACTGAACTATTTACAATAGCCAAGAAATGGAAGCAGCCTAAGTGTCCATCAGTAGATGAATGGATAAAGGAGAGGTGGTACATATACACAATGGAATATTATTCAGCCATAAGAAGAAAACAAGTCCTATGATTTCGAACAACATGGATGGAGCTAGAGGGTATTATGTTCAGTGAAATAAGTCAGGCAGAGAAAGAGAAGTACCAAATGATTTCACCCATTTGTGGAGTATAACAATGAAGCAAAACTGAATAAACAAAACAGCAGCAGACTCACAGACTCCAAGAAGAGACTAGCGGTTACCAAAGGGAAGGTGGTAGGGAGGGTGGGTGTGCAGGGAGGAAAAACAGAATTAAGGGGCATTATGATTAGCACACATAATGTAGGGGTATCATGGTGAAGGCAGTATATCACAGAGAAGACAAGTAGTGATTCTATAGCATCTTACTATGCTGACGGACAGTGACTGCACTGGGGTGTGTGTGGGGGACTTGATAAATAACATGGATGAATGTAGTAACCTCAATGTTACTCATGTGACACCCTTGTAAGATTGTATATGAATGATACCTTAATAAAAAAAATGCTTTCTTTAGAGAGCAAAACTTGAGCTAATGCTTTATTCTTTTGGCTTAAATCAAAATTGCAGCCTTCTGTGTATACGTATGTATGTTTACAATGTGTATCTATATGTGTGTAAATACATACATGCCTATATTTCTTAGCTCTATTCTCTGAGAGTACCTAGAAACACTGATCTATCAGTAACAATGAAAATGTTTAGTGTCATATGTCTTGTTTTCTAAATACTATTCTCTATTAAAAGGAATCAGGGCTCCTTAGAGAAATGGTTGATTCCTGTGCACAGGCATAGAAAGCATAAGATGATCCTGAAATATCTTGTTGTGGCAGAAAATAAGGAAGTGTTCAAAGAAGAGAGGAGACCTACCAAAAGGACACAGAGCCTGGCTTGAAGGGGCTTCCACTGGTGAAATCTTGGATAATTTGAGGTTTTAAATAAATAATTATAGTAAGGTATTGTAGCCCAGTAACAGTAATAAAAACCTGAGTGTTTGCTGATATAAATAAATGGAGGAAAGGAGAAACCTTTTCCTTAGAGTAGAATTCCAACTAGTAAATGTAGAAGGCATGATAGTTAGAAAATCATCAACAGATGCTAAATATTGGGAGTAGAAGTTGGATAAGAAGACTATATTTATGTAGTCTCAAAGAATCTTCCCACATCACTTACAAACTACTGTGGGAAAAATAATAACCTTATAGTGGAGAAACCTAGGAGACACTCCTTAACAAAGGGATCAAATTTAACATCACCAATATTATAACAAACCAATGTTATGTGCCTCCTGATACAGTGCACTGGGAAAGGACTACCTCACTTCCGCAGTGTTTCTGTCAGTGGATCTGACACGAGGAAACCCCAGACAGATCCAAATTGAATGACATTCTACAAAATAACTAGCCTGTACTCTGCAAAAATGTTAAAGCCAAAAAAGACTATTCCAACTTAAGGGAGATTAGGGGTATGTGACAATCGAATACAATGCACGATCCTGAATCAAATTCTGTATTAGAGAAAAAAATAGCTGTAAAGAATATTGGGACAATTGTGAGATATGAATATGGAATGCAGATTAGATAATAGCATTGTATCAGCATTCATTTTCCTGGTTTTGATTGCTGTACTGTGGTTATGTAAGGGAATGTCTGGGTCCTTAGGAAATGCACGCTGAAATATTTGGTAAAGAAGCTTGATATCACCAACATCCTCTAAAATATTTCAGGAATAAAACCAAAACCAAACAAACTATACACACACACACACACACACACACACACACACACACACACATACATATCTCTGTCCTTCAGAGAAATAGGGAAAAATAATGACAAAGCAAATGAGGCAAAATGTAAATAATTGGTGAGTCCAAGTAAAGGGTATGGTGTTGCAACTTTTCTGTAAATTGTAAGTTATCAAAATAAATATCAAAAACGAATCCAACATAAAAGTAAATCATTATTTTTTTTAAAGGCAAACTTCTTAGTAAAGGTGCCATGGCAGGCTTATTAGTCATATATTCTTTAATGTGGTGAGGTTTTAAGTTATTCAGGTGGTGAAGAGTTGTGATAAGGTGAACCAAAGAGAGAAGGCTCAAGGGTACTGGCCATCTAAGTGAAAGAACGAAGGCCACTTGACAAAAAATAAAAATGGAGAGAAAACACCTAGGCTCTCTTTGCTATCCCTCTGTTATCCCAATCTTACTCACTCATCTCCTCCATCCTTGAAACCCAAAGCAGATGGCATCCCTCAGAGAAAGAACGTGGATCAAGTCTACACATGTTGCTTTGAGTTAAATGACTCTTATTTTGCCTGGTGGCTATTTGTCTTCTCCCCCCATCCTTGTTGTTGACACCAATAATTATGCTTATGTGTAAATAACCTATTTTACCTGGTTAACTCCAATAAGGGAAGAAGAGCATGACTTTTGAAAATATTTACCTTAACAGCTAGTAATAATACATAGATGGAGCCACTGTGAAATTTTCAACGATCTGGCCATTCTCCAGTTATCATTAATTCTACTTTGATGTCGTTAATGTACAGAAATATTTCCTTAGCAAGCAGCAGTTTCATATTTGATTACCTTGTCATGTCTGAAATGGAGACTACAGTGAGGCAGTCCCAAAGGACTTAAAATAAAATTGCCTTGTTAGAATCAAATTCCTTCAATGAGAGAGAAGACCAAACTCAGCCCCAGAACTCTGCTGCAAGCAAGAAATTTCTTGAGTTTTATGCTTTGTAGTAAATATGCGAAATTTGCATTTCAATCCATATGCAATCTATATTAATACCAAAATACTTATTTTTGCCTTAAATCTTCAAGTGAAACTGTCCTCTAGGAAGATGCATGACAATTGTTCTTCAGTTGCTATGAACCTTGGTTTTCTGTATCTTGGGCTGAGAAGAATTCATGAGTAACAGAACTATTCATAGTCACCTTAAAGAATTCACCTTGAAAATTATAGGAGTTGTTATTAGCTGGATTGTCTCTATTGGATGAACAATACGAATAGTTTACCTCATTTAACACCGTCTGTGTGCCAGACACTCTTTAAGGGTTTTATTAACTCATTTAATCCTCATGACAATCCTAGGTGGTGGGTGCTGTTGTTATCCTCATTTTATGATAAGGAAACTGGGACGTGGAGAAGTTACTACCACAATGGTGGGTGGAGCTGGGCAGCTCTAGAGCCTGCACTCTTAGCCACGACGCCACTGTGCCTCTGTTCAATGCCTTGGATCACAGGTGCAGCCTGAGGACTGAACCTCATCACTGAAGCTCAAAAACCTGACTCAACAGCCCACCAAGACTGGATCTGTCTCTTCAGAACAGCTTCTCCCCAGCCCAGTGTATCCAAGAAGGGGATTTCCTAATGCGCTTTTGGAAATCAGAATCACAGGAATGGAGATTACTGAGCCTCCTTGACCAGCATGTTCTCTTCCTGTACGGAGCCTACTCTGGGAGGCCAAACTATAGCCAAAGGAAAATATGGACTCGAAACAAAAGGAGTTGATAAGTCCAGGGTTGTGTGGTGTGGGGCCAGGATTATCTGGTACTCACGTATCCCTCAGACTAAAGAAATCTGTTCCACTAAAGAAATTGTTCAAATCCCTTTATCAGGTTTTCTCTCACATGGAGAAGGATGCTGGAAATGTGGACATAAGTTTTTCCTGGTAAAACCAGGACTGATTCTGAGAACACCAAAACCCACCTGATGCAGCTCACCCAGAGTTGGCAGCTATGAGGAGTACCTGTGCACACTCCATCTCCATCTTCGGTTATTGCTTTGTGCTGAGATGTTTAGTAAAATGTTACAACATTCGAAATTCAGTTGCATTTCAATTTATGAAGCTTTCTGACACCTCTGAACAAATTATGCCCTTTCTTGTCCCCAAACCTTAGTCTCTTTTTTTTTTTTTTTTTTTTTTTTTTTTGGATGGGTTTTTTTTTTTTTTTTTTATAATTTTTTTTTTTTTAGTTAAATTTACATACAAAAAAAGGGG